>CM039673.1:144853998-146053998 GCA_022496015.1 Hordeum marinum
GAAGATGTGTGAAGCCACCATGTCGACGCGTCGTCGTGAAAGTTTCTTGTGGTGCACTTCACTTTATCTTCGAAAGGGATTTGAAGTGACTTGATGTAGTGTTCCATCTTGCTCCCAATTGAGATACTCCTCGGGGTCTTAACTCCCATAGAAAGGAATGTCGTGGTCGATGTCGAGGTCGTAGTAGCTCATGGAAGTCACGGACTTGAGCTTGGGGAGCTTCTCTTGAAGTGCTTGTCAGAGAAGATGTCGCATGTCCAAAGGCGAAGATGCCTTGAAGTCACTTGGCGAAGATGCCAATGTTGGTGGTGAAGTCATTGAGCGGTGGTTGGTGTCGAGCTCGTGACCTTCACACTTGTTCTTTGTTGGACGCCTTGATGTTGGCATCGTTATTTCTTCATGTCGTTGGTGGTGTCGATGCCGGTGTGATCTTGCCGGAGATGGTTGCTCGGGAGCATGTGCACTTGAGAGTCTTATCAAAGATGATGAAGACCTCGCGCGGTTCTTTATGAGGACCTTAAGCTCCTCCATTTGAGCATGCATCTTGGCGTCGATGATGTTCTTCATGGCATCGAACTCATCGTTGTTGTTGTAGACCGAAGTAGATGTGCCGTCGTTATCCATGGAAGCACTCAAGAAGGTGTGAGAACGAGATGGAATGAACATACCAAAGTTACCTCTTTCCGAAGTTGTAGATGGATCTTAAAAGACCACAATGTATGCAAGGAAAGAGTGCACTCGATGAAAAACCTTGTCCAATTCTCACAACCTACACAAATGGCTTATATTGGAGCTCAGTGGGGTTAGTGGCACAAAAATCAAGCAAAATGAAGTCCAAGATATTGTAAATGGTTAAGTAAATCCAATGGACTCAAAATGCAAAGCAATTGATCACAAATATAGAGGAGGACAATAGAGAAACACACGCGGTGAGATAATGGGGCTTGTGCAACTATAGGGTTGAGCAAAGCTCGTGTTGCACAAACACAAGGAGAGACGCTAGCTTATTGAACGTTTGGGCACGATTCACCATTTGGCACCAACCCTATTCATGCAAGCAAAACATTTCCTATATCAAGTATCCTCATGCACAAGTATCTCTTTCCATGCTCAACTCTTTGCTTATAAGCTTTGATCTTTATTTCTTTCTTAAATTTTCTTTTCTTTTTTGACTCTTCTCTTCCTTTCCACTATTCTTATCGAGCCTTAACCAACTATATGAGATAAATATCGCAAGATATGCACTGGAGCAAGCAATTGTGCTATGTTATATTTCCAATGATGCAACGATATGATATCGTATCACTATGGTGCACAAGTTTTCGCAAAGCCCGACAATACTCGGATAGCTAGTCTCAATAGGTATGAAGGTATTCACAAAGATGGTGGGGCTAACAAGATGCAATGGCAAGGAAGGAAAAGGGTATGATAGAATGTATACCTTCGTCACACTTAGCCTTTCACGAAGTCGGGGTGAACTGGCCTTGCTTCCGATTGAAGATGGTCTCAAAGGATGGATGGTCGTCATCGATGTCAAACGTCAATGGTCGATGTAGATGAAGGACCGATACAAGTCACCGGTGATTGATGAATAAGTAACCATACCTAAGTACCCAAAACACCTTAGGAGACTCAAATCACAACTCAAGCAACCACAAATGCAAAGGTAAACCAAATGGGTTAGGTTGCGGAAGACTATGGTGGTATTGCAGATGATATGGTGGAGGGCCTAGGCAAACCTGCCAAAATTTGAAAAGTTTGAAGGAGTCAAATTATTTTAAAACCAATATGATCAGCTTGGGCATGTCGATAGCTTCAAAACGAGCCAAAGAACACTCAAATCAGATTTTGGGAGCAAAAGTTACGACCGAAACTGTAAAATGGCTGAAGCTGAAATCTGTGCAATAATTCTGGTTAGGCCGGAAGTTCCGAGCGCGGGGGGGGGGGGGCGGAATGTGGGGAAACATTTTGTTAAGGCTGGAAGTTCCGGTCCAGGGCTGGAAGTTCCGGGTGCCGGAAGTTCCGGGCGATGCCGGAAGTTCCGGGGGACACGGGTACAACTCCGGGACGAACCCTAATTTTCGGATCCGAGAACGGGGGCGGAAAACTCGTTTTTCAGGGTGAAATTGAAGGGGGAAAAGGTGGAATTGGGTCTAGGGGGCACCATGGGAGGTAGACCACTTGCCAAACACCAAATCCAAGGATCAAAATCAACAAAAACTCACAAGAACAACAAATCACAAGAAACTTTTTGGGGCTATTTTTGGTGGGGATTTTTGAATTGGGACGAAATAAAAAAAATCAATCTAGAAAACGAAGAGGGGGGACTCCAAATTCGTGAGAAATGTGGCTCATGATACCAATATGATATGGGGCAAGCCCATGTGTGTCTATCTTTCACAAATTGGAGGGGGATTCCACGAAGAACACGAAGAACACGGGGAAGAACGAGGGGAAAATGAGGAGAAATCAAAGGGGAAAACACTCTATTGGACAAGATCCACACCAAGTACTCCTCCAATCACAAGCAATACATGAGGTGCATCAAGATCCAAGAACAACAATGGAAATAAAGGATACATAGGTAGTTCATCCCCAACATCTAGGATAGATGGGGCCTTGAATCCACTAGGGATCTTCCCTCGCAGGGGGGCCTTGACATCCTGTATGGATCTTCTCCGATGGAGGCCTTGATCTCCATGGGAGAGGTAGAGGAAGGAGCAATGCTCAACTATGAGCTATCACTTGCTAACCCTATAATGGAGGTAGGACAGGAGTATTTATAGTGCAAGCCACAAAGGGGTAAGTGAGGGGCAAAATAGGTACACGGGCCGCGGCCCAAGTCTCTGCGCTCAGGCAGGGCCGGAAGTTCCGGGATGACCGGAAGTTCCGGGCTCTGGAGGTTCTAGGCGAGGTCCGGGCAGGGTCCAGGCTATCCAGAAAGTTGGCACGTCTAGGAGCTTCTCTGGATGCTAGAGGCCGAAAGGTCCGGGGTCCGAAGGTTCTGAGAAGGACGGAAGGTCCAGGACTTCCAGAATGTTGTCCTCACTTCTTATTCCGTCTCTTCCAAGCTTCCCTCGTGGATGGTGTAGTCGTACGTAGGTGCTAGCACTCCTCCTCGTCCTCCGTGAAGCTCCAACAATACCTATGCATGCACATGAGAGGAATGCCAAGTAGTATACCATCCTCGAAGGGGTCAAGTGAACACGTGTAAAGGAGATGATTCACCTTTATGTATGTGGAGTAGATGTGGCACGTGTCACTTGGCAAAGGGACTCTTGCCATGGTGGTGTCCATAGGATGCTCTGCATCAATGTCCCTCCTCCCCATCAAATCTGTCATGCAGACCACCATCTTCTCCAAGCGGTGGCGCCCCTTATGGCACTCCACCCGGATTGACCTCCTCGATGACGACGAGCTCTACAGCGGGGATCACAAACGCTTGGACGCATTGTCCCATATCCTTGCCATGCACACTACGCCCGTCAGACGCCTTGCCATCAACACTTTTCAATCAAACTGCTAGGCCAAACCCAAGTTTAACGACTGGTTCTTATCCCCCGTCGTAGGTCATCTTGAGGAGCTCAACTTTGATGCTGGACATGGGCGCTCGCTGCCTCCGTCCGTCCTCCGCCTCAAGCCACGCTGTGTCGTGCTACGTCCATGCGGTGCCATTTCCCCAAGATTAATGACGTGCACGCTCTTCATCTCCCTAAACTGAAGCCCCTCGAGCTCATTGGCGTCAGCATCTCGAAGTCGGATTTGGAGCGCCTGCTCGGTGGCTGTATAACACTCGAGTACCATCGTCTTCAGATGATGTTTGGGTTCAGTAGCCTCCACATCGCTACGATAAATCTCCTTACGAATTATGTGCATGGCTGGTGCTGCCACACGCTGTAAGTTGGGGAGTTTCATGATATGGTCATTGAGAATGTGCATTTCCTAGAGAGATTGTTTGTATGTGATAAAGAAGGCCGAACAAGAATCAGGGTCATTGGCGCACCGAAATTGACAGTGTTGGGGTATTCGCATGCTGAATTCTCTGAACTTGTTATAGTTGGATCCATTCTCGTCCAGGTATACCAATCTTATTCTCATTCTTATTATTGTACATCAAAGTTTATCTAGTTTTTGTTGATCTATGTTCGACTGTCATCTAGAAAATGATTCCCACAAGCCTCGCATTGTCGCTGCGAACAGTGAAGATCTTGGCGCTACAATCTATTGACCCCGATCTGGATGAAGTTGTTAAGTTCCTTATATGATTGTCGTGCATGGAGAAGCTATACATCGAGGTGATGTTCCTTTCCTATTAATTCTTAACCACAACAAAGTTCAATTTGTTGGTACTTTTACCCATGATTACAGTGAAATGTGTAGTAGTTTTTTTTGAGATGTTAATCATGAACGAACGAAGATGGCATGCCAATCTATTATTGTATTTTATAAATCATGCAAATCAAAGAGGCCCGTAGTGTTTGATACTGCATCTAAGCACTCATATGTTGTCTTTGTTCGCAGATACAAGCAGGAGTTGGAGTGGAAAAGGTTGCGCAATATAACAATCCCATTGAATGCCTTGAATTCCATCTCACGGAAATTACTTTGAATGAGTGCTGAGGCACCAATCCAGAGATTAAATTTGCCTGTTTCTTTGCTCAGAAAGCAAGGGTGCTCGAGGTAATGAGGTTTGCACTATATTTAGTGCGCCACAATGGATGGTTTACTGACCAGCAGAAGCGTCTACAACGGAATGTAAAAGGCTCTGCAGAAGTTGGTTTTCACTTCGGAAGTTCATATGACAGATTATTCAGAATTCTATCGAGCCGATATATGACTTCTCGATGGATGATCCCTTCACAGAAATATTTCATCCCATGGATCCTGAAGATTGGATTTGATTTCTAATGTCAGTTTGTAACTTGTAATCTTTGAATTTGGGCCTTGTTATGCTAGAATTTGAACCTTGTAATATTGATGGTATTTGTGATACAATATTTGAAATTGCATTGTGTTCTTTTTTGTTTATGTAATCATGTTCTTATAAGTACATATGTTGTTGTTCTGTAGGCGCAACATTGATGTTGTGCAGACCGAGCAAATCACAGTACACATGGACTAAACTACGAAACTTGTCGATGATGATTTCATCAATCACTCGCAGTTGTATGCCAACAAACGTTTCCCTACAACCCACACAGGTTATTAGCACCCATCGTGTGTGTTATATCTGGTGTTCGCACACAATTCTCATTACTCACCTATTTGCTATATATCACACACATCTTGTTATACCGAATTGTTTGTGTTCTGTTTTATCAGCGCACACAGTTTATCCGAGTGAACTGTAGTTTTGGTAACCATTTCTGTTATCTTCTCTAATCACAAATGGTTTGTAAGAACAAACTGTCTACCATAGATCGCACACGCAACTACTTTATGAATCGTATTTGATGGATGCACCTTCGCACATAGATCGTGCCATCAGCTGCGGAGCTTGCACTATACCGTTTGCGATTCATGCATCCCACATAGTTTCATCGAAGGGTCTCCGATTGATGTGTCGTGTTTGGACCATTCTGTAGTAGTGCCGATGACTGAAAATGAATGCCTCTTGCAGTGTACCAGGGTGAGCAGTGATCTAGTGTAACATGTATTATAGTTATGAATGGTGGCTTTGCCACAAATATCATGTAAACTATATATAATCATGCAAAGCAATATGACAATGAATGATCAAGTCATAGTATAATGAAATTTGCAAGACAATATATCTTAGAATGGCTATGTAAATGCCATGATAGGTAGATATGGTGAATGTTTTGAGGAAGGATATAATGAGGCTTATGTGTGACAGAGTGTGTCATCTCACAAGGTTTGGATGCACCGCCAAAGTTTGCACCAAGTCTCAATGTGAGAGTGGGCAATGCGTGGCACCGAAGAGACTAGCAAAACATGGATAGATTAAGTGTTTTAAGACCATAAACTCACATTAAACATAAATAACTCAAGTGTTTATTGTGAAAACTTAGTTAGCCCTCAAAACAAAGTATAACTTTCATGCTCCTATGGAGGTGGTTGGTAGCAGTTAACCATCGCGCACCCCCAAACCAAACACACAAAGGTTTAACCAATCAATGAAAAATTATACTCCGTTAGCACTGCTACTACCAGTGGCCACCCCTTTCATGTTTAAGGATGAGCTTTAATATCGATATTAATTCTTAAATTACTTGTTAATATACTCATCTATTACTACCTCAATATAGAAAAACTATTGCAATGAATCAAGCATATCAAATTCAATGATCTTACAAATCCATAATAAGTTTTATTATCCTACCTTTATATACCCATCATTCTTTGGACCAACCATATAACTCATGAAAATTACCAATTCCTATTTAAATATCATTAAAGATATAAGTGAAGAAAACAGAGTTCAAAAAATTTCTATAAAAATATCGCTATGCTCAAACGACTATAGGTGGAGAACCAGAGCATTTGTCTCAACTCAAAAAGATATAAGTGAAGTACTAATGAGCATTCTATAAATTAGATGAGTGTGTGACTTCTCATATTAAATATGTCCAAGAAAATATGATTGTGGCAACCATCAAACAAAATAAAATAATATCAAAGACTCTCCAAGAAAAACACATATCATGCAAAAAATTAAAATATAGGCCCAAGTAAGATATACCGATAGCTTGAAGACGAAGGAGGGATGCCTTCCTCGACATCCCCAACCTTAGATTATTAAGTCTTCCTTGAATATTGCATTGGGGTGCCTTTGGCATCCCCAAGCTTAGTTTCTTGCCGCTCCTTGTTCTCCATCATAGCACCATCTCACCCAAAACTTGAAACTTCATTCACACAAAATTTAATGGAACTTAATGTGTAGTTCAGTAAAATAGAATAAATCATTAACTTATGTGTTGGGGATCATAGTAGTAATTCAAAATTTTCCTACGTATCACCAAGATCAATCTATGTGAAACCAGCAACAATTAAGGGGTTTAAGCATCTTCATACCTTTGAAGATCACTAAGCGGAAGCGTTACTATGAACGCGGTTGGTGGAGTCGTACTCACAGTGATTCAGATCGCGGTGGATTCCGATCTAAGCACCGAACAACGGCGCCTCCACGTTCAACACACGTGCAGCCCGGTGACGTCTCCTATGCCTTGATCCAGCAAGGATGAAGGAGAGGATGAGGGAGAGCTTCGAAGCACGGCGGCGTGGTGACGGTGGAGCTGCGTGGTACTCCGATAGGGCTTCGCCAAGCGCTATAGAGGACGAGGAGGAGGAGGGGTAGGGCTACGCCGAGAGAGAGAGAGATCTGTGTTGGCCGCCCGAACAACCCTCACTATATATAGGAGGAGGGGAGGAGGGTGCACCCCCTCTAGGGTTCCCACCCTAGGGGGTGCGGCAGCCCTAGATGGGGATGGCCGGCGGCCAAGAGAGGGAGAGACGGGGGTGCCCTAGGGTGGGCCTAGGGCCCATCTGCGCCTAGGGTTTGCCCCCTCTTCTCCTTTGCTGCACCTTGGGATGAGCTAGGAGGCGCAACAACCCACCTAGGGGATGGTTCCCTCCCACTCTTGGCCCATGTAGCCTTTCGAGGCCGGTGGCCCCTCCTGGTGGACCCCCGGAACCCTTCCGATGGTCCCGGTACATTACCGGTGATGCCCAAAACACTTCCGGTGACCAAATCCTCACTTCCTATATATGAATATTTACCTCCGGACCATTTCGGAACTCCTCGTGACGTCCGGGATCTCATTCGGGACTCCGAACAACTTTCGGTAACCACGCACACTATTCCCATATAACCCTAGCGTCCTCCAACCTTAAGTGTGTAGACCCTACGGGTTCGGGAACCATGCAAACATGACCGAGACACCTCTCTGGTCAATAACCAATAGCGGGATCTAGATACCCATATTGGCTCCCACATTTTCCATGATGATCTCATTGGATGAACAACGATGTCGGGGATTCAATCAATCCCGTATACAATTCCCTTTGTCCATCGGTATGTTACTTGCCCGAGATTCGATCATCGGGATCCCTATACCTTGTTCAATCTCATTACCGGCAAGTCTCTTTACTCATTCCGTAACACATCATCCCGTGTGTCATGGATTTGTCACGGCAGATGTTCGGGTGAACAGACTTAGGTTCGGGGCAAGACGCAACTACGTGGTGGCTTGAAGGGGTTGATCGGAATCGAGAAGACACGGAGTTTTACCCAGGTTCGGCCCCTCTGATGGAGGTAAAATCCTACGTCATGCCTGTCTGGTATTGATGATGATGAAGATCTCTCGGTTACAAGGGTGCTAATTGCTACCTCCTCTAATCTCTTGTGCCTCTAATCTCTTGTGTTTTCTAAACTTGTAGACTTGTGTCTCTTGAGAACTTGTCCCTCTAGGGGTGCTCTACCCCTCCTTATATAAGTGGAGAGGGTAGGTTTACAAATAGAGTCCTACTAGGAGTAGGATTAGGACTAGTCTCTCACGAATCCTACTACGGGTCTTATTTACTTTAAGGGAATCCTTCTCTCTCGTGGGCCTTCTCTTGTGAGCCGCCTGGCGCCGGCTCACCCGCCGGGTCTTGGGCTTGGTCATCCTGTGACCCGCTTGCCGGGTCATAAATAAGATGTCATGTCTTTAACAGGTCTCCCGTGAGTTGCCTGGCCGGGTCATTAATAAGATGTCATGTCTTTGGCCGGGTCTCCTGTGAGTCGCTAGGCCGGGTCATACCATGGGGTATATCCCCGTCATTAGCCCCCAGGTTAGCTTGAATTTGTTCATGGTAAACTCCTGAAATAAGAGTAACAAATATGTTAAGTGGCCGGCTTGCTCCTTTAGCCGGCTTATAAAATGGCTTCTCAGAAAATCCAGGTCTTTTCTCCATATGAATGAGTCGTCTTGATAATCATCTTGCTTGTCAATGTCTTTTGAAAAATATTGAGAATAGAACACCCATATGCCATTGAGTCGGCTTCCAATACTCTTGGCGGGTCATCTCCGCCATGTCATAATCATTAATGATGCTAGGTCTTTATCGTTGGTGACTCCGGGTTTAAATAACTAGAATCCTGCTGACTTGATAAATATTGGGATGAAAATCCATCTGATGTAGAACCGGACTTCCATTGTTGTGAAGCAGGGCGGCTTATATAAACTCTGGCAGGTTATGATCTTTTGATAACACCGGGTCATAAGTGTTGGTGACGCCGGATCTAACAACTGAACTCCATATTTAATATCTTGAAAATTCTCCTCAAAGTTTTTGATATGTCCATATTACCTGTAGCCGCCAAGCTCCGAGATTATCCATGATAACTTGGTGCTTTGCAAATAACATTTTGGACTGTGTAGCCCCCAAGTGTCGGGTTGTCCTGCCTGCAGCAACCTGGGACTTATAATTGCCTTATATCTTATAATGCTTCGGCGGGTGTATCCCCCAAGGGCCGGCTCATCAGAAAGCTTCGGCGGGTGTAGCCCCCAAGGGCCGGCTCATCAGAACGCTTCGGTGGGTGTAGCCCCCAAGGGCCGGCTCATCAGAACGCTTCGACGGGTGTAGCCCCCAAGGGTCGGCTCATCAGAACGCTTCGGCGGGTGTAGCCCCCAAGGGCCGGCTCATCAGAATGTGATGCGCCGGGTCTTCAATTTGAATCTCTTAATCTGTTGGAACAGCTGAATACTGTAGCCCCCAAGTGCCGGGTCAGTAAGAATTACTGGGCTGGGACTTTAGAAAAAATATATAAGGGCCGGCTCATCTCCTTGAGATAATATGGTCTTGCTGACAATGTAATGGTTTGAAAACTGGCTTGCATTAGCCCCCAAGTGCTGTGGTGCATGCTTGCAGTGACATGGGACTTTGCATAATTGATATAAACTTGGACTTGGATAATGTAGCCCCCAAGTGTCGGGTCGTCTCCCTACGGCGACTCGGGACTATGTGAGAATAATACGTCTCACCATAATTTGTTGAATGAATCTTTGACTGTGGTCGTAATATAACCCGGAATGAATATCCTGGAATAATTCCTTTGTCTTTGACATGAAATTCCTGCTCGTGGTTGTGGTGCAACCCAGCAAATATAAGTTTGAGAAATCCATGAGTGTTGTAGATTACTACAGAGCATAATTAAAGAAATCTGAGAACCGGCCAATTAGATGATACGGCATTATATCTGACAGGGCGACTCTTTGCAAAATAATAATTTCTCCGAGCGGGTTGGAAAACCCCCAATCATTTTTTATTGGTTATGATAAACCATGAAGATCCAGCCATATTGGCTATTAAAAGATCCATTTGCTCTTGCAAAACACTTAACGGAGGCTCATCTTTTAAGAGATAGTACCTGCGGAAAATAAACAAGACAGGATATATTCTGCATTGTTGTAAGGGCGGCGTGAAGAAGCTCAACCCGGAGATGTTTATACCTTTCACAACATTGCTCCTTTTCTCATAATCTTGCTCTGACCCAGCTTGATAAGCCGGCATGTTATCTGGAGGTGGGAAGCCCCCTTGATAATCCACGGCTCCACCTTTTAGCTCCCATTTGAGAGCACCTTTGTAATAGCTTTAAGGATAATTCTACCTTTCTTGAATGCAGCTGCGGATGCATATATTTCCATCTCTTCGTGTTTTTGTTTTACCGGCTCTTTATTGATTGATACCCCCTTTGTATGAATCCATCTTGAACTTTTAGAGCCGGCGCTTGTCTTTGAAGTTGTCACGCCTTCTCCAGTAATTTAGAGCCGGCCGAGCACTTTGAAACTTGTCAACCGGAGTAGTATGACTCCGGCTCTTGTAAGATGAACTTTGTCGAAAACCGGTTGCCGTAGGGTAATGTAAGCTGTACCTAAAGGTAATAAGCCTCCATCGACAAACGTGGCTAATAATGAGCCGGAAGCGGCGTAAAACCGACTATTTGCAGGGCAATGTAAGTTGTACCTAAAGGTAATAAGTCTCCTGTTAATGTTTGAATATTCTATGCACGGACGCCGGCTGTCGATGGGAGATATAAGCTATACCCTAAGGCAAGAAGCCTCCATCGACAACCGTGGCTAATGATTAGCCTGAAACGACATAAAGTCGGCTGTTTGAAGGGAGATGTAAGCTATACCCGAAGGCAAGAAGCCTCCTTCAACAACTATAGTTGATAAGCAACTGAGTTTTGGCGTAAAACATCGGTTGTTAGGGTGAGATAAGCGAACCCGTCGGTAAGAAGCCCCCTTCGACAACTACGGTTAATAAGTAACCAGAAGTGGCATAAAGCCGGCCATTAGGGTGAGATAAGCGATACCCGTCGGTAAGAAGCCCCCTTCGATGGTCGCAGTTGATAAGCAACTGGAATTTGGTGTACATGCTGTTGTCTTAGGGTCATGTAAGCTATGCCAAAGGTAAGAAGCCTCCATCAACAACAACGCTTAATGTAACCAAACTAGGCATAAAGCCAACTGTGCAAGGGAGATGTAAGCTATACCTGAAGGCAAGAAGCCTCCTTGAAACAGTTTAATAACAGCTGGTTGTGCAATGGAGATGTAAGCTATACCCGAAGGCAAGAAGCCTCTTTGCAATAGTGCTTAATTGGGCATAACACCGGCTGTGCAAGGGAGATGTAAGTTATACCCAAAGGCAAGAAGCCTCCTTGCAACAGCCTAAAAGCAGACTGTGCAGGGGAGATGTAAGCTATACCCGAAGGCAAGAAGCCTCCCTGAAACAGCACTTGATAGGGAATAAAGCCGGATGATAGATCAGCCGTTTTGACGGCGAACATACCACTTCAACTCAAATTTCTGAGCTGAAAATTTTCATCTTGCAAAGACCCGGGCTTCTCATTGAAAACGACCAAATGTGTCTTGCCATGTCTATAGCCCCCGAGCCTCAAGTTGACTCGAAGAGGCGGCTTGAGGATCTTCACTGGAAGTTTGAGGTTGACCGTGGCGAGTTATAGATGATCCCGTATGAATTGTTTCAATGATCCAGTCGATGGTTCGTTCCGGCTTTTTGTTTAAAGTGAACCAAACTGTAGTGGCGGCAATTTATGCGCTTGTCTGTTGGACGGCTCGTATCGATGAGCACCCACCGATATGTTGATGTAGATCACAGTGTGGGTGGCGTCTTGCATGCGTTCATTGGGCGGCTCGTATCGTCGAGCACTGCACCTGATGTTGATGTAAATTGGACCGTAGGACGATGGACGGTTTGTACTGGTGTATGCAGCCACTGGCGTGTTGATGTAGACTCATGAGTCGCTCGTGGCGTGTTTGACGCAACCGGGACAATAGAGGCGGCGGATCCGTACTTGCAACATGACATTGGCTTTGTGTTGAATAATTGTCCTGTGTACCAACATATAGGCGAGGGTAAATGTCCTCACATGAATCATAGTATGCTTGTAAAATAAATATGTCGGATAGCACCTGATTTATTTGGCTGATAGATGAACCGCTCGTGGTGTTTATATACTGGCATAGGCGCACGAGTCACTTGTTGATGTAGACGTAGGAGTCAGTCGCGGCGTTGTAAGCCGGTGCAACCGCAAGAAATGGCTGTGACATTGCAAGCCGACATATTGATGTAGACCCGGTCGTATGACCGGCGGGTTGTATGCGTTCGTCCGATAGCTCGACAGGCGCATATGCGGACGCGGCCTCCGATGAAGGCGCAAGGACCGTATCGTACTATGGCCATGAGTTAATCGACCTGCATACATAATAGCATAGCTCGAAGTAAAATCGTTCGATGATATTTTAATTACACGAAATAATAATTAGAAAAATATCACCTGTCGGTTTTCATAGAAACTACCGATGATCCGTCTGCGTACATAATCGGACCAGGCCTCACCTCTGCTCTCTTTTTTTTAATCGGCTCGTACTTCTTTCTTATCCAAAACTCCTCCCACTTCTCTTCCCCGTATGAGAGGAGCGGACGACGCAGGGGCCGCAAGCCGGCGAGCGGCCACCACAGCGATGGCTGGCCCAACGAACAAGGCGTGGCGGGCCGGCTCGTGGCCAGGGGTGGCTTGGAGGCGCAAGAGCAGAAACGCAGGGCGGCTCACACAGGACGACTCGCGACAGGGCGCTATGAGACCACGGTGATCCGGCGGCGGAGGCCGACGCAGCGCGGTGGTGACCAGCGGGCAGCTCGAGCGGAAGCAAGGTGACGGCGGCTGGCGGGCACGGGAGAGCCGACCTGTAGGCGGAGGCAGGCGAAGGCGAGGCCGGCTCATGGGCAGATTGTCGACGGTGGACACAGATCGGGGCCGGCAAACGGTAGCTCATGGTAGCTCACACTGGAGGAGTCGGCGCATGGCGGCTCGTGCGAGCACGGCCATGGTGGCTTAAGCGCGAGGCCAGCAGGCAAACCTTTTGGGGGCGACCCGGCCATGGCACAGCGAGAACCGGCGGGTGCGGGCACAACAAGGTGGAGCCGGCAGGTCGATGCCTCGGCGGCTAAGGAGTGGACGTGGCGGCTCGAAGTCGTGGCAGCCGGACGCGGCGGCTTGTAGGCGTGGTGGCCCGATGCGCGGCAACGCGTAGGTGCGGTGGCTCAGCATGGCTCCGGCTTACAGAGCGGCTCGGAGACACATGCGAAAAAGTGTCCGAGTCCTTCTCCAAGCCGTGGAGGTTTGACCAATCACGATCCTTGTTCTGTTCCCTTTTGGTCAGTGTATCTAACCTTCCTAGTGCCTGCCTTCACGAGATGGATGTAGCAGCGATTGATGCAAGAAAAAAGTGATCTTGCTAATTGATTCAACCTTCTCACGAGTACTAAATCAGCCACTAGTACTTAGTACGTACTAGCACTTAATAGTGATCAGACGTTTGACGCAGCGCGTAGTAACAACAGTAAGGTAATAGCCTCGGGACATGAAGCGAGGTTGCGTACGTCAACTCCTGTGGATGTAATCTGCTTCACGCGCAAAGGATCTTGCAATAGAAAACGGCAATTGAACAACGAAGCACTTCGAGTTGGTCTTGATCTGATCGCATCCCGCCGACTGTTCCGACAGAAATTAACTTCAGTCGGACGGGTGGATCGACAGATCTCATGTGGCGACACGCACGGAACCCTAGCTTCCTTCGATCTCAAAATTTCTCATTTTCACTTATGAAACTGTAACTGATGTAAATCCTTCGGCGCCGGCTCTTCTTGATTTCTTGATCCCTGAAGAGATCCCTCCAAGAACACAATACCACCATGCAGGCCCCAAGGTGGGTGCCAACTGTCGTGGATTTGTCACGGCAGATGTCCGGGTGAACGGACTTAGGTTCGGGGCGAGACGCAACTACGTGGCGGCTTGAAGGGGTTGATCGAAATCGAGAAGACACGGAGTTTTACCTAGGTTCGGCCCCTCCGATGGAGGTAAAAGCCTACGTTGTGCTTGTCTGGTATTGATGATGATGAAGATCTCTCGGTTACAAGGGTGCTAATTGCTACCTCTAATCTCTTGTGCCTCTAATCTCTTGTGTTTTTAAACTTGTAGACTTGTGTCTCTTGAGAACTTGTCCCTCTAGGGGTTCTCTACCCCTCCTTATATAAGTGGAGAGGGTAGGTTTACAAATAGAGTCCTACTAGGAGTAGGATTAGGACTAGTCTCTCACGAATCCTACTCCGGGTCTTATTTACTTTAAGGGAATCCTTCTCTCTCGTGGGCCTTCTCCTGTGGGCCTTCTCTTGTGAGCCGCCTGGCGCCGGCTCACCCGCCGAGTCTTGGGCTTGGTCATCCTGTGACCCGCTTGCCGGGTCATAAATAAGATGTCATGTCATTAACGGGTCTCCTGTGAGTTGCCTGGCCGGGTCATTAATAAGATGTCATGTATTTGGCCGGGTCTCCTGTGAGTCGCCAGGCCGGGTCATACCATGGGGTACATCCCCGTCACCGTGGATAACTCCTTAGTCACATTGAGCTTATTATGATGATGTCTTACTAAGTGGGCCCAAAGATACCTCTCCGTCACACGGAGTGACAAATCCTAGTCTCGAGTCATGCCAACCCAACAGATACTTTCGGGGATACCCGTAGTGTGCGTTTATAGCCACCCAGTTATGTTGTGATGTTTGGCACACCCAAAGTATTCCTATGGTATCCGGGTGTTGCACAATCTCATGGTCTAAGGAAGTTATACTTGACATTAGAAAAGCTTTAGCAGACGAACTACATGATCTTGTGCTATGCTTAGGATTGGGTTTTGTCCATCACATCATTCTCCTAATCATGTGATCCTGTTATCAATGATATCCAATGACCATGGTCATGAATCCGTGACCATCTATTGATCAACGAGCTAGCCAACTAGAGGCTCACTAGGGACATGTTGTGGTCTATGTATTCACACATGTATTACGGTTTCAAGTTAATACATTTATAGGATGAACAATAGACAATTATCATGAACAAGGAAATATAATAATCACTTTATTATTGCCTCTAGGGCATATTTCCAACAGTCTCCCACTTGCACTAGAGTCAATAATATAGTTACATTGTGATTTATCGAACACCCATAGAGTTTTGGTGTTGATCATGTTTTGCTCGTGAGAGAGGTTTAGTCAACGGATCTGCGACCTTCAAATCCGTATTTACTTTACAAATGTCTATATCTCCATCATGTACATATCCACAAATGGAGTTGAAGTGTCGCTTGATGTGTCGTGTCTTCTTGTGAAACATGGGCTCCTTGGCAAGGGCAATAGCTCCAGTGTTGTCACAGAGTAGAGTCATTGGGCCCGATGCATTGGGAATCACTCCTAGGTCGATGATGAACTCCTTCATCCGGACTCCTTCCCGTGTTGCTTCCGAAGAAGCTATGTACTCCTCTACACATGTAGATGCTGCCATGACGCTTTGCTTGTTGCTGCACCAGCTGACTGCCCCTCCGTTCAAAATATACACGTATCCGGTTTGTGACTTCGAGTCATCCGGATCTGTGTCGAAGCTAGCATCGACGTAACCCTTTATGACGAGCTCTTCGGCACCTCATATATGAGAAACATGTCCTTGGTCCTTTTCTGGTACTTCAGGATATTCTTGACCGATGTCCAATTTTCCGCTCTGGGATCACTTTGGTACCTCCCTACCAAACTTATGGCAAGGTTCACATCAGGTCTGGTACACATCATGGCATACATAATAGAGCCTATGGCTGAAGCATAGGGGATCACGCTCATATTTTCTCTATCCTCTGCCGTGGTCGGGCATTGAATCGTACTCAATCTCACACCCTATAACGCAGGCAAGAACCCCTTCTTGGACTGATCCATATTGAACTTCTTCAATATCTTGTCAAGGTATGTGCTTTGTGAAAGACCTATTAGGCGTCTCGATCTATCTCTATAGATTTTGATGCCTAATATGTAAGAAGCTTCTCCAAGGTCGCTCATTGAAAAACACTCTCACTCAAGTAGGGCTTTATGCTTTCCAAAAGTTCTATATCATTTCCCATCAACAATATGTCATCGACATATAATATGAGAAATGCTACAGAGCTCCCACTCACTTTCTTGTAAATACAGGGTTCTCCATAAACCTAAATAAATCCAATAGCTTTAATCACCTCATTAAAGCGAATGTTCCAACTCCGAGATGCTTGCAACAACCCATAGATGGAGCGCTGAAGCTTGTATACTTTGTTAGCATCTTTAGGATCAACAAAACCTTCCGGCTGCATCATATACAGTTCTTCCTTAAGGAAACCATTAAGGAAAGTCGTTTTGACGTCCATTTGCCAGATCTCATAATCATAAAATGCAGCAATTGCTAACATGATTCGTACGGACTTCAACATCGCTACGGGTGAGAAAGTCTCATCGTAGTCAACTCCTTGAACTTGTCGATAACCCTTAGCGACAAGTCGAGCCTTATAGACGGTCACATTACCATCTGCGTCATTCTTCTTCTTAAAGATCCATTTATTTTCTATGGCTCTCCAATCATCGGGCAAGTCCACCAAAGTCCATACTTTGTTCTCATACATGGATCCTATCTTGCATTCCATGGCTTGAAGCCATTTGTTGGAATCCAGGCCCGCCATCACTTCTTCATAGTTCGAAGGTTCACCATTGTCCAACAACATGATCTCTAAGACAGGGTTGCCGTACCACTCTGGTGCGGAACATGTCCTTGTGGACCTTCGAGGTTCAATAGCAACTTGATCTGAAGTTTCAAGATCATCATCATTAACTTCCTCTCCAGCCGGTGCAGGCTCCACAGAAACAACTTCCTGTCCTGCGCTACTCTCCGGTTCGAGTGGAGGTACAATTACCTCATCAAGTTCTATTTTCCTCCCACTTACTTCTTTCGAGAGAAACTCTTTCTCTAGAAAGGATCCATTCTTGGCAACAAAGACTTTGCCTTCGGATCTGAGGTAGAAGGTATACCCAACAGTTTCTTCGGGGTATCCTATGAAGACGCACTTTTCCGCTTTGGGTTCGAGCTTCTCAAGTTGAAGTTTCTTCACATAAGCATCGCATCTGTAGTGACCCGACCTGAAAGGTCAAGTCTCCGGTGTTTCCGTACCATCCCAAGATCATGCTGGTACACACACGGTACATCAATGTATATATCAAAGGGAAATCACACAGCAAATATATTAATCGGAATCTCATTTCGAGTCCTTTATTAAAATAAAAATTACAATAAAGTGGCTAAAAGCCAACTCATGAGAATATCTAAATCTTGCGGAAGCGTCGAAGGTAGATGAGTCCATCTGACTCCAAGGGCATCTCACTGAGCATAGAACGTGTCCTCACTCCTGGTCGGAAAAGTACTCTGCAACATGATACGTTGCAGCCATGTAGGTCAGCATATGGAATATGCCGGCAAAGTCACAAGAGAGGGGTGAAAAGATAATCATCTAGTCTATATGCTTATATGGCAGGTGGGGTGGTAAGTTTTTGCGTAAAGCCAAGTTTTTCCTACATCAAGAGAGGGGCTAAGCAAAGTATTACTAAGTTGGTTGATTAATGAGATGGTTCCACCAACCAATTCTCATACCCAAATTATTAATAACCACATCATCATTATTAATTGTGTTGAGAGTTTCGGAAGTTTCAATTCCTTTGGCTCAAGTCGTCCATGACCGTGGACACGGCTAATCGATTAGGTTTTGAATACTCTGCAGAGTTTTGCACACGTTCCCCACAAGATTTGGTCGCCTCCGTTTGATTTCTCGCACTTCAGGGTGTTTGAGAAACGGATGACCAAAACATGGTCTTCCAAAGGGTTTCCCTGCGACTCTGTCGGTGCCCATCCTTTCCTACCGTTCTTCTACCTCTCGTAGCACCGCCTGTCCAGGGTCACCACGATATCCAACCAAGCCAGAGCCCATAATGACTTGTGGATATGCAGGTAAGCCTTGGGTTTTAAATCATCCATCCATCTCTTTGTGCCTGGGTGGACCTTTCCGCGTGAATACTGGCCATCTCCAGCATCACCTAGGCAAATCCACTGGTTTCTCCAGGGTGCCGTTCAACCATCATCCACCCAGAGGTATGTTGAAAACTCGGAGTCTTAAATCTTGATCATTATGTAGGTCTTGAAATTATTAACTCTCTCAACTCTCATGAATCACACAACCAACCCCGTCTACTAATAGCATAGCAAAAGGTAAAACAACGTTTCCCGGGGCCAATGTGTCAAAGAGGTTGAGGGGGGGTACCTACCACATGATACTACTACAATGTAACCAAGTTTCCAACTAACCTATCTTGCATGCAATTGGGGAGATGGTAGAACTAATGCATATAAAACATGGGTAAACATGGTCAAAGTGACTTGCCTGATTGATGATCTTCGTACGTGAGTGACTCTAAGTAACAAGCTCCGCACTCCAGATAATCTAACGAAGCAAACAAGCACTCAATAAGCATACAACAGAATATTGTAACCCACAAACATCAATCAAGAACTAGTAAACAATCAAGACAAAACGATGCACAAATCACAAGTAAGGAAAACACACAAAGTTTTGTTTACTAGGAGATGATTGATAAAACACTACTAACATAATAAAACTATTTTGAAATAACCAAAACAATTGTTAAAAGCAAGGAAACAATAAAATATTTTTATTAATAAACAGAATAAAATCAATTTAAGTTTGTTGAGAAAACTTTTGTAAAGTTTGTAAAAGTTTTGATAAACACTAAATGGAACAAATATAGTTTTACTAACAAGAGAGCAAAACAAAACTATTACTAACTAGTTGTTTTAATCAAATTAACCTATTTGAAAAGAAGTTGTGATTCCTATGTTAAATAAAATTAAACTAAGCAAATTTATATTTTTATTAACAGTGAGTGAAAACTCTAAATGTTTATTAACAGAACCTAATAAACAAATGAAACCAAATCTAAATTTAAACTAATTAAAACTAAGTATATAAAATTATATTATAATACTAGGCAGATTCTGTTTTTGGTTAAAACATTAATCAAATATATCCTAAATATCTTCAAACTAAGCATGAAGGTAGTCCTAACTAATACCAAACAGTAGAAAAAAGATTCATGTCAAAATCTATTTTCAAACTCTAGTTATACAGATTTGAAGATTTTAAGCAAATTTGATTCAATTCAAATTTATAGTTCAAATTTGAAATTTAAAAGTACAGGGTGAAACTACATGAAAAATGTGAGCTATTGCAAAAAGAATCAACTCAAAACACTAAATATATTAAAAGATATAGTTAAAACAAATTTTGAAATCATTCTGTTGATTAAAACAAAAACAGAAAAGAAAAAATGATTTGCGACGGTCAGGGGGCTACGTGGCGCTGTCCGATTGGCTAAGGGGTGTGTGCGCGCGAGGGTTACGGGCGGGCGACCGGTCCGTAAAGGAAAATGTTTCGGGGATAAGTGGCTTTCTAATCTGGGTCGTTGGTTTTGGATCGGAGGGGTGGGAGTGCTCACGGGGTAAAGTCGCCGGCGCCGGGGGTTCTCCGGTGGATCCGAAGGCGGCGAAGTCGACGGCGAGGCGTTCCGGTGGTCGGGGAAGGCAGCGAAGTGGTCCGGGCGACGACGACGGGTCTCCGGAGTCGATTGGTGGCAACGGTGGGTGGAATAGTGGTCGGAATAGCTGGCTACGGTCGACGGCGAGGTCCGGTGGTGGCGCTACTCCGGCAAGCAATTGCGGCAGCCCTCCGGCGAGAGAGAGAGGGGGCTCAGGGGGAAATGGATGCGGGGAGTGGCCGGCTACTTATAGGGTGCTCGGGGTGCGGGGAGTTAAGAGAGGAGAGAGATCCGGGAGGGGGAGGAAACGGCCGGCGTCGTCTCCGACGCGTGCGGGGGGGGGGGAGAAGATGACCGTTCGGTAGTAACGGTCGGTCAGGGGTGGGGTCCAGCGTCAGTGAGAGAGAGGGAAATGAATGCGCGTCGGTCGACCGGCTTCTAATCAATACGCGAATAACTGCCCGTGGGCCGGCCCGTTTAATACAGTAACCGTTACCGTTTTTGTTTAATGTTTTTCCAGAGACATTCAACAACATTTAAAGCATTCAAATCGTCTCTAAATATAGGGGTATTATATATCGAAATTAACAGAATAATGAATGCTATTTAATGAACATTTCTATTCTGTCATTTGAAGACTTTGAAAAAAATAATATTTTCAGAAATTGCCTAATTGTTTTTAAATCCTTTTTGCAAATATTTTCAAAATAACTCCTGGTTATTTTTGTTCAAATACATCACCAATTTGACCCTGGTGTGGAGTGTCATATTACTCCTCTCTTATTTTGAACATTTAACCAAAGTTTCCAATAGATGAAAGCAACATAGGGAAAAGTAGAAGGGACTTTCAGAAATTTGGAAAAGGCATTTCAACAAACACTTACAATCAAGCAATGATGATGATAGATGCATAGCTATATTCATAACATTCCAAAATGAAATTTTGGGATGTTACAAACCTACCCACCTTAAGATGAATCTCGCCCTCGAGATTCGAGTTGGCTAGAAAATAGGTGCGGATGGTCTCTACGAAGATCTTCTTCGCGTTCCCAGGTGGCTTCTTCCTCAGTGTGGTGACTCCACAAAACCTTACAGAACTTGATGATCCTGCTGCGGGTAACTCTGTTGGCTGTCTCGAGAATTCTGACAGGCTTCTCCTCGTAGGTCAGATCATTGTCAAGTTGTATGGCCTCTAGGGGCACTGTGTCTCTCAAAGGAATATCAGCCATCTCAGCATGACATTTCTTCAGCTGGGACACGTGGAACACATTATGAACTTCGGATAATCCTTCCGGCAATTCCAGTTTGTATGCAACTTCGCCTCTACGTTCAAAATTTTTGTAGGGGCCTATGAATCTTGGTGCTAACTTTCCTTTAACACCAAACCTCTTGATTCCTCGAAGCGGGGACACACGAATATAAGCTCGGTCTCCCACTTCATACGTCACTTCTTTGCGTTTGCTGTCAACATAACTCTTCTGTCGAGATTGAGCTATCTTGAGTCTGTCACGAATCAACTTGACTTTCTCTTCCGAATCTCGGATAAGGTTGGGACCAAAAATTTGTCGGTCTCCAACACCATCCCACGTCAATGGTGTTCTGCACCTCCTTCCGTATAAAGCTTCGAAAGGGGCCATCTTCAGACAGGTCTGATAACTGTTGTTGTACGAGAATTTTGTGTAAGGTAAGTTGTCATCCCAACTAGATCCATAATTTAGAGCACAAGCTCTCAACATGTCTTCCAGAATCTGGTTGACTCTCTCAGTCTGTCCATCGGTCTGCGGATGAAAAGTTGTACTGAACTCTAACCTTGTACCCAAAGTTTCATGTAACTGATGCCAAAACTTTGAGGTAAACTGTGTTCCTCTATCTGACACGATACTCCTCGGAACTCCATGCAAACATACGATCCTGGTCATATATATCTTGGCTAGCTTAGCACTGGTATAAGTGGTTTTCACTGGAATGAAATGAGCTACCTTGGTCAAGCGATCTACCACTACCCAGATGGAATCATAACCTGAACGGGTCCTGGGTAATCCTGTGATGAAGTCCATACCAAGCTTTTCCCATTTCCACTCGGGTATCGGCAAAGGTTGGAGTAACCCTGCTGGTTTCTGATGTTCCGACTTTACTCGCTGACAAACATCACATATTGCAACATGTTCTGCAATATCTTTCTTCATACCTGTCCACCAATAACTTTCCTTTAAATCCAGATACATCTTGGTGTTTCCTGGGTGTATCGAGTAAGGTGAATCGTGGGCTTCCTGAAGTATCAATTTCCTGAGTTCTAGGTCATTGGGCACATAGATTCGGTTCTCAAACCACAAAGTTCCGTGTTCATCCTCACGAAAACCTTTAGCTTTACCATCTTCCATTCTCTGCTTTATCTCAGCTATCTCCTTGTCTGATTTCTGGGCTTCACGAATTCTTTCGGTCAAGGTGGACTGGATCTCTAGTGTTCCAACATATCCTCTTGGAACTATCTCTAGCTTGAGCTCTCTGAGATCATCCGCTAACTCTTGGGGTAATCCTCCCGCTGTGAGGGTGTTTACATAAGTTTTCCGACTCAAGGCATCGGCTACAACATTAGCCTTACCTGGATGGTAATGTAATCTCATGTCATAGTCCTTGATTAACTCTAACCATCTTCTCTGTCTAAGGTTCAACTCCTTCTGCGTGAAAATATATTTCAGGCTCTTATGGTCGGTGTAAACATCACAACTATTTCCTATAAGAAAATGTCTCCAGGTCTTGAGTGCGTGCACTACGGCTGCTAGTTCCAAATCATGGGTGGCATAATTCAACTCATGAGGTCGTAGTTGTCTGGAAGCATATGCTACAACCTTTCCATCTTGCATGAGTACTCCTCCAAGTCCTTGACGTGAAGCATCACAATAAACTTGGAAGTCCTTCCGAATATTGGGCAAAATCAACACTGGGGCTGTGACCAAACATTTCTTCAACTCCTGGAAACTGGCTTCACATTCCTCAGTCCAAATATACTTAGATTCTTTCTTCAACAACTCTGTCATGGGCTTGGCAATCTTTGAGAAATTCTCAATGAACCCCCGGTAATATCCGGCAAATCCGAGGAAACTGCGGATCTCCTTAACAGAAGTGGGTGACTTCCACTCGGTGACGGCTGTCTAATGCATATCCCCAAAATGATAGTGGTAGGTCAGAAAGAGACATCATAGATCGCACCATATCCAATAGAGTACAATTACGACGTTCAGACACACCATTTCGCTGAGGTGTGCCAGGCGGCGTGAGTTGTCAAAAAATTCCACATTTCCTTAGGTGCGTGCCAAACTTGTGACTCAAATATTCTCCACCACGATCAGATCGTAGGCACTTTATTTTCCTGTCACGTTGATTCTCTACCTCACTCTGAAATTCCTTGAACTTTTCAAAGGTTTCAGACTTGTGTTTCATTAAGTAGACATACCCATATCTACTTAAGTCATCAGTGAGGGTGAGAACATAACAGTAGCCACCGCGAGCCTCAACGCTCATTGGACCGCATACATCGGTATGTATTATCTCCAACAAGTCAGTTGCTCACTCCATTGTTCTGGAGAAAGGAGTCTTGGTCATCTTGCCCATGAGGCATGGTTCGCACGTGTCAAATGATTCAAAATCAAGAGACTCCAAAAGTCCATCAGCATGGAGTTTCTTCATGCGTTTGACACCAATATGACCAAGGCGGCAGTGCCACATGTAAGTGGGACTATTGTTATCAACCTTACATCTTTTGGTACTCACACTATGAACATGTGTAACATCACGTTCGAGACTCATCAAAAATAAACCATGGACTAGCGGGGCATGACCATAAAACATTTCTTTCATATAAATAGGACAACCATTATTCTCAGATTTAAATGAGTAGCCATCTCACATCAAGCGAGATCCAAATACAATGTTCATGCTCAAAGATGGTACTAAATAATAATTATTAAGGTTTAAAACTAATCTGGAAGGTAGATGTAGAGGTAGCGTGCCGATGGCAATCACATCGACATTGGAACCATTCTTGACGCGCATCGTCACCTTGTCCTTTGCCAGTCTCCACTTATTCTGCAGCACCTGCTTGGAGTTACAAATGTGAGCAACTGCACCGGTATCAAATACCCAGGAGCTACTATGAGCGCTAGTAAGGTACACATCAATAACAAGTATATCACATATACCTTTAACTTTGTCGGCCTACTTATCCGCTAAGTACTTGGGGCAGTTCTGCTTCCAGTGACCGGTACCCTTGCAATAAAAGCACTCAATCTCAGGCTTGGGTCCATTCTTGTTCTTCTTCCCAGCAATTTTCTTACCGGGCGCGGCAACTGCTTTGCCGTCCTTCTTGAAGTTCTTCTTACCCTTGCCTTTCTTGAAACTAGTGGTATTATTGACCATCAACACTTGATGCTCCTTTTTGATCTCGACCTTCGCTGATTTCAGCATCGAGTACAACTCAGGAATGGACTTCTCCATCCCATGCATATTGTAGTTCATCACAAAGCTCTTGTAGCTAGGTGGAAGCGACTGGAGGATTCTATCAATAACCGAGTCATCTAGAATATTAACTCTCAGCTGAGACAAACGGTTGTGCAACCTAGACATTTTGAGTATGTGCTCGCTGACAGAACTATTTTCCTCCATCTTAAAACTAAGGAACTTGTCGGAGACTTCATATCTCTCGACCCGGCCATGAGCTTGGAAAACAATTCTCAGCTCTTGGAACATCTCATATGCTCCGTGTTGCTCAAAACACTTTTTGAGCCCCAATTCTAAGATGTAAAGCATGGCACACTAAACAAGGGACTAATCGTCACTACGCGACTATCAGGCGTTCATAACGTCTTGAGTTGCTGGGAAAACGGGTGCGTCACCTAGCGGTGCATCAAGGACATACAATTTCTTGGAAGCTATGAGGATGATCCTCAAGTTACGGACCCAGTCCGTATAGTTGCTTCCATTGTTTTTCAGTTTGGTTTTCTCTAGGAACTTGTTGAAGTTGAGGGCAACATTAGCGTGGGCCATTGGATCTACAAGATAGATTGTAAAGACATTTTAGACTAAGTTCATGATAATTAAGTTCACATAATCAAATTATTTAATGAACTCCCACTTAGATAGACATCTCTCTAGTCATCCAAGTGACACATGATCCACGTCAACTAGCCCGTGTCCGATCATGACGTGAGACGGACTAGTCATCAATGGTGAACATCTCCATGTTGATCGTATCTTCTATACGACTCATGTTCGACCTTTCGGGCTCCCGTGTTCCAAGGCCATGTCTGTACATGCTAGGCTCGTCAAGTCAACCTAAGTTTATTGTGTGTGTAAATCTGGCTTACACCTGTTGTATGTGAACGTTAGAACCTATCACACCCGATCATCACGTGGTGCTTTGGAACAACGAACCTAAGCAATGATGCACAGTTAGGGGGAACACATTTCTTGAAATTTTAGTGAGAGATCATCTTATTTAAGCTACCGTCGTTCTAAGCAAATAAGATGTAAAACATGATAAACATCACATGCAATCATATAGTGACATGATATGGCCAATATCATCTTGCTCCATTGATCTCCATATTCGGGGCACCATGATCATCATTATCACCAGCATGACACCATGATCTCCATCATCATGATCTCCATCATTGTGTCTCCATGAAGTTGTCTCGCCAACTATTACTTCTATTACTATGGCTAACGGTTAGCAATAAAGTAAAGTAATTACATGGCGTTTTTTATTGACATGCAGGTCATACAATAAATTAAGACAACTCCTATGGCTCCTGTCGGTTGTCATACTCATCGACATGCAAGTCGTGATTCCTATTACAAGAACATGATGAATCTCATACATCACATATATCACATCACATTCTTGGCCATATCACATCACACGACATATGCTGCAAAAACAAGTAAGACGTCCTGTAATTGTTGTTGCAAGTTTTTACGTAGCTGCTATAGGTTTCTAGCAAGAACGTTTCTTACCAACACAAAAACCACAATGTGATATGCCAATTTCTATTTACCCTTCATAAGGACCTTCTTCATCGAATCCGACCCGACTAAAGTGGGAGAGACAGACACCCGCTAGCCACCTTATGCAACAAGTGCATGTCAGGCGGTGGAACCAGTCTCATGTAAGCGTACGTGTAATGTCGGTCCGGGCCCCTTCATCCCATAATGCCGCCGAATCAAGATAAGACTAGTAACGGCAAGCAAATTGACCAAATCATTGCCCACAACTACTTGTGTTCTACTCATGCATAGAATCTACGCATAGACCTAGCTCTGATGCCATTGTTGGGGATCATAGTAGTAATTCAAAATTTTCCTACGTATCACCAAGATCAATCTATTTGAAACCAGCAACGAGTAAGGGGTTTGAGCATCTTCATACCTTTGAAGATCGCTAAGCGGAAGCGTTACTATGAACGCGGTTGGTGGAGTCGTACCCGCAGCGACTCAGATCGCGGCAGATTCCAATCTAAGCACCGAACAACGGCGCCTACGCGTTCAACACATGTGCAGCCCGGTGACGTCTCCTATGCCTTGATCCAGCAAGGAGGAAGGAGAGGTTGAGGGAGAGCTCCGGCAGCATGACGGCATGGTGACGGTGGAGCTGCGTAGTACTCCGACAGGGCTTTGCTAAGCGCTTCGGAGGACGAGAAAGAGCAGGGGTAGGGCTGGATCGCGAGAGAGAGAGAGACAGATCTGTTGGCAGCCCCCAAAACCCTCACTATATATAGGAGGAGGGGAGGAGAGTGCGCCCCCTCTAGGCTTCCCACCCTAGGGGGTGCAGCAGCCCTAGATGGGGATGGTCGGCGGCCAAGAGAGGGAGAGAGGGGGGCACGCCCTAGGGTGGGCCTAGGGCCCATCTGCACCTAGGGTTTGCCCCCTCTTCTCCTTTGCTGTGCCTTGGGCTGAGGTGGGAGGCGCACCAGTCCACCTAGGGGCTGGTTCCCTCCCACTCTTGGCCCATGTAGCCTTCAGGGGCTGGTGGCCCCTCTCGGTGGACCCGCGGAACCCTTCCGATGGTCCCGGTACATTACCGGTGATGCCCGAAACACTTCCGGTGACCAAATCCTCACTTCCTATATATGAATCTTTACTCCGGACCATTCCAGAACTCCTTGTGATGTTCGGGATCTCATACGGGACTCCAAACAACCTTCGGTAACCACGTACACTATTCCCATATAACCCTAGTGTCCTCGAACCTTAAGTGTGTAGACCCTACGGGTTCGGGAACCATGCATACATGACCGAGACACCTCTCTGGTCAATAACTAATAGCATGATCTGGATACCCATATTGGCTCCCACATCTTCCACGATGATCTCATCGGATGAACCACAACGTTGGGGATTCAATTAATCGCGTATACAGTTCCCTTTGTCCATCGGTATGTTACTTGCCCGAGATTCGATCGTCGGTATCCCTATACCTTGTTCAATCTCATTACCGGCAAGTCTCTTTACTCGTTCCATAACACATCATCCCGTTGCTAACTCCATAGTCACATTGAGCTCATTATGATGATGTCTTGCCGAGTGGGCCCAGAGATACCTCTCCGTCACACGGAGTGACAAATCCCAGTCTCGTTTCGTCCCAACCCAACAGATACTTTCAGGGATACCCGTAGTTTACCTTTATAGCCACCCAGTTATGTTATTACATTTGGCACACTGAAAGTATTCCTACGGTATCCGGGAGTTGCACAATCTCATGGTCTATGGAAATGATACTTGACATTAGAAAAGCTTTAGCAGACGAACTACACGATCTTGTGCTATGCTTAGGATTGGGTCTTGTCCATCACATCATTCTCCTAATGATGTGATCCTGTTATCAACTACATCCAATGTCCATGGTCGTGAAACCGTGACCATCTATTGACCAACGAGCTAGCCAACTAGAGGCTCACTAGGGACATGTTGTGGTCTATGTATTCACACATGTATTAAGGTTTCCGGTTAATATAATTATAGCATGAACAATTGACAATTATCATGAACAAGGAAATATAATAATCACTTTATTATTGACTCTAGGGCATATTTCCGACATTATGGTACTATAAATAAAAGATTCATAATTATTTCTAATTAATTTTTACTGTATTTTATCACTTCTAAAATTTATACCCCTCAATACAAACCATGGAGACTTTGAAATAAGAAAACAACAAAAACAAAACAGAATCTATCAAAACAGAATAACATGTAAAGATCTAGTTTCTGGTCATACTTATTTAAATCCTAAAATTCAAAAAAAATCGCATACCATATTTTTTGAAATAATCAGTAATGTGTAATAACTCCAGCAATTTATCACGTTCCATCACAGGTCAACAATTCAACCACCGGACACAAAGTTTTTGTTTTTGCACATAAGCTAGTAAACAATCATTTTCCAAAATCCAAAAGGTTTAACGTGGAACAAACACAAAATAAAATATACAAACACAATTACTACAGAGGAAATAATCATGTTTACTAGCAAAAATAGAAAGGAAAAATAGATATAACTATTGGGTTGCCTCCCTACAAGCGCTATTGTTTAATGCCCAAAGCAAGGCATAATGAAATCTATCAAGTATTATCATATTTCAATTCCTCAGTAAGATTACTTGATTTCCTTGGAGACTTAGCAAACATTCTTTCAATCATATCACTACTATGCATAAAGTTAAATTTGGGAACATTAGCCACGCAAGCAAGTTTCAAAATTTAATTAGTAGGAGTTTCTTTATTACTTTTAATGGAGAAAAAGTAGAGCACAAAATATTTATAACTTGTAACATACGAAAATTTCATTTTGGAATGTTATGAAATATATCTATGCATCCATCATCATCATTGTTTGAATACCTGTATTGTTGAAATGTTCTTTCTAAAAATTCTGAAAGCCCTTTCAATTTTTCCCTAACTTGCTTTCACCTATTGGAAATTTTGGTTAAATGTTCAAAATAAGAGGGGAGTAACATGACACTCCACACCAGGGAAAAATTGGTGACCAATTTGAACAAAAATAATCAGGAGTTATTTTGAAAATATTTGCAAAAAGGATTTAAAAACAAATAGGCAATTTCTAAAAATATTATTTTTTTCAAAGTGTTCAAATGACATAATAAAAATGTTCACTACATGGAATTTATTATTCTGTTAATTTTGATATATAATACTCCTATATTTCGAGATGATCTGAATGCTCTAAATGTTTTTGAAACGCTCTGGAAAATCATTAAAGGAAAAACGGTAACGGTTAGTATTAAACGGGTCGGCCCACGGCAGTTACTCGCGAATTTATTACCGGCCGGCCGATCGACGCGCAACGGAAGCGCTCCCTCTCGCTGACACCGGGCCCCACCCCGACCGACCGTTAGCCCGAACGGTCATCTCTCTCTTCCCCCGCACGCGCTGACGACCTCGCCGGCCGTTTCCTCCCCCTCCCGGATCTCTCTCCTCTCTCCTCCCCCGCACCCCCCGAGCACCCTATAAGTAGCGCTGCCCCTACTCTCTCCGTTCACCCCCGAGCCCCCTCTCTCCCTCTCCGAGGCGCTGCGCAATTGCTCGCCGGAGTTGCGCCACCACCGGAGCTCCCCTACGCCGTAGCCATCGCCCCGGTCGTCCTCGCCCCTCCCCGACACCTACGTTCGACGCCGGAGGGCCGCCGCTGTCGCCCGACCCCCTTTGCTGCCTTCCCCGACCACCGGAGCCACCTCTGGTGAATTCCTCGACCCCCGGCCGCCGCCTCCATCGCCGGAGTTCTTCCTCCCCACCGGTAAGTCGCCGTCGACACTCCCCCTCCCTTCGATCCTAATCCTACGGCTCGGATTAGAACATTAAAACGGCGAACCGTTTTCTCCTTGGCCTCGGTCGCCCGCTTGAAACTAACTAACGCACGCGCTAGCCAGCCAGTAGAATCGCGCCACGTCACCCCTGGCCGTTCGTTAGATTTAGTCTTTTTTCTGATTTCTTTTAGTAAACAGAACCTATTCTAAATTTGTTTTAGCTATATCTTTTAATCTATTTAGTGTTTTGAGTTTATTCTTGTTGCAATAGCTCACATTTTTCATATAGTTTCACCCTGTACTTTTAAATTTCAAATTTGAACTATAAAATTTGAATTTAATCAAATTTGCTCAAAATCTTCAAATCTGAATAACTAGAGTTTGAAAATAGATTTTGATATGAATCTTTTTGCTACTGTTTGATATTGGTTAAGGACTATCACCATGTTTAGTTTGAATATTTTTAGGATGAATTTGATTAATGTTTTAACCAAAAACAGAATCTGCCTAGTATTATAGTATAGTTTCATTTACTTAGTTTTAGTTAGTTTAACTTAGATTTAGTTTTAATTTGTTTAGTAGGTTGTGTTGATTTAAACATTTAGTGTTTTACCTACTGTTAATAAAAATATAAATTTGCTTAGTTTAATTCTCATTAACATAGGAATCATAACACATTTTCAAATAGGTTTAATTTGATTAAAACAACTAGAATAGCAATAGATTTCTTTGAACAAAGTTTTAAATAATTTAATTCTGTTTTCCTAAAACAAGTTTATTTGTAAATTCCTTTCTGTTAAGAACATGTTTTGCTAATAAGTAATAAGTTTAGTTTTTCATTCTTTTTGTTAGTATAACTATAGTTGATTCATATAGTGTTTATCAAAACTTTTATAAACTTTACTAAAGTTTTCCCAACAAAATTAAATTGATTTTATTTTGTTTATTAATAAAATATTCTATTGTTTTTCTTGCTGTCAACTATTGTTTGGATAAAACAAATGGTTTGTTTATGTCAGTAGTGTTGCATCCATCACCTTTTGAAAACAAAACTTTGTGTGTTTTCCTTACTTGTGATTTGTGCATCGTTTTGTCTTGACTGTTTACTAGTTCTTGATTGATGTTTGTGGGTTACAATATTCTGTTGTATGCTTATTGAGTGCTTGTTTGCTTCGTTAGATTATCCAGAGTGCGAAGCTTGTTACTTAGAGTCCCACGAGTACGAAGATCATCAACCAGGCAAGTCACCTTGATCATACTTCTACCCATGTTTTATATGCATTAGTTCTACCATCTCCCCAACTGCATGCAAGATAGGTTAGTTGGAAACTTGGTTACATTTTAGTAGTATCATGTGTTAGGTATCCCTCTCAACCCCCTTTGACAACATTGGCCCCGGGAAACGTTATTTTACTTTTGCTATGCTAATAGTAGACGGGGTTGGTTGTGTGATTCATGAGAGTTGAGAGAGAAACCAGTGGATTTGCCTAGGTGATGCTGGAGATGGCCAGTATTCACGCGGAAAGATCCACCCAGGCACAAAGAGATGGATGGATGCTTTAAGACCCAAGGCTTACCTGCACAGCCACAAGTCATTATGGGCTCTGGCTTGGTTGGATATCATGGTGACCCTGGACAGGCGGTGCTACGAGATGTAGAACAACGGTAGGAAAGGATGGGCACCGTCAGAGTCGCAGGGAAACCCTTTGGAAGACCATGTTTTGGTCATCCATTTCTCAAACACCCTGAAGTGCGAGAAATTAAACGGAGGCGACCAAATCTTGTGGGGAACGTGTGCAAAACTCTGCAGAGTACTCAAACCTAATCGATTAGCCGTGTCCACGGTCATGGACGACTTGAGCCAAAGGAACTGAAACATTCGGAACTCTCAACACAATTAATATGATGATATGGGTATTAACAATTTGGGAATGAGAATTGGTTGGTGGAACCATCTCATTAGTCAACCAACTTAGTAATATTTTTGCTTATCCCTCCCTTGATGTAGGTAAAATTGGCTTTACGCAAAAACTTACCACCCCACCTGCCATATATGCATATAGACTAGATGATTATCTTTTCACCCCTCTCTTGTGACTTTGCCGGCATATTCCATATGCTGACCTACATGGCTGCAACGTATCATGTTGCAGAGTACTTTTCCGACCAGGAGTGAGGACACGTTCTACGCTCGGTGAGATGCCCTTGGAGTCAGATGGACTCATCTACCTTCGACGCTTCCGCAAGACTTAGTTAATCTCATGAGTTGGCCTTCGGCCACTTTATTGTAATCTTTATTGTAATAAAGAACTCGATATGAGATTTCGATTAATATAATGCTGTGTGATTTCCCTTTGATATATACATTGATGTACCGTGTGTGTACCAGCATGATCTTGGGATGGTACGGAAACACCGGAGACTTGACCTTTCAGGTCGGGTCGCTACAGAAATGGTATCAGAGCACACGCTGACCGTAGGACGTAACCTCTAGGACTGGAAAGCCTTAGGATTGTTTCTCTTTGTCTTTAAAATTCTTATACTCTCATCTACTCGTTTCTGACTCCTCTCCGATTATTTCAAAATTTATAGATGGCCACCTTCATCCCAGTGTTGATCACGGAGTTTTGCCAGCCTGACGCAACGATGCCCTTTGGTAAGGAGCTGATGAGGATCGGCAAGGATGTAAGGATTGCTTTGCCGAGCATCACCAGGATTCCTATCATGTCATTTCCCCAAGATGGACGCTACAGGATCGAGGTGCACATCCCAGGGAAGACCTTTGGGAATCAGAAGAAACCCATCGACTTCCAGTTCGTGGCACCCAGCTGGATACTTGGAAGAGACATGGCCATTCATCGTGCCCTTGGACGTATTCAGGAGGAATACAGAGGTGGAACCATTTCACCAGGACTCAGCGTGGTTTGTCGCAGGGATGCCCATGGCAACATCATAACCCCTCCCACTGGAGACTCCACCATGTCATATATCCAGACCCTGGAGACTCACATCAGGACTCTGGAGCTTCAAGTTCGTGCTGATACGAAGACAATCAAGAATCTGATGAACCGCGAGATTGACCTTGAAGCTGACTTACGGGAAGCTGAGTACGAGCATGAGTATGAGGTGAAGAATTTCTTAGAGAGGATCGACAAGCTGAACACTCGCATCGCCACTCTGGAGGAACAGATGGACATGGGTGAAAATCTTCATCCTGAGGGAGACTTGGCTCCTTTCATCAACGACGATGATGACTATGAGGAGAGCACCACTGGAGGAGACTCAGTCACCATGTACTTCTGAGGAAAACTTTAGTTATGCCCTCCATGTATCTTTTATTTTCAACGTTAAGAGCGTAGGTCGATGTGTAGTTTCATTGAGATTTGTATTCCCGATGTTTGACATTGATTGAATAAATGAATGAGTGTTTGGTGTGATATGTTTGTTGCATTGCATATGGGTAGTGAATTTCTCCTTTTAGGCCCTTGTTCTATTCTAATTCTCACCCCTCTGAAAACAGCAAGATGCCTCCACAACGTGAGACCGACTTCACTTTCCCGCCGGAACTAACGCAACTTCTTCAGCAGCAGAATGCACTGATGCAGCTATTGATCCAGAATCAGACCAACAACCAGAACAACAACAACCACCAACATCCACCCCAGACTGACAATCTCACCCGCTTTCTGAGGTTGAATCCTCCAACTTTCTCCAGCAGCACTGAGCCCATTGTGGCAGATGACTGGCTCCGTAAGATGGAGAGATAACTCATCACCGCTGGATGCACTGACGCTAAGAAGGTGCGATTTGCCGCACATCAACTGGAAGGACCAGCAGCTTCATGGTGGGAGAACTACACCACCACATATCCTATTGCTGATGTAACTTGGGAGCAGTTCCAGCAAGCTTTCCGCACCGCACATGTTTCAGCTGGAGCCATGAGTCTGAAGAAGCGCGAGTTTCGCAACTTGCGCCAGGGAAATCACTCTGTGGCCCAGTACGTGGATGACTTCAGCACATTGGCACGTTATGCACCAGGAGACGTGGCCGATGATGCGGCCAAGCAAGAGAAGTTTCTGGAAGGACTCAACGATGAGTTGAGCATGCAGCTGGTAGTGGCTAATTTCAACAACTACCAAGAGCTGGTGGACAAGGCCCTCATCTTGGAGGGTAAACAGCAGCAAATTGAGAACCGCAAGAGGAAGTACACTCAGGGGAAGTTTAACTCTGGAGCTCATCATAAGCCCCGCTACTCCCCGTACTCAGGGAATACCGTATCAGGGACCGGTAAGTTTGGAAGACACACTCATGCTGTGCACAACCATGGAGGCCACAACCATGGAGGAAATGGGAATGCCCGTCCCAACCATGGCAATTTCAAGACTAACAATGGGAATGGGAACAACAACCAGCACCGTCACGTTCCTACTTAGAAGGATCTGAGTCACATCACCTGTTTCAAGTGCCAGAAGACAGGGCACTATGCTACTGAGTGTCCCCAGAGCAAACAGGGAAATGGAAACGGCAACTCCGCAGCCAAGAAGCCAAACCCTTTTCCTCGTGCCCAGGTGAACCACCTCAACGTGGAAGAAGTCTATGATGAACCCGAGACTGTGGTTGGTATGTTTTTATTGCATTCACGTCCAGTTACAGTACTTTTTGATTCCGGTGCAACTCATTCATTCATATCAAGGGTAGTTGTGGATAAGTATGGTTTGCCCACCAAAACCCTTAAACAGCCCATTAAGGTCAGTTCCCCAGGAGGTAGGATGATGGCAGGGATAGGATGCCATGCTTTGAAACTCAATATAGGAAACCATGTTTTTCCCACCGACCTCATCGTCTTAGAAACCCAGGGATTGGATGGAATCCTAGGCATGGAATGGATGACCAAGTATGAAGGAAATCTTGATTGCCTCAGCAAGTCTGTTTCACTCACCACCCCGGAGAACAAGAGGATTAAGTATGTATCCCGACGCACACGTATGAGTGCTCGGTTAAATGCCCTCACAGGAGTTGTTCCGGAGGAAGTACCAGTGGTAAACGATTTTCTAGATGTATTTCCGGAAGAATTACCAAGCATGCCACCAGATAGGGAGATTGAGTTCCTAATAGAGCAACAGCCAGGGACAGCCCCAATTTCCAAGAGACCCTATCGGATGCCCGCAACTGATCTGTTAGAAATCAAGAAGCAAATCAAGGAGTTATTGGACAAGGGGTATATTCGCCCAAGTTCTTCACCTTGGGGAGCCCCAGTTCTTTTGGTGGAGAAGAAGGATAAAACCTTGAGAATGGTAGTCGATTATCGTGCCTTGAACGAGGTGACTATCAAGAACAAGTACCCTCTGTCGATGATTAATGATTTGTTTGATCAGCTCATAGGAGCCAAAGTATTCTCCAAGATCGATCTTCGATCAGGGTATCACCAGTTGAAAATTCGTGAACAGGATATACCCAAAATAGCTTTCACCACGAGGTATGGCTTGTATGAGTATACGGTCATGTCTTTTGGATTGACTAATGCTCCTGCCTACTTCATGAATTTGATGAACAAAGTATTCATGGAATACCTAGACAAGTTTGTTGTGGTGTTCATCGATGACATTCTGATATTCTCCAAGAACGAGGAAGAACACAAGGAACATCTGCGTTTAGTTCTGGAGAAGCTAAGAGAGCATCAATTATATGCCAAGTTCAGCAAATGTGAATTTTGGCTGACGGAAGTCGGATTCCTTGGACATGTTATTTCCGGAGAAGGAATAGCCGTAGACCCCGCTAAGGTTGAAGCCGTCACCGAGTGGAAGTCACCCACTTCAGTTAAGGAGATCCGTAGTTTCCTCGGACTTGCCGGATATTACCGGAGATTCATTGAGAATTTCTCAAAGATTGCCAAGCCCATGACAGAGTTTTCGAAGAAAGAATCTAAGTATGTTTGGACTGAGGAATGTGAAGCCAGTTTCCAGGAGTTGAAGAAACGTTTGGTCACAGCCCCAGTGTTGATTTTGCCCAATATTCGGAAGGACTTCCAAGTTTATTGTGATGCTTCACGTCAAGGACTTGGAGGAGTACTCATGCAAGATGGAAAGGTTGTAGCTTATGCTTCCAGACAACTACGACCTCATGAGTTGAATTATGCCACCCATGATTTGGAACTAGCAGCCGTAGTGCACGCACTCAAGACCTGGAGACATTTTCTTATCGGAAATAGTTGTGATGTTTACACCGATCATAAGAGCCTGAAATATATTTTCACTCAGAAGGAGTTGAACCTCAGACAGAGGAGATGGTTAGAGTTAATCAAGGACTATGACATGAGATTACATTACCATCCAGGTAAGGCCAATGTTGTAGCCGATGCCTTGAGTCGGAAAACTTATGTAAACACACTCACAGCGGGAGGATTACCCCAAGAGTTAGCCGATGATCTCAGAGAGCTCAAACTAGAGATAGTTCCAAGAGGATATGTTGCTACACTGGAAATTCAGTCCACCTTGACCGAAAGAATTCGTGAAGCCCAGAAATCGGACAAGGAGATAGCTGAGATAAAGCAGAGAATGGAAGATGGTAAAGCTAAAGGTTTTTGTGAGGATGAACACGGAATTTTGTGGTTTGAGAACCGCATCTATGTGCCCAATGACCCAGAGCTCAGGAAGTTGATACTTCAGGAAGCCCATGATTCACCTTACTCGATACACCCAGGCAATACCAAGATGTATCTGGATTTAAAGGAAAGTTATTGGTGGACAGGTATGAAGAAAGATATTGCGGAACATGTTGCAATATGTGATGTTTGTCAGCGAGTAAAGGCAGAACATCAGAAACTAGCAGGGTTACTCCAACCTTTGCCGATACCCGAGTGGAAATGGGAAAAGCTTGGTATGGACTTCATCACAGGATTACCCAGGACCCGTTCAGGTTATGATTCCATCTGGGTAGTGGTAGATCGCTTGACCAAGGTAGCTCATTTCATTCCAGTGAAAACCACCTATACCAGTGCTAAGCTAGCCAAGATATATATGACCAGGATCATATGTCTGCACGGAGTTCCGAGGAGTATCGTGTCAGATAGAGGAACACAATTTACCTCAAAGTTTTGGCACCAGTTACATGAAACTTTGGGTACGAGGTTAGAGTTCAGTACAACTTTTCATCCGCAGACCGATGGACAGACTGAGAGAGTCAACCAGATTCTGGAAGACATGTTGAGAGCTTGTGCGCTAGATTATGGATCTAGTTGGGATGATAACTTGCCTTACGCAGAATTCCCATACAACAACAGTTATCAGACGAGTCTGAAGATGGCCCCTGTCGAACCTTTATACGGAAGGAGGTGCAGAACGCCACTGACGTGGGATGGTGTTGGAGACCGACAACTTTTTGGTCCCGATCTTATCCGAGATTCGGAAGAGAAAGTCAAGCTGATTCGTGACAGACTCAAGATAGCTCAATCTCGACAGAAGAGTTATGCTGACAGCAAACGTAAAGAAGTGACGTATGAAGTGGGAGACCGAGCTTATCTTCGTGTGTCCCCGCTTCGAGGAATCGAGAGGTTTGGTGTTAAAGGAAAATTAGCACCCAGATTCATAGGCCCCTACAAAATTCTTGGACGTAGAGGCGAAGTTGCATACAAACTGGAATTGCCGGAAGGATTATCCGAAGTTCATAATGTGTTCCACGTGTCCCAGCTGAAGAAATGTCATGCTGAGATGGCTGATCTCCCTTTGAGAGATACAGTGCCCCTAGAGGCCATACAACTTGACAATGATCTGACCTACGAGGAGAAGCCTGTCACAATCCTTGAGACAGCCAACAGAGTTACCCGTAGCAGGATCATCATGTTTTGTAAGGTTTTGTGGAGTCATCACACCGAGGAAGAAGCCACCTAGGAACGCGAAGAAGATCTTCGTAGAGACCACCCGCACCTATTTTCTAGCCAACCCGAATCTCGAGGACGAGATTCATCTTAAGGTGGGTAGGTTTGTAACATCCCAAAATTTCATTTTGGAATGTTATGAAATATAGCTATGCATCCATCATCATCATTGTTTGAATACCTGTATTGTTGAAATGTTCTTTCTAAAAATTCTGAAAGCCCTTTCAATGTTTCCCGAACTTGCTTTCACCTATTGGAAATTTTGGTTAAATGTTCAAAATAAGAGGGGAGTAACATGACACTCCACACCAGGGACAAATTGGTGACCAATTTGAACAAAAATAACCAGGAGTTATTTTGAAAATATTTTCAAAAAGGATTTAAAAACAAATAGGCAATTTCTAAAAATATTATTTTTTTCAGTGTGTTCAAATGACAGAATAAAAATGTTCACTAAATGGCATTTATTATTCTGTTAATTTTTATATATAATACTCCTATATTTAGAGACGATTTGAATGCTTTAAAGGTTTTTGAAACGCTCTGGAAAATCATTAAAGGAAAAACGGTAACGGTTAGTATTAAACAGGCCGGCCCACGTCAGTTACTCGCGAATTTATTACCGGCCGGCCGATCGACGCGCAACGGACGCGCTCCCTCTCGCTGACACCGGGCCCCACCCCGACCGACCGTTAGCCCGAACGGTCATCCCTCTCTTCCCCCGCACGCGCCGACGACCTCGCCGGCCGTTTCCTCCCCCTCCCGGATCTCTATCCTCTCTCCTCCCCCGCGCCCCCCGAGCACCCTATAAGTAGCGCTGCCCCTACTCTCCGTTCACCCCCGAGCCCCCTCTCTCCGTCGCCGAGGCGCTGCGCAATTGCTCGCCGGAGTTGCGCCACCACCGGAGCTCCCCTACGCCGTAGCCATCGCCCCGGTCGTCCTCGCCCCTCCCCGACGCCTCCGTTCGACGCCGGAGGGCTGCCGCTGTCGCCCGACCCCCTTTGCTTCCTTCCCCGACCACCGGAGCCACCTCCGGCGAATTCCTCGACCCCCGGCCGCCGCCTCCATCGCCGGAGTTCTTCCTCCCCACCGGTAAGTCGCCGTCGACACTCCCCCTCCCTCCGATCCTAATCCTACGGCTCGGATCAGAACATTAAAACGGCGAACCGTTTTCTCCTTGGCCTCGGTCGCCCGCTTGAAACTAACTAACGCACGCGCTAGCCAGCCAGTAGAATCGCGCCACGTCACCCCTGGCCGTTCGTTAGATTTAGTCTTTTTTCTGATTTCTTTTAGTAAACAGAACCTATTCTAAATTTGTTTTAGCTATATCTTTTAATATATTTAGTGTTTTGAGTTTATTCTTTTTGCAATAGCTCACATTTTTCATATAGTTTCACCCTGTACTTTTAAATTTCAAATTTGCACTATAAAATTTGAATTTAATCAAATTTGCTCAAAATCTTCAAATCTGAATAACTAGAGTTTGAAAATAGATTTTGATATGAATCTTTTTGCTACTGTTTGATATTGGTTAAGGACTATCACCATGTTTAGTTTGAATATTTTTAGGATGAATTTGATTAATGTTTTAACCAAAAACAGAATCTGCCTAGTATTATAGTATAGTTTCATTTACTTAGTTTTAGTTAGTTTAACTTAGATTTAGTTTTAATTTGTTTAGTAGGTTGTGTTGATTTAAACATTTAGTGTTTTACCTACTGTTAATAAAAATATAAATTTGCTTAGTTTAATTCTCATTAACATAGGAATCATAACACATTTTCAAATAGGTTTAATTTGATTAAAACAACTAGAATAGCAATAGATTTCTTTGAACAAAGTTTTAAATAATTTAATTCTGTTTTTCTAAAACAAGTTTCTTTGTAAATTCCTTTCTGTTAAGAACATGTTTTGCTAATAAGTAATAAGTTTAGTTTTTCATTCTTTTTGTTAGTATAACTATAGTTGATTCATATAGTGTTTATCAAAACTTTTATAAACTTTACTAAAGTTTTCCCAACAAACTTAAATTGATTTTATTTTGTTTATTAATAAAATATTCTATTGTTTTTCTTGCTGTCAACTATTGTTTGGATAAAACAAATGGTTTGTTTATGTCAGTAGTGTTGCATCCATCACCTTTTGAAAACAAAACTTTGTGTGTTTTCCTTACTTGTGATTTGTGCATCGTTTTGTCTTGACTGTTTACTAGTTCTTGATTGATGTTTGTGGGTTACAATATTCTGTTGTATGCTTATTGAGTGCTTGTTTGCTTCGTTAGATTATCCGGAGTGCGAAGCTTGTTACTTAGAGTCCCACGAGTACGAAGATCATCAACCAGGCAAGTCACCTTGATCATACTTCTACCCATGTTTTATATGCATTAGTTCTACCATCTCCCCAACTGCATGCAAGATAGGTTAGTTGGAAACTTGGTTACATTGTAGTAGTATCATGTGTTAGGTCTCCCTCTCAACCCCCTTTGACAACATTGGCCCCGGGAAACGTTGTTTTACTTTTGCTATGCTAATAGTAGATGGGGTTGGTTGTGTGATTCATGAGAGTTGAGAGAGTTAATAATTTCAAGACCAACATAATGATCAAGATTTAAGACTCCGAGTTTTCAACATACCTCTGGGTGGATGATGGTTGAACGGCACCCTGGAGAAACCGGTGGATTTGCCTAGGTGATGCTGGAGATGGCCAGTATTCACACGAAAAGATCCACCCAGGCACAAAGAGATGGATGGATGCTTTAAGACCCAAGGCTTACCTGCATAGCCACAAGTCATTATGGGCTCTGGCTTGGTTGGATATCGTGGTGACCCTGGACAGGCGGTGCTACGAGATGTAGAAGAACGGTAGGAAAGGATGGGCACCGTCAGAGTCGCAGGGAAACACTTTGGAAGACCATGTTTTGGTCATCCGTTTCTCAAACACCCTGAAGTGCGAGAAATTAAACGGAGGCGACCAAATCTTGTGGGGAACGTGTGCAAAACTCTGCAGAGTACTCAAACCTAATCGATTAGCCGTGTCCACGGTCATGGACGACTTGAGCCAAAGGAACTGAAACATTCGGAACTCTCAACACAATTAATATGATGATATGGGTATTAACAATTTGGGAATGAGAATTGGTTGGTGGAACCATCTCATTAATCAACCAACTTAGTAATATTTTTGCTTATCCCTCCCTTGATGTAGGTAAAATTGGCTTTACGCAAAAACTTACCACCCCACCTGCCATATATGCATATAGACTAGATGATTATCTTTTCACCCCTCTCTTGTGACTTTGCCGGCATATTCCATATGCTGACCTACATGGCTGCAACGTATCATGTTGCAGAGTACTTTTCCGACCAGGAGTGAGGACACGTTCTACGCTCGGTGAGATGCCCTTGGAGTCAGATGGACTCATCTACCTTCGACGCTTCCGCAAGACTTAGTTAATCTCATGAGTTGGCGTTCGGCCACTTTATTGTAATATTTATTGTAATAAAGAACTCGATATGAGATTTCGATTAATATAATGCTGTGTGATTTCCCTTTGATATATACATTGATGTACCGTGTGTGTACCAGCATGATCTTGGGATGGTACGGAAACACCGGAGACTTGACCTTTCAGGTCGGGTCGCTACAGAAATGGTATCAGAGCACACGCTGACCGTAGGACGTAACCTCTAGGACTGGAAAGCCTTAGGATTGTTTCTCTTTGTCTTTAAAATTCGTATACTCTCATATACTCGTTTCTGACTCCTCTCCGATTATTTCAAAATTTATAGATGGCCACCTTCATCCCAGTGTTGATCACGGAGTTTTGCCAGCCTGATGCAACGATGCCCTTTGGTAAGGAGCTGATGAGGATCGTCAAGGACGTAAGGATTGCTTTGCCGAGCATCACCGGGATTCCTATCATGTCATTTCCCCACGATGGACGCTACAGGATCGAGGTGCACATCCCAGGGAAGACCTTTGGGAATCGGAAGAAACCCATCGACTTCAAGTTCGTGGCACCCAGCTGGATACTTGGAAGAGACATGGCCATTCATCGTGCCCTTGGACGTATTCAGGAGGAATACAGAGGTGGAACCATTTCACCAGGACTCAGCGTGGTTTGTCACAGGGATGCCCATGGCAACATCATAACCCCTCCCACTAGAGACTCCACCATGTCATATATCCAGACCCTGGAGCCTCACATCAGGACTCTGGACCTTCGAGTTCGTGCTGATACGAAGACAATCAAGAATCTGATGAACCGCGAGATTGACCTTGAAGCTGACTTACGGGAAGCCGAGTACGAGCATGAGTATGAGGTGAAGGATTTCTTAGAGAGGATCGACAAGCTGAACACTCGCATCGCCACTCTGGAGGAACAGATGGACATGGGTGAAAATCTTCATCCTGAGGGAGACTTGGCTCCTTTCATCAGCGACGATGATGACTATGAGGAGAGCACCACTGGAGGAGACTCAGTCACCATGTACTTCTGAGGAAAACTTTAGTTATGCCCTCCATGTATCTTTTATTTTCAACGTTAAGAGCGTAGGTCGATGTGTAGTTTCATTGAGATTTGTATTCCCGATGTTTGACATTGATTGAATAAATGAATGAGTGTTTGGTGTGATATGTTTGTTGCATTGCATATGGGTAGTGAATTTCTCCTTTTAGGCCCTTGTTCTATTCTAATTCTCACCCCTCTGAAAACAGCAAGATGCCTCCACGACGTGAGACCGACTTCACTTTCCCGCCGGAACTCACGCAACTTCTTCAGCAGCAGAATGCACTGATGCAGCTACTGATCCAGAATCAGACCAACAACCAGAACAACAACAACCACCAACATCCACCCCAGACTGACAATCTCACCCGCTTTCTGAGGTTGAATCCTCCAACTTTCTCCAGCAGCATTGAGCCCATTGTGGCAGATGACTGGCTCCGTAAGATGGAGAGAGAACTTATCACCGCTGGATGCACTCACGTTGAGAAGGTGCGATTTGCCGCACATGAACTGGAAGGACCAGCAGCTTCATGGTGGGAGAACTACACCACCACATATCCTATTGCTGATGTAACTTGGGAGCAGTTCCAGCAAGCTTTCCGCACCGCACATGTTTCAGCTGGAGCCATGAGTCTGAAGAAGCGCGAGTTTCGCAACTTGCGCCAGGGAAATCGCTCTGTGGCCCAGTACGTGGATGACTTCAGCACATTGGCACGTTATGCACCAGGAGACGTGGCCGATGATGCGGCCAAGCAAGAGAAGTTTCTGGAAGGACTCAACGATGAGTTGAGCATGCAGCTGGTAGTGGCTAATTTCAACAACTACCAAGAGCTGGTGGACAAGGCCCTCATCTTGGAGGGTAAACAACAGCAAATTGAGAACCGCAAGAGGAAGTACACTCAGGGGAAGTTTAACTCTGGAGCTCATCATAAGCCCCGCTACTCAGGGAATACCGTATCAGGGACCGGTAAGTTTGGAAGACACACTCATGCTGTGCACAACCATGGAAGCCACAACCATGGAGGAAATGGGAATGCCCATCCCAACCATGGCAATTTCAAGACTGACAATGGGAATGGGAACAACAACCAGCACCGTCACATTCCTACTCAGAAGGATCTGAGTCACATCACCTGTTTCAAGTGCCAGAAGACAGGGCACTATGCTACTGAGTGTCCCCAGAGCAAGCAGGGAAATGGAAACGGCAACTCCGCAGCCAAGAAGCCAAACCCTTTTCCTCGTGCCCAGGTGAACCACCTCGACGTGGAAGAAGTCTATGATCAACCCGAGACTGTGGTTGGTAAGTTTTTATTGCATTCACGTCCAGTTACAGTACTTTTTGATTCCGGTGCAACTCATTCATTCATATCAAGGGTAGTTGTGGATAAGTATGGTTTGCCCACCAAAACCCTTAAACAGCCCATTAAGGTCAGTTCCCCAGGAGGTATGATGATGGCAGGGATAGGATGCCATGCTTTGAAACTCAATATAGGAAACCATGTTTTTCCCACCGACCTCATCGTCTTAGAATCCTAGGGATTGGATGTAATCCTAGGCATGGAATGGATGACCAAGTATGAAGGAAATCTTGATTGCCTCAGCAAGTCTGTTTCACTCACCACCCCGGAGAACAAGAGGATTAAGTATGTATCCCGACGCACACGTATGAGTGCTCGGTTAAATGCCCTCACAGGAGTTGTTCAGGAGGAAGTACCTGTGGTAAAAGATTTTCTGGATGTATTTCCGGAAGAATTACCAGGCATGCCACCAGATAGGGAGATTGAGTTCCTAATAGAGCTACAACCAGGGACAGCCCCAATTTCCAAGAGACCCTTTCGGATGCCCGCAAATGATCTGTTGGAAATCAAGAAGCAAATCAAGGAGTTATTGGACAAGGGGTATATTCGCCCAAGTTCTTCACCTTGGGGAGCCCCAGTTCTTTTGGTGGAGAAGAAGGATAAAACCTTGAGAATGGTAGTTGGGACGTTGCATTAAACGCCCGCGTGCATCATGCGCTGATGCACGCCGCCATGATAAGTCTGCTATGAATGCGCGAGATGAACTAGCCAGCCTGCGTGCATTTGCCGCCGCACGCCGCCGCGGACGCAGCCTTCTTTTGATTCACCACTGGATGTAGCATCTGTCGCTGCTACAGATTCATCCCTTCTCGCAAGCGCCTCCTCGATCAATTCACAGTTCACACCGTCTCAGCCTTTGGCCTCCGCAGCATCAATTCAGCGCAACAATTAAAGTCTATACCAATCAATGTGCGCCGCCATGATATAGAAGCCTGCTATGCATGCCATGTGACCGTGCTAGCCCGCCTGCATGTGTGCCGCCACGGACGGAGCGACGGTCGCTGCTGCCGGTTCCTCTCTTCTCGTATACGTCTGACCTTCCAAGTGTCGAAGACCGAGGCCAGGGTGTAGTGCTACGTGCGGGCTCAAATTCAAATTTCTTTGAGCTCCTCTCCTTGATTGTCGAGGCACCTATCCGGTTGCCCGTCATTATCCATAGACGGCTATTTAAGCCGGACGGCGTCCCCCAACCCTACCTCATCCGCCTGCTCCCTCTCGCCACCGGGACCTGAGCACTCCCCTCTCTGATCCCATCAGCCATGCCACCATGCCACCAGTACTACACAATCGAAGACCGTCTCTTCCTCCTTCGGTAGGCCCAAATCCAGAGGCAAGCGAGGCTACCTCCGGAACCGAAGGAGGATTTATAGGAGGGGTCGGAGATGGGGGAGGAGGAGGCAGAGCGTAGGCACAGGAGCCTGAGGAGGAGGCGCCGCCGTAGGATCCGGAGGTGGAGGCGCCGCCACAGGAGCCGAAAGTGGAGGCGCCACCACAGGAGCCGGAAGTGGAGGCACCGCTGGTCTACTATCTATGGCCCGACCAGGTGGTGATCATTAACTCCATCTGCTCGGAAGCAGCTGCGAAGGCCTGGCGTCTTCGTTAGCAGCAGATGGAGGCAATGCGGGCGGCGTAGGAGGAGGTGCAGGTGGCGGCCCAGGCGGAACAGGCTCCGGCGTAGGCGGATCAAGCCATCTCGGACTACGAAGATGCGTAGTGCGCTAGGCAGTACATAGGATATATATTGTATGCTTTCTCTATTATGCTCTCTGAGCTATGTTTAGCTTACTCTGGTTGTTGGTTATTTTCTCTAGTGCCATGAATGATTGTAGGGCACCCTACGTTTTATGGCACCCTATGTTTTATGTAAGAACTATGCTATGCTTGCTACTTTCTATGTTATGGATGTATGCTTGCTACGTGAGATATCGGTAGATGGATATGGTGCCATAGCCGAGCCCTAGACATGCTCTCTAGATGGATATGGTGTTGTAGCCGAGCCCTAGACATGCTCTCTAGATGGATATGGTGGCTAATGGTGCCACCGGACATTATGTTAGACGTGGTTTCTGATGGATATCATGATATACATAATTAAATTTGACATGCTCTTAATAATAAATTTGCCATGTTATACAAAAAAATCGTGTATAAAAAAACAAAAAAATTGTGTATACAATATTTTTCTTACAACAAAAACATGTTTATAATACCCGCATGTCAAAAAATCAAAGTGTTGTGTCGTAGATTATATACAGAAGGGAATTGCCATGATATGTACAAATAAATTTGACATGGGCAAGTTTAATAAAGAATTTGTCATGGTATCTACACTAACAATGACATGGAAAAAGTTATACTTAAGTTCGTCATGGCAGTTATCAAAAATGCCATGGGACAAAAGTTGTACTTCTAACAATAAATCGATTTACCATCATGCACTACTTTTGTTCGGCATGGCAATAATCAAGCAAAAATTAGAGTCAGTGCATGCACTATTTTCTAGGCCTCTCTTAACTTTGTGGGCTTCGACACTCAATGCAATGGGATGGCCCAACGAGAGCTTAGTTTGAATTTGGGCCCTAGAACTATGTTTTTTCTGCGGTCGGTGTTGTTTGACGAAACTGAAGAAACTGAAAGCGTACAAAACTGACGAAACTGACATGATCCACAAATTTAGCAACACGGAGCATAGAGCACATGATCCACAAATTTAAGCAAATCCAAGAGCACATGATCCACAAATTTAAGCAAATCCTAGAGCACATGATCCACAAATTTAACCAAATCCTAGAGCACATGACACCACACTAATAACATCTCTAACGAGTGATGACCAGCAAGTAAGCAAATCCTATAGTAACTATACAAAAATTATATCCTAAAGCTATCAAATTCGCTTGCTTGTTCAATTGAATCATCTGCTTCAACTTCTTGTTCATCTTCTTTAATTACCCCTTCAGATCTGCATCCCCAACTGTCGAAGTAGCACTTTCACAGACCAAATTCATTGGTGCTGACGGCAGATTGAGCTCCTGGTTGGGGCCCCATTGCGTTCAATCCGCTGAACATAGTCATCCAGCCATTCAAAATGGGTGCATTTCTTCACGATCTGAAACGAAAACATGACCCCTAAATCCCAGATCCAAGGAAAAAGAATTAAAAGCAAATAGAAAATTAAATCACAGAAAAACATGAGATCTAACCTACCCCTCTGGCTTGCTCTCGCATTTCACAAACTCGCACCCATAGTTGTCATTCTTGACCACCTGCGAAGTCAACCGTACCAGTGGCGCACTGCATGGGTAGTCAGGACATCACTCCATGGGAAGTGTACCATAGTGGGTCCATGAGGGCCGGGAGCCTGAAGTGAAGCTCGACATATCGCCCAAAGTCGCTAGAGAAGAAGAAGCAGAGGAGTGGCTGCTCTCGTCGCCGGAGAAGAGGAAGCAGAGTAGTGGCTCCTCTAGTCGCCGCAGAATAAGCAGCAGAAGAAAGGGGAGGCAAGGGTGGGTGAGCACAACCAACAACTCTCATGAATCGCCTATCGAGGATCACCCCACAATCCAACGATGCGAAGCCGTCCATGTGATCCAACGGTGCGAGGGCTATCGCTTGGCGCTAGGGTATGATCGGATGGCGGACCCTTCGCCACGAGGTTTCTGAGGCTTTGACTGAGCATAAATAATTTAAAAAAATCAAAAATATGAAACCTTCGCCGTTCGTCGTTTTATAAGACACACTAACGAGGAAAAATACTAAACTTGGTATACATACATTTAAAAAAACTAGCTCGCACGATCAAGGTCAAATGAGCACCACTAATTAAAAAAACTGCGCACAATGTTGTCTTGTGTGACATGTTACCAACCAAAAATCATAAAATTTGTATATGGACATTTTCATGAAACTACCTTCACACATATGAGCTATCACACACAACATTTCATAGAGTCCAAGGAGAAGAGGTAGGGTTCCCTTCTGTTTTTGAAAAATAAAAAAATCACCAAAGCTTGATTTCAAAGTGAATAAGAAGGATCCGAACTTAGTTTCCATTTTCATCTTTTAAACGTGTTTTTAATGGTTTTCTATTAAAGTATTTTTTATTTTTTTATTTTAATATGAAGATTAATTCAATAAATAGTGATACTTTGAATCGACACTATATAAATTGAATAGGTGTTAATAAAAAATATTTGTATCATTTAGAGTAGGTCCAAAAAACTTGATTACAAATGGGGTTGCTTACCCTAGCTTGGAGCTCATTTGGAGCACATTTCTCATGACTACAAGTTTTACCACGCAAAAGAGATCAGATTGATCACCTAACGTTTATAATAGTTCAGCAAACGTTGCAACTCACACCACAGGGCAATGGACTTCAAGTGTTGGTACAAATTCAAAGTTTGCCTAAAATTCAAATTTTGCCTCAGTTTTGTATTCTACCTCAAATTTCACATCAAATTACAAATTGAATTATTACACCTTACAAGTTTTCACAGTAGTTCAAATTGACAACAGAATCCTTATTACAAATCCTTAAAGTTCAAAGTTTATGACTTCCATTCAAGTTCAAATTCAAATCTTTGCCTTGCTCCTTGTGTTCCAAGATGGGTTAACCACCTTGCTCCTGGTTTCCCTAGCTGGGATATTTTGTGCTTTTGAAAGCTTTGTCTTGTTGCTTCTCATCTTCACTTTTGGTGGTGGCAGTTTTGTTGAGCTTTGACTGGTCGAGCAAGTAATGACCAGTTAACGGTCATATGTGGGTTCACTAATTCTTAAAGGAACTTCAGACAAAATAACTTGCTCCTCTCTTATAGCTTCAAAACCTTCATAAGCCATGGTTTCAAATTCTGCATCAGATGATGGTTCAACCGAAGTTTGTTCCTCTCTAGGTCTTTTCTGTCCTGTGCCGCTAATTATCCTAGAGCTGAGTCAAACAGAAATAAGCTGAGCCATCGATAAAAAAGAGAACAAATGCAAAAAAGGGAAAAGTTGCACACATACCAAGCTGCTACTTTAGTTGCTTCATCTCCTCTAAACTTGTTGCATTCTCCTCAGCTGCTGCATTCTCCTCTAAACTTGTTGCATTCTCCTCTATTGCTGCATTCTCCTCTGCATTTGCTGCTGCCCATTGTTCCTCCTCTCCAAATGATGCATCAACTGGATTGGTACAAGTCCTAGCAATATGCCCTAGGATACCACATTTTTTGCACTTACGCTGTTTTTTTACACGACCCTCTTCACCAGCTCTTATCCTGTTTTTCCTTGGTCTTCTTGGTGGTCTAGTCAGTACAGGGGAATGGAGTTTGAACCCTGGGTCTACTATGTTCCATTGGTATTTTCCCAAGAGTGCAGGCACATTTTCAGCATAAGCAGCCCTAAATTTGGCAACAGATAAATATTCAGAGCAATACTAATCAACTTCACCATCTTGACCTCCAATAACAGTCATGAGATGTAGGGCATGTATGCACGGCTTCCCGCGGATCTCCCATTACCTACAACTACATTCCTTAGTTGCAAGGTTCACTGGATATCTCCATTCCCTAGTTTTATTGTCAGTGTATGTCACCTCAGCCTCGTATGTCAACGGTCGAATGCATTTCATCCTTAGTCCTCTTGCCTTGGCATGCAATGCCTTAATCAGAGATGAGAGCATAAGATGGCCAACATATTGTGTTTCTACAATTCTTTTACGAAGAGCCATCTTTATCATGATCATCTTTCTGATCTTATCAAATGCTTGCCACAACAAAAGCCCTTTCACTGACTTGAACTTTGCATTGAAACACTCAATGAGGTTATTGGTCACATGGTCTACTTTGTAGATTTCATTGAATTTGCTTCTTGACCACACCTTTCCATGATGTTCATGTTGGGAGACGTAGTAGTAAATCAAAATTTTCCTACGTTCACCAAGATCTATCTATGGAGAAACCAGCAACGAGAGGGGAGAGATTGCATCTTCATACCTTTGAAGATCGCTAAGCGGAAGCGTTACAAGAACGCGGTTGATGGAGTCGTACTCGCAGCGATTCAGATCGCGGTAGATCCGATCAAGTGCCGAACGGACGGCACCTCCGCGTTCAACACACGTGCAGCCCGGTGACGTCTCCAACACCTTGATCCAGCAAGGAGGAAGGAGAGGTTGGGGAAGGGCTCCAACAGCAGCACGACGGCGTGGTGGTGGTGGAGTAGCAAGGTATTCCGACAGGGCTTCGCCTAAGCGCTGCGGAGGAGGAAGAAGAGAGGTAGGGCTTCGCCGTGAGAGAGAGAGATCAAATCCTGTCTCAAAACATCCAAAACCTCAAGTATATATAGGAGGAGGGACGTGGAGGGCTGGCTTGGCCTCTACTCCAAAGAGGAGATGGCCGGCTGAATTAAAGGGAGAGTCCACCTCCCACAAGGGAGGTGGATCTCCTCCTTTTAAATCCTTTTTGCCTTATCTCCTTATCTCCAGCCGCATGGGCCTTTAGCAAAAGTCTTGCCCAGCCCAATAAGGGCTGGCACACTTTATCTAACAGCCCATGTGGTCCTTTGGTCGTCACACCCCTCCCGGGGGTCCTCCGGCACCCTCCCGGCACTCCCGGTACATTACCGATGAGCCCGAAAACTTTCCGGTGACCAAAACTGGACTTCCTATATATCAATCTTTACCTCCGGACCATTCCGGAGCTCCTCGTGACGTCCGGGATCTCATCCGGGACTCCGAACAACCTTCGGTAATCACGTATACCTTTTCCCTATAACCCTAGCGTCATCGAACCTTAAGTGTGTAGACCCTACGGGTTCGGGAGACACGTAGACATGACCGAGACACCTCTCCGGCCAATAACCAACAGCGGGATCTGGATACCCATGTTGGCTCCCACGTACTCCACGATGATCTCATCGGATGAACCATGATGTCAGGGATTCAATCAATCCCGTATACAATTCCCTTTGTCTATCGGTATGATACTTGCCCGAGATTCGATCGTCGGTATCGCCATACCTTGTTCAATCTCGTTACCGGCAAGTCTCTTTAATCGTTCCGTAACACATCATCCCGTGGCTAACTCCTTAGTCACATTGAGCTCATTATGATGATGTCTTACCGAGTGGGCCCAGAGATACCTCTCCGTCACACGGAGTGACAAATCCCAGTCTTGATTCGTGTCAACCCAACAGACACTTTCGGAGATACCCGTAGCGTACCTTTATAGCCACCCAGTTACATTGTGACGTTTGGCACACCCAAAGCATTCCTACGGTATCCGGGAGTTACACAATCTCATGGTCTAAGGAAATGATACTTGACATTGAAAAGCTTTAGCAAACGAACTACACGATCTTGTGCTATGCTTAGGATTGGGTCTTGTCCATCACATCATTCTCCTAATGATGTGATCCCGTTATCAACGACATCCAATGTCCATGGTCATGAAACCGTGACCATCTATTGATCAACGAGCTAGCCAACTAGAGGCTCACTAGGGACATGTGATGGTCTATGTATTCACACATGTATTACGGTTTCTGGTTAACACAATTGTAGCATGAATAATAGACAATTATCATGAACTAGGAAATACAATAATAACCATTTTATTATTGCCTCTAGGGCATATTTCCAACAGTCTCCCACTTGCACTAGAGTCAATAATCTAGTTACATTGTGATGAATCGAACACCCATAGCGTTCTGGTGTTGATCATGTTTTGCTCGTGAGAGAGGTTTAGTCAACGGATCTGCGACATTCAGATCCGTATGCACTTTACAAATATCTATGTCTCCCTCCTGAATGTAATCACGGATGGAGTTGAAGCGGCGCTTGATGTGTCTTGTCTTCTTGTGAAACCTGGGCTCCTTCGCAAGGGCAATAGCTCCAGTGTTGTCACAGAGTAGAGTCATCGGGCCCGACGCATTTGGAATCACTCCTAGGTCGGTGATGAACTCCTTCATCCAGACTCCCTCCTTTGCTGCTTCCGAAGCAGCTATGTACTCCGCTTCACATGTAGATGCCGCCACGACGCTTTGCTTGCTGCTACTCCAGCTGACTGCCCCTCCATTCAAAATATACACGTATCCGGTTTGCGACTTAGAGTCGTCCGGATCTGTGTCGAAGCTAGCGTCGACGTAACCCTTTACGACGAGCTCTTCGGCACCTCCATATATGAGAAACATGTCCTTTGTCCTTTTCAGGTACTTCAGGATATTCTTGACCGCTGTCCAGTGTTCCGCTGCGGGATCACTTTGGTACCTCCCTACCAAACTTATGGCAAGGTTCACATCAGGTCTGGTACACAGCATGGCATACATGATAGAGCCTATGGCTGAAGCATAGGGGATGACACTCATCTCTTCTCTATCCTTTGCCGTGGTCGGGCATTGAGTCGTACTCAATCTCACACCTTGCAACACAGGCAAGAACCCCTTCTTGGACTGATGCATATTGAACTTCTTCAATATCTTTTCAAGGTATGTGCTTTGTGAAAGACCAATGAGGCGTTTCGATCTATCTCTATAGATCTTAATACCTAATATGTAAGCAGCTTCTCCAAGGTCCTTCATTGAAAAACACTTATTCAAGTAGGCCTTGATACTTTCCAAGAGTTCTATATTATTTCCCATTATCAGCATGTCATCCACATACAGTATAAGAAATGCTATAGAGCTCCCACTCACTTTCTTGTAAATACAAGGTTCTCCATAAACCTGTACAAACCCAAACGCTTTAATCACCTCATTAAAGCGAATGTTCCAACTCCGAGATGCTTGTACCAGCCCATAGATGGAGCGCTGGAGCTTGCATACCTTGTTAGCATCTTTAGGATCGACAAAACCTTCCGGCTGCATCATATACAGTTCTTCCTTGAGGAAGCCATTAAGGAATGCCGTTTTGACGTCCATTTGCCAGATCTCATAATCATAAAATGCGGCAACTGCTAACATGATTCGGACTGACTTTAGCATCGCTACGGGTGAGAAAGTCTCATCGTAGTCAACTCCTTGAACTTGTCGATAACCCTTAGCGACAAGCCGAGCTTTATAGGCGGTGACATTACCGTCCGCGTCAGTCTTCTTCTTAAAGATCCATTTGTTTTCAATGGCTCGCTTATCATTAGGCAAGTCCACCAAAGTCCATACTTTGTTCTCATACATGGATCCTATCTCGGATTTCATGGCCTCAAGCCATTTGTTGGAATCCGGGCCCGCCATCGCTTCTTCATAGTTCGAAGGTTCACCGTTGTCCAACAACATGATCTCTAGGACAGGATTGCCGTACCACTCTGGTGCGGAACGTGTCCTGGTGGACCTTCGAATAGCAACTTGATCTGAAGTTTCATGATCATCATCATTAACTTCCTCTCTAGCCGGTGTAGGCTCCACAAAAACAACTTCCTGTGCTGCGCTACTCTCCGGTTCGAGTGGAGGTACAATTTCCTCATCAAGTTCTATTTTCCTCCCACTTACTTCTTTCGAGAGAAACTCTTTCTCGAGAAAGGATCCATTCTTGGCAACAAAGACTTTGCCTTCGGATCGTAGGTAGAAGGTATACCCAATAGTCTCCTTGGGATATCCTATGAAGACGCACTTTTCCGCTTTGGGTTCGAGCTTCTCAGGTTGAAGTTTCTTCACATAAGCATCGCATCCCCAAACTTTTAGAAACGACAGCTTAGGTTTCTTTCCAAACCACAATTCATACGGTGTCGTCTCAACGGATTTAGACGGTGCCCTATTTAAAGTGAATGCGGCAGTCTCTAATGCATATCCCCAAAATGATAGCGGTAAGTCGGTATGAGACATCATAGATCGCACCATATCCAATAGAGTGCGATTACGACGTTCAGACACACCATTTCGCTGGGGTGTGCCGGGCGGCGTGAGTTGTGAAACAATTCCACATTTCCTAAGGTGCGTGCCAAACTCGTGACTTAAATATTCTCCGCCACGATCAGATCGTAGGCATTTTATTTTCCTGTCACGTTGATTCTCGACCTCACTCTGAAATTCCTTGAACCTTTCAAAAGTTTCAGACTTGTGTTTCATTAAGTAGACATAACCATATCTACTCAAGTCATCAGTGAGGGTGAGAACATAACGGTAGCCACCGCGAGCCTCGACGCTCATTGGACCGCATACATCGGTATGTATTATTTCCAACAAGTCAGTTGCTCGCTCCATTGTTCCGGAGAACGGAGTCTTGGTCATCTTGCCCATGAGGCATGGTTCGCATGTGTCAAATGATTCGAAATCAAGTGACTCCAAAATTCCATCAGCATGGAGCTTCTTCATGCGTTTGACACCAATATGGCCAAGACGGCAGTGCCACATGTAAGTGGGACTATCGTTATCAACTTTACACTTTTTGGTACTCACACTATGGACATGTGTAACATCACGTTCGAGATTCATCAAAAATAAACCATTGACCAGCGGGGCATGAGCATAAAACATTTCTCTCATATAAATAGAACAACCATTATTCTCGGATTTAAATGAGTAGCCATCTCGCATCAAGCGAGATCCAGATACAATGTTCATGCTCAAAGCTGGTACTAAATAACAATTATTAAGGTTTAAAACTAATCCCGAAGGTAGATGTAGAGGTAACGTGCCGACGGCGATCACATCGACCTTGGAACCATTCCCGACACGCATCGTCACCTCATCCTTGGCCAGCCTCCGCTTATTCCGCAGCTCCTGCTTGGAGTTACAAATGTGAGCAACTGCACCGGTATCAAATACCCAGGAGCTACTACGAGCGCTGGTCAAGTACACATCAATAACAAGTATATCACATATACCTTTAATGTTGCCGTCCTTCTTAGCCGCTAAATACTTGGGGCAGTTCCGCTTCCAGTGACCGGTACCCTTGCAATAAAAGCACTCAGTCTCAGGCTTGGGTCCATTTTTCTTCTTCTTCCCGGCAACTTGCTTACCGGGCGCGGCAACAGCTTTGCCGTCCTTCTTGAAGTTCTTCTTACCCTTGCCTTTCTTGAAACTAGTGGTCTTATTCACCATCAACACTTGATGCTCCTTTTTGATCTCGACCTCCGCTGATTTCAGCATCGAGTACAACTCAGGAATGGACTTCTCCATACCTTGCATGTTGTAGTTCATCACAAAGCTCTTGAAGCTAGGTGGAAGCGACTGGAGGATTCTGTCAATGACTGAGTCATCCGGGATATTAACCCCCAGCTGAGTCAAGCGGCTGTGTAGCCCAAACATCTTGAGGATGTGCTCACTGACAGAACTATGCTCCTCCATCTTACAGCTGAAGAACTTGTCGGAGACATCATATCTCTCGACCCGGGCATGAGCTTGAAAAACCAGTTTCAGCTCCTGGAACATCTCATATGCTCCGTGTTGCTCAAAACGCTTTTGGAGCCCCGGTTCTAGACTGTAAAGCATGCCGCATTGAACAAGGGAGTAATCATCGCAGCGTGATTGCCAAGTGTTCATAACATCTTGTTCCGCTGGGAGAACGGGTGCGTCACCTAGCGGTGCATCTAGGACATACAATCTCTTGGAATCTATGAGGATGATCCTCAAGCTACGGACCCAGTCCGCATAGTTGCTTCCATCATCTTTCAGCTTGGTTTTCTCTAGGAACGCGTTGAAATTGAGGGTGACATTCGCGTTGGCCATTGGATCTACATCATAGATTGTAAAGACAATTTTAGACTAAGTTCATGATAATTAAGTTCATTTAATCAAATTAATGAACTCCCACTTAGACAGACATCTCTCCAGTCTTCCAAGTGATACATGATCCATGTCAACTAGCCCGTGTCCGATCATCACGTGAGACGGACTAGTCATCCATGGTGAACATCTTCATGTTGATCGTATCTTCTATACGACTCATGTTCGACCTTTCGGTCTTCCGTGTTCCGAGGCCATGTCTGTACATGCTAGGCTCGTCAAGTCAACCTAAGTGTTTCGCGTGTGTAAATCTGGCTTACACCCGTTGTATGCGAACGTTAGAACCTATCACACCCGATCATCACGTGGTGCTTCGGAACAACGATCCTTAGCAACGGTGCACAGTTAGGGTGAACACTTCTCTTGAAATTTTATTGAGAGATCATCTTATTTACTACCGTCGTTCTAAGCAAATAAGATGTAAACATGATAAACATCACATGCAATCAATATAGTGACATGATATGGCCAATATCATTTTGCTCCTATGATCTCCATCTTCGGGGCACCATGAACATCACTGTCACCGGCACGACACCATGATCTCCATCATCATGATCTCCATCATTGTGTCTTCATGAAGTTGTCTCGCCAACTATTACTTCTACTACTATGGCTAACGCTTAGCAATAAAGTAAAGTAATTACATGGCGTTTATGATTGACACGCAGGTCATACAATAAATAAGACAACTCCTATGGCTCCTGCCGGTTGTCATAATCATCGACATGCAAGTCGTGAATCCTATTACAAGAACATGATCAATTCATACATCACAATGCATCACATCACATCCTTTGGCCATATCACATCACAAGGCACATGCTGCAAAAACAAGTTAGACGTCCTCTAATTTGTAGTTGCAAGTTTTTACGTGGCTGCTATAGGTTACTAGCAAGAACGTTTCTTACCTACGTCAACACCACAACGTGATTTGCCAATTGCTATTTACCCTTCATAAGGACCCTTTTCATCGAATCCGATCCGACTAAGGTAGGAGAGACAGACACCCGCTAGCCACCTTATGCATCTAGTACATGTCAGGCGGTGGAACCGGTCTCACGTAAGCGTACGTGTAAAGTTGGTCCGGGCCGCTTCATCCCACAATACCGCCGAATCAAGATAAGACTAGTAGCGGCAAGCAAATTAACAAACTCGACGCCCACAACTGCTTTGTGTTCTACTCGTGCATAGATTCTACGCATAGACCTAGCTCTGATACCACTGTTGGGAGACGTAGTAGTAAATCAAAATTTTCCTACGTTCACCAAGATCTATCTATGGAGAAACCAGCAACGAGAGGGGAGAGATTGCATCTTCATACCTTTGAAGATCGCTAAGCGGAAGCGTTACAAGAACGCGGTTGATGGAGTCGTACTCGCAGCGATTCAGATCGCGGTAGATCCGATCAAGTGCCGAACGGACGGCACCTCCGCGTTCAACACACGTGCAGCCCGGTGACGTCTCCAACACCTTGATCCAGCAAGGAGGAAGGAGAGGTTGGGGAAGGGCTCCAACAGCAGCACGACGGCGTGGTGGTGGTGGAGTAGCAAGGTATTCCGACAGGGCTTCGCCTAAGCGCTGCGGAGGAGGAAGAAGAGAGGTAGGGCTTCGCCGTGAGAGAGAGAGATCAAATCCTGTCTCAAAACATCCAAAACCTCAAGTATATATAGGAGGAGGGACGTGGAGGGCTGGCTTGGCCTCTACTCCAAAGAGGAGATGGCCGGCTGAATTAAAGGGAGAGTCCACCTCCCACAAGGGAGGTGGATCTCCTCCTTTTAAATCCTTTTTGCCTTATCTCCTTATCTCCAGCCGCATGGGCCTTTAGCAAAAGTCTTGCCCATCCCAATAAGGGCTGGCACACTTTATCTAACAGCCCATGTGGTCCTTTGGTCGTCACACCCCTCCCGGGGGTCCTCCGGCACCCTCCCGGCACTCCCGGTACATTACCGATGAGCCCGAAAACTTTCCGGTGACCAAAACTGGACTTCCTATATATCAATCTTTACCTCCGGACCATTCCGGAGCTCCTCGTGACGTCCGGGATCTCATCCGGGACTCCGAACAACCTTCGGTAATCACGTATACCTTTTCCCTATAACCCTAGCGTCATCGAACCTTAAGTGTGTAGACCCTACGGGTTCGGGAGACACGTAGACATGACCGAGACACCTCTCCGGCCAATAACCAACAGCGGGATCTGGATACCCATGTTGGCTCCCACGTACTCCACGATGATCTCATCGGATGAACCATGATGTCAGGGATTCAATCAATCCCGTATACAATTCCCTTTGTCTATCGGTATGATACTTGCCCGAGATTCGATCGTCGGTATCGCCATACCTTGTTCAATCTCGTTACCGGCAAGTCTCTTTACTCGTTCCGTAACACATCATCCCGTGGCTAACTCCTTAGTCACATTGAGCTCATTATGATGATGTCTTACCGAGTGGGCCCAGAGATACCTCTCCGTCACACAGAGTGACAAATCCCAGTCTTGATTCGTGTCAACCCAACAGACACTTTCGGAGATACCCGTAGCGTACCTTTATAGCCACCCAGTTACGTTGTGACGTTTGGCACACCCAAAGCATTCCTACGGTATCCGGGAGTTACACAATCTCATGGTCTAAGGAAATGATACTTGACATTGAAAAGCTTTAGCAAACGAACTACACGATCTTGTGCTATGCTTAGGATTGGGTCTTGTCCATCACATCATTCTCCTAATGATGTGATCCCGTTATCAACGACATCCAATGTCCATGGTCATGAAACCGTGACCATCTATTGATCAACGAGCTAGCCAACTAGAGGCTCACTAGGGACATGTGATGGTCTATGTATTCACACATGTATTACGGTTTCTGGTTAACACAATTGTAGCATGAATAATAGACAATTATCATGAACTAGGAAATACAATAATAACCATTTTATTATTGCCTCTAGGGCATATTTCCAACAGTTCATCCATGTACTCCTTCACCAAAGGATTGTGAGCATAAAACACTCTCAAATGGTGCTCATGCTCCCTCAAGCTGCATGTGTATGATGCTGGCCATAGGTTCTCATCATAAACTTTGCCTTTGAATTTCTTTTTAAAATTCTGCACTAGGTGTAGCATACATTCCCTATGTTCCACTCGAGGGAATAAAATTTCTACTGCACTCTGTAAACCCTTACAAGCATCTATGTGTATAACTAAATCTGAGGGTGTACCTATAATGTTGCGCAACTGCTGCAGAAACCATACCCATTTCTCCTCGCACTCTACCTCCAACACACCAAATGCAACTGGGAATATCCAGTTGTGTCCATCAACTTCAGAAGCTGCTGCTAGCTGGCCTCTCCATCTTCCATTCAAAGCAGTTGCATCAACCGCCAAATAGGGCCTACAACAATTTAGAAAACCCTTCCATGAAGCCTTGAAAAAAACAAAATCCCTCCTGAAGCACTCCTTCTCCATTGTCTTCCCTTTTAATCTGTACTGGACTATATGCTTGTCAATCTCAATAACACTCCCTGGACTAGCCATCTCTACTTCAGTTTTGAAGGTGTAAAGAAACTAGAAACTCTCATTCCATGGACCATTAATCCTATCAAGAGCCCTTTCCTTAGCATAGAAAATCTTCATGTAACGTATATTAATCTTGTACTTCTCAAATAGCTTCCTATGGAGTGTTGTTGGACCAATTGTTGGTATTTCTCTCACCCAATCCAAGATTGCATCTGCCACCCATCTAGTCTTTGCAAGCTTTGATTTGTCCTTTCCCCCTCCCCCTCCAGGTGGGCAAGTGTGCTCGTGTGGTTTTTTTCATCTGAAAAAAAATGAAAAATGATGTCAAATACAATTAGGAAACAGTACACATGATCTGAATATAGAATGGATAAATAATATGAAAAAAAGATTCAGTTGTAATACCTGAATCAATTTTCTCTTTAGCGTAGTGGATGCATGCAACCTCCACCAACACCTATGATAAGGGCAATGAACAATGAATCTTGTTGGCTCACTCCTATCAACCTCATAAGAGTTTTCAGTGAGAATGCAATATGTAGTTCCTGCATTACGACAGTCCACCATTGATTCGAATGCGGTTCTGGAGTGAGCTGAGGATTCTCCCTGTTCCACTCAATTGTTGGCATGTGCTCACCATCGTATTCTTGTAAAACTAAGGAGTCGATGTTCTCCTCCCTCTTTTCATCATCAGTGTCATCAAATCTAGCATGACTACTAGGCTCCTCTGGATATTCATCTTCCATTGCATGTTGACTGACTCTATCAACCAGTTCAGGGAATAGTATCTCATCCTCATCATCATGTCAAGGCACTTCCTCGCCAGGCTCTGCATCTACTTCTACATCAGGTGCAAAAGGGAGAGGAGAAGTGGCAGAATTAGCGGTAACCGATATGTTGTGTCTTTCAGAACCACTAGGTTTACTTGGTCTTGACCTACAAGGAGTGCAAGGACGCTCGCTATTAGCAAAAACACATCATGTCTGAACACCCTTCCCTTTCGGTATACGTTGTTTGCATGCCTGAAGCACACTGATACGGATTTCACCGAAATGGCTATCAGCATTCAAACTAAATAGCAATCCCAAATGCTCGTCACAAGTTAACATGACAAATCGCTACTTGGCGCTGTCGAAATATCTTGGTTCAACAGCATCGGTCGGGCTCCATGGATACTCACAACAGAGTGCCTCACGGAAATCTATGAACAAAATGCTGGTTTCTACCACTTTTGGGTAGAAAAATCTAGAAATTAGATATGATTTAGTTCCACATAGCTCGCTAGTTTCCATTCTAACCGCCAGCCAAAAAGCAAGTGCAGGGTCAATCCTATTCAATTGAAATAAAGGGCACATTTAGGCCGAAAATTGTCAAAAAAATTCCACTGTTTCACGCCAGCGGTGGTCAAATACAACCTAATTTACAGATATCCGAATCAATTTAAGAGGAAATTGATGCTTACCTAGGTGGAATCCATGAATTATCCGCCTCTGATTCGACCCAATCATCTCCACGGTTGATGGGTTGGACGGGGTGCTCCCCCGACATTGCTTTCTAATCCTAGATGGGGATAGAGAGTAGATGCGGCGGATGCGACATGGCTCGGTGGAGGCAGAGGTGGCACGACGGTGGTGGAGGGGGCGGCGTGGAAGCAACTCGATCTGATACAGGTTACAATGAGTGTCAGTTTTGTGGCCCCACTCGTTAGCACGTAACGGTCAAAATGTGTACTCGGCCTTAGACGGCTCCACTCGTCAGAGTTAATGGTCAGAGGCAATTACCCGACGACAACGTCCGTTGTAATCTGTTTTGAGGGTTTCGGGCAAGGGAGTGGGGGAAAAGTGAGCAAAATTTAAGAGTGTGGGGATGAATGAGTACAACTAACGAACCAGGGGCACAAAAATTAAAAAAATACCTATTTTCAATAATATCAAATCTTTGAATAACATATGTTCCATAGTAAATATGGTTTCATTAATTTAATAGGTGGTGATCCCACTAGATTTTCCATAGCATCAAAATCATCCAAAGATAACTCTCAACAAATTACCTTCGGTGATAGTGTCAAGCACAAACATGTACCAAGTAGTAACACAACATAAAAACTAAGGAGGAGAACAATAGTAGATTGCTTATGAGTATATATACTCTAAGCATCACAAATTCTATGCCAAGCATCTTTTAAACTCTCTCCACCCCTGTGTTTGAACTTGATAACCTCTAGCTCGGGCTTAACAACGACAAGAGAAGAACTAGCCATGATAGAAACACATGATTTTTTTGGTATTCTGGAAATTATTGGTGAGCAAATAAGAAGGCAATAGGCAACCAAACAAGAAAATATAAACACACAAAAATAAAGTATGTGTGTGAAGGCACCTTATTTGGTAGGTGAGATCTTCCCGACAATGGTGCCATAACTTCTTCTGCTACTCTTGTAGGAGTTGTTGGATATCCGTGAACAGGAAGAATGATGTAGCACAACCGTAGAGTGTATTTCCCTTTGTTAAGAACCAAGGTTTATCGAATCAGTAGGAGACACCATGCTAACAACTTTAACAGTGCACACACAAAAAAAAATTACTTGCACCCAACAAAAGCAAGGGGGTCGATACTCCTTTTGTTCTTGCACGTTACAAGATTAAAAGAAAATAGTGATAATGATAGTAAAATATTAATTGTAACTGTAGAACTAGAAATATTAATTTAAAATGGAATCGGGGACCATAAGTTCGCTAGTGGCATTTCTCTCGAAAGCAAACTAATGAAGAGGAAACGAATTACTGTTGGGCAATTGATAGAATTGCACATAGTTATGACGATCATCCATGGCATAATCAACACATAGGCATTACATTCGTGATAAGTATACCGTTAAACTTAGCGAAGTATACTACTAATACTCCACCTGATGGCCACTATCTAGTATGCATCTCAAAGTATTAAGTTCATAATAAACATATTAACATAATAAGTAAGATGACATTATGTATATAAAGTAGGTGCCGTGGGAACAAATCTGACAGTAGAAGATAGGGGTATGAAAGGAGAGGGCAGAGTCCTAGCTACAACGAGGGTATACACACTGATGTATGAGTTCAGGCCCCTCTCGTGGAGGTAAAAGCCCTATGTCTCAGTGCTCGGGAGCTCTTGTCATGTGGAAACTATGAGTTACAGAAGATGCGAACCCTTGTGCCAGAGGGGAGGAGCGGCTTATATAGAGTACACTGCCCCTCATAAGTGCCAGGCATCCAAGGGCTCGATCCTGGGAATAAAGACGAGTGTTACTTGTAACATACATCATAATTTCTAATAATGATGACTGGGCTAACACTTGCCTGTTTGCCTCCTTGGGGTGACTTCTGGTCTTCTCGCGACGACTGGAAGTGAGGTCTTCCGAGTGACAGGTGACTGTCGAGTGAAGGGAGAAGCTTCCAAGTGGACTAAATGTCGAGTGACTTGAGCACCATGGTGAATCCAGTCGGAATCTCTCTTGTAATCTTCAAGTCCTCCAATATAGTGTCCTTAGGTAGGGTATGTAGGTCAGGCCTAGGACCCTACCCTAGGTACATATCCTCGTCATTAGCCCCTGAATGGATCGGGGTTCGAGTGAGAAAGGGGATCGATGTCGGTTCTAATAAGGCACCAAACTTCCGAATGTACTTCGGGGCTTTAATGAAATTTGCGTCGATTGAAATCTTTGTCATTTGCCCGAATCGAATCTGCCTTGAAAGTGTCCGGATGAATTCTAAGCATCAATTATGTTCTGAATGACTTGAAGGGATCTTTAGACGTGATGGGTCGCTCTGTCAGACCAGGATTTCACGGGATTCGAAAATTTGGGAGGCGAGCGCCTCGCGAAGATGGCGCCACGACTGGGAAAAGTGGGAGCACGACGCCTTGATTCATGCGCTGCCCATTTCGCCACGTACCGCGCGACATCTGTGGTTGATATATGCGGGGATTTAGCGGGCCCCCAAGTCAGCGAGACACTCGACAGAGCATAAAATCTCACAGCGTCGCGGTCTGCACGGTCTTCTTCCTCCAAATCTCCTCTCTTCTTCCACCTCCCCTGCTCTAAGCGCACTGCTCTGTTCCGCCCTGATGACCGCCGCCGCCACGATGATGAAGGGAAAGACCGAGAAGCTAGAGCGTGCCAAGAAGGGAATCGCGAAGGGCAAGGCTAAGAAGTCGCCAAGCGCGCGGTTCACTATGACGGCGGGGTGGATCTAGGGGGATTTCCTCCCATTGACGGTCACATCTGCGGACATCGGAAACCTTGTCGTAGACGGGCTCGTAGCTGAAGGCTCATGAAGGCTGTCGGAGGGGGAAATCGAGCCGGATCCGTGCAAGGGGGAGCAGGTCCTTCTCCTCACCCACATCAAGAGAGATTTCTCCATGGCCCCATCCTTTCCTCCGAGGGTTTCTGAATTTCTTCGGAGCCTAACTCCATCATTTTCCTCCGAATGCAATCTCTTGTCTTGCTGCTTTCATCACCATGTGTGAATGTTTCTTGGGTTGTCCCCCCCCCCCATTGAGGCTTGTTCAAACACATCTTCACCATTAGATCCCAGTCGGTCAAAAAGGCCAACCCTGAGGATGACAAAACCCACGTCATCCAATTATGTGGTGGCTTGGGGATCCAAAAGAGGGCCAAGAGTGCCTTTTCCATCCATGACCTTTCTAGAATATGTTAGGGGTTGGCAATCGACCTGGTTCTACGTCAAAGATGTAGCATCTCCCAACATGTCGACCGGTCTTTACCCTTTCAAGTTAGATCGACCCACCATTCCCAAATCCTTGACAGTGTTAGATGGGGAGAAAGTCCAATTGGGGATCTTAGTGGATGTTTTAGTGGCCATTGTCCGTGGCGGAGTGACTCGCATGGACCTTCTGGAGACATTCCTCAGTCGACGGATCTAGCCCCTCCAGGAAAGGGACCATGCTATGTGGCATTACTCAGGCCCCAAAGACACGACTCGGACGCACCCAGAGGAAGTCCCATAGAAAACTATCGAGCAATGGCTTCGGAGCATTACTGGAGCCTATGACAATCCCCTGGGAGCCAAGAGGATCAAGCCTTTCTCTGCTGATCATCCACCAAAGAATGTGGTAAATTATATCTTTGTCGACTGTTGTACTATTCTGTCAAGTGGTTGAATCATTGGTCGACTTACTTTGATGTTTGAATCTTGCAGGAGTGGACGAACATGTACTGGCCTGTGCCAAACGAGAATCAGCCCGAAGACGGAGGGGAGAGCGAGGGCGGCAGAGTGGACTTTGATTACGCCGACGACAGTGTGGATGACAACGAGGGCTCAAATGAGGACAAAGAAGAAGTCGAGTCTCCTTCATGCACTGAGCATCACTCCAAGCTGCGTCGGGACGCTAAGACTACCCGAGGCAAGGCCTTGGCATTGACTGAGAGGAGCCTGAAGCAGGACCAAACCTCGACAGTTTAGTCGAGTGAACGGGCCGGAAAGCAGCCCAAGCCCGACGTGCCAAAACCTCAGAAAGCTTTGCCCTGCATGAAAATCGTTGTGCCCGTTGTCTCAATGTAAGTGTTCGTTTTCTTCTTTCGCTATTGTATAGGACTTCAAATTCTTGCTGGCCTAGTGGAATTTGGTCTACCAGAGCCGCTACCTCAGTGATGTTGCCTCCACGGGACGGAAAGGAGCAAATGGATGTGGACACTGCCGATGCGGCCACTTCCCGACGAGGTAAAACAAATATTCACTCAGCTTTGTTTCTTGAAAATGATTTACCGATTGAATAAGCTAATGCTGTCGATTGATGTTTGCAGAGATCATTCAACTAGAGGATGATGAAGAGCCACCTCGTGGTATGGGGGTGAAGGTGTGACCTCAGGCACCCTGCACGTACGCGCATGAAGAACACCATCAATGCAAACGCCTCAAAGGTCGACTGTTGCGTCGTCCCACGGGATAGACGACTCGTCCCGAGCAAGAACCGAGCTCGCGGCTCCGTTGTCGAGTGCCCCACTAGCTGCTTCAACCATTGTGGCCTCGACACCAATCGGACAAATCCAGACCACCTCAGCTACTCCATCCACAACATCAATTCCGTCGGCGACTGTCTTTCCTCTGCACCACGTCACAGAAGACCAAACTAGAGCTGCCAAGGAAGCCATGATCCAAGCGGAGCAGATGATGTTGCACACCAAGGAGGCGTACGAAGCCAGCAAACTGGCTTATGATGCCAGCACGGCGCTTCGCACCAACGTCCGAGTAAGTGCGATTGTAAGTGCATTTCCAATGTAATTCTTGTCTTTCTTGATTGTACACCCAGTGGGTGTTTTCCTTTTGTAGAATACTTATACGTTCTCCACTCGAATAGATCAGGTCTTAGTCGAGTAGATTTCGGTCTAGTGGGGGCACGCTGAGTGCACCCACTGGGTGTAGTCCCTGAGACCGTTGTCAAATGGTGATGACATCGGCAGGGGTCTTACAGTTGTTTTGGTAACCGCTCGACAGATCGAGTGATAGAAGGTCCAGTGGGGGCACGCTGAGCGCACCCACTGGGTGTAGTCCCCGAGACCACCGTCGAGTGATTGCACTGGCGGGGTCTTAATAGAGACGATATTCACATGCTTGTGCACATTTTTTTATTTTCTTGCCACTCGACACATCAAGTGTTAGCAGATCCAGTGGGGGCACGCTGAGTGCACCCACTGGGTGTAGTCCCCGAGACCGTCGTCGAGTGCTTGCATTGGCCAGGGTCTGATAGAGACCATTTTATGCTCGGACATGTCAGACCTTGTTGAGTGATTTCCGAACCAGTGGGGCACCCTTAGTGCACCCACTGGGTGTAGTGCCCGATACTACTATTGATCGTTGACGATGAGCAGTAGTCTATATAACTTGAACTCAGGGTTCTTTGTCATACGCGGAGTACGCTTGCCACTCGACGTGTCGAGTGAACTCTTTGCTTTAGCGTTACCACTCCGAAGCTACCTTGCAGGTTTCATGGATATCATTGCCATCAACCATGATATGACGCAGGTTTCATGGACATAATTTCCATCAACCACGATATGATGCTATTTCAGGAGTGTGGGGTGGGGTGGCGGGCCGCCATCCAGTCGACTGTTCTTGACCCTTTCCACTCGGGAGTGGAGAAATTTTCATGTCGACTGAATTGTTTTTTTAGAGAGCTTGCAAACTTGGCACCCAGTACAAGGACTTGGAGAAGGAAAGGAACCAGCTGCAATTGGATCTGGAGGTCTCCAAGAACAACCTGGAACTGCGCAGACTGAGTTGAAGACCCTGGGACGTAATCTTTGTTGGCCCAATGCACTCTTACTTTCACCTTCCATCCTTTGAACCGAGTGCTCTCACTCGAACAGACGTGCGTGATGAAAATCATCGACTCCAAACGCAACTCAACAATGCTATTTCTTTAGATACCATGAAGAAAGCACTAGAGGACAAGGACAAGGGGATCGCTGATGCTCAAAAGGTGGCGAGGGAGATAACTGAAGCCGCCAAGAAGAAGCATGTTGCAACCAAGAAGATAGAGGAGGAAAACTCCAAGCTAAAACAAGAACGGAGTGAAATTATCAAGAAGACCAAACAACTGACCAGGAGGAGCAATGGCTTGGAGAAGCACTTGGGAGATTTCGCGAAGAAGATGTTCCCATGCTCGATGATAACTTCCCTTGTCGAGTGGATTTCCTTAATTCCCATAGGCTAGTATTGTAACCATCTTTCCATTCAACCCTCCATATAGAATTCTGCCAAGGCTTCGAAAAAGAGACTGAAGAGATTGAGCCCAATATGGATCCCACTAAGTCGCCCGTTGGAGATGCTGTGGCCATGAACATGTTCTGCCTCAATGTTCGTCTCCAAGGTGTTCAAGCATACATCATTCGACTGAAGGCTGCATTGGAGAAGATTGACAAGGAATTGTGGCCTGAAGACACCCTCCAAACTGACCTTGCATCCATCATGACTCGCCTCAATGAGATCCCTAGTCGAGTGCAACCTTGGAAGAAATCAGTTGCTAGCTGCGGAGCCGATGTGGCACTCTTGCTCGTCAGAGTCCATTGTAAGGAGGTGAGAGAGTACAAGTTGAAGGACCTCCGAGTGATTAACACGAAGAAACTTCAGTTCGAAGACTTCATGAAGACCTTCATCGACGTAGCCACTCGGATCACAAACGGGAACAATTTGGACACCTTCGTCGAGCCAGCAAGTCCGTCTAGTGCTTAAAAAATTTGTATTCGTAGTGAAAATTTATTCGCCTCGGAATGCCGAGTGGAAATGTAATGGTCGTAAAACTTCATTCAGGCCTTAAGCCTGAGAACCTTCGCTTGCGCACATAACTTTTATTAGCGTTGAAACCTTTGGATTTATCTGCACTTCGCTTTCAATTGTTTGTTTGACTGAATTTGTTTTTCTCAACCCCCGAATGATAAGTATATTCATCACTCGGGTTGATTTTTTAACTTAGGCAAAAGCTGGTTCGTGGCTAAGCTCCCGTGTTTGACGATCGCTCGACACTCAGAGAAGTTTTTAACTTAGACGAAGACTGGTTCATAGCTAAGTTTCCGAGTGAATGGAATGTTATCCACTCGGAAAGGTTGTTTATCTTAGGCGAAAGCTGGTTCGCAGCTAAGCCCCCGAGAGTGAGGATCGCTCAACACTTGGAAAAGTTTTGAACTTAGACGAATACTAGTTCGTAGCTAAGTCTCTGAGTGAATGGACTGCTATCCACTCGGTAGGGTTTTTAACTTGGGCGAAAGCGTGTTCGCAGCTAAGCCCCCGAGTGTGAGGATCGCTCGACACTCGAAGAAGTTTGAACTTAGACGAAGACTGGTTCGCAGCTAAGTCTCTGAGTGAACGGACTGCTATCCACTCGGTAGGGTTTTTAACTTAGGCAAAAGCGTGTTCGCAGCTAAGCCCCCAAGTGTGAGGATTGCTCGACACTCGGAAAAGTTTGAACTTAGACGAAGACTAGTTCGCAGCTAAGTCTCTGAGTGAATGGACTGCTATCCACTAGGTAGGGTTTTTAACTTAGGCGAAAGAGTTTTCGCGGCAAAGACCCCGAGTGTGAGGATCTCTCGACACTTGGAGAAGTTTGAACTTAGACGGACTAGTTCGTAACTAAGTCTCTGAGTGAATGGACTGCTAACCACTCGGAAGGGTTTTTAACTTAGGCAAAAGCGTGTTCGCAGCGAAGCCCCCGAGTGCGAGGATCGCTCGACCGGAGTGTTCCCAAATGTGAAATTGCGTGATCGGAATCGACGGAAGACTATAGAAGTCATACTTGCATAAACGGCATTGTCTGAAATACTTTTATTACATCAACACAACTCTGTTTTTAGGTATAGAAACGCTGGAGCAGATCTGCATTCCAAGCTCGCGGCTCATCAATCTTCTTCTTGAGGTTGTAGAGGTGATAGGATCCGTTGTTCAACACCTTAGTGACGACGAAAGGTCCTTCCCACACCGGAGCGAGCTTGTGAGGTCGTTGTTGATCCACTCGGAGCACCAAGTCACCTTCATGAAACGACCGACTCTTAACATGCTTCGTATGGAAACGTTGCAGATTTTGCTGGTATGTAGTCGTCCGAATCAAAGCCATCTCGCGTTCCTATTCTAGGAGATCTACTCCATCCTGTCTTGCTTGCTCAGCTTCAGCTTCGAAATAAAGATCTACTCGAGGGGAATTATGAAATAGGTCACTCGGTAGGACAACTTCGGCTCCATAGACCAGGAAAAAATGAGTTCGTCTAGTCGACCGATTAGGAGTTTTTCTCAAGACCCATAAAACAGATGGCAACCCGGACACCCAGACTCCGGCCGCATGTTGCAAATCCTGCATGAGACGAGGCTTTAGACCTTACAGGATGAGGCTATTGGCTTGCTCAGCTTGGCCAATTGTTTGGGGGTGTGCAACGGATTGATAATCCAACCGAGTGCCTTGGGAGAAGCAGAAGTCTTTGAACTCTTTCGAGCCAAAGTTTGAGCCATTATCTATGATAATACCGTGGGGAACTCCATACCGGTAGATTATCTCTCTCATGAATTTGATCGCAGTACGAAAGTTCAGTTTCTTTATAGACCTGGCCTCAATCCACTTCGTAAACTTGTCGACTACAACAAGCAAATGAGTAAATCCACTCCGTCCTGTCCGAAAGGGACCAACCATATCCAAACCCCAAACAGCAAACAGCCAAACGAGAGGAATGGTCTTCAGGGCAGACGCAGGTTTGTGAGACAAGTTTGCATAGAATTGGCACCCTTTGCAGTGATCAACAATGTCCTTGGCCATCTCATTGGCACGCGACCAGAAGAAACCAGCTCGATACGCTTTAGCGATAATTGTCCGAGAGGACGCATGATGGTCGTAAGTTCCCAAGTGGATCTCTTCCAGGATCATTCGACCTTCTTCAGGGGAAATGCATCGCCTTGTCACACCAGTTACACTTTCTCTATAAAGTTGATTATCCATCACAGTAAAAGCTTTGGATTTGCGCACAATCTGTCGGGCTTCAACTCTCAGGGAGTTCTTGCATCAAAATATATGCAATGTAGGGCACTATCCAGTTGGGAATGATGACTAGAACCTCCATGACTAGATCAATAACCGTAGGGACATCAACCTTAGTCAGATCAGAGGCACTCATAGCTTGTGGGGGCTCTTTGGTGAAGGGATCTTCCTGCACTGAAGGAGTATGAAGATGCTCTAAAAATACATTGCTGGGGACAGGTCTCCAAGTGGATCCAGTCTTTGCCAGCTCATCAGCTGCTTGATTCTTCCCTTGGGGAACATGATGGAGTTCCAAACCTTCAAATCTCTTATCGAGTTTTCTAACAACATTACAATATCCAGTCATGGCAGGGTTCCGAACATCCCACTCTTTCATCACTTGATTGACGACCAAATCCGAGTCGCCGTAAACCATCAACCGCTTGACGCCGAGTGAGATGGCCATGCGCAACCCATACAAGAGTGCTTTGTATTCTGCTTCATTGTTGGAGGAATCAAAGTGAATCTGCAGGACATAACTGAGTTTGTCGCCCTTTCGGGATACCAAAACAGTGCCAGCACCAGACCCATTCAGCATTTTCGATCCATCAAAAAACATGGTCCAGTGTGCCGAGTGAATCTGGATTGGCTACTGCTGTTCAACCCACTCGGCCAAGAAATTAACCAGTGCTTGAGACTTGATCGCCTTTTTAGCTTCAAACTTGATGTCAAAGTATAGGATCTCAATCGCCCATTTAGCCACTCGACTAGTCGCATCTCGATTGTTGAGGATGTCAAACAATGGAGCATCACTGACGACTGAAATTGAGTGATCCTGAAAGTAGTGTGCCACCTTCTTCGCTGACAGATAGATACCATAGACAAGCTTCTGGTAATGCGGGTACCTTTGCTTCGAAGGAGTCAATACTTCAGAAATGTAGTAGACTGGACGTTGGACCTTGTAGGCCTTGCCTTCCTCTTCCCGCTCGACAGTCAGAACTGTACTGACGACCTCATTAGTGGCCGCAATGTACAGAAGCAAAGGCTCTTTGTTGTGTAGAGCAGCAAGCACCGATTGGGTGGAAAGCAGAGCTTTTAGCTGGACAAACGCTGCTTCAGCCTCTAGAGTCAACTCAAACATGTCAGACTTCTTCATCAATCGGTACAAAGGCAATGCCTTCTCACCGAGACGAGAAATGAATTGACTCAACGCTGCCAAGCAACCTGTGAGCTTCTGAACATCGTGCACTCGCATGGGGCTTTTCATCGGGTAATGGCACTGATTTTCTCAGCATTGATGTTGATTCCTCGTTCAGAAACAAGAAAACCAAGTAACTTGCCGCCAGGATCACCGAAAGTACACTTAGCCGGACTCAGCTTGATATCATACTGTTGGGGAACGTTGCATGGGAAACAAAATTTTCCTATGCACACGCAAGATCTAACCATGGTGATGAGAATCTACGAGAGGGAGAGTGGATCTTCGTACCCTTGTAGATCGCTAAGCGGGAAGCGTTAAGAAACGCGGTTGATGTAGTCGAACGTCTTCACGATCTGAGCGTCCCGCGATCCCATCACAATCCATCTCGCGATCCAATCACGATCCGTCCCGCCATCCCATCACAATCCATTCCGCGATCCAATCACGAATCGTCTCGCGATCTTGATCATGGTCCTTCTAATCTAGCGCCAAATGGACGGCACCTCCGCGTTCAGCACACGTACAGCTTCATGACGATCTTCGCCTTCTTGATCCAGCAAGAGGGAGCGAGTAGGTAGATGAGTTCTCTGGCAGCGCGATGGCGTGGCGGCGATGGTGGTGGAACTATTCCGGCAGGGCTTCGCCTAATCACCGCTGAACTAGACTAGAGGAGAAAACTGATCTAGATGAAGTAGAGGGAGCATGTGGCAATTAGGGTTAGCTCTCCCCTCTAAATCCTCTAGTATATATAGGAGGGAGGGGGGGAGGAGGCAGCCTCAAACCCTCAAGTTTTGGTCGAAAATGGAGTTGGAGGAGTCCTACTCCAATCCTACTAGGAGTAGGATTCCTCCTCTCCACTTGGAAACACTTTCCACCTCTTAGGGTATTATATGAAGGTATACCCAACAGTTCTCACGGTATTATATGAAGATGCATTATTCTGCTTTGGGTTCGACTTTATCAAACATAAGTGTCGCATTCCCAAACTCTAAGAAATGACAGCTTAGGTTTCTACCAAACCATATGGTTTCATCTCAATGGATTTAGATGGTGCCCTATTTAAAGTGAATGTAGTTGTCTCTAATGCATAACCCCAAAATGATAGTGGCAAAATGATAAGAGACATCATAATTCGCACCATATCCAATAGAGCATGACTACGACGTTCGGACACACCATCACACTATGGTGTTCCACGTGGCGTGAGTTGTGAAACAACTTTCACATTGTCTTAAGTTGTATACAAAACTCGTAACTCGGATATTCACCTCCACGATGATATCATAGAAATTTTTATCTTCTTGCCACGATGATCTTAAACTTCACTCTGAATTTGTTTGAACTTTTCAAACGTTTCAGACTTGTGTTTCATTAAGTAAATATACTCATATATACTCGAATCATTAGTGAAGGTAAGACAATAATGATATACACCGCACGCTACAACACTCATTGGACCATATACATCAACTTGTATCATTTCCAATAAGTCACTTGCCCGTTCCATCAAGCCGGAAAATGGGGTTTTAGTCATCTTGCCCAAGAGGCATGGTATGCATGTCTCAACCGTTTCAAAATTGAATGAGTCCAAAGATCCATGAGTATGGAGTCTCTTCATGCACTTTACACCAATATGACATTTAGCGGCAGTGCCACAAGTATGTGGTACTATCATTATTAACTTTGTATCTTTTGGCATCAATGTTATGAACATGTGTACTACTACGATCAAGATTCAACAAACCATTCATTAGGTGCATGTCCATTGAAGGTATTATTCATGTAAAGAGAATAACCATTATTCTCTAACTTAAATGAATAACTATATTGCAATAACATGATGTAATCATGTTCATGCTCAACGCAAACAGGAAATAACATTTACTTAGGTTTTATGCTACTCCCAAAGGTAGAGAGAGCGTGCGATGTTGATCACATCAACCTTGGAAACATTTCCAACACACATTGTTACCCCACCCTTAGCTAGTCTCCGTTTATTCCGTAGATTTTATTTTGAATTACTAACATTTAGCAACCGAACCGGTATCCAATACCCAAGTGCTACTATGAGTACTAGCAAGGTTCAACTTTGGGTTGCTTCACTGGAGCAGCAACTGTCTTGCCATCCATGAAGTTTCCCTCCTTGCCCTTGCCCTTCTTAAAACTAGTGGGTTTACTAACCATCTACACTTGATGATCCTTCTTGATTTCTACCTTTGCGGTGTCAAACATCACGAACAACTCAGGAACCATTATTTCCATCCCAGGCATTTTATAGATCATTACGAAGCTCTAGTAGCTTAGTGACAGTGACTTGGAAAACTATATCAATCACTTTCTTATCTGGAAGTTCAACTCCCACTCGATTCAAGCGATTGTAGCACCTAGACAATCTAAGCACATGCTCAACGATTGAGCTATTCTCCTTCATCTTGTAGGCAAAGAATCTTGTTGGAGATCTCCTATCTCACAACACGGGCACGAGCCTGAGATCCCAATTTCAGCTATTAGAACATCTCATATGTTCCGTAACGTTCAAAACGTTTTGGAGCCTCAATTCAAAGTCGTAATGCATGATGCACTGAACCATCAAGTAGTCATCAAAACGTGCCTGTCAGATGTTCACAACATCTACAGATGACGCTAGAGGGGGTGGCGCACCGAGCGGTGCAATAAGGGCATAAGCCTTCTGTGTGCAGTAATGAGGACAATCCTCAGATCACGGACCCAGTCCACAATATTGCTACCGTCATCTTTCAACTGTATTTCTCTAGGAACATATAAAAATTCAAGGGAACTACACTGTGAGCTAGTAATCTACAACATAATTTGCAAACACACTACTGACCATGTTCATGATAATGAGTTCAATTAATCATATTACTTAAGAACACCCACTCAAATTGACATCCCTCCGGTCATTAGAGTGATACATGATCCAAATTCACCAACTCAAGTCCGATCATCACGTGAGTTGAGGTGGTTTCAATGGTGAACATCATCATGTTGATCATATCTACTATATGACTCATGTTCGACCATTCGGTCTCTTGTGTTCCGAGGCCATGTCTGTACATGCTAGGCTCGTCAAGCTTAACCCGAGTGTTCCGCATGTGCAACACCGGCTTGCACCCGTTGTATGTGAACATAGAGTCTATCACACCCGATCATCACGTGGTGTCTCGACACGACGAACTTTCGCAATGGTGCACACTCAGGGAGAACACGATTTATCTTGAAATTTTAGTGAGGGATTGCCTCATAATGCTACCGTCATCCTAAGAAAAACAAGGTGCATAAAAGTATTAACATCACATGCAAATCATAAGTGACATGATATGGCCATGAAATTGTGCTTTTTATCTCCATCTATAAAGCACAGGCATGATCTCCATCGTCACCGACATGACATCAAGATCTCCATCAACGTGTCTCCATTGGGGTTGTCGCGCCCACCATGCTTCTACTACTATTGCTACCGTTTAGAGATAAAGTAAAGCATTACATAGTGCTTAATGATTGACAGGCAGGTCATACAATAATTAAACACAACCCTATGGCTCCTGCCGGTTGCCGTATTCATCGACATGCAAGTCGTGATATTCTATACAAAACATGATCATCTCATACATCACATATATCTCATCATGTAATTGGCCATATCACATCACAACATACCCTGCAAAAACAAGTTAGACGTCCTCTAATTGTTGTTGCATGTTTACGTGCTGCTACGGGTATCTAGCAAGAACAATTCTCACCTGCGCAAAAAACCACAACGGTGATACATAAGTTGTTTCTCAACCTTCTCAAGGACCGCTTTTGTCGAATTCGATCCAACTAAAATAGGAGAAACAGACACCCGCCAGCCATCTTTGTGCAACAAAGTTACACGGCAGTGGATGGAACCGGTCTCTCGTAAGCGTACGAGTAAGGTTGGTCCAGGCCACTTCATCCCACAATACCGCTGAACCAAAACACGACCAAGGGAGGAAGCAATCTATGCATCAACACCCACAAACTCCTTTGTGTTCTACTCGAGATCTCATCTACACATAGACCTAGCTCATGATGCCACTGTTGGGGAACATTGCATGGGAAACAAAATCTTCCTACGCACACGCAAGATCTAACCATGGTGATGAGCATCTAAGAGAGGGAGAGTGGATCTATATAGCCTTGTAGATCGCTAAGCGGGAAGCGTTAAGAAACACGGATGATGTAGTCGAACGTCTTCGCGATCCAAATCGTTGAGCGTCCCATGATCCCATCATGATCCATCTCGCGATCCAACCACGATCCGTCCCGCGATCCCATCACGATCCATCTCGCGATCCAATCACGAATCGTCTCGCGATCTTGATCACGGTCCTTCCGATCTAGTGCCGAATGGACAGCACCTCCGTGTTCAACACACGTACAGCTTGATGACGATCTCCGCCTTATTTATCCAGCAAGAGGGGGATAATAGGTAGATGAGTTCTGCAGCAGCGCGACGGTGTGGCGGCGATGGTGGTGGAACTATGCCGGCAGGGCTTCGCCTAAGCACCGCCGAACTAGACTAGAGGAGAAAACTGATCTAGATGAAGTAGAGGGAGCACATGGCAATTAGGGTTAGCTCTCCCCTCTAAATCCTCTAGTATGTATAGGAGGGCAGGAGGGGAGGAGGAAGCTTCAAACCCTCAAGGTTTAGCCGAAATTGGAGGTGGAGGAGTCCTACTCCAATCCTACTAGGAGTAGGATTCCTCCTCTCCACTTGGAAACACTTTCCACCTCTTCCACCTTTGGGTTTCTCCACCCCAGCCACATGGTCCTTTAGTGGGGGCTTCGGCCAGCCCACTAGGGGATGGTTTGCCTCCTCCCACAGCCCATGTGTCCCCTTGGGTCGATACACCCCTCCCGATGGTCCCCCGGTACCCTCCCGGCACTCCCGGTACACTACCGATGAGCCCGAAACTTTTTCGGTGACCAAAACAGGACATCCTATATATCAATATTTAACTACAGACCATTTCGGAGCTCCTCTTGATGTCTGGGATCTCATCTGGGATTCCGAACAACCTTCGGTCACCATCATCCATAACTCTATACTACCGAAACGTCACCGAACCTTAAGTGTGCAGACCCTACGGGTTCGAGAACTATGTAGACATGACTGAGACACCTCTACAATCAATAAACAATAGCGGGACCTGGATGCCCGTATTGTTTCCTACATATTCTATGAAGATCTTTATCGGTTGAACCTCTATGTCAAGGATTTAGTTAATCCCGTATGATGTTCCTTTGTTCTTCTGTATGTTACTTGCCCGAGATTCGATCGTCGGTATCTCCATACCTTGTTCAACCTCGTTACCGGCAAGTCTATTTACTCGTTCCGTAATAAAAGATCCCGTGTCTAACACTTAGTCACATTGCTTGCAAGGCTTATTGTGATGTTGTATTACCGAGTGGGCCCTAAGATACCTCTCCGTCATACGGAGTAACAAATCCCAGTCTTGATCCATGCCCACTCAACAGACACCCTTAGAGATACCTGTAGAGCACCTTTATATTCACCCAGTTACGTTGCGGCGTTTGATACACACAAGGAACTCCTTAGGTGTCAGTGAGTTGCATGATCTCATGGTCATAGGAACAGATACTTGACTTGCAGAAAACTGTAGCAATAAACTGACACGATCATATGCTACGTTTATAGTTTGGGTCTTGTCCATCACATCATTTTCCTAATGATGTGACCCCGTTATCAAGTGAAATCTCATGTCCACGGCTAGGAAACCTTGACCATCTTTGATCAACGAGGTAGTCTACTAGAGGCATACTAGGAACATAGTGATGTCTATATACCCACACATGTATTTAGTTTCCAATTAATACAATTATAGCATGGATGATAAACGATTATCACGAACAAGAAAATATGATAATAACCAATTTATTATTGCCTCTAGGGCATATTTTCAACACATACCTCCTCAGATTAGTGAATGTCTTAGCCAAGTCAGCCAGCAGGTCGGAACCTTTGCGGGACTTGACGACAATATCGTCCATGTAAGCTTCAACATTCCGAGGGATCTGGTTAAGTAAACACTTCCAAATCATGCACATGAAAGTAGCGCTAGGATTCTTCAAACCAAAAGGCATTGTGATATAGCATACACACCCGAATGGGGTGATGAAGGTTGTTTTTATTTCCTCCGGACCAAATAGACGGATCTGATGGTAACCGGAGTATGCATCTACAAACGGTAAATGCTCGCACCCCGCAGTCGTGTCAACAATTTCGATGTGAGGGAGCGGGAAATGATCTTTTGGGAAGACCCAATTGATATGCTTGAAGTCAATACACATGCGGAGTGACTTGTCTTTCTTGGGGACTATGACGACATTCGAGAGCCACTCGGAGTGGTAAATCTCTCGAATGAACTTAGCTGCCAAGAGACGAGCCACCTCTTCGTCAATTGCTTTTAGCTTCTCTACTGCCGACCGACGTAAATGTTCTTTCAGGTGATGGCCTTCGGATCAACTCTCAGTGGGTGCTCAGCTAGTTCCCTCGGAACCCCCGGCATGTCAGCTAGCTTCCATGCGCAGATGGTCCAGTTCTCACGGAGGAACTAGATGAGCTCGACTTCCTATTTATCGTCGAGTGTTGAAGATATGTTGGTCGGGGCCATGGTAGGATCTGTCGGGTGACTGTGCACCTTTTTCATTTCCCCTGCCGGCTAAAAAGTTGACTCTAAAGCAGGCTTCTTAGCACGCGGCAACTCAGCAGGGTCAGCGCTCTTCTTGTACTCTTCTAGCTCGACCATAGCCAAATGATGATCGGGGATTTTGGAGCCCTGCTGGAGGCACTCCTTAGCCCTCTGTCAATTGCTAGTGATTGTGATCACACCCTTGGGTCCAGGCATCTTCAGCTTTAGATACACGTAACATGGACGGGACATGAAACGGTCATAAGCTGGTCGACCAAGGATGGCGTGGTACGCGTTCTGGAAGTCCACGACTTCAAACGTCAATTTCTCTTTCCGAAATTTTTTATCTGTCCCGAACACCACATCCAATGCAATGTGACCAAGTGACTTGGACTTCTTCCCTGGGATTACTCCGTGGAACTGCATGTTGCTCTCACTGAGTCGGGACTTCGGAATGCCCATCCCCTTAAGGGTATCTGCATATAGAATGTTCAGCCCACTCCCTCTATCCATGAGGACCTTGTGGAGTCGATTGCCTCCCACAATGGGATCTACCACCAAAGCTTGCCGACCGAACGTATTGTAGGCACAACCAGTTTGACTTCTATGTTTATAACCTTCAATCGACTCTGGCTTTCAACATCAGCAAAAATCATCAGAGTGGCATTGACATTGGGAAAAGTTTCTTTGTCTTCATCATCCTCTTTTTCAGGGGCTTTCTCACTCGACTAACCCTCCTTGAACTGCTGGATCAGTAGACGTCACTGTCGAGTGGTATGTTTGGGTAATATCAAATTACCATCCTCGTCTTTCCTCATGTGGATTGCACAAGGCAAGTCAAGAGCATTTGTTCCCAACTGATTTTTTCCTTTCTTGGGGACGAACTATCCCTTGGACTTCCCCTTATTTTTTCCTTGTGCCGCCAGGGCGGCTGCGTCTGCCTGAATAGGGCCATCGGCCTTCTGCTTCTGCTTCCGACTGGAATTACCACTGACATCGTTGTCGACTGCTTTTCCATTGCCATTGTGGAGGCGGTCTTCTTCTCCATTTGCGTACCAGGTGGCAATTTCCATCATCTTACTCAGTGAAATATCTCCGGTTCGCCCAAACTTCAAGTAAAGCTCTCTGTGTTGGGAGACGTAGTAGTAAATCAAAATTTTCCTACGTGTCACCAAGATCTATCTATGGAGAAACCAGCAACGAGTGGGGAGAGATTGCATCTTCATACCTTTGAATATCGCTAAGCGGAAGCGTCACAAGAACGCGGTTGATGGAGTCGTACTCGCAGCGATTCAGATCGCGGTGGATTCCGATCTTAGCGCCGAACAACGGCGCCTCCGCGTTCAACACACGTGCAGCCCGGTGACATCTCCTACACCTTGATCCAACAAGGAGGAAGGATAGGTTGAGGGAGAGCTCCGGCAGCACGACGGCGTGGTGACGGTGGAGCTAGGTGTGAATTCCGGCAGGGCTTCGCCAAGCGCTACGGAGAACGAGGAAGAGGAAGGGTAGGGCTGCACCGAGAGAGAAAGAAGTCGTGTCTCAAAAACAGCCCAAACCCTTGCATATATATAGGAGGAGGGAGAGGGAGGGATGCCTTGGCCCCTCCTCCAAAGAGGAGAGGTTCGGCCGACCCTAGGGAGGAGTCCACCTCCCACAAGGGAGGTGGATCTCTTCCTTTTGAATCCTTTTCAGCCCTATCTCTTATCTCCAGCCACATGGGCCTTTCTAGAAGGTATTGGCCAGCCCAAAAAGGGCTGGCACACTTCCTATAAGGGCCCACGAAATCCTTTAGTCGTCACACCCCTCCCGGGGGTCCTCCGACACCCTCCCCGCACTCCCGGTACACTACCAATGAGCCCGAAAACTTTTCGGTGACCAAAACTGGACTTCCTATATATCAGTCTTTACCTCTGGACCATTGCGGAGCTCCTCGTGACATCCGGGATCTCATCCAGGACTCCGAACAACTTTCGGTAATCACATATACCATTTCCCTATAACCCTAGCGTCATCGAACCTTAAGTGTGTAGACCCTACGGGTTCGGGAGACACGTGGACATGACCGAGACACTTCTCCAGCCAATAACCAACAGCGGGATTTGGATAACCATGTTGGCTCCCACATACTCCACGATGATCTCATCGGATGAACCACGATGTCGGGGATTCAATCAATCCCGTATACAATTCCGTTTGTCTATCGGTATGATACTTGCCCGAGATTCGATCGTCGGTATCTCTATACCTTGTTCAATCTCGTTAACGGCAAGTCTCTTTACTCGTTCCGTAATACATCATCCCGTGACTAACTCCTTTGGTCACATTGAGCTCATTATAATGATGTCTTACCGAGTGGGCCCAGATATACCTCTCCGTCACACGGAGTGACAAATCCCAGTCTCGATTCCTGCCAACCCAACAGACACTTTCGGAGATACCCGTAGTGCACCTTTATAGCCACCCAGTTACGTTGTGACGTTTGGCACACCCAAAGCATTCCTATGGTATCCAGGAGTTGCACAATCTCATGGTGTAAGGAAACGATACTTGACATTGAAAAGCTTTAGCAAACGAACTACACGATCTAGTGCTATGCTTAGGATTGGGTCTTGTCCATCACATCATTCTCCTAATGATGTGATCCCATTATCAACGACATCCAATGTCCATGGTCATGAAACCATGACCATCTATTGATTAACGAGCTAGTCAAATAGAGGCTCACTAGGGACATGTTGAGGTCTATGTATTCACACATGTATTATGGTTTCCGGTTAACACAATTATAGCATGAACAATAGACAATTATCATGAACAAGGAAATACAATAATAACCATTTTATTATTGCCTCTAGGGCATATTTCCAACACTCTGTACTTCACTCCGGCCCTGAAAGCACAAACAGTTTGATGCTCGGAAACATTATCCACTGTATGATGCATAGTGGACTAGCGATGAATGTAATCCCTCAATGACTCGTTGGGCTTCTGAACACAATGTCGCAAATCAATCAAACCGGCAGGATGCTTGCAAGTGCCCTCGAACATTCTGATGAACACTCGGGCAAGATCCTCCTACCAGTGGATGCTGGAAGGAGCCAAACGATTCAGCCATGCACGGGCTGAACCATCCAACATCAAGGACAAATGCTTCATTGCAATGTTGTCATTGCTACCACCAATCTGAACAACCACTCGGTAATCATCCAACCTTGTCTCCAGCTTTGACTCGCCAGAAAACTTGCCTATCCCAGCTACCAACCTAAAGTTGGGGGAATCTCTGTAGAACGAATGGCTCTGCTAAAGCACTCCGAACCAGAAATAACAACACTGCTGCCACTTGGGTAATCTTTGTCGAAACCATCTGTGTGGGCTCTGCCCCTGTCGATTCTCCTCTGAGTGAGGACGTCTCTTGCATCAAACCCTAGATTTTGCTCCTCACCAAACAGGCGCCTATCGTCCTGGTGGGGCACGTATGGACCACTCCGCGGAGGAGTGGTAACTCGATGGTGGATCATCACGGTGAAACTGATCTCGTCCCTGATCCCTGTACTGATCCTCATGGAAACCTCTGCCCCTGCGACACAAAGGTGAACCAGGACTGTGTGCTGACTGAATAGTCTTTGCTCTTGGTGAATTACTGTGTATTATATTGTGTGATTGTCAAACAACTGAGTTTTGGCACTGCTCTGCATCAAGCAACGTTCTGATATGCAGTAAACCTCTGCCAGCCTCTGAATGTGACGGCTGAATGGAATCTGCTATCCTAGTTGCTGCTATAACATTTAAAACTGGAGTACGGTATACCTCAATGTTGTTCCGTGAACCACTCGGGAACAGTTGTCGCTGACGTCGAATGGGAGGTGGTGGACGCTAGCGAGTGCGCTCGTCGAGTTCCCTCTGAAGCTCTTCGAGCCGAATGCGCGTGGCCTCCATGGCCTGAGCCTCAACAGTCGCACCGACGATGGCATATGGAGCACCTCCTTATCCCGATACGGCTGCTCATTCGACGCCCCACCAGCCTCTCGCATGTCGTGGCTAAAACCAGGCGACGGGCTCTGATGTGAACCAGCCATAAGAACCTCCGCTGCAGGATCGCAGCTCTCACACTCGGAAGGAACGTCAGACTGGTCTGACTCCGAGTCGAAAACGACGTGAAGTGACTTGGCAGGCTCGATTGCTGCAATATGCGGAGACGAAACTTGGCGAGAAACCACATGCCTCACTAGTGTTGGAGCCATGAGCGACTAGATTGCTTGCGGTGGCGAACATCGAGGAGGGCCATAGAGTACGGAGTCGATGGCTATCGTAGAAGAACACCGCAGGAGCATGCGTGGAAGTGCGCCGCCCCGGATTGGGAGTGCCTCAACACTGAGAGGCACCTCCAAGAGCCATGTCGAATCGTAAGTGATGAAGGTGAGCGCTCCGAGACGGATCTCGTGGCCCAAGAGCAAACCACCGTCGGAAGACATGACGAAGGGGGGAAAATGCAACCTCGCCAGAAGTCGCTTAGATGCCTACCCCATGGTGGGCGCCAACTGTCGTGGGAACGAGTCTAACAGTAGAAGATACAGGTACGAAACGAGAGGCCAGAGTCGTAGCTACAGAAAGGGTGTACACATGGATGTATGAGTTCAGGCCCCTCTTTTGGAGGTAAGAACCCTACGTCTCAGTGCTCGGGAGCTCTTGTCGTGTGGAAAGTATGACTTACAAAAGGTGCGAACCCTTGTGCATGAGGGGAGGGGTGGCTCATATAGAGTTAGCTGCCCCTCATAAGTGCCAGGCATCCAAGGGTTTGATCGAGGGAATAAAGACGAGTGTTACTGGTAACGTACATCATAATTTCTACTAATGACGACTGGGCTATGGCCTGCCTGTTTGCCTCCCTGGGGTGACTTCTGGTCTTCTGGCGTCGACTGGAAGTGAGGTCTTCCGAGTGACAGGTGACTGACAAGTGGAGGGACAAGCTTCCGAGTGGACTAAATGTTGAGTGACTTGAGCACCATGGTGAATCTAGTCGGAATCTCTCTTGTAATCTTCAAGTCCCCCAATATAGTGTCCTTAGGTAGGGTATGTAGGTCAGGCCTAGGACCCTACCCTAGGTACATATCCTCGTCAGTAGGATAAATCAATATTATCAAACCCCGTTATCCTTAGTAGCAAAAACAAAAGTACGTGTCTTTATCCTTTGTGTCACTTGATAGGATCACCGTAAGGTTGAACCTACTACAAAGCACCTCCCGGCTAAAGATAAATCAATTAAACTTTGTCAAAGTAGACTGACGGATCGGAGAGAAATAAAAAGCTATAAAATAGAGAAAATAGGTAGGCTCACGAACTGAAATAGATCAATGAGTAATCTGACCATAAACCCACAATTCATTATATCCAAACGAACACATTGATGTCTACTATGCAACTTTATTCTTGTAGACTTGGTTGTGCCTCCAAGCGCAGAGTTTTATAGAACAACTAGAAATTTCCCTCAAGTGGATGACCTAAGGTTTATCAATCCCTAGGAGGTGTAGGACGAAGGTGCTCTCTCTAAGACAACCTTGCAATAAAATACAAGCAATCTCTTGTCTCCTCAACACACCCAATACAATGCTAATTGTATAGGTGCACTAGTTCGGCGAAGTGATGGTGATACAAGTGTAGTATGTATAGTAGATATAGGTTGTTGTAATTCTAAATAAGAAAAACAACAAGGTAGAAAGTGATAAAAGTGAGCACAAACGACATTCCAATGCTTGGAAGCAAGGCCTAGGGTTCATACTTTCACTAGTGCAATATCTTAACATTACTAACATAATTGAATTATATAATTATCCCTCAAAGTGTAGGAAACAATCGCTCCAAAAAATTTTATCTAAGAAAATATGATGAAATTGCATAGGTAGTAAACAACCTTAAAGTTGTGCTTTCACAATATCTATTGAACCACCCCAAAATGTCATGAATAATTCTATAGATTGTACTCCAACAACACCATAGGATACACATCAGTCAACTCTAACGTCACCTAGATACCCCAATGTCACCACGAGTATCTGCGACTGACACATTCAAATCCAAAGTATTCTATCCAATAACAAAGAAATCTCAAAGAGAAAGATCTAATTCACCACAAAAGAGATAGAGGTGACGAACACAATATGATCCAACTATATTAATAAAGCTCATGGTACATCAAGATCGTGTCCTGTCAAGATCACGAGAGAGAGAGAGAGAGATCAAACACATACCTACTAGTACGCTCCCTCCTCATCATGGAGGCAACATGGATGATGAAGATGGCCTCCGGTGATGGATTTCCCCCTTCGATAGAGTGCCGAAATAGGGCTTCACATGAGATCTCTTCGGAACATAAGCTTGCGGCAACTGAACTCGTCTTGGTTAACTTTCTTATTTTTGGATTTGTAGTATTTTCAGCATTGGAATTACACCAAAAGGACTTAAAAGGTCCCCACAAGATCAGATGGCACCATCAATCCCCGCAGACTCTCCATAAGAACTTGTGGCATCCTCATGGGTATTTTGGTCCTTTCCAAAGATTCGGGATCCTCTTATGTTCCAAAAAAATCACCATAAATTTTATCGCGTTTGGACTTCGTTTGCTAAGGTTTTTTGTGATACAAAGAAATAGACAAAAAACAAGAACTAGCACTACAAGTTAATCCATAAAAATAATATGAAAGTGCACGAAAACCATGTAGAAGTCATGTAAATATAGCTTGAATACTTCATAAATTATAGATACGCTAGAGACATATCATAGCAAAAGATTACATCGAATAGATCTTAGAGAAGATCATTGTATTGAAGGTCAAGAGAGAGAGAGCGAGAGAGTTCTAGCTACTTCTGTGGATCCGTAGGTCATGTAGGAACTACTCACACATCATCATGGAGGCAACATGGTTGATGAAGATGGACTCCCCGATGATTTCTCCCTACGACAAAGTACCCGAAAAGGGCTCCATATGGGATCGCAGCGGTGCAGAGGCTTATAGTGGAGATAAAATTGTTTTGGATCTCATTTCAAGGGTTTATGAAAATTGTGGAATTTATAGGTCAAGAATTAGGGCAAACGGGGCCATGGGGTACCCGCAAGTCAAGGGACGCCCCCTTAGGTATGCCAACCTGGCTTGTGGGGCCCTCGTGGGTCTTGTCGTCCTTCCCCAAAGCTTTTAGGGTCTCCTAAATTCCAAAGAAAATAATTTAAAATAGTTTTGTCATGTTCGAACTTTCGTAGGTTTGGTTTTTCTGCGAAAGAGAAAACATGGAGAAAACAAAAACTCGCACCGGGCACTAAATTAATAGGTTAGTCCATAAAAATAATATATAATGATATATAGAGTATACCAATGTGATAATATAATACCATTTAACAATAAAAAACTATAGATACGTTGTAGATGTATCAGCCACCCTTGCTACCGGCTAGCAGAGCAGCTGTGCCACGCGGATAGAGGCCCATGTGAGGGCTAGCTCCCTAGAGTTCTCCGAAGATGACTTGACGGTGGAGAGGGGCTCCAATAATGCCATGGTGGAAGAACAATCGGTGTTGCCACTGTTGTCGGTGTTCTAGTAGGCACGTGAGTGTAGGATCAAAAGTAGGTCTAGAGGGGGGGTGATTAGACTACACTACTGGAATCAGCATCTTTGCCGTCAGCCAGCTCTTTGTCGTCTACTAGCTGACGGCAAAGAAGGTATTTGCCATCATCTTGCAGAAAGCTAACGGCAAAGATGCTGCTGACGGCAAAGATCATGTTTGTCATTAGCCAGATCTTTGCCGTCCGCTAGCGGACGGCGTAGAAGCTTTGCCATCTATTAGCGGACGGCAAAGAGCCCAACTACCAGACTGCTAACGGCAACTTTCTTTGCCATCTGCTAGCACACGGCAAAGCTTCTTTGTCAACTGCTAGCAGACGGCAAAGAAAGTGGTCGTTAGCACTCTGGTAGCTGGGCTCTTTGCCGTCTGCTAGCAGACGGCAAAGAGGTACCTAAGTATCTCTCTCCCCTCTCTCTTTCTCTCTCTCCCTCTCTCTTTCCCCTCTCTCACCCCCAATGCCCAAGCTGCCGCTGCCCCACCTGCCCCGCCGGCGGCCGCCTCGCCCCGCCACGCCGCCGCCCAGCCACCCTGCCCCGCCCCGCCCCGCCTCGCCCCGCCCCGCCATGCCGCCGCAAAGCCACCCCACCCCGCCCTGCCCCGCCTCGCCCCGCCCCGCCACCCGACCGCTCCGCCCAGGCCGCCCGCCACCCCGCGCCCCTGCCGCCCCGGCAACGTCGCCCCGTCGCCCCGCCGCACCGGCCACGACGCCCCTCCCCTGCGGCGGCCACCCGAGCACCGTCGTGAGGAAGGCCGCGGCGTCACTCCCTCCCCTGCGGCGGGCCTCCCCCTCCTCACCGGCAGCCCGGCCCCCTACCCCGCGGTGAGCTCCTCCTCCTCCTCTTATTTTTTCTGTTTTTTTTAGTTTTAGGTCTATGCTTAGTTTAGATTTAGTTTGTTTTAGTTTTATGTTTACACCGTTCAGACTAGTTAGAAACTCGGAAAACGAACCCAATCTACACATACTCAGGTGGGATTGGGACCTATCTTTACCTACTAGCATCTAGGTTGCATCGACGTAATAAAACTGACAAACTCTATTAACTGATGAATATGGTTTGCTGAATTATGTATATATTTTTTTTGTGTCCAATAGCTAGGCAAGATGAGTGATCGTGGGTGGATGTACACCGGTCACACTAGTCATAAAGACATGACCCGTGAATGGATAACAAAAACCAAGGAGTTTGTGAGAGTCGCATTTGCAAATGGACAGAAAACAACCTGGTGCCCTTGTGTCGATTGCGACAACTGTAAGAAGAAATCAGAGTTTGAAATGATCAAACACCTGTATAAGTGGGGTTTACGCCTAAATATATGGTCTGGACATTTCATGGTGAGTCTGTCCAATGTGCCAGAGCTAAGGTGGTTCGTCGTCGCACCGACAAGGATGGTACCGGGATCGAAGACATGGTGCAAGACTTTGATGATGCTCGGGATTCAGACGATGAGATGGAGGAATCTGCAAAGGCCTTTTATGAAATGTTGGAGTCTTCAAAACGTCCTCTCCACAAGCACACTGAGCTTTGTCAGCTGGATGCCATCGCACAAGTAATGGCTCTAAAGGCTCAGTTCAACCTGGGTAGAGAGTGCTACGACACGGTGATGATGATATTTGGACGCTTTCTACCCAAAGACCATGTATTTCCACCAAACCTGTACCAGTCGGACAAAATCCTACGTGCGCTTAAGATGCCCTATGAGAAGATAAATGCCTCTGAGAATGGATGTGCCTTATTTAGGCTTGAGTATGTGGGCTTGAACTATTGCCCCATTTGCAATGCTTCCAGGCATGTTCTGGTAGACAACGATATGGGTGAGAAGAGTCAGACCAAAATCCCCATTAATGTTCTTCGGTATCTGCCAATCATACCAAGACTTCAACGTCTTTTCATGGTCGAAGAGACGGCCAGATAGATGACGTGTCATAAATTGGGCAAAAGAACAGAACTAGATCCAGGTGGGAATCCGATGTTGGGACACACTTCAGACGCTTTTGCGTGGAAGCACTTTGATGCATTACATAAGGATAAAGCGGTAGATCCAAGGCATCCTCGAGTTGCCATCATCACGGATGGGTTCAATGTGTATGGTATGACGGCAGCACAATACAGTTGTTAGCTTGTATTTGTCATTCCACTCAATCTCGGCCCGGAGAGATTATGAAAAGAAAGAACATTTTCCTGACGTTGATAATTCTAGGGCCCAAATATCTGGGGAAGAATACGAATGTGTACATGCAACCGCTTAAGGATGAATTGCAAGAAGCCTGGGATAATGGGATCAAGACATACAACGCTGGTACAAAAAAGAACTTCAAAATGCATGTGTGGTACATGTACTCGATGCATGACTTGCCGGCATATGCGCTATTCATTGGCTGGTGTATGCATGGAAGGTTTCCGTGCCCCACATGCAAGGCAGCTCTTCAGTTCCGTTGGCTGGAGGCGGGTCGCATGTTTTCTTGCTTCGACATGCATAGACAGTTCCTGGATCCTGACCATAAGTCCAGAAAAGACAACAAGAATTTCATCAAAGGTAGAGTTGTCAAAAACACTGCACCACCTGCGTTGACAGGCCAATAGATCCTGGATTAGATAAACGCTCTTGAGCCGGATCCAGGTCGTCCAGGGTATTTCAATGGGTATAATATGGAACACGCCTGGACTCACAAGATATGTTTGTGGGATCTGCCTTACTTTAAAGATCTCCTTTGCCCACACAACATCGACGTGATGCACACTGAAAATATCGCGGAGGCCCTTTTCGGTACATTGTTCGGCATAGAGGGGAAGTCGAAGGATAATCCTAAGGCTAGAGTCGACCAGGAGGCTCTATGTGATAGACCGTTACAAAACATTCGACAACCAAAAGGAAAGAAGAACTGGAGGAAGCCAAAGGCATGCCCCATATTGCTATAGCACCCATGGTGAGTTTCATTTGAATGGTCATTAGTTACTAGTATTCACATTTGAGTTGCATCATGCTAAGGAGACATTGCTTGCAAATGATCTTTGGTGCAGCGTGCCTCCCGACAAGCATCGACCGATCCTTCTGCGTCTGCCGCAACCCCGACCGGTCCTTCTACGTCTCACCCTGGTGCAAACCCGACCAGTCCTTCACCTCCGTGATGATGGTAAGTTTTCTCAAGTGTTTTGCTTAACAAATGCATACTTAGCTTAAGAAATGACCTAATTAGCTCCAAAATGACCTATACTTCGCTTATTTTCCTCAAAAATGACATAATAACCTTAGCTCCAAAATGATATATTCTACCTAGGATAGCTATAAAATGACCTATACTTAGCATTTTTTCCTCCAAAATGACTTGATATGCTTAGTTAGCTAGAAAATGGCATAAGTACCTAGGATAGCTCAATAATGATCTATAGCTAGCTTAGCTAGTTCATTTATGACATAATTAGCTCACTTAGGTACAATATGGCATAACTACCTAGGATAGCTCAATAATGATCTATAATTAGCTTAGCTAGTTCATTTATGACATAATTAGCTCACTTAGGTAAAAAAATGGCATAATAACCTTCGTTTAGCTCCAAAATGACCTATACTTAGCTTATTTTCCTCAAAAATGACATAATAACCTTACTTACCTCCAAAATGATATATTCTACCTAGGATAGCTATAAAATGACCTATACTTAGCATTTTTCCTCCAAAATGACTTGATATGCTTAGTTAGCTAGAAAATAGCATAACTACCTAGGATAGCTCAATAATGATCTATAGCTAGCTTAGCTAGTTCATTTATGACGTAATTAGCTCACTTAGGTACAAAATGGCATAACTACCTAGGATAGCTCAATAATGATCTATAATTAGCTTAGCTAGTTCATTTATGACATAATTAGCTCACTTAGGTAAAAAAATGGCATAATAACCTTCGTTTAGCTCCAAAATGACCTATACTTAGCTTATTTTCCTCAAAAATGACATAATAACCTTACTTACCTCCAAAATGATATATTCTACCTAGGATAGCTATAAAATGACCTATACTTAGCATTTTTTCCTCCAAAATGACTTGATATGCTTAGTTAGCTAGAAAATGTCATTACTACCTTGGAGAAGAGGAAAGGAGAGGAGAAAAAGAAAGAGAAGATAAATTCTTCTTCTTCTTTTTCTTCTTTTTCTTCTAGCTAGTCTTCTTCTTCTTCTAACTTTCATCTTTCCTAATTTGCAGATTTGCTATAGATGAGGAAGCTTGCATTGATGGAGTGTACTCTTCTACTTGTGCTTCCTTTTTGTTTATGTAAACTTGTTGGAAACTTGTTTTGGATATGTTGTTGGAAACCATTGTATGTTGGATATGTTGTTGGTATGCTTGTTGAAACTTATTGTTGGTATGCTTGTTGGAAACTTGTATTGTTGACATGTTGGATATATATGTGAAATTCTGTCAAATTGAATGATTTTAAGAAAAAAAACAGAAAAAAACAAGGGCTATATAGCCACTTTGCCGTCTGCCAGCAGACGGCAAAGCTTCCACGTGGCAGCTACCTGTGCAACCTAGGGTAGCACTAGGCTGGCCTAGGTGGGTTCTTTGCCGGCCACTGGCGGACGGCAAAGAACCCACCTAGGCCGGCAAAGAAACAGGTGCTTTGCCGTCAGCTGGCGGACGACAAAGAACTAAGGTCTTTGCCATCTGCCAGCGGATGGCAAAGCACGCCGTTAAGCCCTTAACGGAGCTAAGTTGCCACGTGTGTCATCCATGCCCTTTGCCGTCACGGCAAAGCCTTTGCCGTCCGGCATGCATGCCTTTGCCGTCCGGAATGGCTGATGGCAAAGTGCCTGATTCCTGTAGTGCTACTTGACCGAATGAAAATCTACCTTTTCCCAATTTTAATTCTTGGCAAATTTAGCATTCATAGTATGTCAAGTACACCCTACATATGCATGTCTAAGAGTATTGCAGCGGAAATGAAAGACATTGCACATGTAAGTAAAGAGAGGGTAAGGAAAGCAAACACAATTGGTGACACGATGATTTTTCCCGTGGTTCTGATAGGTGGTGCTATCGTACATCCACGTTCATGGATTCTTTAACACACGAAGGGTAAAAGTCATGGGGGTCCGTGGAGGGCTCTACCCATGGAGGGTTCCACGAAGAAGCAACCTTGACTATACCATGACGGCCTACGTCCACGGAGGACTAGCCTTGCTCGGGGTAGATCTTCATGAAGTAGACGATCTCTTGCCCTTACAAAGTTCTTGGTTCACTCCACAACATGAACTAGGAGGCTCCCAAGCGACACCTAACCAATCTAGGAGGCACCACCCTCCCAAAGGTAATAGGCTCGGTAATGTCGATGAACTCCTTGCTCTTGTGCTTCAAGATGATAGACTCCTCAATACACAATCACTCTCTCATAGATATGGCTTGGTAGAAGAGAAGGGATTGGTGGAAAGCAACTTGGGGAGGATAGAAATCAAGATCCATATGGTATGGTGAAGATCCATAAGGGTAGGTGGATCACTTATGGATCACATATGGATCACATCTAACTTCGGGGAAGATCTTGACGTCAACACAAGGGTAGGTGGTTCTCTCTCAGAAAACTGATAGGATAGGTATGGAATGGTTCTGAGTGCTTCTCTTTCGAGTAGATAGTGGTGAAGGGGTATATATAGGCATCCCCAAAAATCCAACCGTTACACACAAAATTACCAACTCGGTGACACCGATGTGTTAATCTCGGTGGTACCGAAGTGACCAAAGGTGGCAACTTTTGAATCTTGGAGGGACCGATATAGAAATCTCGGTTGCACCGATAAGATGACCAATGGTCAGAATGCCCAATCTCGGTGACGCCGATTCAACAATCTCGGAGGGACCAAAACTATGAACTTTTGTAACAGAAAGTTGGTAGCCCAACACAGTGGCACCGAAAGCAGTATCGGCTGTACCGAAGGGTTAGGGTTTGGCTGAGTCTGTCTAGGGTTTGGAATTGGTGGCACTGAATGTGGAATGTTGGTTGCACTGATTTTGAGTGTTTGGATTAGGAAAAACTTTGGTGGGAGAGTTTGTGGGTGTCTTTGGTGACTATCACTTGTGCACGTATGAGCATTTTGTTCACCAACAAAACTTTACCCCCTTTTAATACTATTGGCTTTCCTATGGACTCAAAGCGATTTCTCACAAATATAAAATGTAGAGTCCTCTTGCTTGAAGCTTTGCCAATCCATTTCCTTGCATCTTAGGGTATTCCACAATCTCTTTGCCAACCCATCATTGAACTTTTCCTAAAACATTCTTGATGGAAGCATTAGTTCAATGACATATATGTTCTTATAAATTACCAAAACCACCAAGGGAGCAAATGTGCTTTCAATGAGGAGCAGCGGTACAACCACTTCCTCCCCGAGCAGCACCGATTGTCGGAGGACCAAATATATGGCGAGTGGGAAAGTAAGGAGGTCATGGTGGACATGGCGGCGAAGAACCTCAACTTCATCGCCAAGCAGTGGGTGGTCGATGAGGATGCATGCCCTGACACCGCTCGCAACATAGTCATGGTGTCGCGGGATGCAGAGGCAGCGTAGGTGATAGCGACCGAGAACGCCGACAGCTACATTTCCTTCGCGCCGCCAATGATGCTTTGTTGGTGCCGGTGGCACAATGATTGTTGTCCCATCCATGTCCATCCTCGACCTCACATCCACCAGCGACCGACAAGTCATAGGATACGATTAGTAGTAGCAGTGCATGTGGGGCAAACAAGCCTCGAGTCCCAAGTGGGCTGATCCTTGTCCCATGTCCAACTCTTACTGGTGACCATCCACGTCCATCATCAACTTCATGTCCACCAGCAATGGACATGTCATAAACTATGATCTGTAGTAGTAATGCATGGGGAAGCAGGGCTCCAATCCCAAGTGGGCCGAGCCTTGTCCCATGTCCTACTCATCCTTGCTAGTGATCGCACCTTCACTTCATGGGTCTCATCCCCACTGTACATGGACATGACAAATGATGGAGGGGAGCAACAAGGACTTGGGGGATGAGGGTCACCGTTGATTTAGAATAGGTTTAGGTACGGTCACTTTTCAATGTAATTTATCAAAAATGTAATGAATTTGCTCCGACTTAGATGAAAATCATCCGATCCATTTTGAATTGTATATGTGACGGTTGGATGGCCTGCTCTTGTATCTGTGTCCGTGTATTGATCCCCATCGGTCCGCAGACGGATACGTTGTCCAATTTGAGTGTGAGCATTGGAGATGCCCTTAAATTCACATATGTAATGGTTTGGTCATGGTTGTCTTTGTTTCGTACTCTACTTAATAAGTATTCCCTTTGTGTACTAATATAACAGTGTTTAGGGCATCTCCAACACTGACCCATAAATTACCTCAAGCATCCTTCCGCGGACAGGGGGCAGTCCGCGTACACGATGCGGGAGCCGACCATCCAAAGCTAATGATATGACACAAACGCATATACTTTTCTAAACTTATGCTCTGGTTTTGGCCTCGAATTTGCATGATTTGAATGAAACTAACCCGGACTGACGTTGTTTTCAGTAGAACTACCTTGGTGTTATTTTTGTACAGAAATAAAAGTTCTCGAAATTGGACAAAAAAATTTGTGAATTAATTCTGGAATATATGATGAACTATGGAGCGAAGACCTGCCGGAGGGGGTGTGCCAGGGGGCACAAGCCAATAGGGCATGCCCACACCCTGATGGCTTGTGGGGCCCTCGTGGCCCCTCCAACCCTAATTCCATTCCTATAAAATCACATTCACGAATAAAAATCAGAGAGAAGATTTCATCGCGTTTCACAAGACAGAGCCGCCGACACCTCGTGTTCTTCCTTCGGAGGGCTGATCTAGATCCTGTTTTGGGCTCCGAAGAGGGGAAATCATCACCGTCGTCATCACCAACCCTTCTCCATTAACACCACCATGATACTCACCATCGGGAGTGAGTAATTCCTTTGTAGGCTTGCTGGACAGTGTTGTGATTGGATGACATTGATCATGTAATCGAGTTAAGTCTGATGGGGCTTGATCCCTAGTATCCACTATGTCTGAGATTGATGTTGCTATGACTATGCTATGCTTAGTGCTTGTCACTAGGGCCCGAGTGCCATGATTTAATATTTGAACCTATCATGTTTTCATGAATATAACAGTGATTTGGATCCTATCTTGCAAGTTGTATGCACCTGTTACGTGTCATGATCTGCATACCCCAAGGTGACAATAATTGTGATTCTTTCCCGTGATTGTCATAGTTTGAGGAATTCATGTATTCACCATGTGTTAATGCTTTGTTCCGGTTCTGTATTAAAAGGAGGCCTTAATATCCTTTAGTTTCCAATAGGACCCGACTGCCACGGGAGGGTAGGACAAAAGATGTGATGGAAGTTCTTATCGCAAGCACGTATGCCTATATATGAAATACATCCCTACATTACATTGATGAATAGGAGCTAGTTCTGTGTCACCCTAGTGTGTAACTGTTATATGATCAATGTCATCTAAATCATTATCCATCACCTATGCTTGTGCCTACGCATTACATATGCTGAATCTTGCTAAGTTACTATTGTTGTTGCTACTACCTGCTACAAAACTGCTACTGTCACTACTACTGTTGCTTTGCTGCAACTATTTGCCGTGCTACTAAATCTTTGTTGCAGAGAGATATCCTAGGTGTGGTTGAATTGACAACTCAGTTATCAAGGCCGATAAATATTCTTTGGCTCCCCATGGGTCGAACCAATAAATTAGGGTGAAATACTACTCGTGAAGATTGTCGCGATCCCCTACACTTGTCGGTTATCAAGACCTTTTTCTGGCGCCATTGTAGGGGAGCAAAGCTCTATTTATTGTGTTAACTTGAAGGACATCCAATTGCTACTATGATAAATCTGAAATACAATTGAACTAAGATCGTCCCCTCTCGCACGAGAGGAGGTAAGGAACTGCCATCTAGCTCTGCTTTAGATTCATCTAATTTTTTGGATCAACTCGTTACACCACCGCCTATTGATCGTCCTAATATGTCACATGAACATGATGATGCTACTTCTGAAATTAATGATGAAACTATTGCTACACATGTTGAAACAGAACCTGTGTAACTGAATTAATTACTTGATGCTCATATTGCTAAAGCCAGAGAACTAGAAAATGCTGAAATTTAAGAAGACTTTGAATCACCTATTACCCCTCGCTCACCTAATAGATATGAATTGCCTTTTGTACATGAAGCTTATGTTATGTATGGTGATATAGCTAGAGACTTTCTTGCTTCTAAGTATAGAGATGCCGTGAAGAAACTATTATGCAAATTAAAAGAAAAATCTACGATGGATAAAATGAAACGTGATGCTAAATTTTCTACGTCTCCTATATTTTTTACTGATAAGGATTATGAATTCTCTATAGACCCTGAGTTAATTCCTATAGTAGAGTATGATCCTTTCCATGGTTATGGATATGAAACTGTTGTCAAACACCTTATGAAACTAAATGATATTGCTGCTCTGTTTACCAATGATGAAAATATTTGCTATTATTATATCCTTAAGCTTTTTTCCTTTCTCGCTAAAAGGCAAGACCAAGGAATGGTTCCTTTAACTTGCTCCTGGTTGTATACGTAGTCCCGAGATATGCTTCACCACTTTTTTGCAAATATTTTCCTGCTCATAAGAAACAAGCTGCCTTGCAAGAAATATTTAACTTTGCTCAAACTGAACAAGATAATCTCCCTCGAGATTGGGGGATGCTTCTCCGGTTACTACGAGCTTTGCCTGATTGTACTCTTGAGAAGAATGAAATACTTGATATTTTTTATAATGGACTAACCGATGCTTCTTGGGATTTCCTAGATAGTTGTGCTGGTTGTGTTTTCAGGGAAAGAACTGTTGGACAAGCTCAAGAATTATTGAATAACATAATGCAAAATCTCGATGATTGGACACTTCCAGAACCACCTCCGAAGCCTATTCAAAAGAAGAGAGGTATTCTGTTTCTTAGTCCCAAGGACATGCAAGAAGCAAAAAGATCTATGATAGAGAATGGTATTAAAACTAATGATGTCAAAAAATTATCGCCTATTGAAGAAATACATGGACTTGGCATCCCGGCACATGTAGTAGAGGTAAACTCTCTATTTTCCTTTAATAAAAGTGATATACCTTATACTAAGACTCCTGAACAATGCTTGGATGAATTTGATAATTACGTTGTTAAGCAAGAACACTTCAATAATTATGTTAAGAATCAATTATGACGTAATGCCATGATGATAGATCGCTTAAGTGACTTGATATTAAGAATTGCAAATGATGTGAAAGGTGTAGGCAAACATGCTTCCATGGTTCACATCCAATTAGACCAACATGCTAAATCATGAAATGATTTGTTTGTTGAAATGAATAATAATATGAATGATCATGTTGTTAGAGTAGTGACTAGAGGAGGTAGAATGACCCAAGAACCTCTTTATCCTGAAGGTCACCCTAAGATAATTGAACAAGTTTCTCAGAAAATTAATGAAGATAGAACTAGTTCTTCTAAGAAGAAGAAGAAAAACAAAGATGATAGAAATTTGCATGCTTCTGGTGAACGTGTTATAGAAAAACATATTGAGAAACATAATGAAGTTTCTTTTTCTGATGCTGAGACGTGGTCTGGTAGTGAACATACACCTAGTGATAATGAAAATGATAATAATGATGATGCTCACGTAGATGCTCAACCAAATGATAACAAAGAAAATGATAATGATGTGGAAATTGAACCTGCTCAGGATCTTGATAACCCACCTTCTAAAATTAAATGTTATGATAAGAGAGACTTTGTTGCTAGGAAAAAAGGAAGGGAAAGAGAGACATGGGTTCAAAAACCTATGCCATTCCCTCATAATCCCACTAAAAGTAAGGACGATGAAGAGTTTGAGTGCTTTGCTGAAATGATTAGACATGTCCTTTTGCGCACTCATTTGACTGATATATCGAAAATGCCTTTCTACACTAAGTATATGAATGATATTACCACCAACAAAAGAAAGATACCTAAAACTGAAATTACCACCATGCTTGCTAATTATTGTTTTGATGGTGGAGTACCTAAGTTGGAAGATCCAGGTATACCGAGGATACCTTGCTCTATTAAAAGAAACTATGTCAAAATTGCTTTACGTGATTTAGGGGCCGATGTTAGTGCTATGACTTTCTCCCTTTATAAAAGACTTGAATTGAATAAACTCACACCTACTAAGATATCTTTGCAAATGGCTGATAAATCCACTACTTTACCTATTGGAATTTGCGAGGATGTTCCTGTTGTGGTTACAAATGCTACTATCTTAACAGACTTCATTATTCTTCATATGCTTGAGGACGACAATATGTCGATCATCGTTGGTAGACCTTTTCTGAATACTAGAGGGGTTGTTATTGATTGCAATAAAAGCAAGGTTACCTTTCATGTCAATGGCAAGCAACATACCATGCACTTTCCGAAGAAGCAAACTTTGGTTAATAATAGTAATGTCATTGATCCTATTCCCACATTTATCATTGGAGATTTTAAAATTCCTTTACCTACTCCCAAGAAGAAGAAATATTATAATCTCATTGTTGGGGAAATACAAATTCGTATTGAGGTAACCTAGTAGTATATAAAAATTCTTCAGTTTCATGTTAGTCGGAAGCGGTTATTAATCAGACTTGATCAACCTTGTTAATGAATCATTTTCGAATGACACGTGATTGATGAATTGACTATCAACAAGTTTATTCTCTGTTTTTCTTAGTTAAATAAAATTAAAATATCATGAAATTCCCGTTTCCTGTTTTTCCAGTGCATGAAAAATACCCCACAAATAAAAAGTCTCAGATTGACACAAAATTTTAATTTTAATTTTCCAGAATATTTTAGAATTTTTGTCGTGAAACTTACTGCAGGGGTGTGTGCCAGTGGGCCACCACATAACAGGGCCTCCCCTAGGGGTGCGCCCTATTGATCTCTTTGCTTGAAACTCCATTCCAGATATTGTTTTGAGAAATTTCTCCTTGGTATGTGACTCTCCCATTCCTCCAATTAGTTTTTTTGTGGTTTATATTTTGCATAAGTTGCTGCACTTGGTGCTATAGAAAATAAGCTTGCATGTTGGATTCTTTGAGTTTGAAGTAATATGAATTCTTGATATGGCCTCTAGGCATCACTATGAGTAGTTGCTACCATTCTTGCAAATTTTTGTTGACATAATTTTGTGACCCGAAAATTTCAAAAATGTGTTCAAAGGAGAACGAACCTTCTAATGAGGGGTTCTTCAAGCCGGAGCCCCAAGGGAGTTTCTAGGAGGATTCGGGATAGCGACATCAACCTCCCTCGCAACACAGATGTTAGGCCGTGTGAATGGACACATATATCCTTCATAAACGAAGTGGGGTTTTATGAGGAATTCATGCAATTTGCTGTAAATGTCGGGCTTACCAACTTCCTCGCATATAAGTGTGACCAGTACTATCTCCTCACTAATTCATTCATGCAAAACTTTTACTTCATTAATATGCCCAATGCTCCCATGGTGTGCTTTGCTCTTTATGCCACGAACTATGAGTTACTTTTGCATGAATTTTGTGAAATATGTCTGCTTCCCTGTGACGGGGAAGTGCGTGAACCCAAACCTGAGGAGTTTGAGGACTTTCTCCAAACCTTAACTATGGGAGAAACCAGGAGCGTATCACACGCCGGAGCCACTAGTTTGCATTTTTCCGTCTGTGCACTACTTTTCTATATTTATAGGAAAATGCATAACTACTATGGAGCAGGGTGGTGGCCTAAGCGCTCCCACCCTCGCTATTTTGCGTAGTGCAGATTATTGTGATAATGCTTACAACTTAGGAGCTATTGTTGCACGTCATTTACATCTTAACCGAACTAGAGGCAAGATTCATGGTGGTATTTATGCCACACGATTGGCAAAGCGCTTTGAGGTGGATATACGCCCTACTGATTACTTGTTGCCTAAGGTGCACCTCGACCACCTATCCATGGAGGAGCAACAATTTCTTGAGAAACCTAAACCACTGATAAACCTTCGTTACAGCCTAGTGTTTAGTGAGGGCACTTGTGATATTATTCCTTTGCCTGCACCTTCTTTGTTTAACTATCATGCCAGGAACAGACACAGAATGATGCCAAAGGACATCATTGCTTATAGGAACAAGCCTGCTCCTGTGGAGGCCGAGGCCCAAGCATGGGACCCAAGAGTACCTCAGCAGAAGTACTTACCCGAACCTGACAGTTACTACCAATGGTGATTACCACGCTAGACAAAAGCCTAAGCTTGGGGGAGTACGTATTTCTCAGCGACATTACATTAATATTCTCACACTCCATATAAATGGTCGGTGTTCATCCTCTTTCATTGTATATCCATGTTAGCTTTATTTCACTTGCTTTCTTCTTGTGTGTTTGAAAAACTTTGAAAATCCAAAAATATTTCTTGGTTCTATTCGATTGTTCATTTCCTCATTTCTCTAGTTGTAGAACTAAAAATAAAACCCAAAAAGATTTCCTTTGCTAGTTGGGAGCTTTCCCGTGTAAATAGTTTTTCTCATTCTTGTTTTTCCTTAGTTTGTTTCCTTGTTTAAGAAAAAAATAAAATCTCCAAAAATATTTTAGTGAGTTTCTCTAAATTTCTTATCTTTTTGTTGAACCATTTTTGTTGAACCCTTGAAAGGAGAAGACTACGATGAAAATGTTGAGTGGCTCTCATATGCCTTATTGATGACCTAATAGAGAGCAAATTTTACCTTGCCTTCTCCTTTTTCTTGAACTTTCCTGTAGATTCCAGCTTGGTCAATGACATTCTTGCACTATTATTATCACATCATTCGATCATGCAAGTGAAAGGCAATGATGACGATATTGAATGAAGAGATTGTCGCAAGGGAAGCTGGCATGAACTTTTCTTGTTTTCCGTTTTTGTAAATATGTTTAGCCAGTTTGATCCTGATTCGATACATCACGAATAGACATGTTTGTGAGGTCAACTAGATTATAGCTTCTCATGCCATGCCTAAATAGCTAGGAGTTAATTATGATTTATCTTGTGTGTCAACATGTGTTGAAATGGTCTTAATATGGTATGGTAGTATGGTGTTTCCCTCTGAATAATTCGAGCAGATTGACTTGGCCCATGTACATGTAGTTGAATCCAAACCAATATAGCCTTCATGATGTTTAAATTCAGAGTGTCCATATCCTACTCATGCTACGTCCAATGTTAATTATTTGAAATGCATGTTGATGACCGTTGTTTCTCTCTAGTTGGTCACTTCTCAACCTATTGCTAGCCTTCACCAATACTAAGAGGGAATGCTGCTTGTGCACCCAAAACCCTTAAACCAAGTTATTCCACATGAGTCCACCATACCTACCAATATGCGGTATTACCTTGCGTTCCAAGTAAATTTGCATGTGCCATCTCTAAATATTCAAATAGACATCTATTTTGTGCACTCGTCTTGCTCATGGAGCGACGAGGTGATCGATATTTTCCATGCTAAGCGAGTTATTCTCAGGACGGTCGTTTATTCGTAGTCATTGCATGAGAGAGGTTGGCAAAAGGGAAGCCCAGTCCCACATAATCAAAATATATTAAACAAACTCCTTGGGACAGTTGTATGTTCATAGGCCTCCATGGATTCGGTCAGCCATGGTTTGTGTATGGATGGTGGATAGGAGTACACTTTACTATTCTGTTTGGGAACCGCCAATAATGAGTTTAGCATGAAAAATGTTGAAAACTTTTGTCATAACGTTGACAAGAAAAGTGCACCACTCAAAAATTATATTCTCACTCTTGTTTTTAAGCTTCGACATCTGGCACCACTACAAATCATTGCTTCCCTTTGCGAAGGGCCTATCTTTTTTTACTTTTATGTTGCGTCGTCATTCTCTTACTAAAGAACCAGACTTGAGATCACTATTGTCATACTTATGCATTGATTCTAGTTAATGTTGGATATGAGTATGGCTGGATCTTTTCTACCCTAAATTATAATATCTAGTCGCTGCTTGGATATTGGAGGTGCTCTGCATTTATGGTTTGCAGTCTCAGAAAGGGCTAGTGAAATAACATGTCACCATATTGTATTATGATTGTTTTGACAAATTGTTTGCATATGAGATATTTTATTATTGCTTGCCAGCTAATTAGGTATTGCCATGTGTTAAGATAATATCTATTTGTTGCCATGGACGTGTCCATTTATGATTTACGCTAAAAACTTGACCACTAGCTAAGCATGTGTATAAAAACGAGAACGAAAGAGTTTGTAAAAGTTTTCTTTGTCACTTTTAGTTTATCAACTGAATTTCTTGAGGACAAGCACCGAGTTAAGCTTGGGGGAGTTGATACGTCTCAAACGTATCTACTTTTCCAAACATTTTTGCTCTGGTTTTGGCCTCTAATTTGCATGATTTGAATGAAACTAACCCGGACTGACGGTGTTTTCAGCAAAACTACCTTGGTGTTATTTTTGTGCAGAAATAAAAGTTCTCAGAATTGGAAAAAACTTTTTGTGAATTGATTTTGGAATATATGATGAATTATGGAGCGAAGGCCTATCGGAGGGGGTGTGCCAGAGGGCCACAAGCAAACAATGTGCACCCTGATTGCTTGTGGGGCCCTTGTGGCCCCTCTGACCCTAATTCTAGTCCTATAAAATCATATCTATGGAGAGAAAAATAAGATAGAAGATTTCATCGTGTTTCGAGACTAAGCCGCCACCACTTCCTGTTCTTCCTCCGGAGGGTTGATCTGAAGCCTGTTTGGGGCTCCAGAGAGGGGAAATCATCGTCGTCGTCATCACCAACCCGTATTCATCAACATGATGCTCACCACCCGGAGTGAGTAATTCCTTTGTAGGCTTGCTGGACGGTGATGGTATTGGATGAGATTGATCATGTAATCGAGTTAAGTTTGATAAGGCTTGATCCCTAGTATCCACTATGTTCTGAGATTGATGTTGATATGCCTTTGCTATGCTTAATGATTGTACTAGGGCCCTAGTGCCATTATTTTACATCTAAACCTATTATGTTTTCATGAATATAAGAGTGATTTGTATCCTATCTTACAAGTTGTATGCACCTATTATGTGTCATGATCCACATACCCCAAGGTGATAATAATTGGGATTCTTTCCGGTGATTGTCGTAGTTTGAGGAGTTCATGTATTCACCATGTGTTAATGCTTTGTTCCAGTTTAAAAGGAGTCCTTACTATCCCTTACTTTCCAATAGGACCCCGCTGCCACGAGAGGGTAGGACAAAATATGTCATGCAAGTTCTTATCGCAAGCACGTATGACTATATATTGAATACATGCCTACATTACATTGATGAATTGGAGCTAGTTCTGAGTCGCCCTAGTGTGTAATTGTTATATGATCAATGCCATCTAAATCATTATCCATCACCAATCCACGTGCCTACGCATTCCATATACTGAATCTTGCTAAGTTACTATTGCTATTGCTACTGTCGCACCTGCTACAAAATGGCTACTGTCACTACTACTATTACTTTTGCTACTACTATTTGTTGTGCTACTAAATCTTTGTTGTTGAGAGATATCCCAGGTGCGGTCAAATTTACAACTCAACTGTCAAGGCCAATAAATATTCTTTGGCTCCCCTTGTGTTGAACCAATAAATTAGGGTGAAATACTACCCGTGAAGACTGTCGTGATCCCCTACACTTGTGGGTTATCAGCTAACCACATATATCTGATTACATTTCAAATGGAGTTAAATGAAAATGATTTTTTATGAAAACTTAGACTATCCAGATGATATTCATTCATACCTGGATGATTTCGTACATAAAAGTGGATCCTTTTCATCTAAAGCTAAGCAAATTCATTACATTTACACATATTTTAACTAGATCAGACTCTTACCCTAGACTAAAATGACTATTGGTGCTCATTTACCATCCCAGTCCGTCCATGAGCCTTGGAAAATGAAGCTTCGCCTCCTCCGCAACCCTCTGCTCCGATGACATATCTTCACCATCTTCGGCAGACCGCTCCTCGTACTATCGGGGGCCCTGGAGACATATGCTTCACCATGAAGGGAAGAATAGCCTATGTATTCTCTTTGTTCAGCAACGCCGCACGTCGGAGTGACACCAGAGGGATATGCTTCGGCTGGACAAGAAGGGTGGCCTCCACTTCCATGAAGCACGTGCCTGGGCTAGTTTTTGAGGCGGGGGACCAAAAGCGTGTTATATCGACTAGAGGGGGTGAATAGGTGATTTTTACAAATTCATCACTAAGGAATTTCTATATGAGGAATTTGAAACGTGACGAAATTTAGGCAACATAATAAGTACCCAAGTGCATGCAAAACATATCAGTAGCATATTTATCATGATGAAATGAAAACATACTCAGAGCACAAGTAGCGTGAAATCAGGATAAGCAGGCAAAGAACAAGGTGAGTGAAGAATTTGAGATGGGGAGATTGAGAAAGTGTCCAGTCAAATTCTTCAAATAGTAATGATCAATTCATCAGCAAGTACTTGAGGAAATGAGAGGGTTGAAGAAATGGAACTGAGATCTTGGTGAAGACAATGGTTTGATGACCCAGTTCCAACTATGGTGATAGTCGTGCATATGGTTGGGACAGGCTTGGTCTTCGGGGCAAACTTCCAAACCCTCACAAACTCGGTCACCCGGCGATCCACAATTTCCTCTTGGATGCTCTAGACCATGATGCCTACCCGTCTAGCATCGATTCCACATAGGAACAATCTCTTCAGTGATGCTCAATCACTTTGAGTTGTGGGTTTTGGGGTTTTTCCTCACTGATGATTTTCTCTCAAAGTACTCGAGGATGGGTTGCTTTCAAATGACACTTATCAAGTTCTCTCTCGAAGCAGCCAACCAGCTAGTGGTTGAGGGGGCAGCTATTTATAGCCAGGCTGCAACCCGACATGATAAAACATAAATGCCCCCCAATGATATGACCATTATGTGGATAAGATATCTAGACAGCTGGCACAAAGCACAACAACGATCAGAATTTGAACTCTCAAATTCCTTAGTTCTTATCATATTCCTCACTATAGGCAATTCGCACTGGCGAAATCCTAACTCCTCAGTCAGACCAATTTCCTCAGAGACCAGAAGAACATCGTCTTTGTCACAGAAGAACTTGACTGAACTCCAAGATATTTCCAAAGGCTTCACTCGAAGGATTGGGTATGTTGAGGCTTTTGAGTTGAGTATCACTTGAAATGTTTTCCTTAGCATTACCTTGACCCCCTTTAATAGTATGGTGTTTCCTATGACTCAAAGAAAGGAAATAAAACTATGAAAACATAAGTCTTCACGCTTCATAGTCCTCGTATCAATATCTTCAAGGCCACACCAAATTCTTCATTTCAAGAAAGCATCAAAGTCTTCAGTTGAAGACATTCATTTTTAGGGGTCGACATTCTTCGATATATCAAACTCCTCATCGACTTATAGAACATGTGTACACTCATAAACACATTAATCCCTTAACATATAAGTCTTCAATACACCAAAATCACTAAGGGTGTGTTTCGTAGAGTGCATGGAGGGTGCATGAGCTCAACAGTTCCCTTCTCGACCCACTTTTGGGTGTTTGGTAGCCTGCACGGGGCCTCCTCAGCATGCATGAGCTTAGCCCAAATACCCTCTCAGCATACGAAGAGAGAACACCCCAACACCCATTCACTCGTCAGCATGCATAAGCAAAGCGAGCGATAATGTGTTTAAAAAATTCTAAAATTCTAAAAAATAATTTTATTTTAGAAAATGTTCAGAATACAAAACATTATTCAGTTTTTCAAAAAAACCATTTTTTTAAATCCTGATTTTTGAAATTTGTTAACATTTTCAAAAGATGTCCAGATTTTCATATTTTTTAAAATTTCCAAAGAAAGTTTGATTTTTTTAAAAAATTGATTGAAAAAACAAATTTCCAAAATTTGTTTAAATTTTAAAAAGATCAAACTTTCAAATTTTGTTAAAATTTTAAAAAACACTTTAGAATTTGAAAAACGTTACTTTTTCCATGTTTAAAAAAATTGTTCACTTATTTGAAAATATCGGTTGCTACAGTATCGACCGACATGTCTAAACAGATGCAAGCTGCCAAACAGAGTCTCAGCTTGACATGTCTAAGCACATACACCACTACCAAACAACATCAAATGCATGCACTTAGCGTGTCTACACTCAACATGTACCATAGGAGAACAACCATGCTAGGTTGGGAATGCTACCAAACACACCCTAAGGGGCACTAGATGCACTTACAGGGGCGATGTTGGCTTGTGAGCGGGCAAGAAACAGGTTGTGGATGTCAATGAAGCATTGGCGGTGGCCTTCTTGGGACCCAAGCGGTGGCGTCTTCCCATGTTCTACTTACCATCAATGTTTCGGGCGGCCACAGGCATGCTGGCCGCCGCCTCATTGGTCACCACAAACTTGGCCTCTTTCTCTACTAGCAGGGCGCGTTTCCGCATATGTTGATGGTGGATGGAATGGTCGTAGTCACAGGAGGAGTGGGCCTCGTCCACGGCAGCAACTTGCCTCTCCTTCGCGAGCTGGCTTGGAGAGGTGAGTTTTTGCGGGACACGTCATCTTGAAGCCTCTCCCTTAGTAATTACGGCCTTGAATGGCGACTGATGTGGAGCCGAGAGTTGCATGGCTCGTATCCGACGGGCTCGGCAGTCCACCTAAATAGCTTTTATGCTGGGTAACTACTCTTCCTACTCACCCGATGCCATTGAGATTTTGGAGAAAATGGTGCAAGGAGGAGATGGGGAGTGGAGCAATGGTGCAATTTTTCACCCGACATCTGGCCTCGTTTAAATAGCGGGTGGATGCGAGGAGCGAACCATTGTTGTGTTTAATGTCGGTCGGCTAGCAAATGGACGTGTTGTCGAAGCATATTTCTAGGCACACGTGCAGGTTAAATGGAGGAAGGCAGGCATGTTGCAACTGTTTGAATGCGGTGAGGAGGCGTGTTCAGCCGACATGCAGCGGGCGGTGCTCTCTCGTCCGACGATGCTTCAATGTTGGTAGTGAGAGGTCGTGTCTGCTCTGAGACGGCGTTAATGTGTGGTATCACTCTTCAACACCATGAACACGGGCAGCTTGCTACGGGTGGAAATGCACGCGGGTGAGGGAGGTGGGTCCTGGGTGGGCCACGGTTGCCAGAGGCAGACCTAGTAGCGGTCTAGACGCCCGCAACCTCACCCCCACTTTATCTCCGGTTTGCAGGAAAAAGCATGTTCGAACCGGCCTGCGAACCAATGCAGAATCACGTTGGATGGCAAAACACGTCCAGACCATGCAGTTCGAACGATTACAATTGATTTGTGGGTCAGACTTGGGGATGCCCTTAGATCACTACTCCCTCCGCAAAGAAATATAAGTCTTTAGGTCACTACTTTAGTTATCTAAACTCTCTTATATTTCTTAACCGAGGGAGTACTTTACTAATTTAAATGTTCTTATATTAGCTTATAGAGGAAGTAATAAAAATGGTCGTACGCAATGGTTACCCTTTACCTGCGTCCCTGCGAGTATTTACTCTACTAGGGGATGGGAATGTACCATCTTTAATGCCCACAGGGATGTTGGGGAACGTGTCATGGGAAACAAAAAAATTCCTATGCTCACCAAGACCGATCTAGGAGATGAACATCTACGAGAAGAGAGATTAGATCTACATACCCTTGTAGATTGCTAAGCGGGAAGCGTTAAGAAATTTAGTTGATGTAGTCGGCCGTCTTCGCAATCCAAATTGCAATCCGTCCCGCGATCCAATCAAGATCCATCCCGGTCTAGCGCTGAACGAACAACACCTCCATGTTCAGCACACGTACAGCTCGATGACGTCTCCACCTTCTTGATCCAGCAAGCAAGAGCGGAGAGGTAGATGAGTTCTCTAGAAACACGACGACATGGTGGCGGTGGGCGTGGAGCAATCTCAGCAGGGCTTAGCCAAACGCTGCCGCAGATGCGTTTTCGGTGGAGAAACAGATCTAGGGAGAGAGGGAGGGATGCATCTATGACTTAGGGTATTGCTGCCCTCCCTCTCCCTCCCTATATATAGGAGGAGGGGGTAGATGGAGCGCAGCACTAGCCCGTCCTCCAAGGAAGTTGGCGGCGGCCATGAGGGAGGTGTCCTCCCTCCCCAAGGCACCTCCTAGGTGCCTTCCCCTTTAGGGTTTCCTACCCCCTAGCCGCATGGGCCCTTGGGGCTGGCCCAACAAGGCTTGGACGCCCCCTTACAGCCCATTCACGTCCTAGGGGATGGAGGGACCCTTCCGGATTCCTCCAGAACCCTTTGGAACCTTCCCAGTAAAATACCGGAAAAACCCGAAACTTTTGCGGTAGCCAAAGTATGACTTACCATATACGAATATTTACCTCCGGACCATTCTGGAGCTCCTTGTGACGTCCGGGATCTCATCCGGGACTCCGAACAACCTTCGTTCACCAACATACATAACTCAACAATACCAAATTGTCACCGAATGTTAAGTGTGGAGACCTTGCGGGTTCGATAACTATGTAGACATGACCGAGACAACTCCACAGTCAAAAACCAATAGCAGGACCTGGATGCCCATATTGGTTCCTAAATATTCTGAGAAGATTTTTATTGGTAGAACCATGATGACAAGGATTTAGACAATCTCGTATGCAGTTCCCTTTGTCCATCGATATGTTACTTGCCCGAGATTCGATTATCGGTATAGCTACTTCTCGAGCATGCATTGGTTTCCATGAAGAGGAATGGGTGATGCAGCAAAGTAGATAAGTATTTCCCTCAGTTGTTGAGAACCAAGGTATCAATCTAGTAGGAGATACAAGCAAGTCCCCAATGGATGTACCTACACAAAGAATCAAACACTTGCACCCAATGCTATAAAGGGGTTGTCAATCCCTTCATGGTTACTTGCAAGGATGAGATCTGATAGAGATAGATAGAATAGATTGCTTGAACGGAAAGTTAAACAAAAGGTAAAAATAATGCAGCAAGGTATTTTTGGTTTTAGTTCTGAAAGAATAAGATGGAAAATAGACCCGGGGCCATGGGTTTCACTAGAGGCTTCTCTCATGATGGCAAGTATTACGGTGGGTGGACAAATTACTGTCGAGCAATTGATAGAAAAGCGAATAATTATGAAGATATCCAAGGAAATGATTATGCATATAGGCATCATGTCCGTGTCAAGTAGACCGAAACGATTCTACATCTACTACTATTACTCCACACATCGACCGATTCCTGCCTGCATCTAGAGTATTAAGTTCATGAAGAACAGAGTAACACATTAGGTAAGATGACATGATGTAGAGGGATAAACTCAAGCAACATGATGAAAACCCCATCTTTTTATCCTTGATGGCAACAATACAATACGTGCCTCACTACCCCTACTTTGTCACTGGGTGAGGACACCGCAAGATTGAACCCAAAACTAAGCACTTCTCTATTGCAAAAATTACCAATCTAGTTGGCCAAACCAAACCAATAACTTGAAGAGACTTGCAAAGATATGAAATCATGCATATAAGAATTCAAAAAAGACTCAAATAATATTCATAGATTGTCTAAAAATAAACCCACAATTCATTGGATCTCGACAAACACACCACAAAAGAGTATTACATCGGATAGATCTCCATGAAGATCATGAAGAACATGGTATTGAAGAGCAAAGAGAGAGAAGAAGCCATCTAGCTACTAGTTATGGACCCGAAGGTCTATGGTGAACTAATCATGCATCATAGGAGGGGCAATGGAGTTGATGTAGATGCCCTCCGTGATCCAATTCCTCTCCGGCAGATTACCGGAAAAGGCTCCAAGATTGGATCTCACGGGAACCGAGGCTCCTGGCGGCGGAAAAGTGTTTTCGTGGTTCTCTCTGGTATACAGGAAATATTTGTGAATTTATAGGCCGAGAAATAGGGTTAGGGGAGCTGTCGTGGGCCCACAAGCCAGGGGCGCGCCCCTATGGCTTGTGGCCACACAGCTACTCTCTTGACTTCATCTCCAAGTCTTCTGGGTTGCTTCTGGTCCAAGAAAAATATTCCAAAGATTTTATTCCGTTTGGACTCTATTTAATATTCCTTATCTGCAATACTCAAAAACAAGGAAAAAACAGAAACTGACACTAGGCTCTAGATTAATAGGTTAGTCCCAAAAATAATATAAAATAGCATATTAATGCATATAAAACATCCAAAACAGATAATATAATAGCATGTAACAATCAAAAATTATACTCCCTCCATTCCTTGATATAAGGTGTATAGATTTTTGAGAAAAAAACTGAGATATAAGGTGTATTGAGTTGCACCACTCGTTCGGATATTTGTTTTAGGGATTTGATTACATTTCCTTATATCAACCAAGCTCCTCTATTTTCCGATGTCAATTAGTCAGGTGTAATCTCTCCCAAAACTTGTGAAATTTTCCCTCCACGTGCGTTCTTTAATTTCCATGCCAAAAACTATACACCCTATATTTAGGAACGGAGGGAGTAGATACGTTGGAGACGTACCAAGCATCCCCAAGCTTAATTCCTGCTCGTCCTCGAGTACGTAAATGATAAAAACAGAATTTTTGATGTGGAATGCTACCTAACATATTTATCCATGAAATATTCTTTACTGTGGCATGAATATTCAGATCTATAAGATTCAAAACAATAGTCTAATATTGACATAAAAACAGTAATACTTCGAGCACACCAACAAGGCAATCGTGTCCTTTCGAAATAACATGGCCTTAGAAATTTATCCCTACAAAATCATATGGTCTGGCTATGCTCCATCTTTCCCACACAAAGTATCTAAATCATGCACAACCCCGATGAACAAGTCAAGCAATTGTTTCAAACTTTTGGTGTTCTCAAACCTTTTCAACTCTCACGCAATACATGAGCATGAGCCATGGATATAGCACTATAGGTGGAACAGAATATGGAGGAGGTGCAAGGAAAAAAGGGAGAAGATAGTCTCACATCCACTAGGCGTATCAACGGGCTATGGAGATGCCCATCGATAGATATCAATGTGAGTAAGTAGGGATTGCCATGCAACAAATGCAACTAGAGCTATAAGTGTATGAAAGCTCAAAAATAAAATTAAGTGGTCATGCAAGATCAAATTCCACTAATTATATGAAAGTGACAAAATAGGAGACTCTCTATCATGAAGATCATGGTGCTACTTTGAGGCACAAGTGTGGAAAAAGATAGTAGCAATTGTCCCTTCTCTCTTTCTCTCAATTTTTTTATTTTGGTGGGCATCTTTGGCCTCTTTTTTTATTTAGGCTTCACTGGCCTCTTTTATCTTTTGTAAAGTCCGCATACTCATCCCAACTTGTGAGGGAGTCATGGCTTCAATAATCCTTTTATCACACGGAATAATGCTCTATTAATGAAAATCATCACACTTTTATTTACTTACAACTCGATACCTAAAACAAAATATGACTCTATATGCAAGATGAAGTGATGGTGCATGTCATGAAAAACTGAATGGTGGAAGTTGCATGGTAATATATCTCGGAATGGCTATGGAAATGCCATAATAGGTAGATATGGTGGCTATTTTGAGGAAAGTATATGGTGTCTGTTTTGAGTAAGGAGGGTTTGATGTACCGGCGAAAGTTGCGCAGTACTAGAGAGGCTAGCAAAGGTGGAAGGGTGAGAGTGCGTATAATCCATGGACTCAACATTAGTCATAAAGAACTCACATACTTATTGCAAAAGTCTATTAGTTATAAAACAAAGCATTAGATGCATGCTCCTAGGGGAGAGGTTGGTAGGAGTTAACCATCACGCGCTCCCGACCCTCACACAAAGGTTGACAATCATTAAACAAATCATGCTCCGACTTCGTTACATAACGGTTCACCATACATGCATGCTACGGGAATCACAAACTTTAACACAAGTATATCTTCCAATTCACAACAACACACTAGCATGACTCTCGTATTACCATCTCTATTATCTCAAAACTATATGCAAGGAATCAAACTTCTCATGGTATTCAATGCACTTAATATGAAAGTTATTATATCCCTCTTGGATGCCCATTATATTAGGACTAAATTCATAACCTAAACAAACTACCATGATGTTTTAATAAACTCTCAAAATAATATAAGTGAAGTACGAGAGTTTAATAATTTCTATAATATATAACACCACCATGCTCTAAAAAGATATAAGTGAAGGACTAGAGCAACATTGCCTAGCTCAAAAGATATAAGTGAAGCACATAGAGTATTCTAATAAATTAATGATTCAACATGTCTCTCTCAAAATATGTGTGCATAAAGGATTATTGTGGCAAACTAAAAAGAAAATACTCATATCATACAAGACGCTCCAAGCAAAACACATATCATGTGGTGAATAAAAATATAGCCTCAAGTAAATTTACCGATGCACTGAAGACAAAAGAGGGGATGCCTTCCGGGCATCCCCAAGCTTAGTATTTTTGGTATCCTTGAATATGGCTTGGTGTGCCTTGGGCATCCCCAAGCTTAGGCTCTTGCCACTCCTTATTCCATAGTCCATCAAATCTTCACCCAAAACTTGAAAACTTCACAACACAAAACTCAACAGAAAACTCATGAGATCCGCTAGTATAAGAAAAATAAATCACCACTTTAGGTACTATTGTGAACTCATTTTTTATTTATATTTGTGTAATACCTACTGTATTCTAACTTATCCATGGTTCATACCCCCTGATACAACCCATAGATACATCAAAATAAGCAAACAACACAAAGAAAACAGAATATGTCAAAAACAGAACAGTCTGTAGCAATCTGTAGACTTTGAATACTTAGGTAACTCAAAAAAATTCAAAATTTAGTAAAATCAGGTAAATTTGTATATAAATCCTGTGTAAAAATTTCATATCATAATCTCTTTCCAGTGAATTTATTAAATTCTGTACTGAGCGCAAAAGTTTCTGTTTTTCAGCAAAATCAAATTGCAAACACCGTAGACCATCCCAAAGGTCTTACTTGGATCAAACACTAATTTAAACAAGAAAACAAAATTATTATAGAAGTAATAATGTGAAAAAAAAACACCAAAACAGAAACAAAAACATAAAGCAAAAGTAAAATTGGGTTGCCTCCCAACAAGCGCTATTGTTTAACGCCCCTAGCTAGGCAAAACACAATAGATCTAGGTATTGTTAGAGTAACTCCTACCTTAGATCCATATTGAGTGATATGATTATGGATCTTTTTATCCAAGTTTTCAATGAGCTCTATAGTATCAACTTTATTTTCAATGATATCTAGCCTTCGCATAACATGTTCCAAAGTTAAGATTGTTTCATTAACCATGAGAGGGGGTGAACCTACCAAATTTATCATAGCATTATAAGAATCAAAGGTATTGCTTCCCAAGAAATTCCCTCCCATAATGGTATCCAAAACATATCTATTCCAAGGAGAAACACCCACATAAAAATTGCGAAGGAGAACGGTAGTAGATTGCTTACGAGTAGATCTATTTTGAGCATTGCAAATTCTATACCAAGCATCCTTTAAGTTTTCTCCTTCCCTTTGCTTAAAATTAAGAACTTCATTCTTGGGAGTAATAGCGATAGTAGCAAGGCTATCCATGAGTTTGAGCGATCTAACACACAAGCAAGCAAAAAAAGCAAATGAAAATAAGAACGAAAAAGGGAGAATAAAAAGGAAAATATTTTTGGAAAATCGTTTTAGAAGTGGGGGGAGGAAAACGAGAGGAAAATGGCAAATAATGTAAATGCAACAGATGAGTTTGTGATGGGTATTTGGTAGGCTTGATGTAGATCTCCCCGGCAACGGCGCTAGAAATTGGCAAGTTGACGGGAGAGTTCTTATCCTGAGTTGCTATGTATCTCCCCGGCAACGGCGCCAGAAATCCTTCTTGCTACTTCTCGAGCATGTGTTGGTTTCCATGAACAGGAACGGGTGATGCAGCAAAGTAGATAAGTATTTCCCTCGGTTGTTGATAACCAAGGTATCAATCCAGTAGGAGATACAAGCAAGTCCCCAATAGATGTACCTACACAAAGAATCAAACACTTTCACCCAACGCTATAAAGGGGTTGTCCATCCCTTCATGGTTACTTGCAAGGATGAGATCTGATAGAGATAGATAGAATAGATTGCTTGAACGGAAAGTAGAACAAAAGCTAAAAATAATGCAGCAAGGTATTTTTGGTATTCTTGGTTTTAGATCTGAAAGTATAAGATGGAAAATAGACCCGAGGGCCATAGGTTTCACTAGAGGCTTCTCTCATGATGGCAAGTACTACGGTGGGTGGACAAATTACTGTCGAGCAATTGATAGAAAAGCGAATAATTATGAAGATATCCAAGGCAATGATTATGCATATAGGCATCACGTTCGTGTCAAGTAGACCGAAACGATTCTGCATCTACTACTATTACTCCACACATCGACCGGCTCCTGTCTGCACCTAGAGTATTAAGTTCATGAAGAACAGAGTAACGCATTAGGTAAGATGACATGATGTAGAGGGATAAACTCAAGCAATATGATGAAAGCCCAATCTTTTTATCCTTGATGGAAACAATACAATACGTGCCTCGCTACCCCTACTTTGTCACTGGGTGAGGACACCGCAAGATTGAACCCAAAACTAAGCACTTCTCCTATTGCAAGAATTACCAATCTAGTTGGCCAAACCAAACCAATAACTCGAAGAGATATGCAAATATATGAAATCATGCATATAAGAATTCAAAAAACACTCAAATAATATTCATACATAATCTGAACATAAACCCACAATTCATCGGATCTCGACAAACACACCGCAAAATAGTATTACATCGGATAGATCTCCACGAAGATCATGAACAACATGGTATTGAAGAGCAAAGAGAGAGAAGAAGCCATCTAGCTACTAGCTATGGACCCGAAGGTTTGTAGTGAAGTACTCACGCATCATCGGAGGGGCAATGGAGTTGATGTAGATGCCCTCCGTGATCGAATCCCCCTCTCACGGATTACCGGAAAAGGCTCCAAGATTGGATCTCATGGGAACCGAGGCTCCTAGCGGCGGAAAAGTGTTTTCATAGCTCTCTCTGGTATGCAGGGAATATTTTTGAATTTATAGGCCGATAAATAGGGTTAGGGGAGCTGTCGTGGGCCCACAAGCCTGGGTGCCCCCCTAGGGCGCGCCCCTGTGGCTTGTGGCCACACGGCTACTCTCCTGACTTCATCTCCAAGACTTTTGGGTTGCTTTTGGTCCAAGAAAAATTATTCCGAAGATTTTATTCCGTTTGGACTCCGTTTAATATTCCTTATCTGCAATAATCAAAAACAAGGAAAAAACAGAAACTGGCACTAGGCTCTAGATTAATAGGTTAGTCCCAAAAATAATATAAAATAGCATATTAATGCATATAAACCATACAAAACAGATAACATAATAGCATGGAACAATCAAAAATTATAGATACGTTGGAGACGTATCAGGTATCTCCATACCTAGTTCAATCTCGTTACCGGCATGAATCTTTACTCGTTCCATAATAGAAGATCCCATGACTAACTCAGTCACATTGCTTGCAAGCTTCTTATGATGTTGTATTACCGAGTAGGCCCGAAGATACCTCTTTGTCATACGAAGTGACAAATCCTAGTCTCGATCCATGCCAACCCAACACACACCCTCGGAGATACCTGTAGAGCACCTTTATTGTCACCCAGTTATGTTGTGACGTTTGATACACATAAGGTACTCCTCCAGTGTCAGTGAGTTGCATAATCTCATGGTTATAGGAACGAATACTTGACATGCAAAAAATGATAGCAATAAACTAACACGATCATATGCTACGTTCATAGTTTGGGTCTTGTCCATCATATCATTCTCTTAATGATGTGATCTCGTTATCAAATGACAAATCATCTCTATGGCAAGGATATCTTGACCATCTTTGATCAACGAGCTAGTCTATTAGAGGCTCACTAGGGACACAGTGTTGTCTATGTACCCACACATGTATTTGAGTTTTCAATCAATACAATTCTAGAATGGATAATAAAAAATTATCATGAACAAGGAAATATGATAATAACCAATTTATTATTTCCTTTAGGGTGTATTTCCAACAGTCTCCCACTTGCACTAGAGTCAATAGTCTAGTTCACATCACTATGTGATTTACATTGTAATGAATCTAACACCCATACAGTTTTTGTGATGATCATGTTTTGCTCGTGGAAGAGGTTTAGTCAACAGGTCTGTGACATTCAGATCCGTGTGTACTTTGCAAATCTCTATGTCATAATGTAGATGTTGCTACCACGCTCCACTTGGAGCTATTCCAAATGGCTGCTCCACTATACATATCTGGATTGCTACTCAGATTCATTAGGATTGGTGTCAAAGCTTGCATCGACGTAACCCTTTACGATGAACTTTTTATCACCTCCATAATCGAGAAACATTTCCTTAGTCCTCTAGTTACTAAGGATAATTTTGACAGTTGTCCAGTGATCCACTCCTGAACCTCTCTTGTACCCCTTGACATACTCATGGCAAGGCACACACTAGGTGTGGTACACATCATGACATACTATATAGAGCCTACGTCTAAGGTATAGGGGACGACCTTTGTCCTTTCTCTTTCTTCTGTCGTGGTCGAGCTTTGAGTCTTACTCAAATTCATACATGACGACAAAGCCAAGAACTCCTTCTTTGACTGACCTATTTTGAACTCCTTCGAAATCTTGTAAAGGTATGTATTCATTGAAAGTTTTATCAAGCGTCTTCATCTATCTCTATAGATCTTGGTGCCCAATATTTAAGTAGCTTCATTCCAGGTCTTCCTTTGAAAAACTCCTTTCAAACAACCTTTTATGCTTTCCAGAAATTCTACATTATTTCCGATCAACAATATGTCATCCACATATACTTGACATTTAACATCAGCGTCTGTCTTCTTCTTAAAGGTCCATTTGTACTCAACGGCCTGCCGTTCATCGAGCAAGTCCACCAAAGTCCATACTTGGTTTTCATACATGGATGGAATCTGGGCCCACCATTGCTTCTTCATAGCGTATGTTCACTGGTGTCTAACAACATGACCTCCAAGAGAGGATTGACGTACCACTTAGGGGCAGTACGAGTCCTTGTTGACCTACGAGGTTTGGTACTAACTTGATTTGAAGCTTCATGATCATCATCATTTTCTTACTCTTCACTAGGTGTAGGCCTCATAGAAACATCTTTTTGCATCGTGCTATTATCTAACTAAAGTGATGATTAAACAACCTCATCAAGTTCTACTTTCCTCCCACTCAATTCTTTCGAGAGAAACTCTTTCTCGAGAAAGGACCCATTTTTAGCAATAAACACTTTGCCCTCGGATATGAGATAGAACGCATACCCAACCATTTCCTTAGGGTATCCTATGCAGATGCACTATTGCGCTTCGGGTTCGAGCTTATCAAACATAAGTGTCGCATTCCAAAACTCTAAGAAATTACAGCTTAGGTTTCTGCCAAACCATAATTCATATGGTGTCATCTCAACAGAATTAGATGGTGTCCTATTTAAAGTGAATGTGGTTGTCTCTAATGCATAACCCCAAAACGATAGTGGCAAATCAGTAAGAGACATCATAGTACGCACCATATCCAATAGAGAACGACTACGACGTTCGGACACACCATCACACTAACTAGTTCCAGGTGGCGTGAGTTGTGAAACAATTTTCACATTGTCTTAAGTTGCATACCAAACTCATAACTCAGATATTCACCTCCACGGTCATATCATAGACATTTTATCTTGTTGTCACGATGATCTTAAACTTCACTCCGAAATTTCTTGAACTTTTCAAACGTTTTAGACTTGTGTCTCATTAAGTAAATGTACCCATATCTACTCAAATCATCAGTGAAGGTAAGGAAATAACGATATCCACCATGCGCCTCTACACCCATCGGGCCGCACACATCAGTATGTATGATTTCCAACAAGTCACTTGCCCGCTCCATTGTACCGGAGAACGGGGTTTTAGTCATCTTGCCTAAGAGGCATGGTTCACATGTATCAAGCGATTCAAAATCGAGTGATTCCAAATATCCATCGGCATGGAGTTTCTTCATGTGCTTCACACCAATATGTCCTTAGTGGCAGTGCCACAAGTACGTGGTACTATCGTTATTAAGTTTGCATCTTTTGGCATAAATATTATGAACATGTGTATTACTACTGTCGAGATTCAATAAACCATTCACATTGGGTGCATGACCATTGAAGGTATTATTCATGTAACCAGAATAACCATTACTCTCTAGCTTAAATGAATAACCGTATTGCATAAACACGATCTAATCATCTTCATGCTCTATGCAAACACCAAATAACATTTATTCAGGTTTAACACTAATCCCGAAGGTAGAGGGAGCGTGCGATGGTGATCACATCAACCTTGGAAACACTTCCAACACACATCGTCACCTTGCCCTTAGCTAGTCTACGTTTATTGCGTAGCTTTTATTTCGAGTTACTTACACTACAACTGAACCGGTATCTAATACCCAGGTGTTGCTGGGAGCAAAGTTGTCAGAATCGTGATTCTGAATCGGATCTTAACTCCGTTGCTAGGATCGTTAATTGTAGAATCGTAACTATCAGGATCGTAGAAACTTAGATTCTATGAGCAAAATCGTAGAATCGGAGGGGCTAATTTGGATCGTAAGATTCTAAGACTTGAGTCACGATTCTGACAACTTTGGCTAGGAGTACTAGTAAGGTACACATCAATAACACATATATCAAATATACCTTTGTTGATGTTGCCAGCCTTCTTATCAGCCAGGTACTTGGGGCAATTCCACTTCCAGTGGTCGTTCTCCTCATAATAGAAGCACTTAATTAGTCTCGGGTTTGGGTTCAACCTTGGGTTTCTTCACTGGACAGCAATTGTCTTGCCATTCATGCAGTTTCCCTTCTTGCCCTTGCCCTTTTTGAAACTAGTGGTTTTGCTAACCATCAACATTTGATGTTCCTTCTTGATTTCTACCTTCACGGTGTCAAACATCGTGAATAGCTCAGGGATCATATTTTCCATCTCTGGCATGTTTATAGTTCATCACGAAGCTCTAGTAGCTTTGTGGCAATGACTTGGAGAACTATGTCAATCTTTATCTTATCTGGAAGAACAACTCCCACTTGATTCAAGCGATTGTATCACCCATACATTCTGAGTACATGCTCACCGATTGAGCTATTCTCCTTCATCTTGCAGGCAAAGAATATTTTTGGAGGTCTCATACCTCTCAAGACGGGCACGAGCCTGAAATCCCAATTTCAAATCTTGGAACATCTCATATGCTTCATGACATTCAAAAACGTCTTTGGAGCTTCAATTCTAAGCCATAAAGCATGACGCACTAAACTATCAAGTAGTCATAAAAAATGTGCCTCTCTGATGTTCTCAACACCCACACCCGACGCTTGAGGGGGTGGCACACCAAGCGGTGCATCAATGACATAGGCCTTCTATGTAGCAATGAGGACAATCCTCAGTTTACGGATCCAGTCCACATAATTGCTACTACCATCTTTGAACTTAGTTTTTTCTAGAAACGTATCAAAAAAACAAGGGAGCTACAGCGCAATCTATCGATCTACAACATAATTTTGCAAAGACAACTTTAGACTATGTTCATGATAATGAGTTTAGTTAATCATTTTACTTAAAACTCCCACTGAAATCAACATCCCTCATGTTGTCTAAGTGTGACATGATGCAAATCCACCAACCCAAGTCCGATCATCACGTGAGATGAGGTGGTTTCAATGGTGAACATATCCATGTTGATTATATCTACTATATGACTCATGTTCGACCTTTTGGTCTCCTGTGTTCTGAGGCCATGTCTGTACATGCTAGGCTCGTCAAGTTTAACCCAAGTGTTCTGCATGTGCAAAACTAGCTTACACCCGTTGTATGCGAACGTAGAGTCTATCACACCCGATCATCACGTGGTGCTTCGAAACGACGGTCCTTCGCAACGGTGCACACTTGGGGAGAACACAATTATGATCTTGAAATTTTAGTGAGGATCATCTTAAAATACTACCATCGTCCTAAGAAAAATAAGACGCATAAAAGGATTAACATCACATGCAAATCATAAGTGACATGATATGGCCATGAACTTGTGCTTTTGATCTCCATCTCCAAAGCACTGGCATGATCACCATCGTCACCAGCATCACACCACGATCTCCATCATCATGATCTGCATCATCGTGTTGCCATCGGGGTTGTCATGCCAACCATGCTTATACTACTATTGCGACCATTTAGCGATAAAGTAAAGCATTACATAGCGTTTAATGATTGACACACATGTCATACAATAATTAAAGACAACCCTATGGCTCCTGCCGGTTGCCGTATGCATTGACATGCAAGTCAATATAAACTATTACAAACATGATCATCTCATACATAAAACATATTTCATCATGTCTTTAGCCATATCATATCACAACATACCCTTCAAAAATAAGTTAGACATCCTCTAATTTTTGTTGCATATTTTACGTGGCTGTTATGGGTATATAACAAGAACGATTCTTACCTACACAAAACCACAACTGTGATATACAAGTTGCTATTTCACCTTGTAAAAGGACCGCCTTTGTCGAATCCTATTCAACTAAGGTGGGAGAGACAGACACGTGCCAACCATCTTATGCAACAAAGTTACATGTCAGTCGATGGAACCGGTCTCATGTGTGAGGACATGTAAAGTTGGTCCGAGCCGCTTCATCCCACAATACCACTGAATCAAGAAAATACCAAGGAAGGAAGCAATCCGAATATTAACGCTGACAAACTCCTTTGTGTTCTACTTGTGATGTCATCTACGCAAAGACCTAGCTCTGATACCACTATTGGGGAATGTTGCATCGGAAACAAAAAAATTCCCACGCTCACCAAGATCGATCTAGGAGATGAACATCTACGAGAGGAGAGATTTTATCTACATACCCATGTAGATTGCTAAGCGGGAAGCGTTAAGAAATGTGGTTGGTGTAGTCGAACGTCTTCGAGATCCAAATCGCAATCTGTCCTGCGATCCAATCACGACTCGTCCTGATCTAATGCTGAACAGACGGCACCTCCGCGTTCAACACACGTACAACTCGATGACGTCTCTGCCTTCTTGATCCAGCAAGCAAGAGCGTAGAGGTAGATGAGTTCTCTGGCAGCACGACGGCATGGTGGCAGCGGTGGTGGAGCAATCTCAGCAGGGCTTCGCCAAGCGTTGCCGCAGATGCGTTTTCGATGGAGAAACAGGTCTAGGAAGAGAGGGAGGGCTCCACCTATGCCTTATGGTATTGCTGCCCTCCCTCTCCCTCTCTATATATAGGAGGCGGTGGTAGATGGGGCACAACCCTAGCCCTTCCTCCAAGGAAGTGAGCGGCGGCAAGGAGGGAGGAGTCCTCCCTCCCCAAGGCAGCTCCTAGGTGCCTTCCTCTTTAGGTTTCCTACCCCCTAGCCACATGGGCCCTTGGGGCTGACCCAACAAGGCTTAGACGCCCCCTTATAGCCCATGCACGTCCTAGGGGCTCGAGGGACCCTTCTGAATTCCTCAGAAACCTTCCGGAAGCTTCCTCGTACAATACCGGAAAAGCCCAAAACTTTTCCGATAGCCAAAATATGACTTACCATATATAAATCTTTACCTCCAGACCATTCCAGAGCTCCTCTTGACGGCCAGGATCTCATCCAGGACTCCAAACAATCTTCGGTAACCAACTTACATAACTCAACGATACCAAATCATCACTGAATGTTAAGTGTGCAGACCCTATGGGTTCAAGAACTATGTACACATGACCGAGACGACTCTACGGTCAATAACCAATAGCGGGACCTGGATGCTCATATTGGTTCCTACATATTCTACAAAGATCTTTATCGGTCGAACCACGATGTCATGGATTCATAGAATCCTGCATGGAGTTCCCTTTGTCCATCGGTATGTTACTTGCCTGAGATTTGATCATCGGTATCTCCATATCTAGTTCAATATCGTTACCGGAAAGTCTCTTTACTCATTCCATAACACAAGATCCCGTGACTAACTCTGTAGTCACATTGCTTGCAAGCTTCTTGTGATATTGTATTACCGAGTAGGCCCGGAGATACCTCTGCATCATATGGAGTGACAAATCACAGTCTCGATCCATGCCAACCCAACAGACACTCTCGGAGATACCTGTAGAGCACCTTTATAGTCATTCAGTTATGTTGTGACATTGATACACAGAAGGTACTCCTCCGGTGTTAGTGAGTTGCATGGTCTCATGGTCATAGGAACAGAACTTGACATGCAGAAAACAATAGCAATAAACTGACACGATCATATGCTACGTTCACAGTTTGGGTCTTGTCCATCACATCATTCTCCTAATGATGTGATCTCGTTATCAAATGATAAATCATGTCTATGGCAAGGAAACCTTGACCATCTTTGATCAACGAGCTAGTCTATTAGAGGCTCATAGGGACACAATGTTGTCTATGTACCCACACATGTATTTGAGTTTCCAATCAATACAATTCTAGCATGGATAATAAACAATTATCATGAACAAGGAAATATGATAATAACCAATTTATTATTGCCTCCAGGGCATATTTCCAACAAGGGAAACTAGTGGATCAAATACCTTACCCGACGTGCAAGACGGGGATGGGGATGGGATAACATTACCCATGCTCGTTACCCACCTTACCCGTGAAGGCCTTACATGTGGGCTCTAAAATTAGTAGAACACATGTAATTCACATCCTTACCCATCCAAAATTTATCCCATCCCACCCCTTTATCCAAAAAGCCCTAAGAAAACCCTAACCTACCCATAATATATTATTTATTGTGTTAAAATGCTATTTTCTATTGAAATGCTATCGAAGGTTGTTGTTAATTGCATGCATGGGTTTCCCCATGGGGATAAATAACTAAGAGGGATGGGGATGGGATTAGTTTTATCCCCCCCCCCACATGGGTATGTGAATCGGGATGGGAATAATTTTTATCCCTGCAGATGGGTATGGGATGGGGACGGGCATGGGAAGACTGTCGCGGGGACAGGGATGGGAGTCCAATACCCGCCTGGGTAATCCCCATTGACAGCCTGACATGTAATGATGCTGAAGCTAGGGTGTTAATCTCTGTTTTCTAATTTAATAGAAAAATGTAGGGAAATGTTTAGCAGCGACCGACCGGGCAAAGCTTGGGTCGGTCGCGCCTTGCTCACCCGGGAAACCACGAGACACATACACGCTCGCTCGTGGCAAGAAGGAACACATGTACATCATGGGACCCACACATGATCTATCCCACCTTATCTCTTCCTCCTCTCAATTTCCATTTTTCTGTCTCGTCCCCATCCCGACCATCGTGTCGTTGTCGTACCTCCAAACGAGCTCTTATCCAAGGCGAGGTGGAGGGTGTGATGATTGTTGGGAGACGACCGGTGCCCGCCATGAGCAGATGGTGGGGTTGGTCATGCAAAGGCAGTGGACAACGGTGCATCATGAGTGCAAGTGGCGGCGCGACTGACAACTGCAAGCTATGTGGCTGCCGATGGGGATTGACGCGGCGGTGCTGCAACTGTAGTTCAGCGGAGCTGCAACCATAGTCGGGGAAAGCTGGAATCACGGACCGGTGGAGCTGCAAGGCACCTACATGCTAGCAAGGGGGTGCTACAACCATGGCCTTAAAAAGGTTGGAATCGTTGTCCGACGAAGCTACAACCATGGTCTAGTGGAGCTACGAGGTTGTTAACTGCATGTTGCAACCGTGTATTGGCGGAGCTGGAACCATGTCGTGACCGAGCTGCAACTACAGTCCGGCTGAGCTGAGGTGACGACCTGTTGGCAGGAACGCTCAATTGTTGACTGTAGAAGCTGGAACCATTGTCCAGTGAAGTTGCGAGACAACGACCCTGCTGGCTGGATGCTGCAACGTGAGACTGGCTGAATGTTGGAAACAACGTGCATGTATGTCGGAACCAGTGCCTGAATATGCTGGAAATGTGTTGCCAAGCCATCAATTTTGCCCGTCGGAGTTTGCGAAGGTCGGCACCAATAGTATTGCAACCAATAGATGGCGATCTTTGGACCGCCCATCATGGATGTCGAAACACCCGCTGAAGGTGCCGCAACCACCCCGAGCCGATAGGGGAGACCCAGGCGGCGTTGCTGGGACTGCCTGATGGCCGCATTCACTGGAACTAGTGTTCCTCGCGAGCGACCATGGATAGGATTATTTTGCTGCAACCAATAAGCGGTGAGCCCGCCAACAAGGAGGCAGGCGAGCACATGTGGTGTCGTTTGCCAGCAAGCGCAAGCCGCCGAGGACGTGTGTGGTGGTGATGTGCGCAGATCTATCATGGATGAGAACGTTGGTCAACACGTAAGGGGAGTGTGATGATGAAACGTTACAGGGATATGGCATGGACACACTTTTTTTCAAACGGTTTAACTGGATCAATCCAACGCTTACACGGCGACCAACCGAAATCGAAGGTCTTGAGGCTGTCCATAGTGAGGGTAACGTAGGTGGTATCATGTACTTGGGAATAGTAAACATGCTGACATGGCAGGGAATTAAAGAAGAGAGAGAGGGTTAGAGTAACATCGATAGATAATATATCATGTTAAATGCTATGCTAATTTGTGTTATGTATGGCAATAAATATGATTTTACATATTGTGTATTATAAAGATAGTATCATACATTAGTATTATATGTATAGTATTATATGTATGATACTAGTACATGATCCATTATGAACGACCTGAGCTATGAGTCATTGCAGGCAGATGTTTTCGTTACTGATACAACATGATACATACTTTGAGGGGAGCCTGCTGCCAGTGACATGTGTATGATGTTCCACATGTCTCCAACGAGATGCCATCATCCAAAAAACTGAACCAGCCAAGGACACGCCCACCTCATCCAGTCGAGAGGAAAGACTTGGCAGATGGCGAAGATGTCAAGCGACTCCGACGCGTAAAACAAAAGCCAGGCGGCGCGGTTGCTGAAAAGTTGTTTTTCAGCCGCTTGTACAGACGCCACTAGTATCATCATTGCCCCGAAGCCCGCCAAATGGCAGGCTCTCGACTCGGTCTCTGTGGCGTTTTGACTACATAAACCACGGATTAAGGACGAACCGGTCTAATCAGTGCCCCAAAAGTTTACGGTTAGGCTGGCTGACGCATGCTAGTGAAGACCTACTTTTTTTTAGGGAAAATGGTGAAGACCTACTAGTAGTAGTAAATCACCAGGAGATGTAGACCCCTTGACTCTTCCATCCTGGCTAATTAAGGTGGGAACATGTTCATATGGTAATCATCTTAGGCATCTAGCTTGCTTAATTAGTTGCCGGCTTGTTCATGCCATGTCGGTGAGGAACTGGTAAATCCCTATGAGGGTTAGACCCATTGACTCGATTAGTCATGTGGGAGGATGATACATACGGTAAAGATTGCCATGGATTTTTACTTGCTTGTATTCATGTACAGACTTTCCTGGTGAAAATGGGAAATGACATACATTCCATTGTCTAAACTCGAAGCCAAATGAAATTACTTGATGCCGTACAATAATATTAAACTAAATTGAGTGTTTGGGTTCATTGTTCGATTATAGAGGGTCTTCGTGTGTACTGCAGTATTACCTGGACAAATATTCTTGCATTGTTCAATTAAGAACAAAAGTCACAGAAAATACAGAAGGTCAATTATAGTGGTGATGCACTAATTTTGTCTTGAAAGGTGTGGTGATGCACTATGACAACCAATCTCTCAAAGTGATTCCACCACAAGAGGAAGTGACTAAAATGGGCGTGGCCAGGTGTAAGTCCACTGAAAAACATTTGGGTCAGTCGATTTTTTATAAGCAAAGATAAAAGACAAGATCATTTTCTTCAACATCCCGCCTTCCTATTCATTCCCAAAACCGTCCCAAGGTACCACCGACGCAATCGCCTATCTCCATCGCCCACGGCCGTCGGCGCGCCCTCTTCGGTCTTGCAGCACCGTCCTCCCTTCTCCTGTCATCCCCGACCATTCCTCTAACTCGTTGACCACGAGCCCCCCCCCCCCCCCCCCCCGGTGAGCCTACGCCTGCACCCGCACTGGTAGACCTTCGGAGTTGGCACCGTCGTCTTACTGTCGGTTGTGGCTCGTTTTTGTCCTAGGCCTTGACGGTGTCCATGGGCCTCGCTTTGCTGGCCCTAGCACCATCACCTCCGGCCTCGACGATCCGTGCAACCGCGGCTTCCTTCCCCATAAAATCAATTAATCCAGATTCGAAATTCAGTCGACTGACGTGCAACTAAACTGGACTAAAAAACATAAACAGAAACCACTGGATTTGTTACTTTCATTACTGACAATACATGTGACAACCCAAACCGAAGAGACAAACATGACATCCCAAGCCAGAGTAGAGTAACATAACTTACATATGCCACGATCATAACTCCACTTTGACCATGATTGACTAACCAGCCATGAAAGTAACCCCACAGAGGAAGAGAAGGGATCACCACCAATCCTCTGCCCATACATTCCTCCTATCTGAAAATTTCAAACCATCCCCAAAGCCCCTATAAATCCTCCCATTTGCCCAGCAACCAGAGCAAACACTCTGCAGACACCTGTCTCCTCCTCCAACTTCCACTTAAGCCCAAAGCATCCGTCCCCCGAGCGCACATGGAGCTCCACTTCCAGGTGCAGCCGCCGGCGCTCCAGCTGCAGGACTACTGCTACTACTACCAGCAGCAGCCGCAGGCTGCAGCCGCGCAGGCCAAGCCCACCAAGCCGCGGGGACGGAAGAAGGGCAGCACCAGCCACAGCAAGTTCGTCGGCGTCCGGCAGCGCCCGTCGGGCCGCTGGGTGGCCGAGATCAAGGACACCACGCAGAAGATCCGCATGTGGCTCGGCACCTTCGAGACCGCCGACGCCGCCGCGCGCGCCTACGACGAGGCCGCCCGCCTCCTCCGCGGCGCCGAGGCGCGCACCAACTTCGCCCCGCGCATCTCCCCGGACTGCCCGCTCGCCGTCCGCATCCGGGGCCTCCTCCACCACAAGAAGCTCAAGAAGGCCAGGCTGCCCGCCGCCTCCGCCAAGATCTCCGGCTCCTCTTCCACGCCGGCCGCTCCCGCCGCATACGCCACAAGCAATAGCAATAGCAACAGCAACAGCAACAGTAATAGCATGGATGGTGGCGCTTGTGGTGGCGCCAGCAGCAGCAGTAGCGGCAGCGCGGTCAGCTGCAACGGCGCCATGAAGCAAGACGGCGTGGCGCTGGACGTCGGGGAGGTGTACAGGCCGGACTTTGCCCCGGTCGCCGGTGCCGAGGAGCTTGAGTCTTGGATGTTCGAGTCGTCGTTCGGCCACTTCCCGGCGCTGGACGGGTTCGCCGCCGTCGACGCCTGCACGCTACCAGCCTCATCCCCCGAGGAGACCAGCGCCGTACCCGCGGCCGGGATGGTGGAGTTCGAGCGGATGAAGGTGGAGCGGCGGATCTCGGCGTCGCTGTACGCCATGAACGGCCTGCAGGAGTACTTCGACAAGGTGTTCGAGGCGTCCGCCGGCGACCCGCTGTGGGATCTCTCGCCGCTCTGCCAGTAGCCTGGCTTCTTCACTCTTCACCCCGCCGCCGCCGTCGTCGTTCTTGCTCTTTTGCCTCCTGGGTGTTGGGGGGAAAGGCCCCGGGTGTATCTGTGTATGCATGTCAACTTGGTTTTTGGTGTCGCCAGGCAGTGCAGTGTAAAGAGGAAGGGGGTTTCGTCTAGATTCCAAGCCTGTTCTCCATTCGATGCATTTTTGTGTGCAAAATGCTCCAAATTTGTCGTGTGGTTTAGCAGACCACTCTGAATTTCATGGTGTAGCTAGCTAGTTCAGCCATGATGTAGTTTCAGTTCTCGAGATTTGTTCGGCCATGGATGAGAAAACGGCATGTTCTGCTACAGGTTTCTGATAGTGTCAATGTGGGAATTTATCCATCAGATTGCTGTGTTGCATGCAGTAAACCTGGAGCAATGGCTCACTGCTGAAATGGATTACTACCCTCGTGTTGTCGGTGTATATGATCAAATTAGCCGAACTGGAATACCGCAAGATTTTCTTCCTGCATTTGCTAGTCGTCAGTTGCTTGAAATTGTAATTTAGACTAGTCGATTTTGCACCAGGACCGAAGGGGGCGACGCCGGCGAGGCATCCACGGCGGCGCCGATGGCGTTGGTTGGCGGCAGCAGCAGGAGGAGGAAGAATCTGCTGGCAACAATTTGTTTTCAGGCGACTCTCAAACAGGTTAGCCCTTTTCTCCCCCCCGTTTGGTCGTTTCTTGATATATTAAAAAAAGAAATAAAAGCCAGGCCCACAAATTTGCATGAATTTGAAAAGTTTTAAATAGAAAATGAAGGTACTAGGTCATCGGCAGTTCATTGGTTCCATACTTTCATATGGTTGGCTAACGATGTTAACCACTGGCTGAACCCCCAACCTCCACAGAGCCACTGGTAGTAGTAGTATGGAAGGGAAATGTTGAAACGAGCACGCCCGTCCAAAATCCCAACTGATCGGAGTCATTGGCTCGGTTACAACTGGATGGCGATGAGCTCCACAACAGCAGAAATACTGTCGGTTTCCACTCTCAGCTTTGCTGCTGCTTACGACAAGGACGCAACCAAACGCACATATCAGGACAAGAAGAAAGAAAGCAATTTAGTTCAGTAGGTGGCATGGCAGCCTATTCCGTTGCAGCAACAATTCACTAACAATTCTTCCTTAGATAATGGAACAAGCCATACTCAACTCAGGGGGGGCTTGGGAATGACTGTGTTGACTGTGTTGCTGTTTGCTCAGCTAACTTACACTACTCCTTCCGATCCATATTATTTGTCGCTCAAACGAAAGTAATATCGGAAGTAATATGGATCAGAGGGAGTAGTAATTTGTGAAGGGTAATGATAAGCTTGGTTGCGTTCTGTGTTGGAAGCGATGGCGTTGGGAGCTCGAGATTGGCAGTGCTTTATTCGGTCGACAAATCAGAGGGCAACGTGAGAAAGGAACGGTTGCTCTGACTACCGCAAGCTGGTGCCGCGGTGTCAGCTAACTTTGGGTCTTGCTTATAAAAATTGGCGCGGGAAATGGCTGGATTCCCGCCAAGTTTCCCTCCCTTTTTGCATTCCAATAGGCGATCGTCGCTATGGCCGAATGGCTCACTAGCGCCCTATTTTGGGCCGGCCTCACCGGGAGCATTTTGGGCCATCCTAAAACCCCACTCACATCGATTTTGGGCACGGGAATGGGTTTTAGGATTATCTCAAAAAAAAAAAAAGGGTTTCAGGATGGCTCCAGAGAGCGCAGTTTTCATCAATGCTATATCTCGCTTATAAAGAGTATAGCATCCATCTTTTTCGGTTTTACACGTTTTTTCTCCTTCTTCCCTTTATTTTGTTGTGTTTAGTATTTTCTTCGTTTTCTTTTGTAAATTTTTCTTATACATCAGAAACAGTTCTTATATACACATTGAACATTTTTGAAAACTTATACTTTTTATGTCTACTTTTACAATACACATTGTATATTTTTATTACATAAAGAACATTTTAATATACACACTTAACATTTTGAAAATACATAATTAACAATTTTTTAAACATATTTTATGTCTACTTTTTTCATAAGCATTTGTTCATTTTTTATATACATCACTCTGCGCTCTTGCAAGACATCATTGTGTAGAAGCTAACAAATTGCTGAATCCCCTCACCAAAAGTTGCTTTAGAGCATGTTTGGTTTGTGACTGATTTTGCCACAATTTACCACACTATGTTTGTCACACTTACCTTTTTTTACCATACTTAGCTTACCTTCAGTGCTCAAATCCTTAGCAACGTTTGTCTTGTTGAAGAGAACCTTGTCACACCTTTTTGTGTGTACGAAATGTCTGAGATATTCACAAAAAAGAATCTTGTCTTAGGTGTGGCTAGAGTAAAAAAAACACCTAACTTATTCAAACTTTCCTAATTTGAAGTGTGGCCAAGAACCAAACAACCCCTTAGTGACTTGTTCCATGTAGAGGCGGATGTACTAGCCAGGCTATGTTCACCTAGTGAATGCATTGCTTTCCGCACCATACACTACAAAGGAACTTTAAAAGACATTTTTCCCAATTGGGGGACATGAGAGCCTCCAAGCCAGATTTTCGGGTCGCAACACCCAATTTAGTATATTGTGGGTGATGAATTAGCAAGATAGTTGCTAACTGCAATAAATGACAAGATGATTCCGACTGGGTGAAATGCAATCAAATAGTCTTGATCCCTAAGGTTTATAACCCGGGAACAATCATGCAATATCAACCAATTAGTTAATGTAACATGGTGTATATGATTCTTTTGAAAAATGCTAGCTAATCGACTAAAGAAGATCCTACTAGAGCTCATTTCCTATATGCAAAGTGTCATTGTGCCAGATAGGTTGATTGGAGACTATCTCCTTGTGGCATATGAATGTTTTCATTATATGCAAAAGAAGAATCGAGGTTAGAAAATGGTCCATGTGCCGCGAAGCTTAATATGAAAAAGACATATGATGCAATGGAGTGAGACTTTTTGAGGACTATGATGCTAAGATTGGGATTATTTCACCAATCAACTATAGGGTCGGGTTTAATGATAATGATATAAATGGTTTTTTGCCCACTAAAGACTTGGGACAAGGGGATCCTTTATGTTCCCATGCTCCATCGGAAGCGCACGGACATGCTACACATGGGCTTTGCTAGTTTTTTTTTAAAACCCCACCGTATATTCATTAATTTAACATGTTCATACAATTATCGATTACAAAATTAGCCATATAGGAATAGTATTAAAAAGAAGACCATCGGATCTAGCATCAAAACTGAACTTTGCAATCTCATGAGCCACCTTATTGGCCAATCTGTTAATCTTGACAATTTGAATACCCACCATCGGCTTAGAGATATTCACCGCCTCCTTAAGATCTACCAGAGTTGACCTATCCAGACACTCTTTCCCGAACATAGAAGCCACAGAGACAATCAGTTTCCAAAATGATAGGCTTGTGAAGAGTGATGTTGATGACTACTTGATAGTTTAGTGCGTCATGCATTACGGCTTAGAATTGAGGCTACGAAATGTTTTGAACGTCGCGGAACATATGAGATGTTCTAAGAGCTGAAATTAGGATCTCAGGCTCGTGCCCGTGTTGCGAGATATGAGATCTCCAACAAGATTCTTTGCCTGCAAGATGAACGAGAATAGCTCAATCGTTGAGCATGTGCTCAGATTGTCTGGGTGCTACAATCGCTTGAATCGAGTGGGAGTTCATCTTCCAGATAAGATAGTGACTGATATAGTTCTCCAAGTCACTTTCACTAAGCTACTAGAACTTGGTGATGAACTATAAAATGCCAGGGATAGAATTAATGATCCCTGAGCTGTTCGCGATGTTTGACACCGCGAAGGTAGAAATCAAGAAGGAGCATCAAGTGTTGATGGTTAGTATAACCACTAGTTTCAAGAAGGGCAAGGGTAAGGAGGAAAACTTCATGGATAGCAAGTCAGTTGCAGCTCCAGTGAAACAACCCAAAGTCTAACCCAAACCCGAGACTAAGTGCTTCGATTATGAGGAGAACGGTCGCTGAAGCGGAACAAACCTAGATACTTGGTAGATAAGAAGGCTGGCAAAGTCGACAAAAGTATATTTGATATACATGTTATTGATGTGTACCTTGCTAGTACTCCTAGTAGCACCTGGGTATTGGATACCGGTTCGGTTGCTAAATGTTAGTAACTCGAAGTAAAAGCTACGGAATAAACGGATACTAGCTAAGTGTGAGGTGACGATGTGTGTTGGAAATGTTTTCAAGGTTGATGTGATCAACATCGCACGCTCTCTCTACCTTCGAGATTAGTGACGAACCTACATAAAAGTTATTTGGTGTTTTTGCGTTGAGCATGAACGTGATTAGATCATGTTCATTGCAACACGGTTATTCATTTAAGTTAGAGAATAATGGTTATTCTATTTACATGAATAATACCTTCAATGGTCATGCACCCAGTAAGAATGGTTTGTTGAAACTTGATCGTAGTAATACACATGTTCATAACATTAATGCCAAAAAGATACAAAGTTAATAATGATAGTACCACATACTTCTGGCAGTGCCGATAAATGTCATATTGGTACAAAGCGCATGAAGAAACTCCATGCTGATGGATCTTTGGACTCATTCGATTTCGAATCGGTTGAGACATGCGAACCATACCTCTTGGTCAAGATGACTAAGGATCCCGTTTTCTGTTTTGATGAAGCGGGCAAGTGATTTATTGGAAATGATACATGTTGATGTATGCAATCCAATGAGTCTTGTAGCGTGCGGTGGATATCATTATTTTCTTACCTTCACTGATGATTTGAGTAGATATAGTGTATATTTACTTAATGAAACACAAGTCTGAATCGCTTGAAAGGTTCAAGCAAATTCAGAGTGAAGTTTAAGATCATCGTGACAAGAAGATAAAAATGTTTGCGATATGATCGTGGAGGTGAATATCTGAGTTACGAGTTTGGCATACAACTTTAGACAATGTGAAAGTTGTTTCACAACTCACGCCACCTGGAACACCATAGTGTGATGGTGTGTTCGAACGTCATAGTCGTACTCTATTGGATATGGTGCATGCTATGATGTCTCTTATCGTTTTGTTACTGTAAGTTTGGGGTTATGCATTAGAGACAACTACATTCACTTTGAATAGGGCACCATCTAAATCCGTTGAGATGACACCGTGTGAATTATGGTTTGATAGAAACCTAAGCTGTCATTTCTTAATGTTTGGGGCTGCGACACTTGTGTGGAAAATGTTTTCACCTAATGAGCTTGAACCCAAAGAGGACAAATGCATCTTCATAGAATACCCTAAGAACAAGTTGGGTGAACCTTCTATCTCAGATCCAAGCATAAAATGTTTGTTGCTAAAACTGGATCGTTTCTCGAGGAAAAGTTTCTCTTGAAAGAATTGAGTGGGAGGAGGATAGAACTTGATGAGGTTATTGAACCTCTGCTTCAACCAGAAAGTAGCGCAGAGCAGAAAGATATTTCTGTGAAGCCTACGTCAGTTGAAGAGGAAGTTAATGATGATGATCATGAAGCTCCGGATCAAGTTACTATCAACCTACGAGGAAAATAGAACTCGATGAGGTTATTGAACCTTTACTTCAACCAGAGAGTAGCGCAGCACAGGAAGATGTTTCTGTGAAGCCTACGTTAGTTGAAGAGGAAGTTAATGATGATGATCATGAAGCTTCGGATCAAGTTACTATCGAACTTCGTAGGTCGATAAGGACGTGTACTGCTAGTGAGCGGTACGACAACCCTGTCTTGGAGGTCATGTTGTTGGACAACGATGAACCTACGAACCATGGAGAAGCGATGATGGGCCCGAAAACCAACAAATGGTTAGAGGCCATGAAATCCAAGAAAGGATCCATATATGAAAACCAAGTATAGACTTTGGTGGACTTGCTCGTTGGACGGCAGGTCGTTAAGTACAAACGGATCTTTAAAATGAAGATAGGCGCTGATGGTAAATGTTACCATTTGTAAAGCTCGACTTGTTGCAAAGTAGTTTACGACAAGTTTAAAGAGTTGACTGCGATGAGACTTTCTCACTCGTAGCGATGATAAAAGTCTGTTGGAATTATGTTAGCAGTTGCTGCATTTTTCAATTATGAAATCTGGCAGATGGATGCCAAAACATCGTTTCCTTCCTTAAGGAAAGGTTGTATGAGATACAACCAGAAGGTTTTGTCAGTCCTAAGGATGTTAAAAGGTGTGCAAACTTCAGTGATTCTTCTATGAACTGAAGCAAGCATCTCGGAGTTGGTATATACACTTTGATGAGGTGATCAAGGTTTTTGAGTCTATACAAACTTTACGAGAAACTTGTATTTGCAATAAAGTGAGTGGGAGCACTATAGAGTTTCTGATAAGTATATGTGGTTGACATATAGCTATTTGGAAATGATGTAGAATTTCTGGAGAGCATAAACGGTTGTTTGAAAAGAGTTTTTCAAAGGAAGACCTGGATGAAGCTACCTAATTGTTGAGCATCAAGATCTATAAAGATAGATCAAGATGTTTGATAAGACTTTCAATGAGTACATACCTTGACAAGATTTTGAAAGAGTTCAAAATGGATTAGTCAGAGAGAAGTGTTCTCGCCAGCTTTGTAAGGTATGAAGTTGAGTGAGACTCAAAGCTTGACCACGGCAGAAGAAATAGAAAGGACGAATGTCGTCCCCTATGCCTTAGCCATAGGCTCTGTATAGTATGCCATGCTGTGTACCGCACCTGTGTGTGCCTTGCCATGAGTCCGTCAAGGGGTAAAAGAGTAATCCTGGAGTGGATCACTAGACATCGGTCAAGATTATCCTTAGTAACTAAAAACTAAGGAGATGTTTCTCGATTATGGAGGTGATAAAGAGTTCGTCATAAAGGGTTACGTCGATGCAAGCTTTAACACCAATCCGGATGACTCGTAGTAGCAATCTGGATACGTATAGTGAAGCAGCCATTTGGAGTAGTACCAAGTGGAGTGTAGTAGCAGTGTTTACGGTTTGACATACACATTTGCAAAGTACACACGGGTCTGAATGTCGCAGACCCGTTGACTATAAGACCTCTCTCACATGCAAAGCATGATCGAGCCCCAGAACTCATTGGGTGTTAGATTCATAACAATGCAAATCACATGGTGATGTGAACTAGATTATTGACTCTAGTGCAAGTGGGAGACTGTTGGAAATATGCCCTAGAGGCAATAATAAATTAGTTATTATCATATTTCCTTGTTCATGATAATCGTTTATTATCCATGCTATAATTGTATTAATTGGAAACATGGATACATGTGTGGATATATAGACAAACACAATGTCCCTAGTATGCCTCTAGTGAACTAGCTCGTTGATCGAAAGATGGTTAAGGTTTCCTAGCCATGGACATGAGATGTCATTTGATAACGGGATCACATCATTAGGAGAATGATGTGATGGACAAGACCCAAACTACAAACGTAGCTTATGATCGTGTCGGTTTATTGCTACTGTTTTTCTGCATGTCAAGTATATGTTTCTATGACCATGAGATCATGCAACTCACGGATATCGAAGGAGTGCCTTGTGTGTATCAAACGTCGCAACGTAACTGGGTGACTATAAAGGTGCTCTACAGGTATCTCCGATGGTGTCTGTTGAGTTGGCATGGATCAAGACTGGGATTTGTTACCCGTGTGACGGAGAGGTATCTCAGGGCCCACTCGGTAATACAACATCACAATAAGCCTTGCAAGCAATGTGACTAAGTGTTAGTCACGGGATCTTGTATTACGGAACGAGTAAAGAGACTTGCCGGTAACGAGGTTGAACTAGGTATGGAGATACCGACGATCGAATCTCGGGCAAGTAACATACGGAAGAACAAAGGGAACATCATACGGGATTAACTGAATCCTTGACATAAAGGTTCGACCAATAAAGATCTTCGTAGAATATGTAGGAACCAATGTGGACATCCAGGTCCCGCCATTGGTTATTGACCGTACAGGTGTCTCGGTCATGTCTACATAGTTCTCGAACCTGGAGGGTCTGCACACTTAAGGTTTGGTGACGTTTTGGTAGTATGGAGTTATGTATGGTGGTGACCAAAGGTTGTTCGGAGTCCCGGATGAGATCCCGAACGTCACGAGGAGCTCCGGAATGGTTCGGAGGTAAAGATTGATATTGTCACGCCCAAGATGCGGTCCTATCCTTATTTGGCACGAGGGCCTCAAGGGGATAGAAGCGCAGGGTCCTGCTACGGACGAAATCAAACGATAAAATGACATCCACCCTTGCTATCCCAGACTGCCGCCTAGAACCCATCCAAGATTGATGAAGAAGAATAAGAACTCCAAATCAAATCAAGCAACGCGCTCATGTCAAATCATCACATTACCTGTACCTGCAACTGTTGTTGTAGTAATCCGTGAGCCACAGGGACTCAGCAATCTCATTTCCAAGGGTATCAAGACTATTAAAGCTTAATAGGTAAGGCATGGTTAAGTGGTGAGGCTGCAGCAAGCGACTAAGCATTTATATGAGTGGCTAACTTACGAGTATAGAAATTAAAGTATGGTGGTCTACGCATAACGAACGCGAACTAGTAATGATCACTAACTGATCCTGAACACCTACTTACGTCAATCATAACCCCACCGTGTTCTCTTACAGATAAGAACTCACGATAAGAGACAGTCACGGTTACGCACACAGTTGGTGTATTTTATTAGAGTTTACTTCAAGTTTGCTATGAACGGGTGTTAAACAAATTATCCAAGTTTGCCACATAACCGTGGGCACGGCTTCTCAAAAAGATTTAACCCTGCAGGGGTGCTCCAACTCATCCATCACAAATTAACCACACTCAGCGGGAATAACCTCAACCACGGATCTCGTGATCTTCCTAGGCAATTCCAAAGGAAATCCAACGCCTCGAGATAACCCGAAGAAAATCAGAGTTCCTCACTCAAGACGCTCGAGAAAGGTAAAACAAATCCAGCAAAGCCTCCCGACGTGTCGACAATCCCGATAGGAGCCGCGTATCTCGTTCTCAGGACACGGCGGATAAGCGACGCGTACGGAGGCCTGATAGAAATCTCCCAAGTTGCCCTGGGTTGGCCCCGCACAGTGCTCTAGTTTGGACCAACACTCATGACGAGCACTGGCCCGGGGGTTGATTAAAAATTATCCACGGGTGCCGGCGGGTCCCTATGCAAGTTCATTAATTATTAAGCAAATGTAGTACCAATGTTGGGCCTTGCCAGACAAGTTTTAATCCAACCCGAAAATCAAGGGGGTCCCCATAACAACCCCGAGCATGTTAGGAGCGCTCATTTATGGAACATAACACCGGTTCAGAAGTAACTAGGGCGGCAAGAGTGGAACAAAACACCAAGCAAAAGGCCGAGCCTTCCACCTTTACCAAGTATATATGTGCATTAAATTAAACAACATCAATATTGTGATATAACAAAAGAGGTCCATGTTGGCACATGGAAGCAAAGCACCTGCAACTAGCAACGCTATAAGAGGGTTGAGCAAGCGGTAACATAGCCAAACAAAGGTTTGCTGGGACATGGAGGGGTCAGAGGCTTATCATGGCGATGTTGGGAGGCTTTTCAAACAAGTGGTAGGTAGCGAGGCATAACGGTAAAAGACGAGACAACTAGCATGGCAATGATAGTAATGGTATCCAGGGAAATGTGTCATCTTGCCTGAGATCCCGCTCGGAAGAAGACCGAGTCCATGAAGAAGACGAACCAACGTAGTCGAACGAATCCTCACACTCTGAACGCTTTCGGAACTCTATCGAGAAGAAGCAATCCGAAACAAACAATCAACACAAGATACACCACAACATATGCAAAACACGATGCACAATAATATGATGCATGTCCGGTTTAAATATGCAATGCATGACAAATCACCACAATCAAATACTACACATTAAAGTGAAGCTCAATATGCAACGAGTTGCATATTGATGAAACTCCACACTTGAATTATTTAGTTTACTCACGTTAGGTACACGATAATTTTAAATGTTGTTTAAACATGGCAAGAGGTGAAGCATAAGTTAACTAACTATCTAGTCATGTTAAATGAGGCCGGAAACAATGTATAGCATTTCCGAAATGACCCCATATGTTAATTTCGAAATTGGTCCAGATCTGATCTAAACATATTTTATATTTGTTAAACAGCAAAATAGATATCAGTATGTTATTCTACACGCAATTCCAGATGATTTACATATATAAAACATCTCAAACGGAGCTACGGTTCAAAAGATATGAGCAAAACAAGATGCGGATGACATGAATGCAAATGCATGGGAAATGCAACCACAAACATCTCAAATCATGAATGAAGCAAGCTATTATGAAACTACATGAGATTCTAACAAGTTTCATATATGGAATGTCCCCAACGGAGCTACGGTTCAACCACAATCATCAAATCAAGTTTTAGTTGAAATCTGCCAAAAACAGCAACATAGCATTTTGAACATAGGAAAACAACAAGTTACAATAATCTGAAATGCACAAACTAAGCATGGGGAAATAACATACAACATCCACTTCATTTCATCTTCACAAATCATAAGCAAAACATGCATGGATCACTAGGTAGGAAGCTCACAAGAAGGCTACTTGATAACAGTTCCAGACTTAGTGAAACTAGCAGTTTTTAGACAATGCAGTTTTATCACGAAGGCATAATGACAGCAGTGAAACTAGATGCTACAAATCATATTATGGCATGAAACTTGACAGCATGCTAGAGGACAACATCAACAACAAATAACTCCTTACACCTACCACAAAAGAGTTCTAGATCACCAGCAAAGCACATGGCAAGACAGCAACAAAATATAACAGATTCCAGTCTTAGAAATATTTTGACCCTCAAAATGGCAGATTTTCATAGCAAGTTGACAACAACAAAACAACACATAAACATGCATTTCTATTACAAACAAAATGCCCATGGGCTAGGACACATATCAAAGAGCAAGTTTCATGTTGAAAATATTTTCATATCATGTCCGGATTAATTCCGATGAAAAGACAAAAGGGCATCACGATGAAATGACATGCACACAAACATGCTCAAATGACAAAACTAAATGCACCGTTTAATCCTATGGATTTTTCTACCCCAGAAACATATATAATATGCATATGTTCATGTAGAAAATTAATCACAATTAAATAAACGGGTAATAGGCCTATTCGCGGTAAAGCAATGCAACAATGCAAAATAAATGCAAACAAGATTCCGACAATTATCCCGTGCATGAAAAAGCGATGCGAATGAGTTGAACATTTTTAATATAAGTTTGGATTAATTCCGATGCACGGTTATTTAATTAAGAAAATGCAATATTAAGACCTTTATGCAAAATGGCATGGAATGACATGCAATCATATTTTATCATGGATGCAAATGGCATTTTATGGATCTACGCAATATTCTAAGCAGTTTACATGTTTAAATTATTTTAATTCGACTAACGGTTCTTTTATATGATTTTTATGAATATGCAAAATGAATAAATTAAAATAAAACAAAAGGAAAAAAAAGGGGGGCTCACCAACGGGCTGAATCTGGCCGGCTGGGCTGGAGGGGGCGCCGAGCTGGGCCGGGCGAGGCAGGGACGGGCCGGCCCACTCGGGCGGCGCTGGCAGGGCAACACCCGCTCGCTCGTCCTCCTCCTCCCGAGCGGAAGGAGCGACGGCGGCGGTGGCGCAGGCCAGCGACGACGGCGGGGTTGGGCGAGCGGCGGCGACCGCCGGGGACGCGGGGGAACGGCTGGGGGCGGCCGGATCCGACGGGGGCGGAGCTCTCACAGGCGGCGGAGCGGTAGGGCGAGCGGCAGGAGCTTCGGCTCCATGGCCATGGCGGCACCTGCGAGAGAGAGGGAGATGAGCAGGGAGGAGAAGGAGAGGAGAGGAAGGAGGAGAAGGAGGGAAGGGAGAGGGCGGCGGCCGGCGAGGGAGAGGTCCGGCCGGCGGCTCCGGCAAGCCGGCGCGACGGCGGCCACGGGGATGCACGGGAGGAGCTGCGGCTCGCCTCCATGGGAGCTCGGGAGAGCTCCGGAGAGCTCCGGAAATGGCTCCGGACGCCGATTCGGGCCCGGAACGCTCGAACGGGCCCAGATGGGCTCGGCGGGCTGGCTAGAGGTGGGGGAATGGCTGGCTAGGGTTTGGGCAGGGGGAACGAGGGACTATTTATAGGGATTGGGGCTGGGGGTTACGGCACTGTCTGATTCCGGACTGTCGGGTGTCGGTCAGACGGTCCGGAAGCGGAGGGACGGGCTACGGTGACTGTGTAGACGGGCAACGAGGGGAAGAGAGAGAGAACGGTGCGACCCGTGACACGAGGATTTAAAACGCCGAGAACGTCCGACGGAAACCGATAACTACCGATAACCTCTCTGCTGCGACTGACCGACGGGGTATCTAACGACCTCAGATCGCGATGAAATTCGACGGGTGGTCTACCTACAATATAACAAGACCGCACGACAAGTTTCAACTCGATCCAAGAATATTTTTGCGCGCGCTTAAAAGACGGTTTTATTTAAAGATGCCGCGGGCGCGTGCGTGTGTGGCTGGTCTCGAAATGGGCAACGGCGAAACGGAGAGAACTGGCAACTACGAACGGATGCAAGTTTTCGAAAACCAGCGATGATGCAATGCAGATGAAGCGAATGATGCGATGATGAATGCGACAACCAAAACGAATCACGGACGAAAACGGAAACACCAAGGGAATCTTCTGGACTCTTCTGGAACGTCAGTCTCGGGCTGTCACAGATATATAGGAAGGTGGTGTTTGGACTCCGGAAAGATTTCGGGCACTTTCGGTAGCGTACCGGGAGTGACGAATGGGTCCCGGGGGTCCACCAGTGGGGCCAACCCACCCCATGGGCCAAAGTGGCGACCCACCAGCCCCTAGTGGGATGGTGGGGTCGGCCAACGTGGCCTAGGCGCAGGAAGAGAAGGCCCAAACCAAATTGGGGTGGAGTCCTCCCCAAGTTCCACCTCTCGTGTGAGAGGTGGACTCTCAGGTGGAGGAGGACTCTCCCTCCACCAGTTCGGCCGAACCAAAACGAGAGCCCTCCTTTGGGCGCAGCCTCCTCTCCCCTACTCCTATATATATGAGTGGTTTTAGGGTTTTTTGGACAAGGATTTTCAGCCACGTCTAAACCCTACTTCTAGATCAAGTTCCTCTAGACTAGACTAGTTCCGCGGTGCTTAGGCGAAGCCCTGCCGGAATTGCTCCACCACCATCACCGGAGCGCCGTCACGCTGCCGGTGAACTCTTCTCCCTCTCCACTTCCTCTTGCTAGATCAAGATGGTGGAGATCGTCATCAAGCTGCACGTGTGCTGAACGCAGAGGTGCCGTCCGTTCGGCGCTAGATCGGAAGGACCGTGAACAAGATCGCGAGACCGTTCGTGATGAGTTCACGGGACGGATCATGATGAGATCGCGGGACGGATCGTGATGAGTTCGCGGGACGGATCGTGATTGGATCACGGGAAGGATCGTGATGTGATCGCAGGACGCTTGGCGATTTGGATCGCGAAGATGTTCGACTACACCAACCGCGTTTCTTAACGCTTCCCGCTTAGCGATCTGCAAGGGTATGTAGATCCACTCTCCCTCTCGTAGATGCTCATCACCATGGATAGATCTGCGTGTGCGTAGGAAATTTTTTGTTTCCCATGCGACGTTCCTCAACAATGGTATCCGAGCTAGGTCTATGTGTAGATGAGATCTTGAGTAGAACACAAAAGGTTTGTGGGCGTTGATGCTTAGATTGCTTCCTCCCTTGGTCGGATTTTGGTTCAGCGGTATTGTGTGATGAAGCGGCCCGGACCAACATTACTCGTACACTTATGAGAGACCGGTTCCCTCGATGCAACTTGTTGCCTAGATGGCTTGCGGGTGGCAGTTTCTCTCACTTTAGTTGGATCGGATTCGACAAAGGCGGTCCTTGAGAAGGTTGAAAAGCAACTAGTGTATCACCGTTGTGTTTTTTGCGTAGATGAGAATTGTTCTGGCTAGATACCTGTAGCAGCCACATAAAACATGCAACAACAATTAGAGGACGTCTAACTTGTTTTTGCAGGGTATGTTGTGATGTGATATGGCCAATTACATGATGTGATATATGTGATGTATGAGATGATCATGTGATGTATAGAATTTCATTACTTGCATGTCGTTGAGTATGGCAACCGGCAGGAGCCATAGGGTTGTTTTTAATTATTGTATGACCTGTGTGTCAATCATTAAGCGCTATGTAATGCTTTACTTTATCGCTAAACGGTAGCAATAGTAGTAGAAGCATGCAGGGCGTGACAACCCCGATGGCGACACGTTGATGGAGATCAAGATGATGGAGATCATGGTGTCGTGCCGGTGACGATGGAGATCATGCCGGTGCTTTCAAGATGGAGATCTAAAGCACAAGTTCATGGCCATATCATGTCACTTATGAATTGCATGTGATGTTAATCCTTTTATGCACCTTGTTTTGCTTAGTACGACGGTAGCATTATAAGGTGATCCCTCACTTAAATTTCAAGATAAATTGTGTTCTCCCCGGGTGTGCACCATTGCGAAGTTCGTTGTGTTGAGACACCACGTGATGATCGGGTGTGATAGACTCTACGTTCACATATAACGGGTGCAAGCCAGTGTTACACGCGCAGAACACTCGGGTTAAACTTGACGAGCCTAGCATGTACAGACATGGCCTCGGAACACAAGAGACCGAAAGGTCGAACATGAGTCATATAGTAGATATGATCAACATGATGATGTTCACCATTGTAACCACCTCAGCTCACGTGATGATCGGACTTGAGTTGGTGAATTTGGATCATGTATCACTCGGATGACCTGAGGGATGTCAATTTGAGTGGGAGTTCTTAAGTAATACGATTAATTGAAGTCATTATCATGAACATAGTCAGTAGTGTCTTTGCAAATTATGTTGTCGATTACTTGATCACGCTGTAGCTCCCTTGAATTTTTATGTTCCTAGAGAAATAGAGTTGAAAGATGATGGTAGCAATATTGCGGATTGGATCCGTGATCTCAGGATTGTCCTCGTTGCTGCACAGAAGGCTTATGTCCTTAATGCACCGCTCGGTGCGCCAACCCCTCTAGCGTCGTCTATAGATGTTGTCAACATCTGACAGGTACGTGCTGATGACTACTTGATAGTTTAGTGCGTCATGCATTACGGATTAGAATTGAGGCTACGAAACATTTTGAATGTCATGGAACATATGAGATGTTCTAAGAGCTGAAATTAGGATCTCAGGCTCGTGCCCGTGTTGCGAGATATGAGATCTCCAACAAGATTCTTTGCCTGCAAGATGAACGAGAATAGCTCAATCGTTGAGCATGTGCTCAAATTGTCTGGGTGCTACAATCGCTTGAATCGAGTGGGAGTTCATCTTCCAGATAAGATAGTGCTTGATATAGTTCTACAAGTCACTTTCACTAAGCTACTAGAACTTGGTGATGAACTATAAAATGCCAGGGATAGAATTAATGATCCCTGAGCTGTTCGCGATGTTTGACACCGCGAAGGTAGAAATAAAGAAGGAGAATCAAGTGTTGATGGTTAGTATAACCACTAGTTTCAAGAAGGGCAAGGGTAAGGAGGGAAACTTCATGGATAGCAAGTCAGTTGCAGCTCCAGTGAAGCAACCCAAAGTCTAACCCAGACCCGAAACTAAGTGCTTCGATTATGAGGAGAACGGTCGCTGAAGCGGAACAACCCTAGATACTTGGTAGATAAGAAGGCTGGCAAAGTCGACAGAAGTATATTTGATATACATGTTATTGATGTGTACCTTGCTAGTACTCCTAGTAGCACCTGGGTATTGGATATCGGTTCGGTTGCTAAATGTTAGTAACTCGAAGTAAAAGCTACGGAATAAACGAATACTAGCTAAGTGTGAGGTGACGATGTGTGTTGGAAATGTTTCCAAGGTTGATGTGATCAACATCGCACGCTCTCTCTACCTTCGAGATTAGTGACGAACCTACATAAAAGTTATTTGGTGTTTTTGCGTTGAGCATGAACGTGATTAGATCATGTTCATTGCAACACGGTTATTCATTTAAGTTAGAGAATAATGGTTATTCTATTTACATGAATAATACCTTCAATTGTCATGCACCCAGTAAGAATGTTTTGTTGAAACTTGATCGTAGTAATACACATGTTCATAACATTGATGCCAAAAAGATACAAAGTTAATAATGATAGTACCACATACTTGTGGCAGTGCCGATAAATGTCATATTGGTACAAAGCGCATGAAGAAACTCCATGCTGATGGATCTTTGGACTCATTCGATTTCGAATCGGTTGAGACATGCGAACCATACCTCTTGGTCAAGATGACTAAGGATCCCGTTTTCTGTCTTGATGAAGCGGGCAAGTGATTTATTGGAAATGATACATGTTGATGTATGCAATCCAATGAGTCTTGTAGCATGCGGTGGATATCATTATTTTCTTACCTTCACTGATGATTTGAGTAGATATAGTGTATATTTACTTAATGAAACACAAGTCTGAATCGCTTGAAAGGTTCAAGCAAATTCAAAGTGAAGTTTAAGATCATCGTGACAAGAAGATAAAAATGTTTGCGATATGATCGTGGAGGTGAATATCTGAGTTACGAGTTTGGCATACAACTTTAGACAATGTGAAAGTTGTTTCACAACTCACGCCACCTGGAACACCATAGAGTGATGGTGTGTTCGAACGTCATAGTCGTACTCTATTGGATATGGTGCATGCTATGATGTCTCTTATCGTTTTGTTACTGTAATTTTGGGGTTATGCATTAGAGACAACTACATTCACTTTGAATAGGGCACCATCTAAATCCGTTGAGATGACACCGTGTGAATTATGGTTTGATAGAAACCTAAGCTGTCATTTCTTAATGTTTGGGGCTGCGACACTTGTGTGGAAAATGTTTTCACCTAATGAGCTTGAACCCAAAGCGGACAAATGCATCTTCATAAAATACCCTAAGAACAAGTTGGGTGAACCTTCTATCTCAGATCCAAGCATAAAATGTTTGTTGCTAAAACTGGGTCGTTTCTCGAGGAAAAGTTTCTCTTGAAAGAATTGAGTGGGAGGAGGATAGAACTTGATGAGGTTATTGAACCTCTGCTTCAACTAGAAAGTAGCGCAGAGCAGAAAGATATTTCTGTGAAGCCTACGTCAGTTGAAGAGGAAGTTAATGATGATGATCATGAAGCTTCGGATCAAGTTACTATCAACCTACGAGGAAAATAGAACTCGATGAGGTTATTGAACCTTTACTTCAACCAGAGAGTAGCGCAGCACAGGAAGATGTTTTTGTGAAGTCTACGTTAGTTGAAGAGGAAGTTAATGATGATGATCATGAAGCTTCGGATCAAGTTACTATCAAACTTCGTAGGTCGACAAGGACGTGTACTGCTATTGAGCGGTACGACAACCCTGTCTTGGAGGTCATGTTGTTGGACAACGATGAACCTACGAACTATGGAGAAGCGATGATGGGCCTGGAAACCAACAAATGGTTAGAGGCCATGAAATCCGAGAAAGGATCCATATATGAAAACCAAGTATAGACTTTGGTGGACTTGCTCGTTGGACGGCAGGTCGTTAAGTGCAAAAGGATCTTTAAAATGAAGACAGACGCTGATGGTAAATGTTACCATTTGTAAAGCTCGACTTGTTGCAAAGTAGTTTACGACAAGTTTAAAGAGTTGACTGCGATGAGACTTTCTCACTCGTAGTGATGATAAAAGTCTGTTGGAATTATGTTAGCAGTTGCTGCATTTTTCAATTATGAAATCTAGCAGATGGATGCCAAAACATCGTTTCCTTCCTTAAGGAAAGGTTGTGTGAGATACAACCAGAAGGTTTTGTCAGTCCTAAGGATGCTAAAAGGTGTGCAAACTTTAGTGATTCTTCTATGAACTGAAGCAAGCATCTCGGAGTTGGTATATACACTTTGATGAGGTGATCAAGGTTTTTGAGTCTATACAAAGTTTACGAGAAACTTGTATTTGCAATAAAGTGAGTGGGAGCACTATAGAGTTTCTGATAAGTATATGTGGTTGACATATTGCTATTTGGAAATGATGTAGAATTTTTGGAGAGCATAAACGGTTGTTTGAAAAGAGTTTTTCAAAGGAAGACCTGGATGAAGCTACCTAATTGTTGAGCATCAAGATCTATAAAGATAGATCAAGATGTTTGATAAGACTTTCAATGAGTACATACCTTGACAAGATTTTGAAAGAGTTCAAAATGGATTAGTCAGAGAGAAGTGTTCTCGCCAGCTTTGTAAGGTATGAAGTTGAGTGAGACTCAAAGCTCGACCACGGCAGAAGAAATAGAAAGGACGAATGTCGTCCCCTATGCCTTAGCCATAGGCTCTGTATAGTATGCCATGTTGTGTACCGCACCTGTGTGTGCCTTGCCATGAGTCCGTCAAGGGGTACAAGAGTAATCTAGGAGTGGATCACTGGACAGCGGTCAAGATTATCCTTAGTAACTCTCAGGTGGAGGAGGACTCTCCCTCCACCAGTTCGGCCAATCCAAAAGGAGAGCTCTCCTTTGGGCGCAGCCTCCTCTCCCCTCCTCCTATATATATGAGTGGTTTTAGGGTTTTTTGGACAAGGATTTTCAGCCACGTCTAAACCCTACTTCTAGATCAAGTTCCTCTAGACTAGACTAGTTCCGCAGTGCTTAGGCGAAGCCCTGCCGGAATTGCTCCACCACCATCACCGGAGCGCCGTCACGCTGCCGGTGAACTCTTCTCCCTCTCCACTTCCTCTTGCTGGATCAAGATGGTGGAGATCGTCATCAAGCTGCACATGTGCTGAACGCGGAGGTGCCGTCCGTTCGGCGCTAGATCGGAAGGACCGTGAACAAGATCGCGAGACCGTTCGTGATGAGTTCATGGTACGGATCATGATGAGATCGCGGGACGGATCGTGGTGAGTTCGCGGGACGGATCGTGATTGGATCGCGGGACGGATCGTGAAGTGATCGCAGGACGCTCGGCGATTTGGATCACGAAGATGTTCGACTACACCAACCGCGTTTCTTAACGCTTCCCGCTTAGCGATCTACAAGGGTATGTAGATCCACTCTCCCTCTCGTAGATGCCCATCACCATGGATAGATTTGCGTGTGCGTAGGAAAATTTTTGTTTCCCATGCGACGTTCCCCAACAAGAGCATCTTCATACCTTTGAAGATCGCTAAGCGGAAGCGGTACTAGAACGCGGTTGATGGAGTCATACTCATAGCGATTCAGATCGCGATGGATTCTGATCTAAGAACCGAACAACGGTGTCTCCGCGATCAACACACGTACAGCCCGGTGACGTCTCCTACGCCTTGATCCAGCAAGGAGGAAGGAGAGGTTGAGGGAGAGCTCCGGCAGCACGATAGCGTGGTGACGGTGGAGCTGCGTGGTACTACGGTAGGGCTTCGCCAAGCGCTACGGAGGACGAGGAGGAGGAGGGGTAGGGCTGCACCGAGAGAGAGAGAGAGAATTTTGTCTCCATAGCCCCAAAACCCTCCACTATATATAGAAGGAGAGGGAGGAGGGTGCGCACCCCTAGGGTTCCCTCTCTAGGGGTGGCAGCAACCCTAGAGGGCTAGGAGGGCCGGCGGCCAAGGTGGGGAGGAGGGGCGGCGCCCTAGGGTGGGCCTAGGGCCCCTTCATGCCTAGGGTTTGGCCCCCTCCACCCTTTGATGCGCCTTGGGCTGAGGTGGGAGGCGCACCAGCCCACCTAGGGGATTGTTCCCTCCACTCTTGGCCCATGTAGCATTCCGGGGCCGGTGGCCCCTCCGAGTGGTCCCGGTACATTACCGGTGATGCCCGAAACACTTCCGATGAACAAATCCTCACTTCCTATATATGAATCTTTACCTCTGGACCATTCCGGAACTCCTCATGACGTCCGGAATCTCATCCGGGACTCCGAACAACCTTCGGTAACCACATACACTATTCCCATATAACCCTTTGTGTCATCGAACCTTAAGTGTGTAGACCATACGGGTTCGGGAAGCATGCAGACATGACCGAGACACCTTTCCGGGCAATAACCAATAGCGGGATCTGGATACCCATATTGGCTCCCACATGTTCCACGATGATCTCATCGGATGAACCATGATGTCGGGGATTCAATTAATCCCGTATACAATTCCCTTTGTCTATCGGTATGTTACTTGCCCGAGATTCGATCATTGGTATGCCTATACCTTGTTCAATCTCGTTACCGGCAAGTCTCTTTACTCATTCCATAACACATCATCCCGTGGCTAACAACTTAGTCACATTGAGCTCATTATGATGATGTCTTACCGAGTGGGCCCAGAGATACCTCTCCGTCACACGGAGTGACAAATCCCAGTCTCCATTTGTGCCAACTCAACAGATACTTTCGAGGATACCCGTAGTGTACCTTTATAGCCACCCAGTTATGTTGTGATGTTTGGCACACCCAAAGTATTCCTACGGTATCCGGGAGTTGCACAATCTCATGGTCTAAGGAAATGATACTTGACATTAGAAAAGCTTTAGCAGACGAACTACACGATCTTGTGCTATGCTTAGGATTGAGTCTTGTCCATCACATCATTCTCCTAATGATGTGATCCCGTTATCAACAAAATCCAATGTCCATGGTCATGAAACCATGACCATCTATTGATCAACGAGCTAGCCAACTAGAGGCTCACTAGGGACATGTTGTGGTGTATGTATTCACACATATGTATTACGGTTTCCGGTTAATACAATTATAGCATGAACAATAGACAATTATCATGAACAAGGAAATATAATAATAACCATTTTATTATTGCCTCTAGGGCATATTTCCAACAGTCTCCCAGTTGCACTAGAGTCAATAATCTAGTTACATTGTGATCCCAGTCGCTCGTGAAAGAGGTTTAGTCAACGGATCTGTGACATTCAAAACCGTATGCATTTTACAAATGTCTATATCTCCATCCTGGACATATCCACGAATGGAGTTGAAGTGGCGCTTGATGTGTCTTATCTTCTTGTGAAACCTGGGCTCCTTGGCAAGGGCAATAGCTTCATTGTTGTCATAGAATAGAGTCATCGACCCGACGCATTGGGAATCACTCCTAGGTCGGTGATGAACTCATTCATCCAGACTCCTTCATGTGCTGCTTCTGAAGCAGCTATGTACTCCGCTTCACATGTAGATGCCGCCACGATGCTTTTCTTGATGCTGCACCAGCTGACTTCCCTCCGTTCAAAATATACACGTATCCGGTTCGTTACTTGGAGTCATCCGGATCTGTGTCGAAGCTAGCATCGACATAACCCTTTATGACGAGCTCTTCGACACCTCCATATACGAGAAACATGTCCTTGGTCCTTTTCAAGTACTTCAGGATATTCTTGACCGCTATCCAGTGTTCCGCTCCGGGATCACTTTGGTACCTCCCTACCAAACTTATGGCAAGGTTCACATCAGGTCTGGTACATAGCATGGCATACATAATAGAGCCTATGGCTGAAGCATAGGGGATGACACTCATCTTTTCTCTATCCTCTACCATGGTCGGGCATTGAGTCGTACTCAATCTCACACCCTGTAACACAGGCAAGAACCCCTTCTTGGACTGATCCATATTGAACTTCTTCAATATCTTGTCAAGGTATGTGCTTTGTGAAAGACCTATGAGGTGTCTCGATCTATCTCTATAGATCTTGATGCCTAATATGTAAGCAGCTTCTCCAAGGTCCTTCATTGAAAAACACATATTCAAGTAGGCCTTTATGCTTTCCAAAAGTTCTATATCATTTCCCATCAACAATATGTCATCCACATATAATATGAGAAATGCTACAGAGCTCCCACTCACTTTCTTGTAAATACAAGGTTCTCCATAAACCTTTATAAATCCAAATGCTTTAATCACCTCATTAAAGCGAATGTTCCAACTCCGAGATGCTTGCACCAGCCCATAGATGGAGCACTGAAGCTTGCATACTTTGTTAGCATCTTTAGGATCGACAAAACCTTCTGGCTGCATCATATATAGTTCTTCCTTAAGGAAACCATTAAGGAATGCCGTTTTGACGTCCATTTTCCAGATCTCATAATCATAAAATGTGGCAATTGCTAACATGATTTGGACGGACTTCAGCATCGCTACGGGTGAGAAAGTCTCATCGTAGTCAACTCCTTGAACTTGTCGATAACCCTTAGCGACAAGCCGATCCTTATAGATAGTCACATTACCATCCGCGTCAGTCTTTTTCTTAAAGATCCATTTATTTTCTATGGCTCGTCGATCATCGGGCAAGTCCACCAAAGTCCATACTTTGTTCTCATACATGGATCCTATCTCGGATTTCATGGCTTCAAGCCATTTGTTGGAATCCGGGCGTGCCATCGCTTCTTCATAGTTCGAAGGTTCATCGTTGTCCAACAACATGATCTCCAAGACAGGGTTGCCGTATCACTCTGGTGCGGAACGAGTCCTTGTGGACCTTCGAGGTTTAATAGCAACTTGATCTGAAGTTTCATGATCATCATCATTAACTTCCTCTCCAACCGGTGCAGGCTCCACACAAACAACTTCCTGTGTTGCGCTACTTTCCGGTTCAAGTGGAGGTATAATTACATCAAGTTCTATTTTCCTCCCACTTACTTCTTTCGAGAGAAACTCTTTCTCTAGAAAGGGTCCATTCTTGGCAACAAAGACTTTGCCTTTGGATCTGAGGTAGAAGGTATACCCAACAGTTTCTTTGGGGTATCCTATGAAGACACACTTTTCCGCTTTGGGTTTGAGCTTCTCAGGTTGAAGTTTCTTCACATAAGCATCACATCCCCAAACTTTTAGAAACGACAACTTAGGTTTCTTTCCAAACCATAATTCATATGGTGTCGTCTAAACGGACTTAGATGGTGCCCTATTTAAAGTAAATGCGGCAGTCTCTAATGCATATCCCCAAAATGATAGCGGTAAGTCGGTAAGAGACATCATAGATCGCACCATATCCAATAGAGTGTGATTACGACGTTCAGACACGCCATTTCACTGAGGTGTGCCAGACGACGTGAGTTGTGAAACAATTCCACATTTTCTTAGGTGCGTGCCAAACTCGTGACTCAAATATTCTCCGCCACGATGAGATCGTAGGCACTTTATTTTCCTGTCACGTTGATTCTCTACCTCACTCTAAAATTCCTTGAACTTTTCAAAGGTTTCAGACTTGTGTTTCATTAAGTAGACATACCCATATCTTCTTAAGTCATCAGTGAGGGTGAGAACATAACGGTAGCCACCGCGAGCCTCAACGCTCATTGGACCGCATACATCAGTATGTATTATCTCCAACAAGTCAGTTGCTTGCTCCTTTGTTTCGGAGAACGGAGTCTTGGTCATCTTGCCCATGAGGCATGGTTCCCACGTGTCAAATGATTCAAAATCAAGAGACTCCAAAAGTCCATCAGCATGGAGTTTCTTCATGCGTTTGACACCAATTTAACCAAGGCGGCAGTGCCACATGTAAGTGGGACTATCGTTATCAACCTTACATCTTTTGGTACTCACACTATGAACATGTGTAACATCACGTTCGAGATTCATCAAAAATAAACCATTGACCAGCGAGGCATGACCATAAAACATTTCTCTCATATAAATAGAACAACCATTATTCTCAGATTTAAATGAATAGCCATCTCGCATCAAGCGAGATCCAGATACAATGTTCATGCTCAAAGCTGGTACTAAATAACAATTATTAAGGTTTAAAACTAATCCGGAAGGTAGATGTAGAGGTAGCATGCCGACGGCGATCACATCGACCTTGGAACCATTCCCGACATGCATCGCCACCTCGTCCTTCGCCAGTCTCCGCTTATTCCGCAGCTCCTCCTTGGAGTTACAAATGTGAGCAACTGCACCAGTATCAAAGACCCAGGAGCTACTATGAGCATTGGTAAGGTACACATCAATAACAAGTATATCACATATACCTTTAACGTTGTCGGCCTTCTTATCCGCTAAGTACTTGGGGCAGTTCCACTTCTAGTGACCGGTACCCTTGCAATGAAAGCACTCAGTCTCAGGCTTGGGTCTATTCTTGGGCTTCTTCCCGGCAACTGATTTTCCGGGCGCAGCAACTGCTTTGCCGTCCTTCTTGAAGTTCTTCTTATCCTTGACTTTCTTGAAACTAGTGGTCTTGTTCACCATCAACACTTGATGTTCCTTTTTGATTTCCACCTCTGCTGATTTCAGCATCGAATATAACTCGGGAATGGACTTCTCCATCCCTTGCATATGGTAGTTCATAATGAAGCTCTTGTAGCTAGGTGGAAGCGACTGGAGGATTTTGTCAATAACCGAGTCATCCGAAAGATTAACTCTTAGCTGAGATATGTGGTTGTGCAACCCAGATATGTTGAGTATGTGCTCGCTGACAGAACTATTTTCCTCCATCTTACAACTTAAGAACTTATCGGAGACTTCATATCTCTCGACCCGGGCATGAGTTTGAAAAACCATTCTCAGCTCTTGGAACATCTCATATGCCTCATTTCTCAAAACGCTTTTGGAGCCCCGGTTCTAAGTTGTAAAGCATGCCGCACTGAACCAGGGAGTAATCATCACTACGCGACTGCTAGGCGCTCATAACGTCTTGAGTTGCTGGGAAAACGGGTGTGTCACCTAGCGGTGCATCAAGGACATATAATTTCATGGAAGCTATGAGGATGATCCTCAAGTTACGGACCCAGTCCGTATAGTTGCTTCCATCATCTTTCAGCTTGGTTTTCTCTAGGAACGCGTTGAAGTTGAGGGCAACATTAGCGTGGGCCATTAGATCTACAAGATAGATTGTAAAGACAATTTTAGACTAAGTTCATGATAATTAAGTTCATCTAATCAAATTATTTAATGAACTCCCACTCAGATAGACATCCCTCTAGTCATATAAGTGATACATGATCCACATTGACTAGGCCGTGTCCGATCATCACGTGAGACGGACTAGTCATTAATGGTGAACATCTCCATGTTGATCGTATCTTCTATACGACTCATGTTTGACCTTTCGGTCTCCCGTGTTCCGAGGCCATGTTTGTACATGATAGGTTCATCAAGTCAACCTAAGTGTATTACGTGTGTAAATCTGGCTTACACCCGTTGTATGCGAACATTAGAACCTATCACACCCGATCATCATGTGGTGCTTCGGAACAACGAACCTTAGCAACGGTGCACAGTTAGGGGGAACACATTTCTTGAAATTTTAGTAAGAGATCATCTTATTTAAGCTACCGTCGTTCTAAGCAAATAAGATGTAAGAACAAGATAAACATCACATGCAAATCATAAAGTGACATGATATGGCCAATATCATCTTGCGCCTTTGATCTCCATCTTTGGGGCGCAACATGATCACCATCATCACCGGCACGACACCATGATCTCCATCATCATGATCTCCATCATCGTGTCTTCATGAAGTTGTCTCACCAACTATTACTTCTACTACTATGGCTAACGGTTAGCAATAAATTAAAGTAATTACATGACCTTTTCTATTGACACGCGGGTCATATTATAAATTAAGACAACTCCTATGGCTCCTGCCGGTTGTCATACTCATCAACATGCAAGTCGTGATTCCTATTACAAGAACATGATCAATCTCATACATCATATATATTTCATCACATTCTTTTGGCCATATCACATCACATAGCATACCCTCCAAAAACAAGTTAGACGTCTTCTAATTGTTGTTGCAAGTTTTACGTGACTACTATGGGTTTCTAGCAAGAACCTTTCTTACCTACGTAAGAGCCACAACGGTGATATGCCAATTGCTATTTACCCTTCATAAGGACCCTCTTCATCGAATCCGATCCGACTAAAGTGGGAGAGACAGACACCCGCTAGCCACCTTATGCAACAAGTGCATGTAAGGCGGTGGAACCAGTCTCACGTAAGCGTACGTGTAAAGTCGGTTCGGGCCGCTTCATCCCACAATGCCGCCAAATCAAGATAAGACTAGTAACGACAAGCAAATTGACCAAATCATCGCCCACAACTACTTGTGTTCTACTCGTGCATAGAATCTACGCATAGACCTAGCTCATGATGCCACTGTTGAGTAACGTAGTAGTAAATCAAAAAAATCCTACGTGTCACCAAGATCAATCTAGGAGATGCTAGCAACGAGCAAAGGGGTAGAGCATCTTCATACCTTTAAAGATCGCTAAGCGGAAGCGTTACTAGAATGCGGTTGATGGAGTCATACTCATAGCGATTCAGATCACGGTGGTTCCGATCTAAGCACCGAACAACGGCGCCTCCGCGTTCAACACACGTGCAGCCCGGTGACGTCTCCTACGCCTTGAACCAACAAGGAGGAAGGAGAGATTGAGGGAGAGCTCTAGTAGCACGACGGCATGGTGACGATGGAGCTGCGTGGTACTTCGGCAGGGCTTCGCCAAGCGCTACGTAAGACGAGGAGGAGGAGGGGTAGGGCTGCGCCGAGAGAGAGAGAGAATTCTATGTCCACAGCCCCAAAACCCTCCACTATAAATAGGATGATAGGGAGGAGGGTGCGCACCCCTAGGGTTCCCTCCCTAGGGGTGGCGGCAACCCTAGATGGCTAGGAGGGCCGGCGGCCAAGGTGGGGAGGAGGGGCGACGCCCTAGGATGGGCCTAGGGCCCCTCCACGCCTAGGGTTTGGCTCCCCTCCACCCTTTGTTGTGCCTTGGGCTGAGGTGGGAGGTGCACCAACCCACCTAGGGGCTGGTTTCCTCCCACTCTTGGCCCATGTAGACTTTCAGGGCCGGTGGACCCCCGGAACCCTTCCGGTGGTCCCGATACATTATCAGTGATGCCCGAAACACTTCTTGTGACCAAATCCTCACTTCCTATATATGAATCTTTACCTCCAGACCATTCCGGAACTCCTCGTGACGTCCGGGATCTTATCCGGGACTCCTAACAACCTTCGGTAACCACGTACACTATTCCCATATAACCCTTGCGTCATCGAACCTTAAGTGTGTAGACCCTACGGGTTCGGGAAGCATGCAGACATGAGCGAGACACCTCTCCGACCAATAACCAATAGCGGGATCTGGATACCCATGTTGGCTCCCACATGTTCCATGATGATCTCATCGGATGAACCACGATGTCGGGGATTCAATTAATCCCGTATACAATTCCCTTTGTCCATTGGTACGTTACTTGCCCGAGATTCGATCGTTGGTATCCCTATACCTTGTTCAATCTCGTTACCGGCAAGGCTCTTCACACCTTTAGTAACACATCATCCCGTGGCTAACTCCTTAGTCACATTGAGCTCATTATGATGATGTCTTACCGAGTGGGCCCAGAGATACCTCTCCGTCACACGGAGTGACAAATCCCAGTCTCGATTCGTGCCAACCCAACAGATACTTTTGAGGATACCCGTAGTGTACCTTTATAGCCACCTAGTTACGTTGTGATGTTTGGCACACCCAAAGTATTCCTACGGTATCCGAGAGTTGCACAATCTCATGGTCTAAGGAAATGATAATTGACATTAGAAAAGCTTTAGCAGACGAACTACACGATCTTGTATTATGCTTAGGATTGGGTCTTGTCCATCACATCATTCTCTTAATGATGTGATCCCGTTATCAACGACTTCCAATGTCCATGGTTATGAAACCATGACCATCTATTGATCAACGAGCTAGCCAACTAGAGGCTCACTAGGGACATGTTGTGGTCTATGTATTCACACACATGTATTACGGTTTCCGGTTAATACAATTATAGCATGAACAATAGACAATTATCATGAACAAGGAAATATAATAATAACTATTTTATTATTACCTCTAAGACATATTTCCAACACAAGCAACAACATTTCTCTCCATATTTGTGGTTGCTTGAAGTTCTTGCGCCACATGCTTACCTTTGTTGCAGACTGTCACCTGCAAGTTTGCATGACAAGACGAGAAAGACGCACAATAATTTTGAATAAAGCTTACCGAGGCCGTGATGGACTCTTTTCCCTTACCGAAGATCAAATCATTCCTCAAATGTCAAGCTCTCCAGAACATGGGCTTTGCTAGTTAATTGCAAGATGTGTAAATCTTCCTGCATTTTTGCTAAGATTGCCCAAAGAAGAGGGAAAATGGGATCATTTCCATATGTGACACGTCATCTGGCACCAATCTAGAAAGCAAGACGGTAAAAGGAACTACTACAACAGGTTGTGCTGCGCCTAGCCAATCGTATCAACAAACTAGAGATCTTCCCCAAGTACAATGGATCACAATAGTCTTATTTATATTCCACGCTATGGGATTGAAAAAATATCTATAAGTATTTAGCCGTTAAATTGTCAAACAAACTACACGTGGAACAAATACTTGCTGAAGTATTTTTTAGTAGCAATTACAATGGAGTGAAGGAACTATTGTATGCTTGTAGAAAATTAAATGATATACCCTGTAATTGCCAAGTATCAACTATCTTAAAAAGAACAACATTTATGAAAATTATAGGCATGATGATGGATGATGGGATGTCGCATGGATAATCTCAACATATAATTATGCATTTAAAAAAGCACAACTCTTGGCTCATACTCCCTTCGTCTCAAAATAAGTGTCGCAGATTTTATACTAAACTAGTACAAATTTTATACTAGATCATCGACACTTATTTTGAAACGGAAGGAGTATTATATAACTTTTGTAACCATATATTTCCTATATAGTCGAATGTGCTAAGAAATGTGATGTCGTGTCTATAATCCTTTGTGGATGTTTATCGGGAGACCGAACACAAATATATCATAGAAGGTTATTGATCGTACGACAATCTTCACGCGCAGTCTTCCCGAAGGAAGACATTTTATTTTTTTGATCTATTGGCATGTTGAGATGCCCGGTCGACAAAGGTCCAAGAGTTGCTTGAAACACACACCATTGTTCACCGTTGCCTTCATTCATGAGAGAGAGACGGCATCGACGACCACTTCACGAGAGAGGCGGCTGCATATGCGACCAGGGAACATAGCCGTCACCCATCTTCTCTCCCTCTCTTCGTCGCTTGGGCACGTCGCCAGGCAATGCCCGTGTGGTGACGGCAAGGAGATCTTGTTTGGGGGCAGCTCGCTACGAAGGCTTGGAGAGCGGCTATGAGTGGGCGAACAAAATGCATGTTCAAGTGGTCTCCACCAGGTGGTGCTCGAGACAGGGTTGGTGAAGCCAGCGGCAGCCGGGCAGATTCATAGCAGCGATCTTTAATGGCGGCTCGACCTAGCTAGGTCACCAAAGAAGAGGGCATTGACATATGGTCATGGATGGCGGGAAGCGACATCATAACCGAACCTGTCGCGCGGCTGGATGTGTGATCCCCCAGGTTTTCTTTAGGGAGCCTATGTATTTGGTTTGGGCGGCGAGATGATGGCGTCATCTCACTGTAGGAATAATGTTCTACCTGCCATTTCCCTGCCGTTGGTGTGCTTATTGGCGGCAGAGGGCGTGCGGGGCAGTTTCTCCAGCAGGTCTTCTAGGATCCAACCAGGATCCAACCGACTTAGGTTTCCGATGGAACCATTTGGATTCGGGTCGGCGTTCGTGCTCTACTGAGTGTCTACAAGCCCTTATCGGCGTTATCCTCTCTCGAACACGATTTGTGCCCGTTGGTGTCTCCTCATCTGCAATGACGACTTGTACAAGTTCCTGCGTTTATAGAAGTTGGATCCAACAAGAAGACATCACTCATGGCGTGTCGTCGATGGATGCAGGAAGACAAAGGTTTTGCACAACTATATTTGTAAGGACCTATAATACTCAATATATGATCGCCCTTTAGAAAAAAGAGGGAATCGTCGGCTACTAAAAGATAATGCGAAACTGAAGAAGCTCCTTAAAGAAGGTGGCGAGTGGCATGGTTGGTGTCTCCCTCAAACACTTGGGAAATCTGGAACCGGGACCAAACCCAGATTCCAAAGCCTCAAGCGTCATCGGGACAAGGACATATACGATGGTGACATATTGATACAGATGTCACATGATAAAAAATAGCTTCAAACATATACATTGATTTTTTTTTCTTCAATGCAAGCTATCACTAGTATGTCTCATGAAGAAAAAGAAAATAGAGATTTCGATACACATGCAACTCTATTTTTCACTTCAGTCTTTCAGGTTTTTGCATCGGGCCACATTTTTTTCCTCCAAATACTCACCTCTTGTTGAGGATCCCCATACCCTATCCAAACCTACAAAACACACTGAGATCAGGTCGTTCGATTCTATCGTGTGTACAGATCAACCCCCCCTCCCCCCGCGCGTCACCTTTAGCAAACAATGACGCTTGGTTAACGATCTAGCTAGGTATCAAAACACGTACGATGGGGTACGAGATGCAAACCTTTTCAGGTGTTTCCGCATTTCAGTGGTTCAAACATAGAAGGGGCAGGTACACTCAGCAGATAAGTCAATAATTTGAAACCTCCGTGGTGCTAACATGGCACAGTACATTAGAGAGCATACAAATAATTGCAATTCGGCTCAGAATGGCGTGTGCATACACACCAAACATGGGACGAGTAGCATCGAAAGCCAAAATGGGGAAATGGGGTATCGACAATCATGGCCACCCTAACAACATCTTCAGTACATTACAGGAAAAGGAAACACGCATAACAGCAATCAATATGTAACGCAACGGAACCATCATAGTACCGAGTATACAGATCAAAGCCAATCATTAACCAGCCAAACTACCTTATTAACCAGCTACTTAGTAGTCATCCCCCTCGTCGCCCTCGTCGTCCGCGCCTTCGGCGCCGACCTCCTCGTAGTCCTTCTCGAGGGCGGCCAAGTCCTCACGGGCCTCCGAGAACTCACCTTCCTCCATGCCCTCGCCGACGTACCAGTGCACGAACGCGCGCTTGGCGTACATCAAGTCGAACTTGTGGTCGATGCGCGAGAACACTTCGGCGACGGCGGTGTTGTTGCTGATCATGCACACGGCCCGCTGAACCTTCGCCAGGTCGCCTCCGGGGACGACGGAAGGTGGCTGGTAGTTGATGCCACACTTGAACCCGGTAGGGCACCTTTGTGATGGCAGCATAAATAAGTTAGTTAGACAGTCATGTGTCAACTTTTAATTAAGTGGATAGTTGCTCGTGATAAATAATATAAGCGCAACTAATAACACGATAAAGACAGCTTACCAGTCGACGAACTGGACGGTTCTCTTGGTTTTGATGGTTGCTACCGCGGCATTGACGTCCTTGGGAACAACATCGCCACGGTACATCAAGCAGCAGGCCATGTATTTGCCATGCCTAGGGTCACATTTGGCCATCATGCTTGAGGGCTCAAAGACAGCATTGGTGATTTCAGGCACAGAGAGCTGCTCATGGTATGCCTTCTCGGCAGAGATGACAGGGGCATACGACGAAAGCATGAAATGGATACGTGGGTAAGGGACGAGGTTGGTCTGGAACTCTGTGACATCCACATTGATGGCACCATCGAACCTCAGGGAGGTGGTAAGTGAAGATATGATCTGTGATATCAGCCTGTTCAAGTTGGTGTAGGTTGGCCTCTCAATGTCAAGAGACCTCCGGCATATGTCATAGATAGCCTCGTTATCTAGGAGGACCGCAACGTCGGTGTGCTCAAGCAAAGAGTGAGTGGAGAGCACACTGTTGTACGGTTCTACAACAGCTGTTGAGACCTGAAATACAGAGTGGCATGAGATAAAAAGGATAATGATAAGCTGAGCTGAAAATAATAATGTTACAACATATCTCCATACTGCCCCCACAACAGCTAAGATGCAGATAACCTACTCACATGAACACTCTGAATGGTCCACAGTCCAGTCACATGGATAGGTAGGTACAGTTCTATGGAATAATGTTGGCTCATAAGTAGTGCATGCTTTACAGGTACCATATATAACCAGGGCTCTAAGTTAAACTAATTCTACGCCATCATTAGCATTTTAGCTTTTCACATTTTCTATTGAAAATATCTAGAAATGATGGAAGAGCTAGCTTAAAGACAACATCCTCTCAGAATACAAAATTAAACAAGACAGAATAATACACTCAAATTTTCTGAAATAACACACATTAACATGATAATCGTGCATGAACAAGTTATACCTGTGGGGAAGGGTAAATGGTGAAACCAAGCTTAGATTTCTTGCCATAATCAACCGAGAGGCGCTCCAACAACAGAGAGCCCAGTCCTGATCCAGTTCCACCGCCGACAGCATTGAACACCAAGAACCCCTGCAGCCCGGTGCAATTGTCTGCCAATTTGCGTACACGGTCCAGACACAGATCTACAATCTCCTTTCCAACTGCATTACACAAATACAATCAGAACTGGATGCATCCGTAATCGCAGTAGACTAGAATTTCAATAGCAATCGCAGAAATACAAGATGAATTACCAGTGTAGTGGCCACGGGCGAAGTTGTTGGCGGCATCCTCCTTCCCAGAGATGAGCTGCTCCGGGTGGAAGAGCTGGCGGTAGGCACCGGTGCGCACCTCATCGATGACAGTGGGCTCAAGGTCGACGAAGATGGCCCTCGGCACGTGCTTGCCCGCACCGGTCTCACTGAAGAACGTGTTGAACGCATCGTGTGCAACCCCAACCGTGGTATCACTGAATCATCAACCAAAAGGCAGCATTAATACATGGATTGGAAGAAATCTAATCACTGATCTTTGAACTAACTTATCTACAGCCAGGTTTCAATCAAGACTTATTCTGAGACAATAGAGACAGGCTACACTCTGCATAATTATTAATTGATGGTTCTGGAATAAGCATTGGACCGAATCAACAAAACAAATCCTCCAGGAGGATGCCATTTTTGGTAGCTAGCCGGTAAACTCTTCGATCCGTGCTCAGTCCGGTACTCGTAGCTCCATCGCTACGATACTAGGAGTATTTATGAAGCACCACATTTCTGAAAACATTTATTAAGCGTCGTACCATTGTCAAAAAATTCAGATCTCGCGTCTTAAAACTTAAAAGGATCAAAACTCGCAACTGTTTCCTGGTACGTACCTACAAATTTTTAGAAAGAACACGACGTCTGTCCGGTCTAGTTAACAGAAACAGAATAGAAAGGGTACAAAGGACCTAGGAGAAGTTGTAATTTGATGAAGCGTCGCGCGTCTCCTCGTGTTCTTGCCGATCTCTCAACAACCAACAAAATGAAAATGAATGAATGAAAAAAAAAATCCTTCCACACAAACCCAGCGCAGTGTCCAAACGGGAAGTACAGACTAACGGAACGTGATGATGATTCAGAAAAAGAAAAAAAAAACTACCTCAATGCCCATTCGCAATTCGTAGCATTTACGGGGAAAAAGAGGGGAAAAGGAGGTAGTAAAACATAAGATTATAAGAGGGGAAAACAGGAATTCGGGGCCAATTTAACCGCAATTTGCGGCCAATAACCCGCAGCGCCTCGCGACATTGAGAAACGGAATGCGTTCACGGATCGGGATCCAGGAAGGACCACGCACGCACCTGGGCATGGTGCCATCCTGCTGGATGCCGTGCTCGAGGCAGTAGAGCTCCCAGCAGGCGTTGCCGACCTGGATCCCGGCCTGGCCGATGTGGATGCTGATGATCTCCCTCATCTCGTCTCGTCTCGCTCGCCGCCTCCTCCTCCTCCTCCTCCTCCTCCCGGTTCTTTCGCAGGAAGGTGTAAAGAATGGACGGGCCTGCTCTGCTTCTCTCTCCCTTCCCAAAATGCGTGAGATCGGGAGATAAAAGGGGGCGAGGAGAAGTGGAGGGGATCGGGCAGTTTGCGGGCGCAGCGTCGGGGAGGGAGGGAGGGAGGGAGCGGTTGCCTTTTACTGTACGTGCGAGCCGGTGCTCCGTCCGTGGACGTGATTCACGTGAGCCGGCCCCCGTTCTGTTCAGTTACCGATGGCGGTCACGTCTCCTCCTCCAGGGAGTAAATGGGGCCTCGCCAACGGAAACGGGTCGACGGGCGAGGGTAACTGCTGCGCATGCAATGCATGGTCATCGTCACGTCACTAGAATCAAATCGACCCTTAAAACAAAAAACCAAAAATGAATCGGAGAGACAAGGAATCGGATGCTGCCATTTTTTTAGCGACATCTTTTCCTGTTTATTATTTTTGGAAAAAGGCATGTGGATCCATTAATCAAACCAGCAACACACACCATTGAAAATACGAAAACGGCTATTAGTGAATGTAATGCCCTCCCTTAGATACTTAGATCACGTGCCAATCCTTTTTTTTATTTTTGGGAAACAGGCACGAGCAATACCTGAATTTAAATTAATAAAATCAACAGCAAGATAACAGGGTTCAAGAGTGCAACACCGGTTGCATAAAAGGGGCGCAAAGCTCAATTACGAGAGGAGCTTAAATGGAGATAAACGAACAGCATAGCTATCTTTGGCATTCCTGTGAGCGTCATGGAGGTGCTTAAGCTTGATGAGGATGTTTTCACTGCCTCCTCGCTATCTTTCTTCCTTTTGAGAGAAGCCCATTGCTGAAAGAAGAGCCCATTTGAAAACATGGTTAAATATGTGAGCAGGGATAATTTCTTTGACGGTTAATTTGTTAAGAGTAGTTCAAAGCGTCTAGGCTAAGGCTCAAAAACTCACTGTGCTAAGCGACGAGGTTGCTCGTGATGTTGGCTTATATGAGCTATGATATCGTTCATGGAGGACGAGTTTCAAGTGATACCAAAACATTCCCTAACACAGTTTCACAAGAATGAAGACGACACACATTTAAAAATGATGTGGTTAGCGTCTTCTGGGCTACCGCAAAGGGAGCAACACCCATTGCCAGGACCACGCCTCTTCTACAGGTTAATGGCCGAAGGAAGCTTGTCGATGATAGCTTGCCTAAAAAAATGTGAACTTTGAGCGACATCCTTGCCGTCCAAAGAGCTTGGCGAAATTCACCTTAGGGTCACAAACCAACATATTGTGCATAGACTTAGTGAAGAAAGTTATAGATTTTTTGAGAGATCAAGAGACAGAGTCATTCACAGAGCCTAAGATAATGTTAGTCAGCACATCGTTAAGGTTTTTAAGATTTGAAGTCTCAACAGGGGAAATAAACCTAAGAAAACTTACATTAGGTGAGCACAAAAAAATATCGATCACTAGGGCCTCGAGCTCAACAGCAATCGAAAACAAAGCCGGAAAGTAAAGCAGCTTGTCAAAGAGTCACGGGGATAACCATAATTTAATAAGTTGGCCATTGCCTATCTGGAATTTAGGCCCCCAAGTTAAGCACTTTCGTGCAATTTTTTACCCCAGTCCAGATCCGCGATCCTCTCATGTCTGAAGCAAGTGAAGAAAGAACAATTAGGGAAATATTTAGCTTTAAGAAGCCTCGGCCAAAGCCCATGTCATTTTGCACAAATTTTGAAATCCACTTAGTGAGGAACGCTATGTTTATAAATCCAGAATTGGTAATACCTTCCACTCCCTGGACCTTAAGCTTGCAAATATCACCCATCTAACCATGTGGTATTTCCTTTTCTTAGTATCGGCTTCCCAGAAAAAACTCGCCCTTACCTTGTCAAATTTCCCATGCATCCCTTCTCCTAGGATAAAAAGGCCCATAGCAAACGTAGGGATTGCCGAAAGGCACACACTAGTGAGGATAAGCCTTGCGGTCGACGATACCAGGTTTCCCTGCCTTGGAAACGTGTGAATCTTGACACGATGACATAATCATCCGCCCTAGATTCCCCAATAATGAATGACCAACCATTCGCTTGGATTATACATATTAGGCAATGTGGCTTGCATCCTCCCAACATAATTGCTTTACAATCTCCCCTCAATTCTGTTTTTTCTGGATGGCAACTTTTCATCACTTTGTCCATTAAATTTTTGAACGAGTGGCTATATAGAGCATGACAAATTATATTTTTTAGGCTTTTTGCACATGTCAACTACATCAACTATATCATGGAAATTTATGTGTTTTTAGGATTTTTACACATGGTCAATGCTATAATTTGGTAAATTCTACATTTTTAGACTTTTACATATGGTAACTCGCTTTTTAAAACATGGCATGTGCCTCTGATATAGCATATCAATTCATGAATGTGGCGGCAACTTTCTGCACTGTACCATGGCAATTCTATGCATTGTAACATGGCAACCTCTATCATGTAGCATGACTATTATCTACGTTGTAGCATGGCAATTCCTAAAGTCATGTGTGAACCTTTCTCCTTATGTAGCAAGGCAATTCTATCTGTTGTATCATTGCTATGTTCTGAATATATATTATATAGTATATGACAATTCCTAATCTTTTTTTCTGTAAGTTTTCTTTTGCAGCATGACAATTCTGTCTTCTAGCAATATAGCAATAGCATGGCATTTTATCTAGTTGTGTGAGGGAGTGGGTGGGTGAACAATCTAACAACGGGGGACTCGATGAGGACTAGTCTTTGTCGCGTGGAGGGTGTCGTTCAATCGGGGGAGCTTCCTAGCGTGAACGAAGTCGTTCTCTTGTGGTAGCATCCCAACGTGCATGATCATTCATGCCAAGAATGCCATGGAGGGCACGTGTGAGCCATATGAATGTCAAAAAATTGAAGAAAATGAAATTGATATCCTAGAGGGGTTGATCATTTTCTTCGTCCTGAATTAGTTGATGACACACCATCGCCGGGTCTAACCCGTCGGTTGATTGTGTTTGGGAAGTCATCAAGGCCATGGTCCTGCCAAACCAACATTTTGAAGAAGAAACCATCAAAGTTGTCAACGTTAGAAGATCCACAAATCTAAGACTGCAACCTCTGAAAAATCTTACATGATTTACACCAGCACTGACGGGGATATCCCCCATGGTATGACACGGCCTGGCGACTCACAGAAGACCCGGCCGAAGACATGACATCTTATTAATGACCCGGCCAGGCAACTCACAGGAGACCCGTTAAAAACATGACATCTTATTTATGACCCGACAAGCGGGTCACAGGATGACCAAGCCCAAGACCCGGCGGGTGAGCCGGCGCCAGGCGGTTCACAAGAGAAGGCCCACAGGAGAAGGACCACAAGAGAGAAGGATTCCCTCAAAGGAAATAAGACCCGGAGTAGGATTCGTGAGAGACTAGTCCTAATCCTACTCCTAGTAGGACTCTATTTGTAAACCTACCCTCTCCACTTATATAAGGAGGGGTAAAGCACCCCTAGAGGGACAAGTTCTCAAGAGACACAAGTCTACAAGTTTTAGACAACACAAGAGATTAGAGGCACAAGAGATTAGAGGTAGCAATTAGCACCCTTGTAACCGAGAGATCTTCATCATCATCAATACCAGACGAGCAGGACGTAGGCTTTTACCTCCATCGGAGGGGCCGAACTTGGATAAAACTTCGTGTCTTCTCGATTCCGATCAACCCTTTCAAGCCGCCACGTAGTTGCGTCTCGCCCCGAACCTAAGTCCGTTCACCCGGACATCTGCCGTGACAAATCCACGACAGTTGGCGTCCACTGTGGGGCATCTTGCATGGTGGTATTGTGTTCTTGAAAGGATCTTTCCAGGGATTGAGAAACTCGTGATATGCCAGATGAAGAAAAGCTGGCGTAGAAGGATCACGTCGTTGATGAACAGTCGAAACTCTTATACGATATTGGATCGAAATAAAAATCAGGGTTGTGTGTGTATACACTGCCACAATGACCATGCAATCCAAGGAAACAAATCGATTCCTGCTGCACCGCTCTACGAAGTCACCAAAAGCAGCGTTCGACATGAACTTCGGGATCGGATCGGAAGCGGCCAGGACGACCCAAAACGGATCGATCACGGACTCGGCGTCGCCGACCCCGCCGCGGCTCGCCTCGTGTCCTTGCCGGCCTTGCTCCACCGCGCCTGCCCGCGACCGCTGTGGCTCGCCTCACCCATCCCCCACACCGCCGCTCCCGCTTCACCTTCTTGCCGAGCCGGCCACTGCTGCGCGGGGCTCTTCTCACCTCCGGCTACTGCTGCGCCGGATCTTCCCACTGGAGCTCGGCCCTCACTGAGCCGCCTCCGTGGCCGAGCTTGCCCAGCTGTGCCGCTGTGGCTCGCCCCCACCTCAATCGCTCACCTCAGCACCGCCTCACCTCGCCCGCCGTCGCCACACGAGCCGTCCCGCCTCTGCTGGCTAGGGCTGCCTCAAGCCGGTCGTTGTCGAGGTGCGCTTCGAGACGGCCTCTCCCGCACGTACGAACCGGACTCGGTCTTCGCCGCTGCTTCAGACAGCCGTCGTCCCGTACCATTGCTTCGGTCGGCTGCCGCCCGCCGGCTCCCTGCCGTTGACAGCTCCTCGCCGCACCTCCCCTGCGCGCCGTCGCCCCGCTCCGCACCTCCGACCGCCGGCTCCCTGCCGCTGACAGCTCCTCGCCGCACCTCCCCTGCGCGCCGTCGCCGTGCACCTACCGACCGCCGGCTCCCCGCCGCCGTCAGCTTCGCCCTCGCCTCCACCTCTGACCTCCAACGCGCATACGCGCTGTTGCCGCACCTGCCGGCCACCATCGGCCGGTACCACCACCGCGCTGCCCTGTGCGGTTGGAGGTAGGATAAGGAAAGGGGGGTGGGGGCTGGTCTTAGAAAAAGGTCATCCAAGGGATCATCTGGCTATACCTATTATATTCTAAGTACGGGCGTCCGCATTTTATCTGACAAAATACCAGAGGAACCACACACAGGAATTGCTGCGTTCAATCGGCAGTGACAATGTCAGTCCAGAACTTGTTTTCTTGCTTGAAAGATCATGTCCAAACATTATCAATTATCTGTGTGCATCTGACAAAGAAATCAGGTGCTATCTATCCTATTTATTGTGTCAGTATTTATTTATTTACCAGAGAACAAAGCATTGTTGGGGAACGTCGCATGGGAAACAAAAAATTTCCTACACACACGCAAACCTATCCATGGTGATGAGCATCTACGAGAGGAAGAGTGGATCTATGTACCCTTGTAGATCGCTAAGCGGGAAGCGTTAAGAAATACGGTTGGTGTAGTCGAACTTCTTCGCGATCCAAATCGCCGAGCATCCCGCGATCCAATCACGAACCGTCCCGCGAACACATCATGATCCGTCCCGCGAACTCATCACGATCCGTCTCACGATCTTGATCATGATCTGTCCCGCGAACTCATCATGATCCGTTCCGTGATCACATCACGAACCGTCTCGCGATCTCGATCACGGTCCTTCCGATCTAGCGCCGAACGGACGGCACCTCCGCGTTCAGCACACGTGCAGCTTGATGACGATCTCCATCGTCTCGATCCAGCGAGAGGAGGTGGAGAGGAGAGAGAGTTCACCGGCAGCGTGATGGCGCTCCGGTGATGGTGGTGGAGCAATTCCGGCAGGGCTTCGCCTAAGCGCTGCAGAAAACCGATCTAGAGGAGAAACTATGCACCGGTGGAACAGGTAGCACGTGGCCGGAAATTCTGTCCAAAAACCACCCAATCCACTAGTATATATAGGAGGAGAGGAGAGGAGAGGAAGCCAAGGCCTTTGGGTCGGCCGAAATAGGAGGTGGGAGCAATCCTACTTCACCTCCAATCCTAGTTGGAGTAGGATTGCCTCCTATTGGCTGATTTTTCCACTTTTTGCTTTAGGACTTTCTCTCCTGCGCCATGGGCCTTTGTGGCTGTTTTCCAAGCCCACTAAGGGCTGGTTATTATTATCCCACAGCCCATGGACCTCTTGGGGTCGAAATACCCCTCCCGGAGGTCCTCCGGTACACTACCGGCACTCCCGGTACAATACCGATACTCCCGGTACACTACCGATGAGCCCGAAACTTTTCCGGAAACCAAACTGGGACTTCCTATATATGAATCTTTACCTCCGTACCATTCCGGAGCTCCTCGTGACGTCCGGGATCTCATCCGGGACTCCGAACAACCTTCGGTCACCACCATACATAACTCTACACTACCGAAACGTCACCGAACCTTAAGTGTGCAGACCCTGCGGGTTCGAGAACTATGTAGACATGACCGATACACCTCTACGGTCAATAACCAATGGCGGGACCTGGACGTCCACATTGGTTCCTACATATTCTACGAAGATCTTTATCGGTCGAACCTCTATGTCAAGGATTCAGTTAATCCCGTATAACGTTCCCTTTGTTCTTCGGTATGTTACTTGCCCGAGATTCGATCGTCGGTATCTCCATACCTAGTTCAACCTCGTTACCGGCAAGTCTCTTTACTCGTTCCGTAATACAAGATCCCGCAACTAAGAATTAGTCACATTGCTTGCAAGGCTTATTGTGATGTTGCATTACCGAGTGGGCCCCGAGATACCTCTCTGTCACACGGAGTAACAAATCCCAGTCTCGATCCATGCCAACTCAACAGACACCATCGGAGATACCTGTAGAGCACCTTTATAGTCACCCAGTTACGTTGCAACGTTTGATACACACAAGGCACTCCTCCGATATCTATGAGTTGCATGATCTCATGGTCATAGGAACACATACTTGACATGCGGAAAAGTTTGCAGTTTGGGTCTTGTCCATCACATCATTCTCCTAATGATGTGACCCCGTTATCAAATGACATCTCATGTCCATGGCTAGGAAACCTTAACCATCTTTTGATCAACGAGCTACTCTATTAGAGGCATACTAGGGACATGGTTTTGTCTATGTATCCACACATGCATCTAAGTCTCCGATCAATACAATTATAGCATGGATAATAAACGATTATCATGAACAAGGAAATATGATAATAACTAATTTATTATTGCCTCTAGGGCATATTTCCAACAGTCTTCCACTTGAACTAGAGTCAATAATCTAGTTCACATCACCATGTGATTCGCATTGTTATGAATCTAACACCCAACGAGTTCTGGGGCTCGATCATGCTTTGCATGTGAGAGAGGTCTTATAGTCAACGGGTCTGTAACATTCAGATCCGTGTGCACTTTGCAAATACCTATGTCAAACTGTAAACACTGCTACCACACTCCGCTCGGTACTATTCCAAATGGCTGCTCCACTATACGTATCCAGATTGCTACTACGAGTCATCCGGATTAGTGTTAAAGCTTGTATCGACGTAACTCCTTACAACGAACTCTTTATCACCTCCATAATCGAGAAACATCTCCTCAGTCTCTTAGTTACTGAGGATAATCTTGACCGCTGTCCAGTGATCCACTCCTGGTTCACTCTTGTACCCCCTGACGGACTCATGGCAAGGCACACACAGGTGCGGTACACAGCATGGCATAATATAGAGCCTATGGCTAAGGCATATGGGACGATGTTCGTCCTTTCTCTTTCTTCTGCCGTTGTCGAGCTTTGAGTCTCACTCAACTTTCACACCTTACAAATCAGGCGAGAACTCTTTCTCTGACTGATCCATTTTGAACTCTTTCAAAATCTTGTCAAGGTATGCACTCATTGAAAGTCTCATCGAGCATCTTGATCTATCTTCATAGATTTTGATGCTCAACAATTAGGTAGCTTCATCCAGGTCTTCCTTTGAAAATCACTTTCCAAATGACCGTTTTATGCTTTCCAGAAACTCTACATTATTTCTGATCAACAATATGTCATCCACATATACTTATCAGAAATTCTATAGTGCTCCCACTCACTTTATTGCAAATACAAGTTTCTCGTAAACTTTGTATAAACATCAAAACTTTGATCACCTCATCAAAGCGTATATTCCAACTCCGAGATGCTTGCTTCAGTCCATGGAAGGATCACCGAAGCTTGCACACCTTTTAGCATCCTTAGGCCTGACAAAACCTTCTGGTTGTATCACATACAACCTTTCCTCAAGTAAACCGTTAAGGAAACGATGTTTTGACATCCATCTGCCAGATTTCATAATTGAAAACACAGCAACTGCTAACATAATTCCAACAGACTTTAGCACCACTACGAGTGAGAAAGTCTCATCGTAGTCAACTCCTTGAACTTGTCACAAACATCTTTGCAACAAGTCGAGCTTTACAAATAGTGACATTCGCCATCAGTGTCTGTCTTCATTTTAAAGATCCATTTGTACTCAACGACCTGTCGTCCAACAAGCAAGTCTACCAAAGTCTACACTTGGTTTTCATACATGGATCCTATCTCGGATTTCATGGCCTCCAACCATTTGTCGGAATCCGGGCCCATCATCGCTTCTCCATAGCTCGTAGGTTCATCGTTTGTCCAACAACATGACCTCCAAGACAGGGTTGTCGTACCGCTTAGGAGCAGTACACATCCTTGTCGACCTACGAAGTTCGATAGTAACTTGATCCTGAAGCTTCATGATCATCATCATTAACTTCCTCTTCAACTAACGTAGGCTTCACAGAAACAACATCCTACGTTCCGCTACTCTCTGGTTGAACAAAGTTTAAACAACCTCATCAAGTTCTATCTTCCTCCCACTTAATTCTTTCGATAGAAACTTTTCCTCGAGAAAGGATCCGTTTTAGTAACAAACACTTTGCACTTGGATCTGAGATAGAAGGTTCACCCAACTGATCTTAGGGTATTCTATGAAGATGCATTTGTCCGCCTTGGGTTCGACCTCATTAGGTGAAAACATTTTCCACACAAGTGTCGCAGCCCCAAGTATTAAGAAATGACAACTTAGGTTTCTATCAAACCATAATTCACATGGTGTCATCTCAACGGATTTAGATGGTGCCCTATTTAAAGTGAATGTAGTTGTCTCTAATGCATAACCCCAAAATTATAGTAGTAAAACGACAAGAGACATCATAGCACGCACCATGTCCAATAGAGCATAACTATGATGTTCGGACACACCATCACACTATGGTGTTCCAGGTGGCATTTAGTTGTGAAACAACTTTCACATTGTCTTAAGTTGTATGCCAAACTCGTGACTCAGATATTCACCTCCACGATCATATCGCAGTCATTTTTATCTTCTTGTCACGATGATCTTTAAACTTCACTCTGAATTTGCTTGAACCTTTCAAACGATTCAGACTTGTGCTTCATTAAGTAAATATACACTATATCTACTCAAATCATCAGTGAAGGTAAGAAAATAACGATATCCGCTGCACGCTACAAGACTCACTAGATTGCATACATCAACATGTATCATTTCCAATGAATCACTTGCCCGCTCCATCCAACGGGGTCCTTTAGTCATCTTGCCCAAGAGGCATGGTTCGCATGTCTCAACCGATTCGAAATTGAATGAGTCCAAATATCCATCACCATGGAGTTTCTTCATGCACTTTATACCAATATGACATTTTGCGACAGTGCCACAAGTATGTGGTACTATCATTATTTAACTTTGTATCTTTTGACATCAATGTTATGAACATGTGTATTACTACGATCAAGATTTCAACAAACCATTCTCACTGGGTGCATGACCATTGAAGGTATTATTCATGTAAACAGAATAACTATTATTCTCTGACTTAAATGAATAACCGTATTGCAACAAACATGATCTAATCATGTTCATGCTCAACGCAAAACACCGAATAACATTTATTTAGGTTCGTCACTAATCCTGAAGGTAGAGAGAGCGTGCGATGTTGATCACATCAACCTTGGAAACATTTCCAACACACATCGTCACCTCACCCTTAGCTAGTTCTCCGTTTATTTCGTAGCTTTTATTTCGAGTTACTAACATTTAGCTAGTTCTCAATGGACGTAGCAAGCCGCCGGATTTGCTTTATGGTCTTCACCAACAACGCCGTGGCTGTCTCTCGTGACCGCGTCATCTTAAACAACGTCACGATGACTTACCGTCCATGCTAGTTTCCGACGCCACGGGCGACTTACCAATTGTGCCGGCTTACAACGCCATCGCCGTCTCTCGCCATTCACGCCGGCTTACAAAACAGTGTGGCGTCTTTCACAACACACCGGCTTATAATGCCACGGTTGATTTCTACATCTACATCATCATATCGGCGCAGTGCTTGCATGTGCAAGCCGCCCAACGAACGCGCGCAAGACGCTGCCCACAGTCTGATATACATCAACATATTAGTGCAGTGCTCATCGATATGAGCCGCCAGACGGACAGGCGCACAAGTTGCCGCCACTACAATTTGGTTCACTTCAACAAACAGCCGGAGCGAACCATCGACCGGATCATTACAGCAATTCATACGGGATCATCTATAACCCGCCATAGCTAACCTCAACTTTCAGTGGAGATCCTCAAGCCACCTCTTCGAGTCAACTTGATGCTCGGGGGCTACACACATGGCAAGACACATTTGGTCGTTTTCAATGAGAAGCCCGGGTCTTCGCAAGAGGAAATTTTCCGGCTCAGAAATTTGAGTTGAAGTGGTTTGTTCGCCATCAAAACGGCTGATCTATCATCCGGCTTTATACCCTATCAAGCGTTGTTGCAGGGAGGCTCCTTGCCTTCAGGTATAGCTTACATCTCCCCTGCACAGTCTGCTTTTACGCTGTTGCAAGGAGGCTTCTTGCCTTCAGGTATAGCTTACATCTCCCTTGCACAGCCAGCGTTATGCCCAATTAAGCACTGTTGCAAAGAGGCTTCTTGCCTTCGGGTATAGCTTACATCTCCTTTGCACAGCCAGCTGTTATTAAACTGTTGCAAGGAGGCTTCTTGCCTTCGGGTATAGCTTACATCTCCCTTGCACAGTTGGCTTTATGCCTAGTTTGGTTACATTAAGCGCTGTTGTTGATGGAGGCTTCTTACCTTTGGTATAGCTTACAGGACCCTAAGACAACATCGTGTACACCAAATTCTAGTTGCTTATCAACTGCGGCCATCGAAGGGGGCTTCTTACCGACGGGTATCGCTTATCTCACCCTAATGGCCGGCTTTATGCCACTTCCAGTTACTTATTAACCGCGGTTGTCGAAGGGGGCTTCTTACCGACGGGTTCGCCTATCTCACCCTAACAACCGGCGTTTACGCCAAAACTCAGTTCCTTATCAACTGTAGCTGTTGAAAGAGGCTTCTTGTCTTCGGGTATAGCTTACATCTCCTTTCAAACAGTCGGCTTTATCAGTAAGACGTGGTTGTCGATGGAGGATTCTTGCCTTCGGGTATAGCTTACATTACCCATCGACAGCCGATGTCCGCGCCTACAACTGTAGCTGTTGAAGGAGGCTTCTTGCCTTCGGGTATAGCTTACATTCCCTTCCAACAGCCGGCTTTATCAGTAAGTTGTGGTTTTCGATGGAGGCTTCTTGCCTTCGGGCATAGCTTACATTACCAATTGACAGCCGGCGTCCGTGCCTAAAACTGTAGTTGTTGAAGGAGGCTTCTTGCCTTTGGGTATAGCTTGAATTCCCTTCAAACAACCGGCTTTATACCGTTCCGGCTCATCAGTAGCCACGGCTGTCGATGGAGGCTTCTTACCTTGGGTATAACTTACATTACCCATTGACAGCCGACGTTCACGCTTACAATATTTGCTGTCAACAGGAGGCTTCTTACCTTGGGTATAGCTTACATTACCCATTGACATCCGACGTTCGCGCTTACAATATTTGCTGTCAACAGGAGGCTTCTTACCTTTGGATATAGCTTACATTACTCTAAAAACAGCCGGCTTTATGCCATTCCGGTTGACATGTCAGCCGTGGATTATTCAAGGGGGCTTCCCACCTCCAGGTAACATGCCGACTTATCAAGCCGGGTCAGAGCAAGGTTATGAGAAAAGGAGCAATGTTATGAAAGGTATAAACATCTCCGGGTTGAGCTTCTTCAAGCCGCCCTTACAACAATGCAGAATATATCCTGTCTTGTTTATTTTTTGCAGGTACTATCTCTTAAAAGATAAGCCGTCGTTAAAGTGTTTTGCAAGAGCAAATGAATTTTTTAATAGCCAACATGGTTGGATCTTCATGGTTTATCATAACCAGTAATAAATGATTGGGATTTTTTCAAACCAGCTCGGAGAAATTATTATCTTTCAAGAGCCGCCCTATTAGATATAATGTCGTGTCATCTAATTGGCCGGTTCTCGGATTTCTTTAATTGTGCTCTGTAGTAATCTACAACACTCACGGATTTCTCAAACTTATATTTGCCGGGTTGCACCGCAACCACGAGCAGGAATTTCATGTCAAAGACAAAGGTATTATTCCAGGATATTCATTTCGGGTTATATTACGACCACGGTCAAAGATTCATTCAACAAATTATGGTAAGACGTATTATTCTCACATAGTCCCGAGTCGCCGCAGGCAGACGACCCGACGCTTGGGGGCTACATTATCCAAGTCCAAGCTTATATCAATTATGCAAGTCCCATGTCGCTGCAAGCATGCACCATGACACTTGGGGGCTAATGCAAGCCGGTTTTCAAACCATTACATTGTCAGCAAGACCATATTATCTCAAGGAGATGAGCCGGCCCTTCTATATTTTTCTAAAGTCCCAGCCAGTAATTCTTACTGACCCGGCACTTGGGGGCTACAGTATTCAGCCGTTCCAACAGATTAAGAGATTCAAATTGAAGACCCGACGCATCACATTCTGATGAGCCGGCCCTTGGGGGCTACACCCGCTGAAGCTTTCTGATGAGCCGGCCCTTGGGGGCTACACCCGCCGAAGCATTATAAGATATAAGGCAATTATAAGTCCCAGGTTGCTGCAGGCAGGACAACCCGACACTTGGGGGCTACACAGTCCAAAATGTTATTTGCAAAGCACCAAGTTATCATGGATAATCTCGGAGCTTGGGGGCTATAGGTAATATGGACATATCAAAAACTTTGAGGAGAATTTTCAAGATATTAAATATGGAGTTCAGTTGTTAGACCCGGCGTCACCAACACTTATGACCCGGTGTTATCAAAAGATCATAACCCGCCAGAGTTTATATAAGCCGCCCTGCTTCACAACAATGAAAGTCCGGTTCTACATCAGATGGATTTTCATCCCAATATTTATCAAGTCAGCAGGATTCTAGTTATTTAACCTGGAGTCACCAACGATAATGACCCGGCATCATCAATGATTATGACCCGACGGAGATGACCCGCTAAGAGTATTGGAAGCCGACTCAATGGCATACGGGTGTTCTATTCTCAATATTTTTCAAAAGACATTGACAAGCAAGATGATTATCAAGACGACTCATTCATATGGAGAAAAGACCCGGATTTCTGAGAAGCCATTTTATAAGCCGGCCAAAGGAGCAAGCCGGCCACTTAACATATTTGTTACTCTTATTTCAGAAGCTTACCATGAAAAAATCAAGCTAACCTAGGGGCCAATGACGGGGATATACCCCATGGTATGACCCGGCCTGGCGACTCACAGGAGACCCGGCCGAAGACATGACATCTTATTAATGACTCGGCCAGGCAACTCATAGGAGACCTGTTAAAAACATGAGATCTTATTTATGACCCGGCAAGCGGGTCATAGGATGACCAAGCCCAAGACCCGGCGGGTGAGCCGGCGCCAGGCGGCTCACAAGAGAAGGCCCACAGGAGAAGGACCACAAGAGAGAAGGATTCCCTCAAAGGAAATAAGACCCGAAGTAGGATTCGTGAGAGACTAGTCCTAATCCTACTCCTAGTAGGACTCTATTTGTAAACCTACCCTCTCCACTCCTAGTAGCACCCCTAGAGGGACAAGTTCTCAAGAGACACAAGTCTACAAGTTTTAGACAACACAAGAGATTAGAGGCACAAGAGATTAGAGGTAGCAATTAGTACCCTTGTAACCGAGAGATCTTCATCATCATCAATACCAGACGAGCAGGACGTAGGCTTTTACCTTCATCGGAGGGGCCGAACCTGGGTAAAACTCCGTGTCTTCTCGATTCCGATCAACCCTTTCAAGCCTCCACGTAGTTGCGTCTCGCCCCGAACCTAAGTCCGTTCACCCGGACATCTGCCGTGACAAATCCACGACAAGCACCGAAGAGCGCATCAAGGCAACGAAAATGTGTAGTACACCTTGAAAAGCTTAATTTATTGTACAAATATATTCAACAAAATAATAAGAATCACAAAACACATAATCAACATTAGAGAAAATGTTGTGGGGGGGGGGACAACAAAATCATTGTATCATTGATGACCATGGAGCAATAATCCAATAAACTAATACTATGAAGTATGATAAATGGGTAATCAAGGTATTAGTGGTGTCCACTTTTGCAAAATTGTGGGGGGGGGATTATGAGTTTGTTCGGAAACTAATCATAATCATAATTTTCAAAGGTTTGATTAAATTTATGAGCCATTGAACATAATTGGGAGTGACGTGATAGATGTTGCGGGTTAGTTCACGTTCGTGTGGAGTGCTAGCAGTCAGATCCACGCCGCGACATGGCCGGTCCCCTGATTGCAGCGGTGATGGTTTAAGGCAGGGTTACATTCAACTACTCGCTAGATCCACCCTTGGCATGCATGGAATACCGATTCAGATTGGCTGCCTTACCATGGCAAAGGTAGCCAAGCTACAGTACCGCTACCTTTGCCCAATCTCTACCGTCCGATTGAAAAGTGGTGGTTCAGATCTGATGCTACAGTGTGATCAACAGTGTTTTGCGTGAACAGTGTGTTGCGTGGGCAGTGATCGGGAATAGTGATTTGACAAATCTCGGCCTTTGATTCTTGATCCTACGGCAAAGTCAGCGGGGACTTGCTGTGGGTAAGTCAGCAAATCCGGATCCATGAAATACATGATGGCGTGACTTACAAAAGATACTTACCAAGAAGTTGACTTTGTTGTGGGTGCTAAATTCATGTCACGTGATCGCTCCGTAGTAGTTGATTATGTTTTGTACTCAATTCATTGATGCCATTGACTCCATTACCGTCCAACTTCAATGAAGATGGTTGTGTGCGTCAGAATGATGCATAAGGCAGGGTTTCAACCTTCTTTTTGGAAAAAAAACCATAACCGAGAGGATCATTTTTTGGTTGTTTGGATGTTGCCAATTCATCCCTTTTTCATTTAATCGTAAGTGAAATGTTAGTGCAAGCTTGGTTTGTTGGCTATATAAAAGTGACTTAACGACTTCCCCATTAAGATAGGACTGCATCAAGGGTCAGCTTTGAGCCCTTATCTTTTTGCCTTGGTGATGGATGAGGTCACAAGGGATATACAAGGAGATATCCCATGGTGTATGCTCTTTGCGGACGATGTGGTGCTAGTCGATGAGAGCCGGACGGGGGTCAACAGAAAGTTGGAGTTATGGAGGCAAACCTTGGAATCGAAAGGTTTTAGACTTAGTAGGACTAAAACCGAGTACATGAGGTGCGCTTTCAGTACTACTAGGAACGAGGAGGGGGAGGATGTTAGCCTTGATGGGCAAGTGGTGCCCCAGAAGGACACCTTTCGATATTTGGGGTCAATGTTGCAGAAGGATGGGGATATCGATGAAGATGTGAATCATCGAATTAAAACCGGATGGATGAAGTGGCGCCAAGCTTCTGGCATTCTTCGTGACAAGAGGGTGCCACGAAAGCTAAAAGGCAAGTTCTATAGGACGGTAGTTCGACCCGCAATGTTGTTTGGCGCTGAGTGTTGGCCGACTAAAAGGCGACATGTGCAACAGTTAGGTGTGGTGGAGATGCGCATGTTGAGATGGATGTGTGGCCACAAAAGGAAGGACCGCATCCGGAATGATGATATACGAGATAAAGTTGGGGTAGCGCCAATTGAAGAGAAGCTTGTCCAACATCGTCTGAGATGGTTTGGGCATATTCAGCGCGGGCCTCCAGAAGCCCCAGTGCACAGCGGACGGCTTAAGCATGCTGATAATGTCAAAAGAGGCCGGGGTAGACCAAACTTGACATGGAAAGAGTCCGTAAAGAGAGATCTGAAGGACTGGAGCATCACCAAAGAACTAGCCATGGACAAGGGTGCGTGGAAGCTTGCTATCCATGTGCTAGAACCATGAGTTGGTCGCGAGATCTTATGGGTTTCACCTCTAGCCTACCCCAACTTGTTTGGGACTAAAGGCTTTGTTGTTGTTGTTGTTGTATAAAAGTGACTTAAAAATGGTTTTCCATTTTTCTGTTGCAATACATGAAAGTAAAAGTAGAGCTATCCAGATGCTAAGCTAGGAGCCTAGGATCTTGACCAAGCTGAAAGATAATTCCAATACCAATAGGCAACCCATAGGTAAGTACCAGTACTTTATGCATTTTGATGACGCTTGGGCGCTAAATTTGTAATTAACCAGTTGATCCGGATGATTCGCCATTTGCAATCATCTGGTCGCGCCCCTACAAAAGAAGGACGTCGCCGGCGGTTATTTTGCCCCACGAAGACCGGGTGCAGGATGGAACGAAAGTAGAGCGCCCCTACGGCGAGGTGTCCGTCCCGCGCCGGCACGTGGGGAAGCCGCTCCGATTAGCTGTTTCGCGTGCAACCGCCAGCGCGGCACCGCCGGCTCCACCTCGACTGTTCCAGGCTCCAGCGAACGGAGCCGGCCGGTAAAACAGCCGATCCGTGCGTCCCCAAAACAGCCGCGCTTTTCACCAGTACCGTTGCTGCTCTCGTCCTCTCGGATATCTGAGATCGGTAGCTGCTACACCACGGATCCACTCTAACCGCCTAAGATGCGGATGTTTCGTCCGGCGAGATCGTGAGCTTGATCATCTTTTTTTTCATCGAAAGCGGAAAGGTTCCACTTTTGAGCTGGTACGGATGGCGAGCTACTAACCACCGCGCGCGCACCGCACCTAGCTTACTCGACGTTACCGGCCGGCATCAATCATCACACGATAGTCGTATCGCGGCAGCCGGCGAGCGGTGGACAGTCGCCACCACGGACAGCTGCGATCCAGCCGTGCTGATCGCCACGCCCAACATCGCAGCTCGGTTATTTTCAGCAGCTGAATTGTACTACTACCAGGCGCCACTGGGGATTAGTTAGTGAGAAGCTTCATTAGTTAATTAGCATTGAGTATTTAATCCTGATGGATGGCTACCTGGCCAGCCAGTGGCTCGATCAGTGCAGTACGACGGACAGTGAGGCTGCCGCCAGTGACAGCTGCGGAGGCTTCAACCCCAAGCCTGCTAATCAACCTCGATTATTCCCCCGGGCCGGCCGGCCAGCCGGCCAGGCCGGACGGATCACTGCGTCCGCGATGCCGCCGTTGCTGCAACTTGGCAGTATTTAAGCTGGCCAAAAAAGTTGGTTTGGTGGCTATAATTGTGCATCCACGAGAGGGGAGGGAAGAGGGATCTTGACCGGGCAATTTGCGGATGGGGACGACGGATTCCTTCCTTGCCAGCACTTGTTTATGCCCAAGGAGCAGTGCCCGCCACCCTGCTCCGGTGGATTTCTGGATTGCTGCACTGGCTCTTCTCCCTGTAGCTCGGGCTGTGTGGATCTCTAGGGATCCTTTCATGCATGTGCGCAGGGTCGATCGATGAGTAACTGATAGGGGTGGCTCGTATCTGGCATTTTGGGCAACAATGGCCCACGAGTGTGTATCTGTTTTTCTTTCCGAAAGTGAAATGAGTGCTTCGCTCTTCAGATTATGCACTTTTTTTTATCTCAATCTTTTATTAAACAAGGTTAAAGATTTAACTGTTGGGCGTGGACATATTTGTATTTCCCTCACGACAAGGCGGCTACTCCTCTCCAAGCTTCACCGGCCAGCTTGTGGATTCTCTTCCTCTCTGGCTGCTAGTGGCACATAAGGGAATTTCGGTGTATCGGCTCCGACTAGAAGTTTAGTTAGTTTTTATTTATTTCTCACTGGGGTGGCGGTTGGGTGGATGATGGCGCTTCATCTTCGAGTTGGTCTTCCGGGCTTCAATCCTCTTAGAATTCGTCTGGCGTAGACTTACGTCGTCTCCTTGGAACGAGGAGTATCGGTGTCAAAAACGACGGATCTCGGATAGGGGATCCTGATCTGTGAGACTAGGATCAACGGTAACAGGAGACGAAGAGACACGCGTTTACCCAGGTTCGGGCCCTTCAATGGAGGTAATATCCTACGTCTTGCTTGATTATATTGATGATGTATGGGAATACAGAGTTGTTCTACCTCGAGATCGTTCGTCTAACCCTACATGAGTTATCCTCCCTCTATGTCGTAAAACCCTCCGGCTTATATAGATGCTCGGGGTGTCCTTGGCTTACACATGGTCGGTTACATGCCGAAGAGATAACCTGCCTAACTATAGCTAATAACTTGGAGAACACGCCTTGACTCCTTGAAGGTTCCATCCTGGCGCGGGTGATCCTCGATCATCCGATGCCTGCCTTGCGGCTCATACAGTCCGGCCCATGAACAATGAGTCAGCTATCCGAGGATCCCATAATACAGGACTCCCTCAGTAGCCCCCGGACTGGCCTTCAACGCCGATACATATATTCGATTGATTTCTTTACGTCGTCGTCTTTGGGTTGCAAGGCGAGTCCCTCATCCTTCTTCGTTCAGCAACCGACCAGTCTTCGGTAACATCCCAAGCGTCGCGGGCGCGGATCATTACAATAACTGCACGAGTTCCTCGATTTTCGTGCGTCATGGGGAGGCGAGTGGCCAGCAATTTTTATAATCTTACCCCTTCGCAACGGAGGAACCAACCAATTTAATCAAACAGAATCGTGGTTCAGACCACATCTTCTTCCTCCCTCTCGTCAAAAACTCCTAGCGAAAGCTCCACGCAAAACATGGCTAACGCTCTCGGCTCCTCAGCACGCTACGGCCAACGCCGAGGAGACTGGACCAGCTGCTCCATCACACTCTTGTGGTTCCGTAATCTGGAAACCCAGGGATATCTCCCATCATCAGATCTGGCGGCAACCCGCGCAGGTCTGCTCTCTTATGGTGACGAGGTTTTTGACGAGCGCTTCCCTAATCCAAACAAGGGGGAGCGCGTCTGCTTCGTCCCTTTCCTTCTCCGGGGCCTCGAGTTTCCAATCCACCCATTCTTAAGGGGGTTACTGGAGTTCTACGGGATTCAACTCCATCATCTCACCCTAGGGTCGATCCTACACATCTTGGGCTTTGTCGCCCTCTACGAGATGTTCTTAGGGTGTGAAGCTCATTTCAATATGTGGAGGAAATACTTTTGCCTCGTCCCTCAAACTCAAGACAAGGCCATCTTAGAGGTCAGCGGAGCTAAAGTATGCCGCATAGCGGGAACGGGGTATCCGGCTGGCACACCGAAGTAATCTGAAGAATGGACTTTGAGTGGTTTTATATTGAAGACGTCCCCCTGTTCGAGCCAACTCGGACAGGTCTGCCCGAATACTCCGACCTCCATCCCGAAAAAGAGGTACAACTGGCGACCCAAGAGCTCTCAGGAGGAGAGCGCCAAAGTGCAACGCCTGGCCGCGCAAGTGCGGATGCTTGCCCATCACCGGCTGACCATGATCGACGTCATGGCTGCCGCTATCTCCCGGTGCGTGCAGCCCCTCCAACAAAGGGTGCACCCCTTATGGCGACACAACGGGCCAAGCGATGCCACGCGTTCCCGAAAACTAGGTCCTGCCAATCCAACAGCGCTGGCTGCCGCACTTGTTGATCCTGGCAATCATAGTCGATCCTGGCAATCATAGTTGATTACCCCGAGTCATTCTCCATCCCGTCCACGGGTAAGAAGAAAAGCTCCTCCCGCAAGAGGCCTACTACCAAGAACGCCCCGGACGTCCCGGTCCCGGACCCCAAGCGTCGCCGATTAGCACGCCATGCGCCAGCAGCCGAAGCCGTGGGCGAGTCAGAGGCCAGCCGGGACCCTACAAAGGAGCCGGACATGGGGACGAATCCTCCTGTCTGCACATCCCGAAGGTACATAGTTCGGACATCCGCTTTATCATTGTACTCAGAAGAACCTCATAGCCGCTCGTTTTTTACCTAGGCGAAACACCCAATCTTCACCTACCGAGGGGGTTGCCCGGGTGTGAGGAGACGCTCGAAGCTCCCGGACCACGACCCATGCGGCTTCCACTACGAAAACCCCCATGGCCGGTCTGGCGCCCGCCGAATCTAGCGACGGGGTATCCGTCACCAAATCGGAAGTGGAGAGCGACATGCATCATCGGCACCGATGGGAGGCAATGCGCACCCAATTTTCTCCGGTCAGGAGTTTGGTGCCCTACGCTCGGCAGATGCACATCTCGGGGCCGCCCGAGCTGGCTTCGGTGAAGCTATGAAGCTGATAACAACCAACATTCACGTAAGTGGTCGGATTTTATAGAATCTTCATACTTGTGTAAGCCTAATAGCCCCCGAGCCTTAATTTGATTTAGAAAAAACGAATTAAGGATCTCAATACTCTTTGACTGCTGACGCAGGCCTCAAAGCAACAATCAGAGCAATTGACTAAGGCCCTCGAGGAGAGTCGCACAGAACTGCAGTCTGTGAAGGCCGAACTAGCACAAGTGAAGAGCTTTACGCGAGAGGCACATGGTGAGTATGTTTTTACTGCTAATCTTGTTACATTTTCGTTCTTGACATATGGATTCCATGTAGCAGCCGAATCAATAGGACATATGGAAAGGCAGCTGGAAGAAGCCTGAGATTCACAAAGGTATGTGGAATCCCTGCAGCAAGTCGGCTATCTTGTTATACAAAAATAGGCCGAAGAAGTAAAGAGTTTAAAGACTCAATTGGCCCAAGCTCAAGAAGAGAATCACAAGCTTCAGAGGGGCGTATTCGGTAAATACAATTCCGCTATGAGTAAGTATTTCCGATGTGGAGAATGATAGTAATTGCGCTTGTTATCTTGTGTGCAGATCTCCTGACCGGACATCCTGAAGAGGAGATCGAATCGTACCAAGGGGACCTGCTGAAGGAGCTAACCTCTCTCCACAAGCGTGTGCAAAAGGCGATGAAAGGGATGGTGAAGGCATTATGGCCCACCGAATAGCCACCGGAAGGGCTAGCCACACTTGTGGATCGATTTAGGGGGGGCTCGGGATAGGTTTGAGCTGTGGAAGACTTCAGCCTGCCGCGAAAGAGCACGGGAGGCATGGGCAATGGTCAAGACCCGTTTCACCGGACTTAACCCCGAGCATATGGCGTGGGTTGGTCCTGTGGGATCGGATGGAAAAGAAGTGCCACTCCACCTGTATATGACCAGGTGATGCCAGCCGCCCTTCTCTTGCAAGTAGACTGCCCCCTCAACACAATAATCGATGATCTCGATCAGCAGCCGCATATGTAATTTACATATACATGTGTAAAACAATCCATGTTGTAAACTTTGTCTTAACCGGCCATCGGCTTCTCCCTCCCGTGCGAAGAGCTCGGGAGTGTTCCTTCTTATTATTCCTTCACCAAAGAGCGAACTTATACTACAAGATGCTTGAAAGTCGATGTATCAATAATGTTCCCAAGAGTAGCATCGAGCCTCGAAACGGCAAGCCATGCTTCAAGCTAAGTCAGTATGGATCTAATTGATTGCTAAATTGAAGGAATGACCTCTATCGACGATTCTCATTCTGAAGCAGGTGCCTAGCTCTGGAAGGATGGACGAGATCATACCTATTTGAATTGAAGAACATTCTATAACACTTGTTTTTGAGTGGGGAAGGAAAATAAGCACACAAGTGAACAACCATCTAACCGTCAGTCTAAACTCCCAGGATCAGTCCATCTGTAAGAAAAAGTTTCTGTTTCCGTCATTCAACAGTGGAATGGAATATCTATCGTGATAAACCGTGGAATTCTGTAAGCTAAGCAGCTGAGTTAACAAAGAACCTAACCGTCCTCTCTGATTGACTTCACCAGAAGATTCCTATGGTCTGGTTTACCTTTCTTCTTTTCTTGCAACCTTGGATCGATATGGTTCATTCCTGGGCTATGCTCTTTCAATGGTTGACAGAAGAGGGGGACGGCCAAGGATGATCAGACTGCTTGGTTCGGTTCGTCAGAGGTATTAAAAAACCCTTCTTTTTGGTCTTTTATTTCTTGCCGCCACTTTAACAGGTGCCGCTGCAATGAGAGCGTAAGTTGTGGAGTTTTTTCTGGATTCTTTTTTTGGTGCGCTCTTCCTTTTTTTGGATAGAAAGAAGGGTTCAGTGGGAGGGCAAGGGATTACTATAGAGATGAATCCAATCCAGAATATGAACCATAAAGGAAAACATCTACTAAACCAATCACGGGAATACCAGCTACGGTACATATCAGCCAAAGAGGAATTCTTCTAGTAGTATCGGCCTTTTCCCCTACTTTCCTCCACATTTTATCAATTGGTCATGCTAGAGACAAAAACAATCATGGGTAGTTATAAGGATGGTATCTTTCCAAAGCGGACATAAAGCTATTGAACTTAGGTACGCTCTTTCCTTTTGTCGAAGTTCTCGTAGAACAGAATGTGATACGATGAGATAGAATGCAATAGAAATAGAAACAAGGATAGCAAACGGGTTACCTACTCCTAAGGGTCAAAGCAAGCCCTTTAATGCAATTCTTTATTCTTACATTAAAATTCTTACATTAAAGAATGAATAAAATCTCCCCAAGTAGGATTCGAACCTACGACCAGTCAGTTAACAGCCGACCGCTCTACCACTGAGCTACTGAGGAACAAGGGGGGATTCGACCTCCTAGAGTTCAACTCCTCCTCTCAACCCATGAACAATATGAGTCCGAAGCATCTTTAGTAACTCCCATAAGTTCTTCGTAGTGGCTCCGTTCCATGCCTCATTTCATAGGGAAGCCCAAAGTGGCTCTATTTCATTCTATTTCACTTCCTAGCACTTCCTATCATTTAATATCCATCCCTTTGGTCTTATTGACATAAGAGATGTCATTTATAGTCTATTTGTTTCTATATATGGAAAGTCAAGAAATTCTCATCGAAACATCGAGAAATTATGCATATAGAAAACTCTAAAGAAAGAAAAAAAAGGAGACCCATGCCATGATTTTCAAAATTTTCTATTTAGTAGTCTAAGTTTCTCGATGAGGATAATTAATTCGGTCGTTGTGGTCAGACTCTATTATGGATTTCTTACTACATTCTCCATAGGTCCCTCTTAGATCTTCTTTCTCCAATCTTGGATTAGGGAAGAAGGAGGTATTTGCGACTACTGACGGTTTCATTATGGGGCAGCTCATGATCTTCATATTGATCTATTATCCACATCTGTATCTATTCACTCTTAGCTAAACAGGTGGAAGATCTATCCAAATTGGTTATATTATATCATGGACTCGAAAAAGGATCCAAATTTGACTGAAATGCACGATCTTCACACGTATCACTTTTCACGACACCTAAAATGTGGAATAGTGATTTTCGAACCATTTCCTATAAGAGAATGGTTTCCATTACTTTGAGAAATGGATTCTTATATCAAACTATAGATATTGCATTAAAGAAGAAAATAACTAATAGAAGTCGAAGACACGGAATGATAGTGAATAGAGAGAAAAATTCTTCTGATTTTCTTGTTCCTGAAAATATTCTATCTATCTACTAGACGCCATAGAGAATTTAGAATATTCATGTCTTTCAATTCTCGTACTCGTAATTGGAAAGTTATGGAAGGAGACCCATCATTTTGTAATAAAAACTGTTGGGGAACGTTGCATGGAAAACAAAAATTTTCCTACGCACACGCAGATCTATCCATGGTGATGAGCATCTACGAGAGGGAGAGTGGATCTACGTACCCTTGTACATCGCTAAGCGGGAAGCGTTAAGAAACACGATTGGTGTAGTTGAACGTCTTCGCGATCCAAATCGCCGTGCGTCCCGCGATCCAATCACGATCCGTCCTGTGATCCAACCACGATCCGACCCGCAAACTTGATCACGATCCGTCCCATGAACTTGATCACGATCCTTCCGATCTAGCGCCGAACGGACGACACCTCCGCGTTCAGCACACGTACAGCTTGATGACGATCTCCGTCGTCTTGATCCAGCAAGACGGAGCGGAGAGGAAGAAGAGTTCTCCGGCAGCGTGACGGCACTCCGGCGATGGTGGTGGAGCTATTCCGGCAGGGCTTCGCCTAAGCGCTGCATAAAACCGATCTAGAGGAGAATCTATGAACTTGAGGAACGGGCAGCACGTGGCTAAAAAATTCTGTGCAAAAACCCTAAAACCTCCAGTATATATAAGAGGAAGAGAGGAGGAGGCTTGGACCAAGGGCCCAGCCTCTAGGAGTTGGCCGAACCAGATGGGAGAGGTGGAATCCACCTCCAATCCTAGTAGGACTAGGATTCACCCTATTTTTGCCTTTTTCCACTTTTTCTCTTTGGGTTTTTTCTCCCTAGCCGCACGGGCTTTGTGTGGGACTTCCACCAGCCCACTAAGGGCTGGTATTCACTCTCCCACAGCCCATGTTGCCTCGAAATACCCCTCCCGATGGTCTCCCGGTACACTATCGGCACTCCCGGTACACTACCGATGAGCCCGAAACTTTTTCGGCGACCAAAATAGCACTTCCTATATATCAATCTTTACCTCCAGACCATTCCGGAGCTCCTCATGACGTCCGGGATCTCATCCGGGACTCCGAACAACCTTCAGTAACCACCATACATAACTCTATACTACCGAAACGTCACCAAACCTTAAGTGTGCAGACCCTGCGGCTTCGAGAACTATGTAGACATGACCGAGACACATCTACGGTCAATAACCAATAGCGCGACCTGGATGCCCATATTGGTTCCTACATATTCTACGAAGATCTTTATCGGTCGAACCTCTATGTCAAGGATTCAGTTAATCACATATGATGTTCCCTTTGTTCTTCAGTATGTTACTTGCCCGAAATTCGATCGTCGGTATCTCCATACCTAGTTCAACCTTGTTATCGGCAAGTCTCTTTACTCGTTCCGTAATACAAGATCCTGTGACTAACACTTAGACACATTGCTTGCAAGGCTCATTGTGATGTTGTATTACCGAGTGGGCCCTGAGATACCTCTCCGTCACACGGAGTAACAAATCCCAGTCTTGATCCATGCCAACTCAACAGACACCCTCGAAGATACCTATAGAGCACCTTTATAGTCACCCAGTTACGTTGCGACGTTTGATACACACAAGGCACTCCTCCGGTATCCATGAGTTGCATGATCTCATGGTCATAGGAACATATACTTGACATGCAGAAAACAGTAGCAATAAACTGACACGATCATATGCTACGTTTGTAGTTTGGGTCTTGTCCATCACATAATTGTCCTAATGATGTGATCCCGTTATCAAATGACATCTCATGTCAATGGCTAGGAAACCTTGACCATCTTTGATCAACAAGCTAGTTCACTAGAGGCATACTAGGGACAGTGTGTTGTCTATTTACCCACACATGTAATGTGTTTCCAATCAATACAATTGTAGCATGGATAATAAACGATTATCATGAACAAGGAAATATTATAATAAACACTTTATTCATTGCCTCTAGGGCATATTTCCAATAGTCTCCCACTTGCACTAGAGTCAATAATCTAGTTCACATCACTATGTGATTTACATGGTAATGAATCGAACACCCATGCAGTTCTGGTGTTGATCATGTTTAGCCCTTGGAAGAGGTTTAGTAACGGGTCTACAACATTCAGATCCGTGTGCACTTTGCAAATATTTATGTCCTTCTCCTCGATGTAATCGCGGATGGAGTTGAAGCATCGCTTTATGTGTCTGGTCCTCTTGTGAAACCTTGGTTCCTGGGCTAGAGCAATGGCACCAGTGTTGTCACAGAACAGGTTCATTGGATTCAGTGCACTGGGCACTACTCCAAGATCTGTCATGAACTGCTTAATCCAGACACCTTCCTTCGCCGCCTCCGAGGCTGCGATGTACTCCGCTTCACATGTAGAATCGGCTACCATGCTTTGCTTGGATCTGCACTAGCTTACCGCTCCCCCGTTGATAATAAATACGTATCCGGTTTGCGACTTAGAGTCATCCGGATCAATGTCAAAGCTTGCATCGACGTAACCCTTTAACGAGCTCTTCATCACCTCCATAAACGAGAAACATTTCCTTAGTCCTTTTCAGGTACTTAAGGATATTCTTGACCACTGCCCAGTGTTCCATTCCAGGATCACTTTGAAACCTTCCGGCCATACTTATGGCAAGGCTGACATCGGGTCTTGTGCACAACATTGCATACATGATAGAGCCTATGGCTGAAGCATAGGGGATGACACTCATCTTTTCTCTATCTTCTACAGTCACTGGGCATTGAGTCTTACTCAACTTCACACCTTGTAACACAGGCAAGAACCCCTTCTTGGATTGATCCATTTTGAACTTCTTCAAAACTTTATCAAGGTATGTGCTCTGTGAAAGTGCTATTAAGCGTCTCGATCTATCTCTATAGATCTTAATGCCTAATATGAAAGCAGCTTCTCCTAGGTCCTTCATTGAAAAACTCTTGTTCAAATATTCCTTCACGCTTTCCAGCATTTCTATATTGTTTCCAATCAGCAACATGTCATCCACATATAATATTAGAAATGCTATAGATCTCCCACTCACTTTCTTGTAAATACAAGCTTCTCCATAAACTTGTATAAAATCAAACGCTTTGATCACCTCATCAAAACGCTTATTCCAACTCCGAGATGCTTGCACCAGCCAATAAATGGATCGCTGGAGTTTGCACAGTTTGTCAGCATTCTATGGATCGACAAAACCTTCTGGTTGCATCATATACAACTCTTCCTCAAGGAAACCATTGAGGAACGCTGTTTTGACATCCATGTGCCAAATTTCATAGTCGAAATAAGCAGCTATTGCCAACATGATTCTAATAGACATAAGCATCGCTACGGGTGAGAAGGTCTCATCATAGTCAACTCCTTGAACTTGTGAAAAACCCTTTGCCACAAGTCGAGCTTTATAGACGGTGACATTACCGTCCGCGTCTGCCTTCTTCTTAAAGATCCATTTGTTCCGAATGGCCTTTCGCCCTTCAGGTAATACTTCCAAAGTCCATACTTTGTTTTCATACATGGATCCCATCTCGGATTTCATGGCCTCTAACCATTTCTCGGAATCCGGGCCCATCACTGCTCCTCCATAGCTCGTAGGTTCATTGTTGTCCACAACATGACCTCCAAGAAAGGGTTGCCGTACCACTCAGGAGTAGTACGCGGCCTTGTCGACCTGCGAGGTTCAATAGTAGCTTGATCCGAAGCTTCATGATCATCATCATTAACTTCCTCTTCTACCGTCGTAGGTTCCACAGAAACATCTTTCTGCGCTGCGCTACTTTCTGGTTGAAGTAAAGGTTCAATAACCTCATCAAGCTCTATTTTCCTCCCACTCAATTCTTTCGAGAGAAACTCTTTCTCAAGAAATGTTCCGTTCTTATCGACAAACACTTTGCCTTCGGATCTGAGATAGAAGGTATACCCGACTTTCTCTTTCGGGTATCCTATGAAGGCGCATTTCTCCGCTTTGGGTTCCAGCTTTTCAGGCTGAAGCTTTTTGACATAAGCATCACATCCCCAAACTTTAAGAAATGACAACTTTGGCCTCTTGCCAAACCACAGTTCATATGGAGTCGTCTCAACGGATTTCGATGGTGCCCTATTTAAAGTGAATGCAGCTGTCTCTAATGCATAACCCCAAAATGATAGTGGCAAATCAGCAAGAGACATCATAGAACGCACCATATCTAATAAGGTTCGATTACGACATTCGGACACACCATTACGCTATGGTGTTCCGGGCGGTGTCAACTGTGAAATAATTCCACACTGTCTTAAGTGACTGCCAAACTCATAACTCAGATATTCACCTCCTCGATCAGATCGTAGGAACTTAATCTTCTTGTTACGATGATTCTCAACTTCACTCTGAAATTGCTTGAACTTTTCAAACGTTTCAGACTTGTGTTTCATTAAGTAAATATACCCATATCTACTTAAGTCATCAGTGAAGGTGAGAAAATAACGATATCCACCACGCGCTGTAACATTCATTGGACCACACACATCAGTATGTATGATTTCTAATAAGTCACTTGCCCGTTCCATTGTTCCAGAGAACGGCGTTTTAGTCATCTTGCCCATGAGGCATGGTTCACATGTGTCAAGTGATTCAAAATCAAGTGACTCCAAAAGTCCATCAGCATGGAGCTTCCTCTTGCGTTTTACACCAATATGACCTAAACGGCAGTGCCACAGGAAAGTGGTACTATCATTATCAACTCTACATCTTTTGGCATCAATGTTATGAACATGTGTGTCATCACTATCAAGATTCAATATGAATAAACCCCTAACATTGGGTGCATGACTATAAAAGATATTACTCATATAAATAGAACAACCTTTATTCTCTGATTTAAATGAGTAACCATCTCGCAATAAACAAGATCCAGATATAATGTTAATGCTTAACACATGCACTAAATAACAATTATTCAGGTTCATCACTAATCCCAATGGTAATCGAAGAGAGAGCATGCCGAAGGCGATCACATCAACCTTGGAACCATTTCCCATGCGCATCTTCACTTCGTCCTTTGCCAGCCTTCGTTTATTCCGTAGTTCCTGCTTTGAGTTCCAAATGTGAGCAACCGAACCGGTATCAAATACCCAGGCACTACTACAAGAGCTAGTAAGGTACACATCAATAACATGTATATCATATATACCTTGTTTGTCGTTGGCCGCCTTCTTGTCAGCCAGGTACTTGGGGCAGTTCCGCTTCCAGTGACCAGTTCCCTTGCATTGAAAGCACTCAGTTTCTGGCTTGGGTCCATCCTTGGGCTTCTTTACAGGAGTAGCAACTGCTTTGCCATCCTTCTTGGTTTACCCTTCTTGCCCTTGCCCTTGACCTTGCCATTTTTCTTGAAACTAGTGGTTTTATTGACCATCAACACTAGATGTTCTTTTTGGATTTCAGACTCAGCGACTTTTAGCATCGCAAACAGCTCGGCGGCTGACTTGTTCATCCCGTGCATGTTATAGTTCATCACAAAGCTCTTGTAACTAGGTGGCAGTGATTGAAGAACCCTGTCAGTGATCACCTCTGGCGGGAGGGCAATTCCCAACTCCGCTAGACGAGTTGAATACCCAGACATTCCAAGTATATGTTCACTGATAGACCCATTCTCCTCCATCTAGCAAGCATAGAACTTATCGGAGATTTCATACCTCTCGATCCGGGCGTTCTTCTGAAAGATAAACTTCAACTCCTGGAACATCTCATATGCTCCATGACGTTCAAAATGTCTTTGAAGTCCCGGTTCTAAGCCATACAATATTGCACACTGAACTATTGAGTAATCTCCAGTGCGTGCCTCCCAAGCGTTCTTAACGTCTTCGGAGGTCATGTCTTATGGTTGGTCACCAAGCGGTGCATCAAGGACATATGATTTCTGGGAAGCCGTGAGGATAATCCTCAAATTACGGGCCCAGTCAACAAAGTTACTTCCATCATCTTTCAACTTAGCTTTCTCTAGGAACACATTAAAATTCAGGGGTGCTACTGCGCGAGCCATAGATCTACAACCTAAATATGCAAAGTTTACTTAGACTATTGTTCAAGATAATGAGTTTAGTTAATCAAATTACTAAAGCTCCCACTCAAATCGACATCCCTCGGGTTATTGAGTATCACATGATCCAAATTCACCAACTCAAGTCCGATCATCACGTGAGTTGAGGTGGCTTCAATGGTGAACATCTATGTTGATCATATCTACTATATGACTCATGTTCGACCTTTCGGTCTCTTGTGTTCCGAGGACATGTCTGTGCATGCTAGGCTCGTCAAGTTTAACCTGAGTGTTCTACGTGTGCAAGACTGGCTTGCACCCGTTGTATGTGAACGTAGAGTCTATCACACCCGATCATCACGTGGTGTCTCGACACGACAAACTTTCGCTACGGTGCACACTCGGGGAGAACACAATTCATCTTGAAATTTAAGTGAGGGATCACCTTATAATGCTACCGTCTTCCTAAGAAAAACAAGGTGCATAAAAGGATTAACATCACATTGTTGGGAACGTTGCGTGGGAAACAAAAAATTTCCTACGTTCACGCAAGATCTATCCATGGTGATGAGCATCTACGAGAGGGAGAGTGGATATACATACCCTTGTAGATTGCTAAGCGGGAAGCGTTAAGAAACTCGATTGATGTAGTCTAACGTCTTCGCGATCCAAATCGCCGAGCGTCCCGCGATCCAATCACGATCCGTCCCGATCTAGCACCGAACGGACGACACCTCCACGTTCATCACACGTACGGCTTGATGACGATCTCCGCCTTCTTGATCCAGCAAGAGATGGCGGAGAGGTGGAAGAGTTCTCCGGCAGCGTGACGACGCTCCGGCGATGGTGGTGGAGCTGTTCCGGTAGGGCTTTGCCTAAGCACTGCAGAAAACCGATCTAGAGGAGAAACTATGCACCGGAGAAGAGGGAAGCACATGGCAGAAAATTTTGTACAAAAACCCTCAACACCACTAGTATATATAGGAGGAGGGGAGGAGGAGGCTTGGCCCTCAAGGGGCCAGCCCTATGCTTCAGCCGAAATGAGGGAGGAGTCCTCCTCCTCCACTCCTAGTAGGATTAGGACTCCTTCCTTATTTGTTCCTTTTTGCCTTTTTCCACCTTTTTCCTTTTGGGCTTTTCTTCCCAGCCGTATGGGCCTTGTGTGGGACTTCCACCAGCCCACTAAGGGCTGGTATTCACCTTCCCACAGCCCATGTAGCCTCTTGGGTCGAAATACCCCTCCCGATGGTCCCTCGGTACACTACCGGCACTCCCGGTACACTACCGATGAGTCCGAAACCTTTCCGGCGACCAAAACAGGACTTCCTATATATTAATCTTTACCTCCGGACCATTCCGGAGCTCCTCGTGACGTACGGGATCTCATCCGGGACTACTAACAACCTTCGGTCACCACCATGCATAACTCTATACTACCAAAACGTCACCAAACCTTAAGTGTGCAGACCCTGCGGGTTCGAGAACTATGTAGACATGACCGAGACACCTCGACGGTCAATAACCAATAGCGGGACCTGGATGCCCATATTGGTTCCTACATATTCTATGAAGATCTTTATCGGTCGAACCTCTGTGTCAAGGATTCAGTTAATCCCGTATGATGTTCCCTTTGTTTTTCGGTATGTTACTTGCCCGAGATTCGATCGTCGGTATCTCCATACCTAGTTCAACCTCGTTATCGGCAAGTCTCTTTACTCGTTCCGTAATACAAGATCCCGTGACTAACACTTATGCACATTGCTTGCAAGGCTCATTGTGATGTTGTATTACCGAGTGGGCCCTGAGATACCTCTCCGTCACACGGAGTAACAAATCCCAGTCTTGATCCATGCCAACTCAACAGACACCCTCGAAGATACCTGTAGAGCACCTTTATAGTCACCCAGTTACGTTGCGACGTTTGATACACACAAGGCACTCCTCCGGTGTCCGTGAGTTGCATGATCTCATGGTCATAGGAACATATACTTGACATGCAGAAAACAGTCGCAATAAACTGACGCGATCATATGCTACGTTTGTAGTTTGGGTCTTGTCCATCACATCATTCTTCTAATGATGTGATCCCATTATCAAATGACATCACATGTCAATGGCTAGGAAACCTTGACCATCTTTGATTAACGAGCTAGTTCACTAGAGGCATACTAGGGACCAAGTGTTGTCTATTTACCCACACATGTAATGTGTTTCCAATCAATACAATTATAGCATGGATAATAAACAATTATCATGAACAAGGAAATATAATAACAAACACTTTATTTATTGCCTCGAGGGCATATTTCCAACAGTCTCCCACTTGCACTAGAGTCAATAATCTAGTTCACATCACTATGTGATTTACATTGTAATGAATCGAACACCCATATAGTTCTAGTGTTGATCATGTTTAGCCCTTGGACGAGGTTTAGTCAACGGGTCTGCAACATTCAGATCAGTGTGCACTTTGAAAATATTTATGTCCTTCTCCTCGATGTAATCGCGGATGGAGTTGAAGCATCGCTTTATGTGTCTGGTCCTCTTGTGAAACCTTGGTTCCTTGGCCAGAGCAATGGCACCAGTGTTGTCATAGAACATGTTCATTGGATTCAGTGCACTGGGCACTACTCCAAGATCTGTCATGAGATGCTTCATCCAGACACCTTCCTTCGCCGCCTCCGAGGCTGCGATGTACTCCGCTTCGCATGTAGAATCGGCTACCACGCTTTGCTTGGAACTACACCAGCTTACCGCTCCCCCATTGAGAATAAATACGTATCCGGTTTGTGACTTAGAGTCATCCGGATCAGTGTCAAAGCTTGCATCGACGTAACCCTTTACGACGAGCTCTTCATCACCTTCATAAACGAGAAACATTTCCTTAGTCCTGTTCAGGTACTTAAGGATATTCTTGATCGCCGTCCAGTGCTCCATTCCAGGATCACTTTGAAACCTTCCGGCCATGCTTATGGCAAGGCTGACATCGGGTCTTGTGCATAGCATTGCATACATGATAGAGCCTATGGCTGAAGCATAGGGGATGACACTCATCTTTTCTTTATCCTCTGCAGTCACTGGGCATTGAGTTTTACTCAAGTTCACACCTTGTAACACAGGCAAGAACCCCTTCTTGGCCTGATCCATTTTGAACTTCTTCAAAACTTTATCAAGGTATGTGCTCTGTGGAAGTGCTATCAAGCGTCTCGATCTATCTCTATATATTTTAATGCCTAATATGAAAGCAGCTTCTCCTAGGTCCTTCATTGAAAAACTCTTGTTCAAATATTCCTTCACGCTTTCCAGCATTTCTATATTGTTTCCAATTAGCAATATGTCATCGACATATAACACTAGAAACACTATAGAGCTCCCACTCACTTTCTTGTAAATACAAGCTTCTCCATAAACTTGTATAAACTCAAACGCTTTGATCACCTCATCAAAGCGCTTATTCCAACTCCGAGATGCTTGCACCAGCCCATAAATGGATCGCTGGAGTTTGCAAACTTTGTCAGCATTCTCTAGATCAACAAAACCTTCTGGTTGCATCATATACAACTCTTCCTCAAGAAAACCATTGAGGAATGCTGTTTTGACATCCATCTGCCAAATTTCATAGTCGAAATAAGCAGCTATTGCTAACATGATTCTGGCGGACTTAAGCATCGCTACGGGTGAGAAGGTCTCATCGTAGCTCCTTAAATTTGTGAAAAACCCTTTGCCACAAGTCGAGCTTTATGGACGGTGACATTACCGTCCGCGTCCGTCTTCTTCTTAAAGATCCATTTGTTCTGAATGGCCTTTCGCCCTTCAGGTAATACTTCCAAAGTCCACACTTTGTTTTCATACATGGATCCCATCTCGGATTTCATGGCCTCTAACCATTTCTTGGAATCCGGGCCCATCATCGCTCCTCCATAGCTGGTAGGTTCATTGTTGTCCAACAACATGACCTCCAAGACAGGGTTGTCGTACCACTCAGGAGCAGTACGCGCCCTTGTCGACCTACGTGGTTCAATAGTAACTTGATCCGAAGCTTCATGTTCATCATCATTAACTTCCTCTTCGACTATCGTAGGCTCTACAGAAACATCTTTCTGTGCTGCGCTACTCTCTGGTTGAAGTAAAGGTTCAGTAACCTCATCAAGCTCTATTTTCCTCCCACTCAATTCTTTCGAGAGAAACTCTTTCTCAAGAAATGTTCCATTCTTAGTGACAAACACTTTGCCTTCGGATCTGAGATAGAAGGTATACTCGTCTGTCTCTTTCGGGTATCCTATGAAGACGCATTTCTCCGCTTTGGGTTCTAGCTTTTCAGGTTGAAGCTTTTTGACATAAGCATCACATCCCCAAACTTTAAGAAACGACAACTTTGGCCTCTTGCCAAACCACAGTTCATATGGCGTCATCTCAACGGATTTTGATGGTGCCCTATTTAAAGTGAATGCAGTTGTCTCCAATGCATAACCCCAAAACGATAGTGGCAAATCAGCAAGAGACATCATAGATCTCACGATATCTAATAAGGTTCAATTATGACGTTCGGACACACCATTACGCTGTGGTGTTCCAGGCGGTGTCAACTATGAAACAATTCCACACTGTCTTAAGTGACTGCCAAACTCATAACTCAGATACTCACCTTCTCGATCAGATCGCAAGAATTTAATCTTCTTGTTATGATGATTCTCAACTTCACTCTAAAATTGCTTGAACTTTTCAAACGTTTCAGACTTGTGTTTCGTTAAGTAAATATACCCATATCTACTTAAGTCATGAGTGAAGGTGAGAAAATAACAATATCCACCGTGCGCTGCAACATTCATTGGACCGCACACATCAGTATGTATGATTTCCAACAAGTCACTTGCCTGTTCCATTGTTCTAGAGAACGACGTTTTAGTCATCTTGCCCATGAGGCATGGTTCACATGTGTCAAGTGATTCAAAATCAAGTGACTCCAAAAGTCCATCAACATGGATCTTCCTCATGCGTTTTACACAAATATGACCCAAACGGTAGTGCCACAAGAAAGTGGTACTATCATTATCAACTCTACATCTTTTGGCATCAATGTTATGAACATGTGTATCATCACTATAAAGATTCAATATGAATAAACCCCTCACATTGGGTGCATGACCATAAAATATATTACTCATATAAATAGAACAACCATTATTCTCTGACTTAAATGAGTAACCGTCTCGCAATAAACAAGATCCAAATATAATGTTCATGCTTAACGCATGCACTAAATAACAATTATTCAGGTTCATCACTAATCCTGATGGTAATCGAAGAGAGAGCTTGCCGACAACGATCACATCAACCTTGGAACCATTTCCCATGCGCATCGTCACTTCGTCCTTTGCCAGCCTTCGTTTATTCCGTAATTCCTGTTTTGAGTTGCAAATGTGAGCAACCGAACCGGTATCAAATACCCAGGCACTACAACGAGAGATAGTAAGGTACACATGAATATCATGTATATCACATATACCTTGTTTGTCGTTGGCTGCTTCTTGTCAGCCAGGTACTTGGGACAGTTCCGTTTCAGTGACCAGTTCCCTTGCAATGAAAGCACTCAGTTTCTGGCTTGGGTCCATGCTTAGGTTTCTTTACAGGAGTGACAACTGCTTTGCCATCCTTCTTGGTTTTACCCTTCTTGACCTTGCCCTTGCCCTTGCCATTCTTCTTGAAACTAGTGGTTTTATTGACCATCAACACTTGGTGTTCTTTCTGGATTTCAGACTCAGAGACTTTTAGCATCGCAAAGAGCTCGACGACTGACTTGTTCATCCCGTGCATGTTATAGTTCATCACAAAGCTTTTGTAACTAGGTGGCAGTGATTGAAGAACTCTGTCAGTGATCGCCTCTGGCGGAAGGGCAATTCCCAACTCCTCTAGACGAGTCGAATACCCAGACATTCTGATTATATGTTCACTGATAGACCCGTTCTCCTCCATCTTGCAAGCATAGAACTTATCGAAGGTTTCATACCTCTCGATCCGGGCATTCTTCTGAAAGGTAAACTTCAACTCCTGGAACATCTCATATGCTCCATGACGTTCAAAACGTCTTTGAAGTCCCGATTCTAAGCCATACAGTATTGCACACTGAACTATTGAGTAATCTCGAGAACGTGCCTCCCAAGCGTTCTTAACATCTTTGGATGACATGTCTTCTGGTTGGTCACCAAGCGGTGCATCAAGGACATATGATTTCTGGGAAGCCGTGAGGATAATCCTCAGATTACAGGCCCAGTCAACAAAGTTACTTCCATTATCTTTCAACTTAGCTTTCTCTAGGAACGCATTAAAATTCAGGGGTGCTACTGCGCGAGCCATAGATCTACAACCTAAATATGCAAAGTTTACTTAGACTATTGTTCAAGATAATGAGTTTAGTTAATTAAATTACTAAAGCTCCCACTCAAATCGACATCCCTCGGGTCATATAAGTGTCACATGATCCAAATTCACCTAATCAAGTCCGATCATCACGTGAGTTGAGGTGGCTTCAATGGTGAACATCTCATGTTGATCATATCTACTATATGACTCATGTTCGACCTTTCGGTCTCTTGTGTTCCGAGGCCATGTCTGTACATGCTAGGATCGTCAAGTTTAACCCGAGTGTTCTGCGTGTGTAAGACTGGCTTGCACCCGTTGTATGTGAACGTAGAGTCTATCACACCCGATCATCACGTGGTGTCTCGACACGACGAACTTTCGCAACGGTGCACACCCGGGGAGAACACAATTCATCTTGAAATTTAAGTGAGGGATCACCTTATAATGCTACCGTCTTCCTAAGCAAAACAAGGTGCATAAAAGGATTAACATCACATTGTTGGGGAACGTTGCATGGGAAACAAAAATTTTCCTACGTTCGCGCAAGACCTATCCATGGTGATGAGCATCTACGAGAGGGAGAGTGGAGCTACATACCCTTGTAGATCGCTAAGCGGGAAGCGTTAAGAAACGCGGTTGATGTAGTCGAACGTCTTCGCGATCCAAATCGCCGAGCGTCCCGCGATCCAATCACGATCCATCCCGATCTAGCACCGAACGGACGGCATCTCCACGTTCACCACATGTACGGCTTGATAACGATCTCCACCTTCTTGCTCCAGCAAGAGATGGAGGAGAGGTGGAAGAGTTCTCTGGCAGCGTGATGGCGCTCCGGCGATGGTGGTGGAGCTGTTCCGGCAGGGCTTCGCCTAAGCACTACAAAAAACCGATCTAGAGGAGAAACTATGCACTGGAGAAGAGGGCAACACGTGGCAGAAAATTCTGTACAAAACCCCTCAAAACCACTAGTATATATAGGAGGAGGGGAGGAGGAGGCTTGGCCCTCAAGGGGCCAGCCCTAGGCTTCGGACGAACCAAGGAGGGAGGAGTTCTCCTCCTCCACTCCTAGTAGGATTAGGACTCCTTCCTTATTCGTTCCTTTTTAACTTTTTCCACCTTTTTCCTTTTGGGCTTTTCTTCCCAGCCGCATGGTCCTTGTGTGGGAGTTCCACCAGCCCACTAAGGGCTGGTATTCACCTTCCCACAGCACATGTAGCCTCTTGTCGAAATACCCCTCCCGATGGTCCCCCGGTACACTACCGGCACTCCCGGTACACTACCGATGAGCCCGAAACCTTTCCGGCGACCAAAATAGGACTGCCTATATATTAATATTTACCTCCAGGCCATTCCGGAGCTCCTCGTGACGTACGGGATATCATCTAGGACTCTGAACAACCTTCGGTCACCATCATGCATAACTCTATACTACCGAAACGTCACCAAACCTTAAGCGTGCAGACCCGGCGGGTTCGAGAACTATGTAGACATGACCGAGACACCTCTACGGTCAATAACCAATATCGGGACCTGGATGCCCATATTGCTTCCTACATATTCTACGAAGATCTTTATCGGTCGAACGTCTATGTCAAGGATTCAGTTAATCCCGTATGATGTTCCCTTTGTTTTTCGGTATGTTACTTGCTCGAGATTCGATCGTTGGTATCTGTATACCTAGTTCAACCTCGTTACCAGCAAGTCTCTTTACTCGTTCCATAATACAAGATCTCATGACTAACACTTAGCCACATTGCTTGCAAGGCTTAATTTTTATGTTGTATTACCGAGTGGGCCCTAGGATACCTCTCCATCACACGGAGTAACAAATCCTAGTCTTGATCCATGCCAACTCAACAGACACCCTCGAAGATACCTGTAATGTACCTTTATAGTCACCGAGTTACATTGCGACATTTGATACACACAAGGCACTCCTCCGGTGTCCGTGAGTTGCATGATCTCATGGTCATAGGAACATATACTTGACATGTAGAAAACAGTAGCAATAAACTAACGCGATCATATGCTACGTTTGTAGTTTTGGTCTTGTCCATCACATCATTCTTCTAATGATGCGATCCCATTACCAAATGACATCACATGTCAATGGCTAGGAAACCTTGACTATCTTTGATTAACGAGCTAATTCACTAGAGGCATACTAGGGACCAAGTGTTGTCTATTTACCCACACATGTAATGTGTTTCCAATCAATACAATTATAGCATGGATAATAAACAATTATCATGAACAAGGAAATATAATAACAAACACTTTATTTATTGCCTCGAGGGCATATTTCCAACAGTCTCCCACTTGCACTAGAGTCAATAATCTAGTTCACATCACTATGTGATTTACATTGTAATGAATCGAACACCCATATAGTTCTGGTGTTGATCATGTTTAGCCCTTGGACGAGGTTTAGTCAACGGGTCTGCAACATTCAGATCAGTGTGCACTTTGAAAATATTTATGTCCTTCTCCTCGATGTAATCGCGGATGGAGTTGAAGCATCGCTTTATGTGTCTGGTCCTCTTGTGAAACCTTGGTTCCTTGGCCAGAGCAATGGCACCAGTGTTGTCATGGAACATGTTCATTGGATTCAGTGCACTGTGCACTACTCCAAGATCTGTCATGAGATGCTTCATCCAGACACCTTCCTTCGCCGCCTCCGAGGCTGCGATGTACTCCGCTTCGCATGTAGAATCGGCTACCACGCTTTGCTTGGAACTACACCAGCTTACCGCTCCCCCATTGAGAATAAATACGTATCCGGTTTGTGACTTAGAGTCATCCGGATCAGTGTCAAAGCTTGCATCGACGTAACCCTTTACGACGAGCTCTTCATCACCTTCATAAACGAGAAACATTTCCTTAGTCCTGTTCAGGTACTTAAGGATATTCTTGATCGCCGTCCAGTGCTCCATTCCAGGATCACTTTGAAACCTTCCGGCCATGCTTATGGCAAGGCTGACATCGGGTCTTGTGCATAGCATTGCATACATGATAGAGCCTATGGCTGAAGCATAGGGGATGACACTCATCTTTTCTCTATCCTCTGCAGTCACTGGGCATTGAGTTTTACTCAAGTTCACACCTTGTAACACAGGCAAGAACCCCTTCTTGGCCTGATCCATTTTGAACTTCTTCAAAACTTTATCAAGGTATGTGCTCTGTGGAAGTGCTATCAAGCGTCTCGATCTATCTCTATATATTTTAATGCCTAATATGAAAGCAGCTTCTCCTAGGTCCTTCATTGAAAAACTCTTGTTCAAATATTCCTTCACGCTTTCCAGCATTTCTATATTGTTTCCAATTAGCAATATGTCATCGACATATAACACTAGAAACACTATAGAGCTCCCACTCACTTTCTTGTAAATACAAGCTTCTCCATAAACTTGTATAAACTCAAACGCTTTGATCACCTCATCAAAGCGCTTATTCCAACTCCGAGATGCTTGCACCAGCCCATAAATGGATCGCTGGAGTTTGCAAACTTTGTCAGCATTCTCTAGATCAACAAAACCTTCTGGTTGCATCATATACAACTCTTCCTCAAGAAAACCATTGAGGAATGCTGTTTTGACATCCATCTGCCAAATTTCATAGTCGAAATAAGCAGCTATTGCTAACATGATTCTGGCGGACTTAAGCATCGCTACGGGTGAGAAGGTCTCATCGTAGCTCCTTAAATTTGTGAAAAACCCTTTGCCACAAGTCGAGCTTTATGGACGGTGACATTACCGTCCGCGTCCGTCTTCTTCTTAAAGATCCATTTGTTCTGAATGGCCTTTCGCCCTTCAGGTAATACTTCCAAAGTCCACACTTTGTTTTCATACATGGATCCCATCTCGGATTTCATGGCCTCTAACCATTTCTTGGAATCCGGGCCCATCATCGCTCCTCCATAGCTGGTAGGTTCATTGTTGTCCAACAACATGACCTCCAAGACAGGGTTGTCGTACCACTCAGGAGCAGTACGCGCCCTTGTCGACCTACGTGGTTCAATAGTAACTTGATCCGAAGCTTCATGTTCATCATCATTAACTTCCTCTTCGACTATCGTAGGCTCTACAGAAACATCTTTCTGTGCTGCGCTACTCTCTGGTTGAAGTAAAGGTTCAGTAACCTCATCAAGCTCTATTTTCCTCCCACTCAATTCTTTCGAGAGAAACTCTTTCTCAAGAAATGTTCCATTCTTAGTGACAAACACTTTGCCTTCGGATCTGAGATAGAAGGTATACTCGTCTGTCTCTTTCGGGTATCCTATGAAGACGCATTTCTCCGCTTTGGGTTCTAGCTTTTCAGGTTGAAGCTTTTTGACATAAGCATCACATCCCCAAACTTTAAGAAACGACAACTTTGGCCTCTTGCCAAACCACAGTTCATATGGCGTCATCTCAACGGATTTTGATGGTGCCCTATTTAAAGTGAATGCAGTTGTCTCCAATGCATAACCCCAAAACGATAGTGGCAAATCAGCAAGAGACATCATAGATCTCACGATATCTAATAAGGTTCAATTATGACGTTCGGACACACCATTACGCTGTGGTGTTCCAGGCGGTGTCAACTATGAAACAATTCCACACTGTCTTAAGTGACTGCCAAACTCATAACTCAGATACTCACCTTCTCGATCAGATCGCAAGAATTTAATCTTCTTGTTATGATGATTCTCAACTTCACTCTAAAATTGCTTGAACTTTTCAAACGTTTCAGACTTGTGTTTCGTTAAGTAAATATACCCATATCTACTTAAGTCATGAGTGAAGGTGAGAAAATAACAATATCCACTGTGCGCTGCAACATTCATTGGACCGCACACATCAGTATGTATGATTTCCAACAAGTCACTTGCCTGTTCCATTGTTCTAGAGAACGACGTTTTAGTCATCTTGCCCATGAGGCATGGTCCACATGTGTCAAGTGATTCAAAATCAAGTGACTCCAAAAGTCCATCAACATGGATCTTCCTCATGCGTTTTACACAAATATGACCCAAACGGTAGTGCCACAAGAAAGTGGTACTATCATTATCAACTCTACATCTTTTGGCATCAATGTTATGAACATGTGTATCATCACTATAAAGATTCAATATGAATAAACCCCTCACATTGGGTGCATGACCATAAAAGATATTACTCATATAAATAGAACAACCATTATTCTCTGACTTAAATGAGTAACCGTCTCGCAATAAACAAGATCCAAATATAATGTTCATGCTTAACGCATGCACTAAATAACAATTATTCAGGTTCATCACTAATCCTGATGGTAATCGAAGAGAGAGCGTGCCGACAACGATCACATCAACCTTGGAACCATTTCCCATGCGCATCGTCACTTCGTCCTTTGCCAGCCTTCGTTTATTCCGTAATTCCTGTTTTGAGTTGCAAATGTGAGCAACCGAACCGGTATCAAATACCCAGGCACTACAACGAGAGATAGTAAGGTACACATGAATATCATGTATATCACATATACCTTGTTTGTCGTTGGCTGCTTCTTGTCAGCCAGGTACTTGGGACAGTTCCGTTTCAGTGACCAGTTCCCTTGCAATGAAAGCACTCAGTTTCTGGCTTGGGTCCATGCTTAGGTTTCTTTACAGGAGTGACAACTGCTTTGCCATCCTTCTTGGTTTTACCCTTCTTGACCTTGCCCTTGCCCTTGCCATTCTTCTTGAAACTAGTGGTTTTATTGACCATCAACACTTGGTGTTCTTTCTGGATTTCAGACTCAGAGACTTTTAGCATCGCAAAGAGCTCGGCGACTGACTTGTTCATCCCGTGCATGTTATAGTTCATCACAAAGCTTTTGTAACTAGGTGGCAGTGATTGAAGAACTCTGTCAGTGATCGCCTCTGGCGGAAGGGCAATTCCCAACTCCTCTAGACGAGTCGAATACCCAGACATTCTGATTATATGTTCACTGATAGACCCGTTCTCCTCCATCTTGCAAGCATAGAACTTATCGAAGGTTTCATACCTCTCGATCCGGGCATTCTTCTGAAAGGTAAACTTCAACTCCTGGAACATCTCATATGCTCCATGACGTTCAAAACGTCTTTGAAGTCCCGGTTCTAAGCCATACAGTATTGCACACTGAACTATTGAGTAATCTCGAGAACGTGCCTCCCAAGTGTTCTTAACATCTTTGGATGACATGTCTTCTGGTTGGTCACCAAGCGGTGCATCAAGGACATATGATTTCTGGGATGCCGTGAGGATAATCCTCAGATTACAGGCCCAGTCAACAAAGTTACTTCCATTATCTTTCAACTTAGCTTTCTCTAGGAACGCATTAAAATTCAGGGGTGCTACTGCGCGAGCCATAGATCTACAACCTAAATATGCAAAGTTTACTTAGACTATTGTTCAAGATAATGAGTTTAGTTAATTAAATTACTAAAGCTCCCACTCAAATCGACATCCCTCGGGTCATATAAGTGTCACATGATCCAAATTCACCTAATCAAGTCCGATCATCACGTGAGTTGAGGTGGCTTCAATGGTGAACATCTCATGTTGATCATATCTACTATATGACTCATGTTCGACCTTTCGGTCTCTTGTGTTCCGAGGCCATGTCTGTACATGCTAGGATCGTCAAGTTTAACCCGAGTGTTCTGCGTGTGTAAGACTGGCTTGCACCCGTTGTATGTGAACGTAGAGTCTATCACACCCGATCATCACGTGGTGTCTCGACACGACGAACTTTCGCAACGGTGCACACCCGGGGAGAACACAATTCATCTTGAAATTTAAGTGAGGGATCACCTTATAATGCTACCGTCTTCCTAAGCAAAACAAGGTGCATAAAAGGATTAACATCACATTGTTGGGGAACGTTGCATGGGAAACAAAAATTTTCCTACGTTCGCGCAAGACCTATCCATGGTGATGAGCATCTACGAGAGGGAGAGTGGAGCTACATACCCTTGTAGATCGCTAAGCGGGAAGCGTTAAGAAACGCGGTTGATGTAGTCGAACGTCTTCGCGATCCAAATCGCCGAGCGTCCCGCGATCCAATCACGATCCATCCCGATCTAGCACCGAACGGACGGCATCTCCACGTTCACCACATGTACGGCTTGATAACGATCTCCACCTTCTTGCTCCAGCAAGAGATGGAGGAGAGGTGGAAGAGTTCTCTGGCAGCGTGATGGCGCTCCGGCGATGGTGGTGGAGCTGTTCCGGCAGGGCTTCGCCTAAGCACTACAAAAAACCGATCTAGAGGAGAAACTATGCACTGGAGAAGAGGGCAACACGTGGCAGAAAATTCTATACAAAACCCCTCAAAACCACTAGTATATATAGGAGGAGGGGAGGAGGAGGCTTGGCCCTCAAGGGGCCAGCCCTAGGCTTCGGACGAACCAAGGAGGGAGGAGTTCTCCTCCTCCACTCCTAGTAGGATTAGGACTCCTTCCTTATTCGTTCCTTTTTAACTTTTTCCACCTTTTTCCTTTTGGGCTTTTCTTCCCAGCCGCATGGTCCTTGTGTGGGAGTTCCACCAGCCCACTAAGGGCTGGTATTCACCTTCCCACAGCACATGTAGCCTCTTGTCGAAATACCCCTCCCGATGGTCCCCCGGTACACTACCGGCACTCCCGATACACTACCGATGAGCCCGAAACCTTTCCGGCGACCAAAATAGGACTGCCTATATATTAATCTTTACCTCCAGGCCATTCCGGAGCTCCTCGTGACGTACGGGATATCATCTAGGACTCTAAACAACCTTCGGTCACCATCATGCATAACTCTATACTACCGAAACGTCACCAAACCTTAAGCGTGCAGACCCGGCGGGTTCGAGAACTATGTAGACATGACCGAGACACCTCTACGGTCAATAACCAATATCGGGACCTGGATGCCCATATTGCTTCCTACATATTCTACGAAGATCTTTATCGGTCGAACGTCTATGTCAAGGATTCAGTTAATCCCGTATGATGTTCCCTTTGTTTTTCGGTATGTTACTTGCTCGAGATTCGATCGTTGGTATCTGTATACCTAGTTCAACCTCGTTACCAGCAAGTCTCTTTACTCGTTCCATAATACAAGATCTCATGACTAACACTTAGCCACATTGCTTGCAAGGCTTAATTTTTATGTTGTATTACCGAGTGGGCCCTAGGATACCTCTCCATCACACGGAGTAACAAATCCTAGTCTTGATCCATGCCAACTCAACAGACACCCTCGAAGATACCTGTAATGTACCTTTATAGTCACCGAGTTACATTGCGACATTTGATACACACAAGGCACTCCTCCGGTGTCCGTGAGTTGCATGATCTCATGGTCATAGGAACATATACTTGACATGTAGAAAACAGTAGCAATAAACTAACGCGATCATATGCTACGTTTGTAGTTTTGGTCTTGTCCATCACATCATTCTTCTAATGATGCGATCCCATTACCAAATGACATCACATGTCAATGGCTAGGAAACCTTGACTATCTTTGATTAACGAGTTAATTCACTAGAGGCATACTAGGGACCAAGTGTTGTCTATTTACCCACACATGTAATGTGTTTCCAATCAATACAATTATAGCATGGATAATAAACAATTATCATGAACAAGGAAATATAATAAAAAACACTTTATTTATTGCCTCTAGGGCATATTTCCAACAGTCTCCCACTTGCACTAGAGTCAATAATCTAGTTCACATCACTATGTAATTTACATTGTAATGAATCGAACACCCATACAGTTCTGGTGTTGATCATGTTTAGCCCTTGGAAGAGGTTTAGTAAATGGGTCTGCAACATTCAGATCCGTGCGCACTTTGCAAATATTTATGTCCTTCTCCTCGATGTAATCGCGGATGGAGTTGAAGCATCGCTTTATGTGTCTGGTCCTCTTGTGAAACCTTGGTTGCTTGGCCAGAGCAATGGCACCAGTGTTGTCATGGAACAGGTTCATTGGATTGAGTGCACTGGGCACTACTCCAAGATCTGTCATGAGCTGCTTCATCCAGACACCTTCCTTCGCCGCCTCCGAGGCTGTGATGTACTCCGCTTCGCATGTAGAATCGGCTACCACGCTTTGCTTGGAACTGCACCAACTTACCGCTCCCCCGTTGAGAATAAATACGTATCTGGTTTGTGACTTAGAGTCATCCGGCCATGTGGTGCAAACAGACAGAAAACATACATAAAGATATGTTATATTATGACGCATTGTAAGAAACATGTTCCGATGAAAATAATACCTCTAGCGATACCTTTCACCGGGGTTCTATGAAGAGCGTAGATAGGAATCCGCATACTTGTAGTACGCGACTAAGTGTCCTTTGGGATTAATAGACCCAAACAACAGAAATAGCAACCAGGGTCGTATAATGTGTTTCCGTCATAGAGGACCAATTGTCTACGTAAGAAAGCTAGTTGTCGGCTTCACCCTTCTGAGGTACGTGTCCGGATGAGCCGATCATAACAATCGCAGAGGTGCTCCCTTTACTATCTAGCCGAACAAGCAGGAATGTAGAGAGTAACCACAAGAGTGAGGCAATACAACTTGGCAAAGTCTTAGTTCGAATTGATGCATATGATGGCTAAAACATGACAAAAGAAACATGCGCACCCAACAAGTATGAACAAGTAAAAAAACGTCTATTTAAAAGAAGCCCCCATGTGTTGTGTTCGGATTTAACACTTTATGGTGTATGCAGACTATCCGTAGTACAAGATTGGTTCAGCCAAACATAGGGTAGGGAAAGAAATTGTCCCTATTGAACAACAAAGTGGGAAAGTAAATGGAGAAAAAGTCAAAAAATAATAGAAAAGGAAAAAGTGTAGGGGGTATGGATGACACCAGTTTATCCACAGAAGTGCCAAAGACGAGCTGCGTTCCATGGGTTTGGTTCAAGGCGGTTATCGGATGAACTCCGTAAATGGTAGCCCGCTCCCGCGAGCACTTCGTCAATGATGAAAGTGTTGGGGAAAGTTGCATGGGAAACAAAAAATTTCCTACGCACACGCAAGATCTATCCATGGTGATGATCATCTACGAGAGGGAGAGTGGATCTACATACCCTTGTAGATCGCTAAGCGGGAAGCGTTAAGAAACGCGGTTGGTGTAGTCAAACATCTTCACGATCCAAATCGCCGAGCATCCTGCGATCTCATCATGATCCGTCCCACAATCCAATCATGATCTGTCCCGCGAATTCATCATCATCCGTCCCACGATCTCATCATGATCCGTCTCGCGATCTTGATCACGGTCCTTCCGATCTAGCGCCGAACGGACGACACCTCCGCGTTCAACACACGTACAACTCGATGACGATCTCCGCCTTGTTGATCCTGCAAGAGGGAGCGGAGAGGTATAAGAGTTCTCCAGCATCACGACGCCGCTGCGGCAATGGTGGTGGAGCTATTCCGTCAGGGCTTCGCCTAAGCACTGCCGAAAACCGATCTAGAGGAGAAACTATGCACCAGAGGAGAGGGTAGCACGTGGCAGAAAATCTAGTGCAAAAACCCTAAAACCTCTAGTATATATAAGAGGAAGAGAGGAGGAGGCTTGGCGCAATGGCCAAGCCCTCTAGGCTTCGGCCGAAGTGGGAGGAGAGGAGGAATCGTCCTCCAATCCTAGTAGGACTAGGACTCCTCCTTATTTTGGTCTTTTTGCCTTTTTCCACCCTTTTCTCTTTAGGCTTTTCTTCCCAGCCGCATGGGCCTTATGTGGGACTTACACCAGCCCACTAAGGGCTGGTATTTACCCTCACACAGCCCATGTAGCCTCTTGGGTCGAAATACCCCTCCCGATGGTCTCCCGGTACACTACCGGCACTCTCGGTACACTACCGATGAGCCCGAAACTTTTCCGACGACCAAAATAGGACTTCCTATATATCAATCTTTACCTCAGGACCATTCTGGAGCTCCTTGTGATGTCCAGGATCTCATCCGGGACTCCGAACAACCTTCAGTAACCACCATACATAACTCTATACTACCGAAACGTCACCAAACCTTAAGTGTGCAGACCCTGCGGGTTCGAGAACTATGTAGACATGACCGAGACACCTCTACGGTCAATAACCAATAGCGGGACCTGGATGCCCATATTGGTTCCTACATATTCTACGAAGATCTTTATCGGTCGAACCTCTATGTCAAGGATTCAGTTAATCCCGTATGATGTTCCCTTTGTTCTTTGGTATGTTACTTGCCCGAGATTCGATCGTCGGTATCTCCATACCTAGTTCAACCTTGTTTCCGGCAAGTCTCTTTACTCGTTTCGTAATACAAGATCCTGTGACTAACACTTAGTCACATTGCTTGCAAGGCTTGTTGTGATGTTGTATTACCGAGTGGGCCCTGAGATTCCTCTCCGTCACACGGAGTAAAAAATCCCAATCTTGATCCATGCCAACTCAACAAACACCCTCGGAGATACCTGTAGAGCACCTTTATAGTCACCCAGTTACGTTGCGACGTTTGCTACACACAAGTTACTCCTTCGATGTCAGTGAGTTGCATAATCTCATGGTCATAGGAACATATACTTGACATGCAGAAAACAGTAGTAATAAACTGACACGATCATATGCTACGTTTGTAGTTTGGGTCTTGTCCATCACACCATTCTCCTAAGGATGTGATCCCGTTTATCAAATGATATCTCATGTCCATGGCTAGGAAACCTTAACCATCTTTGATAACCGAGCTAGTTTATTAGAGGCATACTAGGGACATGGTTTTGTCTATGTATCCACACATGCATCTAAGTCTCCGATCAATACAATTATAGCATGGATAATAAACGATTATCATGAACAAGGAAATATGATAATAACTAATTTATTATTGCCTCTAGGGCATATTTCGAACAGTCTCCCACTTGCACTAGAGTCGATAATCTAGTTCACATCACCATGTGATTCGCATTGTTATGAATATAACACCCAATGAGTTCTGGGGCTCGATCATGCTTTGCATGTGAGAGTGGTCTTATAGTCAATGGGTCTGCGACATTCAGATCCGTGTGTACTTTGCAAATCTCTATGTCAAACCATAAACACTGCTACCACACTCCACTTGGTACTATTCCAAATGGCTGCTCCACTATATGTATCCAGATTGCTACTACGGGTCATCCAGATTGGTGTTAAAGCTTGCATCGATGTAACTCTTTACGACGAACTCTTTATCACCTCCATAATCGAGAAACATCTCCTTAGTCTTTTAGTTACTAAGGATAATCTTGACTGTTGTCTAGTGATCCACTCCTGGATCACTCTTGTACCCCTTGACGGACTCATGGCAAGGCACACACAGGTGTGGTACACAGCATGGCATACTATGCAGAGCCAATGGCTAAGACATAGGGGACGACATTCGTCGTTTCTCTTTCTTCTGCCGTGGTCGAGCTTTGAGTCTCACTCAACTTCACACCTTACAAAGCAGGCGAGAACACTTCTCTCTAACTAATCCATTTTGAACTCTTTCAAAATCTTGTCAAGGTATGTACTCATTGAAAGTCTTATCACACATCTTGATCTATGTTTATAGATCTTGATGCTCAACAATTAGGTAGCTTTATTCAGGTATTCCTTTGAAAAGCACTTTTCAAACAACTGTTTATGCTTTCCAGAAATTACACATTATTTCTGAATAGCAATATGTCATCCACATATACTTATCAGAAACTCTATGGTGCTCCCACTCACTTTATTGCAAATACAAGTTTCTCATAAACTTTGTATAGACTCAAAAACTTTGATCACCTCATCAAAGTGTACATTCCAACTCCGAGATGCTTGCTTCAGTCTATAAAAGGATCACTGAAACTTGCACACCTTTTAGCATCCTTAGGACTGACAAAACCTTTTGGTTATATCACATACAACCTTTCCTCAAGTAAACCGTTAAGGAAACGATGTTTTGACATCCATCTGCCAGATTTCATAATTGAAAGTGCAGCAACTGCTAACATAATTTCAACAGACTTTAGCATCACTACGAGTGAGAAAGTCTCATCGCAGTCAACTCCTTGAACTTGTCATAAACTTCTTTGCAACAAGTCGAGCTTTATAAATGGTGACATTTACCATCAGCATCTGTCTTCATTTCAAAGATCCATTTGTACTTAACGACCTGTCGTCCAACGAGCAAGTCCACCAAAGTCTATACTTGGTTTTCATACATGGATCCTTTCTCGGATTTCATGGCCTCTAACCATTTGTTGGTTACCGGGCCCATCATCGCTTCTTCATAGTTCGTAGGTTCATTGTTGTCCAACAACTTGACCTCTAAGACAGGGTTTCCGCACCACTCAGGAGCACTACACGTCCTTGTCGACCTACGAGGTTCGATAGTAACTTGATCAGAAGCTTCATGATCATCATCATTAACTTCCTCTTGAACTAACGTAGGCTTCATAGAAACAACTTCCTGCGCTGCGCTACTCTCTGGTTGAAACATAGGTTCAATAACCTCATCAAGTTCTATCCTCCTCCCACTCAATTCTTTCAAGAGAAACTTTTTCTCGAGAAAGGACCCAGTTTTAGCAACAAACATTTTATGCTTGGATCTGAGATAGAAGGTTCACCCAACTGTTCTTAGGGTATTCTATGAAGATGCATTTGTCCACTTTGGGTTTGAGCTCATTAGGTGAAAACATTTTCCACACAAGCGTCGCAGCCCCAAACATTAAGAAATGACAGCTTAGGTTTCTATCAAACCATAGTTCACATGGTGTCATCTCAACGATTTAGATGGCGCCCTATTTAAAGTGAATGTAGTTGTCTCTAATGCATAACCCCAAAATTATAGTAACAAAACGATAAGAGACATCATAGCATGCACCATATCCAATAGAGCACGACTATGACGTTCGGACACACCATCACACTATGGTGTTCCAGGTGACATGAGTTGTGAAACAATTTTCACATTGTCTAAAGTTGTATGCCAAACTCGCAACTCAGATATTCATCTCGACGATCATATAGTAGACATTTTTATCTTCTTGTCACGATGATCTTAAACTTCACTCTGAATTTGCTTGAACCTTTCAAACGATTCAGACTTGTGTTTCATTAAGCAAATATACACTATATCTACTCAAATCATCAGTGAAGGTAAGAAAATAACGATATCCACCGCATGCTATAAGACTCATTGGATTTCATACATCAACATGTATCATTTCCAATAAGTCACTTGCCTGCTCCATCAAACCAGAAAACGGGGTCCTTAGTCATCTTGACCAAGAGGCATGGTTCGTATGTCTCAACCGATTCGAAATCGAATGAGTCCAAAGATCCATCAGCATGGAGTTTCTTCATGCGTTTTATACCAATATGACATTTAGCGACAGTGCCACAAGTATGTCGTACTATTATTATTAACTTTGTATCTTTTGGCATCAATGTTATGAACATGTGTATTAATACGATCAAGATTCAACAAATCATTCTCACTGGGTGCTTGACCATTGAAGGTGTTATTCATGTAAACATAATAACCATTATTCTCTAACTTAAATGAATAACCGTGTTGCAATAAACACGATCCAATCACGTTCATGCTCAACGCAAAACACCAAATAACATTTATTTAGGTTTGTCACTAATCCCGAAGATAGAGAGAGCGTGCGATGTTGATCACATCAACCTTGGAAACATTTCCAACACACATCGTCACCTCACCCTTAGCTAGTTCTCCGTTTATTCTGTAGCTTTTATTTCGAGTTACTAACATTTAGCAACCGAACCGGTATCCAATACCCAGGTGCTACTATGATTACTAGCAAGGTACACATCAATAACACGTATATCAAATATACTTCTGTCGGCGTTGCCAGCCTTCTTATCTACCAAGTATCTAGGGTTGTTCCGCTTCAGCGACCGCTCTCCTCATAATCGAAGCACTTACTCTCGGCTTTGGGTTCAACTTTGGGTTGCTTCACCGGAGCAGCAACTGACTTGCTATCCATGAAGTTTCCCTCCTTGCCCTTGCCCTTCTCTAAACTAGTGGTTTTACTAACCATCAACACTTGATGCTCCTTCTTGATTTCTACCTTCGTGGTGTCATACATCGCGAACAGCTCAGGGATCATTATTTCTATCCCTGGTGTTTATAGTTCATCACCAAGTTCTAGTAGCTTAGTGACAGTGACTTGGAGAACAATATCAATCACTATCTTATTTGGAAGATCAACTCCCACACAATTCAAGCGATTGTAGCAACTAGACAATCTGAGCACATGCTCAACGATTGAGCTATTCTCCTTCATCTTACAGGCAAAGAATCTTGTTGGAGATCTCATATCTCGCAACACGGGCACGAGCCTGAGATCGTAATTTCAGCTCTTAGAACATCTCATATGTTCCATGACATTCAAAACGTTTCGGAGCCTCAATTCTAAGCTGTAATGCATGACACACTAAACTATCAAGTAGTTATCAGAATGTGCCTGTTAGATGTTCATAACATCTACAAACAACGCTAGAGGGGTTGGCGCACCGAGCGGTGCATTAAGGACATAAGACTTCTGTGCAGCAATGAGGACAATCCTCAGATCATGGAGCCAGTCCGCAATATTGCTACCATCATCTTTTAACTCTATTTCTCTAGGAACATATAAAAATTCAAGGGAGCTACAACGTGAGCTAGTAATCAACAACACAATTTGCAAAGACACTACTGACTATGTTCATGATAATGAGTTCAATTAATCATATTACTTAAGAACTCCCACTCAAATTGACATCCCTCCGGTCATCCGAGTGATACATGATCCAAATTCACCAACTCAAGTCCGATCATCACGTGAGTTGAGGTGGTTTCAATGGTGAACATCATTATGTTGATCATATCTACTATATGACTCATGTTTGACCTTTCGGTCTCTTGTGTTCCGAGGCCATGTATGTACATGCTAGGCTCGTCAAGTTTAACCCGAGTGTTCTGCATGTGCAACACTGGCTTGCACCCGTTGTATGTGAACGTAGAGTCTATCACACCCGATCATCACGTGGCGTCTCAACACGATGAACTTTCGCAATGGTGCACACTCGGGGAGAACACAATTCATCTTGAAATTTAAGTGAGGGATCACCTTATAATGCTACCGTCGTCGTAAGCAAAACAATGTGCATAAAAGGATTAGCATCACATGCAAATCATAAGTGACATGATATGGCCATGAACTTGTGCGTTTGATCTCCATCTTGAAAGCACCGGTAGGATCTCCATCGTCACTAGCAAGACACCATGATTTCCATCATCTTCATCTCCATCAACGTGTCGCCATCGGGGTTGTCACGCCCAACATGCTTCTACTACTATTGCTACCGTTTAGCAATAAATTAAAGCATTACATAGCACTTAATGATTGACACGTAGGTCATACAATAATTAAAGACAACCCTATGGCTCCTGTCGGTTGCCATACTCATCGACATGCAAGTCGTGATAATCTATACATCACATGATCATCTCATACATCACATATATCACATCATGTAATTGGCCATATCACATCACAACATACCCTGCAAAAACAAGTTAGACGTCCTCTAATTGTTGTTGCATGTTTTACGTGGCTGCTACGGGTATCTAGCAAGAACAATTCTCATCTACACAAAACCACAATGGTGATACACTAGTTGCTTTTCAACCTTATCAAGGATCACCTTTGTCGAATCCGATCCAACTAAAGTGAGAGAAACTGGCACCCGTAAGCCATCTATGCAACAAGTTGCGGTCGAGGGAACCGGTCTCTCATAAGCGTACGAGTAATGTTGGTCCGGGCCGCTTCATCTCACAATACCGCTGAGCCAAAACCCGACCAAGGGAGGAAGCAAACTAAGCATCAACGCCCGCAAACCTTTTGTGTTCTACTCGAGATCTCATCTACACATAGACCTAGCTCATGATGCCACTGTTGGGGAACGTTGCATGGGAAACAAAAAATTTCCTATGCACAAGCAAGATCTATCCATGGTGATGAGCATCTACGAGAGGGAGAGTGGATCTACGTACCCTTGTAGATCGCTAAGCGGGAAGCGTTAAGAAACGCGGTTGGTGTAGTCGAACGTCTTCGCGATCCAAATCGCCGAGCGTCCCGCGATCTCATCACGATCTACCTGCGATCCAACCACGATCCGTCCCGCGAACTCATCACGATCCGTCCCGCGATCTCTTCACGATCCGTCCCGCGAACTCATCACAATCCGTCCCGCGATCTCGTCACGATCTGTCTCGCAATCTTGATCACGGTCCTTCCGATCTAGCGCCGAACAGACGGCACCTCCGCGTTTAGCACACATACAGCTCGATGACGATCTCTGCCTTCTTGATCGAGCAAGAGGGAGCGGAGAGGTAGAAGAGTTCTCCGACAGCATGACGGTGCTCCGGAGATGGTGGTGGAGCTATTTCGGCAGGGCTTCGCCTAAGCACCGCAGAAATCCGATCTAGAGGAGAAACTATGCACTAGAGGAACGGGCAGCACGTGGCTTAAAGTCTTGTGCCAAAACCCTAAAATCCTCTAGTATATATATGAGGAGAGGAGGAGGAGTCTTGGCTGCCAAAGAGGCAGCCCTTGGGTCGGCCGAACCTAGTGGGATTGGAGGATTCCTCCTCCAATCCTAGTAGGACTAGGACTCCTCCTTATTTTTGCCTTTTTTTGCCTTTTTCCACCTTTTTCTCTTTGGGCTTTTCTGCCCAGACACATGGGCCTCGTGTGGGACTTCCACCAGCCCACTAAGGGCTGGTATTTACTCACCCACAGCCCATGTAGCCTCTTGGGTCGAAATACCCCTCCCGACGGTCTCCCGGTACACTACCGGCACTCCCGGTACACTACCGATGAGCCCGAAACTTTTCCGGCGACCAAAACAGGACTTCCTATATATCAATCTTTACTGCCGGACCATTCCGGAGCTACTCGTGACGTCCGAGATTTCATCTGGGACTCCAAACAACCTTCGGTCACCACCATACATAACTCTATACTACCGAAACGTCACCAAACCTTAAGTGTGCAGACCCTGCGGGTTCGAGAACTATGTAGACATGACCGAGACACCTCTACGGTCAGTAACCAATAGCGGGACCTGGATGCCCATATTGGTTCCTACATATTCTACGAAGATCTTTATCGGTCGAACCTCTATGTCAAGGATTCAGCTAATTCCGTATGATGTTCCCTTTGTTCTTTGGTATGTTACTTGCCCGCGATTCGATCATCGGTATCTCCATACCTAGTTCAACCTCATTACCGGCAAGTCTCTTTGCTCGTTTCATAATACAAGATCTTGTGACTAACACTTAGTCACATTGCTTGCAAGGCTTGTTGTGATGTTGTATTACCGAGTGGGCCCTGAGATACCTCTTCGTCACACGGAGTAACAAATCCCAATCTTGATCCATGCTAACTCAACAAACACCCTCGGAGATACCTGTACAACACCTTTATAGTCACCCAGTTACTTTGCGACATTTGATACACACAAGGTACTCCTCCGATGTCAGTGAGTTGCATAATCTCATGGTCATAGGAACATATACTTGACATGCAGAAAACAGTAGCAATAAACTGACACGATCATATGCTACGTTTGTAATTTGGGTCTTGTCCATCACACCATTCTCCTAATGATGTGATCCCGTTTATCATATGACATCTCATTTCCATGTCTAGGAAACTTTAACCATCTTTGATCAATGAGCTAGTTTATTAGAGGCATACTAGGGACATGGTTTTGTCTATGTATCCACACATGCATCTAAGTCTCCGATCAATACAATTATAGCATGGATAATAAACGATTATCATGAACAAGGAAATATGATAATAACTAATTTATTATTGCCTCTAGGGCATATTTCCAACAGGAACAACTTCGTCCGCTGCTTTCAGACCGGTGCCATTTGCGTCATCCTGTCACACTACCGAGGGCTTGAAGAGCTGCTCTAGGAAGGTGTTTCTCGGGACGAGGTCACACTTGGCTCCCATATGGGCCAATATATTGGCGGCTTGGTTGTTGTCTCGAGCAATGTGGTGGAATTCCAACCCCTCAAACCGAGCAGATATCTTGAGGACATCGTCTCTATATGTCACCATCTTCGGATTTTTGGTGTCGAATTCGCCGTTAATTTGGGATATGGCCAGGTTTGAGTCTCCCCGTACCTCTAGCCGTCGTATGCCCATTGACACCGCCATCCGAAGATCATGAATAAGAGCTTCGTACTCGGTGGCATTGTTGGAATTGGCATACATGATTTGCAGCACGTATCTTATGTTGTTGCCTGTGAGGGATGTGAGGATAACTCCATCCCCCAGACCGGCCAAGGTCTTGGATCCATCGACGTACATTGTCCAATGGGAGTATGCAATATACTCCTTGGGGAGCTCGGCCTCTGTCCATTCAGCCAAGAAGTCCGCCAGTACCTGAGATTTAATGGCGCGACGTGGCTTGTAGTTTATTTCAAAGGGAAGGAGCTCAATGGCCCATTTGGCTATGCGACCGGTAGCGTCCCAGTTGTTGATTATATCATTTAAGGGGACTTCCGATGCCATCGTTATCGTGCACTCCTGGAAGTAGTGTCGGAGTTTCCTCGGTGCCATGAATACTGTATAGGCTATTTTTTGATAATGTGGGTATCTGGACTTGCACCGCGTTAGTACCTTTGACACATAATATACCGTCTTCTGAGTTCGGAATTTATGTCCCTCCTCATCTCGTTCAACGACGAGCATCGCGCTGACTACCTTGTTGGTGGCCGATATGTATAACAACATGGGCTCACCGACGCCTGGTGTCGTGAGTATGGGATTGGTTTCCAGTATTGTTTGGATTTCTTCCAACGCAGCCGCTGCTTCATCGGTCCATTCGAAATTGCTTGTCCGTTTCAGCAACTTATAGAGCGACAAAGCTTTTTCTCCGAGGCGGGAAATAAAGGGGCTTAACGCGGCAACATACCCGGCTAGTCTCTAGACATGCTTCAGCTCCGTGGGGATTGCAAGTTCTGATAGAGCACAGATTTTAGCTGGATTTGCCTCTATTCCTCTATGGGAGACGATGAATCCAAGCAGCTTGCCCGAGGGAACTCTGACTACACATTTTTCCAGATTGAGCCGTATGTCGTATTCGTGCAAATTAGCGAAAGTTTGACGGAGGTCGTCGATCAACTGATCGACGTGTTTGGTTTTGATTACCACATCATCCACGTATGCCTCAATAGTCTTTCTGACCTGTGTGGCGAGGCAGGTTTGGATCATGCGCTGGTACATGGCCCCGGCGTTTTCTAGCCCGAAGGGCATCGTGTTGAAGCAAAATGGCCCATATGGGGGTGATGAATGCGGTAGCCGCCTGATCGGATTCCTTCATTTTAATTTGATGGCATCCAGAGTAAGCGTCGAGGAAACATAACAAATCATGTCCGGTTGTGGCATCAATGATCTGGTCTATGCGTGGTAAGGGAAAAGGGTCCTTGGGGCATGCTTTGTTGAGGTCTTTGAAATCGACACACAGCCGCCAGGATTTGTCTTTCTTAGGTACCATCATGAGATTTGCTAGCCAATCGGGGTGCTTGATGTCCCGAATAAATTTGGCCTTAGCAGTTTTGCTAATTCTTCACCCATGGCTTGCCGTTTGGGTTTGGAGAAGCGGCACAGGGTCTGTTTCATGGGTTTCAAGCCTGGAATAATGTTCAAGCTGTGTTCGGCGAGCCGACGTGGGATACTGGGCATATCGGAAGGATGCCAAGCGAAAATGTCCCAATTTTCGCGGAGGAAATTACGCAATGCTTCGTCCATAAGGGGATCGAGCTGGGCTCCGATGGACGATGTTTTATTTGGGTCTGTTGGATGCACCTGAAACTTGACGATTTCCTCTATGGGTTTAAAGGACATGGATTTGGGCCTTTTACTGAGGATCACATCATCCCTATTAACTGTCGATCGTAGAGCAGTCAATTCCTCGGCGGCGAAAGTTTACGCTAATGCCTCGAGGTCGAGTGTTGCCGTTTTGTTTTCGGCCCGGAGGGCTATATTCGGATCACTGGCGAGTGTGATCACTCCATTTGGTCCTGGCTTTTTGAGTTTCATGTACCCGTAGTGGGGTATGGCCTGGAACTTTGTAAAGGCGTCGCGTCCTAATAGGGCATGATAGCCACTTGGGAAGGTGATGATGTGGAAGATAAGTTCTTCGGATCAGTAATTTTCGGGCGTGCCGAACACAACGTCCAAGGTGTTACATCCGGTACAACGTGCCTCTTTCCCTGGGATGATTCCCCGGAAGGTTATGTTGCTATGTTCGATGCGAGATCGATCGAACTGCATTTTCTCCAGAGTGGCCTCATAAATGAGGTTTAGACCACTACCGCCGTCCATGAGCACCTTATGTAGTCTGTATCCATCAATGATGGGATTCAAGACTAGAGCGGTCGGTGAGTGACCGGGAAGGATGGGCGGCTGGTCAGTGTCCCCGAAAGTAATCGATACGTTTGCCCATGGGCTAGTAGCTACCACGTGGTATACTTGCTCGTGCTCCCTAAGAGCTCTTTTACGCCTGCTCCTCGAGGGGAAGATCTCATAGACCGTCAGGACTTCGCCATCGAATCCATTTGGCGAAGGAGGGCGCCTGTTCGATAGAGGTGTGTCGAGGATAGCCTTGCCACTTTTTGCGACTTGCCTGACGACCCAGCGAGCTCGAAGGCTATGAGTAGGGTTTGTGTTCAACAACACGGAATGAATGGGGCAAGGTTTATCTAAAAGTCCATCGAGGACGGTGCCGTTCCCGGAAAGGGACTTGTTTGTTTTTTCGACGGGTTCCTTCCTGGCTGGCCGATTTGGAGGTACCGTCTTTCTTCAAACTCCTCTAGATTGTTCGGAGAATTTTGGTTCCGAGAACAACCGCTCGGATTGCCAGACGCTCTCCATGGCACAGTACTTATGTACCAATTCGGATAACTCCGAAAAGTCGTTTATGCGTCGGCGGGCCAGGGGATTAAGAATCCCTTCATCATGGCAATTGATAATGAAAACTACCATTACGTCTTGGTCACTAAGACCTTTTACTCTACTCCTAGCAAGGAGGAGTCTTGCCCAAAAGTGGTGGACTGATTCTCCTTGTATTTGCTTGATATCCCGAAAGTCTGAAGACATGGGCTTTGGCACGATACTTGGATAATCGTCTTGGGCGGTGGGTGGAAAAAAAAATTGTTCCCTGTCGTAATGAGTGTTCGGAAGTATAATTTCCGAATCACGCGAGGGACCTTGGACCAGTCACAGTCCGGCTTTAAAGCGATTCCCCGCCTCTGATTCTTCGATGGGGTCTTGGAGATCATGGACGAGGGTATACACGGTTTTCAGTTCCGGCTGTCGGGCAGAATCCATGGCTGGACACTCGACGGTGGCAACAAGGTGGGTGACCGAGGGGACATGAATCTCCGTGTCATTGGGTCTAATCCAAAGCCGATCATAGATCGGAACCTGTTTATCCGATATACGCATAGCTTCGATCTAATCAAACAACTCGTTTAAGAACGAGGCGATGGCAGGATGCGTGTCTCTGATAAGAGTGGATTCGTCAAGCAGTGTCACGGTTCAAGAGTTATGCCGAAACGGATCCGTGTTCCGTTCCATCGTGGGTCCTGATGCATTGGACGTCGAAGCATCCGAATTTATAGGTTTTCCTTCGAAAGTTGAGGGTTCCATTGGAACGAGTGTTCCCCATGAATCAGCCACGAACTCTAGGGTTCCAAACTTAATACACTGATTGGGGGGAAACCTTCCAGTCTGACCATGATGGTCAACCGGGCCGGTGTGCGACAAGATGTCGTTGCTGGAGAAATTCTGATCGGGGCGAGAGCCCCTTCGATACAGATCTCGCTACTTGCGGCGGGGCGAGCCATCGATACCTTCGGCGCTCACAGAGGAACTCTCAATGAAAGCACCAATGTCGGTGTCAAAACCGGCGGATCTCGGGTAGGGTGTCCCGAACTGTGAGACTAGGATCATCGGTAACAGGAGACGAAGGGGACACAAGTTTACCTAGGTTCGGGCCCTCCAATGGAGGCAATACCCTATGTCCTGCTTGATTGTATTGATGGTGTATGGGAATACAGAGTTAATCTACCTCGAGATTGTTTGTCTAACCCTAGATGAGTTATCCTCCCTCTATGCCCTAAAACCCTCCGACTTATATAGATGCCGGGGGCGTCCTTGGCTTACACATGGTCGGTTACATGCCGAAGAGATAACGTGCCTAACTACAACTAATAACTTGGAGAACACGCCTTGACTCCTTGAAGCTTCCATCCTGGCGCAGGTGGTCCTCGATCATCCGATGCCTGCCTTGCGGCCCATACAATCCGGCCCATGAACACTGGGTCGGCTATCCGAGGACCCCATAATCCAGGACTCCCTCAGGGAGGATATAGATTCTCGTCATGCCTTCGCGATGATGAGAGCTGGTGCCAAATGCTTCAGAAGGATTCAAGGGTTCAACGACGACTACTATGGCTCTAGGGCTTTGGTCTTTAGGGGTAGGTGCATGAAGACTTCGTGGCTGTTAATTTGTGACCAATTGTCATTGAGTATCATGCCCTTGGTGGCCTCTATCACAACTTCTACTCATTTGATCATCATTGAGGATGTTTTATTAGTAAATGGAATTTTGTTGTAATACTGCATGAGATGATTATTGGAGCACTACAAAACAAAGAAATAATGTAGGTCAAACAATTTATGTATTTTCTAAAAAGAGGGCTGGTGCTGAAAACGGGCCCTGGGATAAGGACCATGTACCTCACATCCGTTTGCACACCCAACCTAGAGTGTGCAGATACCTAGTGTCCCCCTCTTTAACCAGGGTGTCATATTTGCCTGTGTGCATGTATCCCTCGAAAAAATTAGGTTTGATTTTGACATATTTTTCTAAGGCGGTGGCAGAATAATGGATCCCTTCCTTTGTATGGAGGGATTGTTACCGTTTCTGCCATCTCGGTGAGGGAATTCGTCATCGCCATTGTCGTCACCAACACAAAGGCAATGTGGGGAGCATCTTCTCCATCACCATCTTCGTCAATAATGCCATGTCCACCTCCATCTTCAGTGTCATCCATATGCAACCAATGTAGATCGAAGTATGTGATCACTTCTTGGCTGTTATGTCTTTATTATTGACAGGTAACTTGTGTTTATTTGGTGGAGTATATATACATTATATTGCATCACATATCATCACGGTCATGTACATGCTTTTGTCTTGTGACTGGTGAGTAATTACATTCTTGAGGACATGTATATCATGTGAATTTACAACACAACTATGGCATGTTTAATTGTTGTGGTGTAAGTGTGTAGTGGTAGTGTGAGAATGACAACTTCATGCTACTTCATCATGTATGGTCCTATATGCGACACTATGTTGTAATGAACAGATATTGAAGGCTGGAGTGACAAAACCCATTTTCCAAATCTTGGAATTATAACACATGGGGAAAACGGGATCCTGCATTGCTAAAAGTATGGTTATGTTTTACCTTCATTATTTCCAATAGAGAGGCGGGTTGGACTTTCGTATGCAATCTTAAGAGCATACGAATCGATGGGTTTCTTCCACTCGTGTGTTAACAACCAAACTACCTTCCAAAATTTTAACCATCCTTGAGAATGCCTATAATTTATTGATAATTCTCCGTCGTATCTATAATTTTGATTATTTCACACCAATATTCTACAAATTTCATATTCCAGAGAGGGTGGTCGCGCCCTTATGGCTCGGGACTCCCTCATAAGTCGGCTGGGGCCCCACTTTCATCGCAAGGAAGATACTTTCCTAAGAAAAATCTCCTCAAAACTTTAGCCCAATCGGAATTATGAATCTCCGGATATTTAAGAAAGGGTGAAGGGCCAGAAAACAGGATGTGAAATAGAAGAGAAACACAAACACACAAACATAGAGGGAGAGAGAGGTCCAATCTCAGAGGGGATTCTGCCCTCCGGGAGCCATGGCGGCCATGGACCAGAGGGGAAACTCTCCTCCCATATAGGGGGGCAAGGAAGAATAATAAGGACGGGGGCTTTCTCCCCTCTCTCCCCGTGGCGCTAGAACACTGTCGGAGCAACCATTGTGACAATGATCTACAACAACTTTGCCGCCGCCACCACCAACTCTTTCCCCCTCTATGCAGCGGTGTAACACATTTTCCCCCCGTAGTAACATCTACTTAAACATGATGCTTAATTATATATATTATTACCCAATGATGTGTGCCTATCCTATAATGTTTTAGTAGATCATTTTTGTCCTACGGGTTAGTTGTGGTATGGTGTGATTGATATGAGTTGTATGTCAATATGGCCTTGTCCTATGGTGCCCTCCATGTCACACAAGCATGTGGGATTACCGTAGTAGGTTTTTGCAATATGTTTATGATTCGCTTGTAGTGGATGGCTAGAGTGACATAAACTTACACCCGAATAAGCGGGGTGTTTACGTATGGGAGTAAACAAGACTTGTTACTTAATGCTATGGTTGTGTTTTACCTTAATGATCTTTAATAGTTGCGGATGCTTACTAGAGTTTCAATCATAAGTGCATATGATCCATGTATGAAAAGTATGTTAGAGTATGCCTCTCCCCCATTGCATAGGATAGGTATCTATTGTGTTACATTCAATTGCCTATGGACAATCTTTCTATTGTGTTACAAAAAGCTTTCTACTAAACAACTAAATTAATTAATATTTATCAAAACATCAGGTAACTTTTATTTCCATGTTCTTTATTATCTTGCAAAACTCTCTTAGCACACCTTCTAATTATTTCTAATTTTATTCCCACAAAGTATTTTTATTATTGTTCTAGGTAAAGTAAGCATTAACGTGCGTAGAGTTGTATCGGTGGTCGATATAATTTGAGAGAATATTAATTCTATCTTTAGCTCCTCATTGGGTTCGACACTCTTACTTATCGAAAAAGGCTACAAACAAGTCCCATACTTGTGGGTTATCAAGAACTTTTTCTGGCGTCGTTGCCGGGGAGCAATTGCGTGGGGTTGATATTCTCATGTGTGCTTGTCTTTTTTATCTCTAAGTAATTTATTTTCTATTCTAATTTGTTTTCTATCTTTAGTCATGGGTAAGAAACGCAAAATACCAAAAGAAATTAGTTGTGCTTACTAACCCAGTGGTTGAGGAACCACCCAAAATCTACCAAACTGCCGAAGGTTTCTACTTGGATCGTCCTCGATCCCTTTATGCTCGTGCTGAAAATCCAACTAGCTTAGTTGATGAAAAAAATCATTAGATGAGCATGCTTATTTTGTGTGACACTGCTTATCTAAAAAAGGAAACTCTTGTGGCATCAAATTAATTGTTTGTGTTGCTATGTTTGGAATTTATGCGAAATACATTATTTTACTTGTTGTTCTGAAGACACTAAAAAACACCTTCTGTACCAATGCGTGTTTAATGATAATGAATACTATCTTCTTATGCCAAAGATGTCTATAGTTATTATTATATTGAACAAACTGAAGAACTTGTTACTTTTAAGGGCGCATATGCAATTGCTTCTTTGATTGAAAAGTGTGATGCTATTCTTTACAAATCTATTTTTTTTGCTATACTTAAATATTGCTATAAAAACAATTCTTCTAATGCTTGTGTTAAATAATTTATTGAGAGAATGTTTGCTTCCTTGGAACATATTGATATTTTGCAAGAACCTATAGAATAAGAAATTGCTGAAACTATGAGCTCGCTAGATGAAAAAGATCAGGAGGAGAGCGAAGAACAAAAGGAGGAAGAGCGGATTAGCTACATGTGCCCACCTTCTAATGTGAGTAACTCTTCAACTCATACATTGTTAAATTTCCTTTCGCACATATCGAAGTATGATTGCTATGATAATTTCCATGAACCCTTGGATTTATTTGAAATATCCCTTTTTGATGAACTTGATGCTTACTATGCTTGTGGCCATGGCACCCTTTGGTTGTAGTGTTTGATTTTTCATATTTATTCGGAACGTCAATTTTTTTTTGAAATTTTTACACAGTTCTTTTCTATTATTTTTTACCACGTCCTAGTGTTTCAGATTTTTTTTAGTTACAGAAGTATATGTTTCATTTGCATCTTTACATACTATCTAGTTTTTCACAAATTGTTGTTATAATTTCTTTGTGTGCTTATGTTTAATTTCTCGTTGAGCCCATTAACTTGGGATCCATAGAATTGTGATAGCATACAGTAGGTAATGTTATATTATAATTATACAATAATGTTACGGCGGGACATGATGGGATTTGATGATTATATGTACTAACCTTTCTAATGAAAGTTCTGTTAAGTTTTGTGTAGATGAAGTGTTTGAAGATCGGGGAGGTATCGATATGAGAAGAATAAGGAGAGGCAAGAGTTCAAGCTTGGGGATTCCCAAGGAACCCCAAGTAAATATTCAAGTGACTCAAGCGTCTAAGCTTGGGGATGCCCCGGAAGGCATCCCATCTTTCTTCCTTGACAATTATTGGTATGTCTCGGTATTTGTTTTGTTCACATGATATGCGTAAATTCTTGGAGCGTCATGTGCTTTTTATTTTTATTTTAGCAATGCACCATGCTAGTATGGTAAAGTCCATGGTTTATTTATAGAATGCTCTTTGCACTTCACTTATATGTTTTGAGTATGGCTTTATAGAATGTCTCATGTGCTTCACTTATATCATTTGAAGTCGGATCTCTGTTTCTTTATATATAAAAAACTGATATTTGTAGAATGCTATTTTCATTCACTTATATTTATTAGAGTGTGTTATTTTGTAGAAATAAATTAAACTCTCATGCTTCACTTATACCTATTTAGAGAGTTAACATGAATTGGTCATTCACATGGTTAGTCATAAAATCCAACACAAAACTTGTAGATCACTGAATATGATATTTTTGATTCCTTGCAATAGTTTTGCGATATTGAGATGGTAATATGTGATGGTGCTAGTGAATTATTGTGGTTTAGTAAGAATATTAGTGTTAAGGTTTGTGATTCCCGAAGTATGTACGTATAATCTCTAGTTATGCAATGACATTGGAGCATAATTTATCCTTGATTGAAATCCTTTGTGCTGTTATAATCGGGGGCGGGGGGTAACAATAGGCTTTACAATAATTATGTGAGTTCTTTATGACTAATGTGAATCCATGGATATATGCACTCTCACCTTTCCATAATTTCTAGTCTCCTCGGTACCGTGCATTGCCCATTCTCACCTCGAGGATCAGTGCAGCCTTCGCTGATGCATCCAAACCCCGTGATATGATATGCTCTATCACACATAAGCCACCCTATATCTTCCTCAAAAGAACCAACATACCTACCTATCATGGAATTTCCATAGTCATTCCGAGATATATTTCCATGCAACTTCCACCGTTCCGTCACATGACTTGTGTGTTCATCATCATATTGCTTTGCATGATCATGTAGCTGACATAGTATTTATGGCAAAGCAATCGTTCATCATTACCTACATGTTACATAGATTAGTGCACATCCTCGTACATTGCCAGAGGCATTCATATAGAGTCATCTTGTATAGCTCTATCATTATATCGAGTTGTAAATAAATAAAAGTGTGATGATCATCATTATTAGAGCATTGTTCTAGTGAGGAAAGGATGATGGAGACTATGATTTCCCCACAAGTCGGGATGAGACTCCGGACAAAAAATAAAAAAAATAAAAAAAGGGAGGTAAAAAGTGCCCACCTAAAAAATGAGAGAAAATGAGAGAAGGGACTTTGCTACTATCCTGTACCACACTTGTGCCTCAAAGTGGTACCATGTTCTTCATATAGAGAGTCTCCTGATTTGTCACTTTCATATACTAGTGGGAATTTTTCATTATATAACTTGGCTAGTATATTCCGATGACGAACTTCCTCAAATGCCTGAGGTCTTCATGAGCAAGCAAGTTTGATGCACACCCACTTAGTTTCATTTGAGCTTTCACACACTTATAGCTCTAGTGCATCTGTTGCATGGTAACCACTAATCCTCGCATTGATATCGATTGATGGACATCTCTATAGCTTGTTGATTCACCTAGTTGAGACTTTCTTTCCACTTCGACTCTTTTGATATCTATCAACCTATATGTTATGTCCATGGCTCATGTTCATGTATTGCATGGGAGTTGAAAATGCTAAAGCGCGTTAGAAGTACGAGTCAATTGCTTGGTTTGACATTGGGGTGCTCATGATTTATACTTTATGCCAGGAAGACTAAGCATGACAGGCTATATGACATTGTAGGGATAACATTCTTTAGCATTGTTATTTTGAAAGGACATGACCGTTTGCTAGTAAACCTAAATATGGATGTATTTATGTCAAACGATAGACTATTGCCTTGAATCACTTATATCTTAATATTCATGACATGATTAGAAATTTGTTCAAGATTATGTTAGGTAGCGTTCCACATAAAAAATATCCTTTTATCATTTACCTACTCGAGAACGAGCAAGAATTAAGCTTGGGGATGATGATACATATTCATCGTATCTATAATTTTTATTATTATTTAATGCCAATATTCCACAACTTTCATATACTTTTGGAAACATTTTATATTATTTTTGGGACTAACATATTGATCCAGTACCAGTTCCTGTTTTTGTGTGTTTATTGTTTTATAGAAAATCCATATCAAACGAAGTCCAAACGCGATAAAATAGTACGGAGATTTATTTTGGATATATGTAATTTTTGCGATATCTCCCCGGCAATGGCACCAGAAATTATTTCTCCTACTTGTGAGTTGCGTTGGGTTTTTTCTCGAAGAGGAAGGGTGAAGCAATATAGTAGCGACAAGTATTTCCGTCATTGAGAACCAATGTTATCAAACCAGTAGGAGAACCACGACAACTTGCTTCAATAATACCCGCACACATAAAACCAAACACTTGCACCCAACGCGGGCAAGAGGGTTGTCAAGCCCCTTAAACTCTTTACTTGCAAGGATTACTTCTAATAGTGATATATAGATAAACATAAAAGAAAAAGAAAAAGAAAGTAAATAAATTGCAGCAAGGTTTTTAGGTCTTTATAATATGATTTGAATAGAGTCGTGGCCATAGTTTTCACTGGAGGGTTCTCTCCCGAACGCATAGCATACGCCATACAGTGGGTAGATAAATAATTATTAGGCAATTGATTGAAAAAGTGCATAGTTGTGATGTTATTCATGGCAATGATCATGTATATAGGCATCACGTCAGTGAAAAGTAGACCAAAAAGATTCTGCTTCTACTACTATTACTCCACCAATCGACCGCTATTCAGCACACATCGATGGTACTAAGTTCATGACAAACAGAGTAATGCTTTAAGCAAGATGACATGATGTAGACAAAGTAAGATCAAGCAATATGTTCAACCGTGTCACTTTACCCTTACTAGCAACAATACAATACGTGTCTTGTTCCCTTCTATCACTGGGATATAGAGCACTGCAAGATTGAACTCACTACGGTGCACTCCTCCCAATGAAGATAAATCAATCTAGTTGGTCAAACCAAACCGATAGATGGGATAGACTTGCAAAGCTGTAACAATCATGCATAATAGAATTCAGACAATACTCAATTACTTTGCATGAATAATCTGGTCATAAACCCACAATTCATTGGATCCCACAATCACACCGCAAAAGAAGATTACATCGGATATATCATCACGAGAATCACGAAGAACTTTGTATTGAAGCTCAAAGAGAGAGAAGAAGCCATCTAGATACTAGCTATGGACCCATAGGTATGCAGTGAACTACTCACGCAACATCGCAAAGGCAACAAAGTTGATGTAGACGGCCTCCATGATGGATTTCCCTTCCGACAGAATACCGGAAAAGGCCTTCAGATGGGATCGAGGAAGAACAAAGACTTGCGCGGCAGAAATTTGTTTCGGATGGCTCTCTGATGTTTTTCGGATAATTGGGAATGTATAGAAGTGGAATTGGGTGAGGAGGTGCCACAAGGGGGCCACAAGCTAAGGGGTGCCCCGGCCTAGCTCATGGCCACCCTATGGTCTTCTGGCCACCCCCCGAAGCTTCCTAGGTCACTTCTGGTCCAAAAATAACTCCCGTGAATTTTTATCCAGTTTGGACTCCGTTTGGTATTGATTTTCGGAAAAGTCCCAAAACAAGTAAAAAATAGAAACTGACACTAGGCAGTGAGTTAATAGGTTAGTCCCAAAGATGATATAAAATAGCATATAATTGCACATAACGTATTCAAGATTGATAATATAATAGCATGAGACAATAAAAATTATAGATACGTATCACCTCCTCTAATGCTTCTAGTTCTAGTTCTAGTTGGTCCTAGTTGATTAATTAAAGCTAGGTCTAGTTCCTCTAATCCTCATAATTAGAAGCCCAATGTGGTTCTAATGTCCTCCCTCTAATTCTCCGGCGATGATTAGCTCTGGACGGGGAAGCGCTGCCAGATCGTAAAGACCGTACGCTTGCAACCAAGTAAAGAGGTCTTGCTTTCGGTCCTCGGTTCAAGGGATCGTTCATCTACGGTTCGAGGGAATCCAATTACGATCTACACCTTCACATTCTTCTTGCGCTGCAACTCAATGATGGTAACGATGATGATCCCAACCGTTATTGTGTCTTTATTGTGTTCCTAGTTGATCGTAGGATGATTTTTTGTTTTCTACTACGTTTCCTAACACATGTAGATACTGGGGTTTCAAAAAATGACAACAGGGGTTTTGCAGCTATGGTTTGTCGCAATAGTAATGATAACTTCATCAGCTCGACGTTGGAGGTCCTGGGAATAATTGACGTGGCAACGCCGGAATCCATTGCGTGCCGTGAAGGTTTAGCCTTGGTCGAAGACCTGGCGTTTAATTTTTTTATCATTGCTTCGGACTCCAAGCAAGTAGTCAATGATATTCAAAGAAATAGTTGTGCAGCGTATCGAGCCATTATTACTGAGATTAAACAAAGATCATCTTCTTTTAATTGTAGCTTTGGTTTTGAAGGCACATTTGCTAATAGTTATGCCGATAGGTTGGTCAAGTTTTTGCATTCATTAGATCGGGGACAACACGTCTTGTTTGTCGAACCCCGTGGTCCATTTTGCATTCCACACCACGTGGATTATGATCAATAAAGCTTGTTTTAAACCCTAAAAATGGTGGTTTATTGTTTTTCCATTCCGTTTCTTCTACACCTTTTTTCAATTACTTTATGTTTTGAAATATTATAGTATGTATACTATGAAAAATACTTTACCCAGTTTTCCAAAAATGTTCATCTTGCATTTGAAAATTGGTAAACGTCTACAAAAAGTTTTCTAATGTCTACGGAAAATATTAATCATGTGTACGATTCTTTTATGACATTTAACAAATCTCATTGTTTGAAAAAATGTACGTACCATTTAGAAAAATGTTTATATAGTGTAAAACAATGTTCGTGTAATTCTAAAAAACGTACATTAAAAAAGGCACTTCATATTAAAAACTGTTTTACTATCAAAAATGTGTCTGTGACATTTTTTTGCACAAAGTAAAAATAGTTTGCATAGGTAAAACAAATATTGTCATTAAAAAATTAATATGTATTTTATAAAAATTAACACCTATTTATCAAAGTTAAAAATTTGTATTTAAGAAAATATGAAATCATGTATTTAAAAAGGTTAAATGTACATAAAAATATTTTAGATGTACACGAAGAGGTACAATATATAAACGAAAGTAGACAGGAAAATATAGTTTGTAAATTGTTAATTATGTATTTTATACATTTTTAATGAGTACAAAATATGTCTTGCTATATACCAAAAATGTACAACTCCTATGAAAAATTTAGACATGCCTTAAAAACACCAAAGACAAATCAATGAAACACAATGAAATAAAGAAAAATCTGAAGAAAACCAATAAAGAGAATGACCAATAAACAAAAACGAAAGTAAGAGAAAACTTAAAAAAACAAAAAGATGCAAAAAAAAAGTATAACGAAGAAGAAATAAAAGCAAAAAAACAGTGAAAATAAAAAACCAAAGTATTATGAAAAAAAATACCGAAGAAAACAAGTGGAAATACCAACAAACAAACAAAAGAAAACTTAACAGAAAATATATATGAAAAAACGCAGTAAAGCGAACCAACGAAGCGCCCTGGAGGCAACGAACTAACGCTGTTGCGATCAAGTATGAGTTTGGCTATATGCGCTAGACCTACTCGACTGTTCTAACAAATAATAGCGCCAACTTTGTAAGTACATCCGGGCGCACTATTTATTACACAGTACTATCTTGTGTATCACTTAGTTTTTTGAGTTATTTGAAGACAAATTGTGAATGTATAAACGTTCATCATTTTTGAAGAAAGCTTCACAAACTTGAAAGAAGTTCATCAAGTTTTTGTAGAAAAAGGTCATCAGTTTTGAAAAAAAGTTTGTGGAAAAGGGTAAAAGTTCATCGAATCTGACAAAAAAATCATAAATTTGACAGAAGTTCATCAATTTCGAAAAAAAACAACGAATTATAATAAAGTTCATCAATTTTGAAAAACAATTCATTGAACTAAAAAATCATCAAATTTGCATATTGTTTTGACAAATTTGAAAAAAGTTCATTGATTTTGGTAAAAAACAAATTAGAGAAATGTTCATGATTTTGACAAAAAAGTTCACGAATATGAAGAAAGCGCATGTATTTTCGAAAAAAAGTTGAATTAGAAAAATTCACGTATTTGAAGAAAAAGTTCACGAAGAAAAAAAGAAAAGAGAAATAAAAAATCTGAAAACGAAAAGAAAAACCGGCCAAAACAAAACCAAAATTTTATAGAGGAAAGACGTATATACTCATATCATATCCTAAGGTATCCTGTTGGTAACCACGTTGCCTGCGTTTCCTATAGGTCGCGAGTTCAGTGCCCGGCCGGCGCACGTTTTTTGAAATTTTACATTTTATAGGGTATTTTGAAATTTTACATAATAAGAAGAAAAAAGGATGTATATGGGCCGTCCAAGGTGGATGGGGTGTGTGCGCCGGTTGGCAGTTAGTCTATATCCGGCTGCTTAAGCGCCGAATAGGATTTGCCGTGTTTGGGTCCAACACGACCGAACAAACGGAGTCTTGATCCGACGTGTCCAAAAGTATTCCATATATACATCGTGTTTGGGCCCGGACGTGTCCAAAAGTATTCCAAATGCATCCTTAGAATCTCATCTCCTTCTGCAAGCTTTCCCCACGTCGACGGCGCACACAACCTATATATACAACTTCCCTTGCGCCGTAAGAAAAGCCTCGTGAGATCATCGCCTCGTCGTCGATCGCTGTCACCGCATGCAGCCGGCCGAGATGGATTCGCCCGTCCGGGAGATGCAGGAGATGGACGAGTTCGTGCTGGTCCCGCACGCGGCGGACCTCTGGTCTTACCAACTCGACGAGGACGACGATGACCACGACGCGCGCTTCCTCGCCGGCAACGACGAGAAGACGATCGACGTGAACCACTTCGCCTCCGAGCCCACGCCCAACGTCCCAGTGCAGTGCGGCACGACGGAGGCGCCGGCGCCGTCTGGCTCGGAGAGCGAGGGTTCAGTTGACAGCGAGGAGGAAGCGGTCGACGGCCTGTCGGAGAAGGCGTCGGGTGCAGACGAGGACGAGGATGTGGTTGCAGATCAGGAGCCAGAGTGCAAGCAGTGGGAAGGTGACCACGGTCACGGGTGGCAGCAGCACGCGGTCGGCGTGATCTGCTCCGTGGGGCTGGCGGCGGCGGCCACCGGCTTGGCCCTGCTTCTCGGCGGCCAGCAGCAGACGCCGCACAAGGTCCACTTCCGGCCGGCCGGTGATCACAAGGTACTTGGCACAAATTTCAGAGCGCATATCACTTGTCATATGACTACTTGGCATAAATTTCAGAGCTCGTAGAATAAATTTCTGATGATGTCGCTCAATTTTTTTCCAATGAAGGTGGCTACGGTTTCAGCAAGGCGTGACGCGAGGCTAGGGCAGGGGATGTCAGTGCCGCGGTTTGAGCATGCGCCGGCCATGATCTCGTTCGGGGGTACCTACGGCGGGCACCTGTTTTGATGGGATCGTGTGCATACCGATCGTGATGTGCCCGTGCAGAACTCTGATGTATATTACCATGTTACTACATTACTAGTATTAGGAATCAAATTCGTCGACTTGTTAGAAATATAAGGGTCTATTTTAACGCGGTTTGGTCAATACTAGCAAAAAAGCCCGTCCGTTGCAATGAAACAAAAGAATATCTCACGCTCTTAATAATGGTCTATAATCTGAGAATTTGTAATTACGTCACAAACAAATATAGTCTTAACCTACAAAAATGCAATTCAAGATCTCAGGTCTTCTATTTCAATACGGCTAGCATGTAAATTTAATACGTACAAAAAAACAGGCAAGTGACCTTCAATTTTGTTTTCAATACTTATTTCGCTGAGGTGTTCATACCCAATCCGGATCAGTACCGGTATGAAAGAAAGACAGATAATGCATCATTTATTAAATTGCACCTTAATTGGTGTTTTTTTGAAATGGTTCAAAGATAAAATAACATCATATTTAGATTCAACATATTTTTCTAATCAAATTTCATATAAAACATGATAAATTTGGAGTTACAGTTTAGAAGATATGATTAAAAAACATTTAATATGTGTTACGGGTTTAATATCATAAACATCAAGGATTTTTCTAACAAGTAGTATGACGGACCAAGAATACCTATTTCTTTTATTAATAGATATAGATATAGATAACAAACATGTCTGTGCGTTGCAACGGATGAAAACAGCCTCCACATGCCCTTACTCACTCAGTGCAAGGTTAAAGACATCACAAATACCTCATCAGCATGTCCACATCCTAACATAATAAACATCCGCTTGTTCTCTTTGTCGCACTCATCATCGGTGGTTGTAGTAGCAGTTGTCACTAATTAAGGTTGGCCATATTCAATAGCTGGATCACCGAGTCTCCTCCGTTTCCGACGAGATCAAGAGCGTTGAAAAAATATTTATTTTATCATTCAGCTAATATAATAGTTAAAAACATAAAATATGTCTGTGTTATCATGTAAATTGAATAGTTTGTGTTTCATAGACCATGAAATCTTAGTTAGATTCTTTATGCGTTGAGACGGGTGTCACTGGGCTGAATAAGGTTGGTCGTACATGAAGACACGGTGAAGAAAAATATTCCTTCCATATTCCTAATTTAATAAATTAAACTAAAACAATGCATGCATGCTCATATTTAAAAAATCACCCATTTTAATTAATAGGTATAAATTTCAAAATGTTAGCTACAGTACCTCTCAGTTTTCAAAAATTGTTAATGTTTTCAAAAAATGTTTGTCTTTTCAAATTCAAATACCTCCAAGTTTTCGGAACTTGCCCGTGTTTAAGTAAATAATCAGATTTCAAAAAATAAAAACTGTTTTTTTCATTTTTTAAAAAATGTTCGAGATTAATTTTTTTGTTCACAAATTTGCAAAAAAATCGCGTTCTAAAATATATTAATTTTTCCAAAATATCATTTTTCTCTTAGTATGTGACGCGGCTTCTGGCTAATTTAATAAGTCGCGCTGTTATTAGAACACAATGTGTTCTGTAGTGCAGTGGCCAGGCAGTCTTCAATGTCAGCGCTTGAGTTCGATTCCTGTCAGAGTATTACTTCTGTTATTTTTTCTTGAACAATTTCCACTAATGGGCCGGCCCATCTCGACTCTGTGTGTCGTTTGGTTTTTTTAACAGAAACAAATCGGGAAAGGGTGGTTGTTACAGACGGGCAAAAAAATTTGCGCTGTTATTAGAACACAATGTGTTCTGTAGTGCAGTGGCCAGCGCACGACAGTCTTCAATGTCAGCGCCTGAGTTCGATTCGTGTCAGAGTATTACTTCTGTTCTTTTTTCTTGGACAATTTCCACTAATGGGCCGGCCCATCTCGACTCTGTGTGTCGTTTGGTTTTTTTAACAGAAACAAATCGGGAAAGGGTGGTTGTTACAGACGGGCAAAAAAATTTGCGTTGTTATTAGAACACAATGTGTTCTGTAGTGCAGTGGCCAGTGCACGACAGTCTTAAATGTCAGCGCCTGAGTTTGATTCCTGTCAGAGTATTACTTCTGTTCTTTTTTCTTGGACAATTTCCATTAATGGGCCGGCCCATCTCGACTCTGTGTGTTGTTTGGTTTTTTTAACAGAAACAAATCGGGAAAGGGTGGTTGTTACAGACGGACGAAAAAATTTGTGGGTCCCACACTGAATAAAAAAATTAGGAGAAACAATCCTCCCTTTAATATTATATATATAGATATAGATATAGATATAGATATAGATATAGAATAGATATAGATATAGATATAGAATAGATAACTTTTGGTCATACGTTGTTGGCAATTATGTGAGAAAGCCCCTGTTGTTTTATTTATTCAACCTGCAAATTTGTCTGTGCATTGCAACGGGAGTAAAAACACCCCTCATACACACTTGATGATAGAGCGAGGGTTCCGATCTTTCGATGAGATGATAACTATCGATTTGGTGGAGATGACTTTGACGATCCGACTACGAACGTGTACGACGTTGCGCCTTAGCAATCGCTAAACCAATCTCCAAGAGGTTACTGACCACGCCGGAGCACAATCAACCTGACCACGAAGGTCTATTCCTGCAAGCAATCGAAAAACAAGCAAAAATATGATAATGCAATCTTAATATTGCTAATATATATGAAGTATTGATATGGGTGGGGTTTCGAAAACGGTCTTGGTCTGGTCGTTGGACACAAACGAAGTACACGAAGTTGCAATGGCTAACTTTTAACTAAACAAAACCCAAAGGAAAAGCTACTAGATTGATCTACTTATATAGGAGCAAGGGGTGGCGGCCAAGGAGGTGGGAGGACGTCCCAAGACACCCTAAAACCAATCCTAGGTCGTACAAGGCCCATGGGTCCAAGTGGAGGTGATGCAACACCTTTGGACTCGTAGTTTGACTCGGATTCTGATGCAACGTCAGATTGTTTCGTCGATATCTTCGCGATCCGGACGAATTTTAAAGTGATTCCAATTGGGCTGGAACGCATATGAAATCTAGTTTCCAGCAAAAAACGAATCACCAAATTCCGAGTCTGTATGAAAAAGTTGTTGGCATTTTGAGACAGGTGTGTCTGTGCAGTTCGAATCTGAGTCCAGAACGTGAGAGACTTGGACTCTATCTTCTCTTGGGCTAAAAGTGAGGTGAGAGAACTTCTTGAACAACACCTAATTGTTTCCTTCGACATTAGAGGACCTCTTAAATAGCATCCAACCATTTCGTCTTTCTTTGTCATCACACGTGGTTCATACAAGTGTTCGACCATTCTGCATTTAGGCATAAAATAAAAATAGGTGAAGTATTTTTGTTCCGGATAACATAAATAAATTATTGCATAATTATTATAAGAAATTACCTCACAAATATGCATGTATGCAACATTTTTGGTCGTATCGAAGGTAGTCATGTCCTCATCATCCTCCCCTTTTTGAAAACAAAGTCGTCCTCGGCGTTGCTTAATCTGAAATGTGGCTACCAAAAGAGAAAAGTCGTACACATTGTATATGTACTTGTAATCCATTTTTATTGTTCTTAGTTGTGACACATGTGACACATATATGCAAGGGCACTCATCACATGTCATGAAATATGAAACCAAAAAATCATCACAAGAAGTAGAAGGCATGACAATATTACAACTCAGTTTGCACATATAAGTGAAGTCCTTATTCATATCAAAAGATTCATAATGTTCATCGTTAAACCATCCCAATATTGGTAGATAAACGTGAATCGTTTTAAATTTAGATGCTACAACATGCTTAAATAAGCAAACATGCAACATGTCATTTGACACAGAATTATCACCAAGATTGGAGATCATATCAAAGTGATTAAACACCGATATAATTATTTTCAAACATATTTGACCCAAATTTGATTGATTTTCTGATTCACACGGTTCTTGCTCATCAATAGTTAATTCAATGGGTGCACTCACAATTGTTGATATTGTAGTTATTTGATCACATGACGAAGTAAAATCATGAACATAGTCCTCTAAAATAGATGGTGTGATCAAAGTAATGGGTAGCTCATCACAAGGTACATTGGAATTGACAAGGCATTCAACATACTCTTGTGGAGGTGGAAGATCAATACCTTTACCATTACCTCTTATGATCAACTCAGATGATGTAGGCACTCTTGGTGGTGACGCGTTACATGGTGAAAGTGATGTAGCCCTCACAAGAATTGATGTGGTTGTCACAGTACGCCTAGTAGTTGAAGGAACAACTGTATCCACTCTTGGAATGTGCACCTTGTGCTCTATTTCCTTTTGGGCAACACGTTGATTTATTTCCTGTTCAGCTTTGTAAGCAAGACGAAACAAATGATCCATAGAATAACACTTTTCATGAATTAGTATCTCCTAAATATCACGGTTTAATCCTCCCCAAAATCTATCCATAAAATCTTCTTTACTTTCTTCTAATGAGGAATGCAACAAGGTCATTTGTAAATCATCATAATATTTCATTACGGTGTCATTACCTTGTTTTAAATATTGTAACTTTTTAAGCTTGTCACGAGTATAATAAGCAAGAACGAATGTGTGTCTCATGGCAAGTTTCAAATCATCCCAAGTAGTAGGTATAATATCTTTGTGTAACCGACAATATTCGCTCCACCAAACTAAAGCATAACCAGTGAAAGAACCAACTGTGACCTTAACTTTCTTATGTGTAGTAAAATTATGGGAAGCAAATATTTCATTTATTTCAAACTCCCACTCAATATATAAAGCAGGTCTAAATCGGCCATTAAATGGAGGTATAAAAACATTAACCTGATCATGTGCATTTGGATCTCTTTACATCTCTCGTATCGGTTTTTGTGGTGGCACGTCTCCCATGATCGAAGAAGCCCATGAACTGACAACTCTGGATCCTGTCATGACTAGTAGAAACAAGAAACAAAGATCCAAGTATATTGTTCCTATGAACTACTGGGATGTGGTGGTAAAACACTCACAATAAAGCAAATATCAATGTCTTACAAATTCTTACCATGCAGCAGGTGGCGACCGGCAACCGACGGTGTCAATATCTCCAAAGATTGGATAAAGCGATTACTAGGTGAACGTATGTATACACGATGTAGAAATATGTGGAGCTTGGAAGACTTAATATATGGTAGCAAAAGATTAGCAATAATCAATTCAGAGATGCAATGTTGAATAAACGCTCAACGATGGTACTATGTTGGTCCTAGGCTAGACCGTACTAGAGATGCGAGCCTAGAACACTAATGGAGTCACGGCATAGGACAAATAGCAGCAAGGGATGATATGAATTAGCTCTCGACAGCAAGATATAAGTGAAGATCACAATGGCAGTAAAGACAATGATGATAAATGACCGACAAGCAAGCTATACAAAACTCTCTCTTCAGCTTTCTCTAGAAAATGTTACGTGTAATTTCTGATATTTTTTCTCAAGAATGCTACTGACTCAAGCTTTCATATGCAAAAAGAATCACTCAATTCCGAGTTCGTATGAGGAAGATACGCTTGTTTTACTCAAAACAGATTTCAACCCGAATTCACATACGAGATTGAGTCTAGGTAGATCCGAAATTTGTTTTTTTTCTCTTCTCTCTATTTTTTCTTTTTTTTTCTCTCACTATTTTTTTTTTCTCTCACTTTTTTTCTCAACCAAATAAAAAGCAGATTGGATCAAGCATAGATGTGAACGACCTCAAGTATGATAATGACAATGAACAATGGTAGCATGTGGTGAAAATTTATAGATGATAGTGGGTGACAACGAAAGGGATGATAGTGGCGTGGTGGTGGTATATGGCAACAGAGATGAAGATGGTATGACGAAGGCATGACAAGTTGTGAATAAAACTCGAAACTCTAAAAGACTAGACGCTAAGACCAGCAACTCGACACGACGATGCAACCGATAATTCAACTATGCAAGCACTGAAAAGAAAATTGCAAAGGCTCAGACTGGCTTGGAGTAAATATGAATAGATCTAAAAAAATTCTGGCTTTTTCTTGGGCAATAGGTAAGGAAAATAAATCTAAACTACGAATAACTGGAAATTCTCACCGAGCAACCTGAAAACTGATACCACTTGATAGAGCGAGGGTCCCGATCTTTAGATGAGATGATAACTATCGATTTGGTGAAGATGACTTTGACGATCCGACTACGAACATGCATGACGTTGCGCCTTAGCAATCGCTAAACCAATCCCCAAGAGGTTATTGACCACGCCGGAGCACGATCAACCTGATCACGAAGGTCTATTCCTGCAAACAATCAAACAAAAAGCAAGAATATGATAATGCAATCTTAATATTGCGAATATATATGAAGTATTGATATGGGTGGGGTTTCGAAAACGGTCTTGGTCTGGTCGTTGGACACAAACGAAGTACACGAAGTTGCAATGGCTAACTTTTAACTAAACAAAACCCAAAGGAAAAGCTACTAGATTGATTTACTTATATAGGAGCAAGGGGTGGCGGCCAAGGAGATGGGAGGACGTCCCAAGACACCCTAAAATCAACGCTAGGTCGTACAAGGCCCATGGGCCCAAGTGGAGGTGATGCAACACCTTTGGACTTGTAGTTTGACTCGGATTCTGATGCAACGTCAGATTGTTTCGTCGATATCTTCATGATCCGGACTAATTTTAAGGTGATTCCAACTAGGCTGGAACGCATATGAAATCTAGTTTCCAACAAAAAGCGAATCACCCAATTCCGAGTCCGTATGAAAAAGTTGTTAACGTTTTGAGACAGATGTGTCTGTGCAGTCCGAATCTGAGTCCAAAACGTGAGAGACTTGGACTCTATCTTCTCTTGGGCTAAAAGTGAGGTGAGAGAACTTCTTGAACAATACCTATTTGTTTTCTTTGACATTAGAGGACCTCTTGAATAGCACCCAACTATTTCGTCTTCCTTTGTCATCACACGTGGTTCATACAAGTGTTCGACCATTCTACATTCAAGCATAAAATAAAAATAGGTGAAGTATTTTTGTTCCGGATAACATAAATAAATTATTGCATAATTTTTATAAGAAATCACCTCACAAATATGCATGTATGCAACATTTTTGGTCGTATCAAAGGTAGTCATGTCCTCATCACTTGACAACATCGGCAAATCTCTTGAGATAACGATGTCTCATGAGAAACAACATAAAGCTCATATCATTAGACTTGTGTACATCATTGTATATGGGTTGGTTATTATGTGATGGGCGAAACAGAGGGGATGATTGTATGTCTGTTATAGCCTTTAGGTTATACATTTCTTATGGCGCCAATAATAGATTTTCTGAGAGCATCAAACTATTATTTCTAATCATTTTTTAATTCTATCTAGTCAATTTAAATGGGTAGAAAACATATATAATAGAAATTTTTAACGGTGCATCTTAAATATAATTTTAGAAATAATTAACATACATGATAGTAGCATATTTGGAACGTCAACATTTTTCTAAGGATTTTTTATAAATCAAATGTTTAATTTAATATTAAGGTTTGAAAGGTATGATTCTTTTAAAGCATTTGATTCGTCAAAAAGAAAACAAAATGTTGTAAAACTGAGTAGCAGGGTCGACACTGTAACATTGTGTAGTCCAGCTACTAAGAAGCGCATGGACGAGTGAACTTTATTCCACGCTGATGAGAATTGAAGAGAAAGTGCAAAAATGTAAACATTTTTCTAAGGATTTTTCATAAATCAAATGTTTACTTTAATGTTAAGGTTTGAAAGGTATGATTTTTTTAAAGCAATTGATTCGTCAAAAAGAAAACAAAACGTTGTAAAACTGAGTAGCTGGGTCGACACTGTAACATTGTACAGTCCAGCTACTAAGAAACGCATGGGCGAGTGAACTTTATTCTATGCTGATGAAAATTGAAGAGAAAGTGTAAAAATGTGAGAGAAGTGGGATTCGAACCGGGGCTATGATGATGAAAATTGAAGAGAAAGTGTAAAAATGTTAGAGAAGTGGGATTCGAACCGAGGTCTCCTGTGTGGAGAAGCAAGGCTCGGGACGCTGGGCTACTCGGGCGCTCATGATATATAAATAGCTCGTGCGCGGATTTTAGAAGGAAAACTGCGGAACATGTTTTCACTTATCGGTGGCATGGTGGGTAATTTGTATCAACTTTGAGGGTAATTTTAATGACGTACGGTCAGAAGCGATAGCCCTGTTATTAGTATGTATAGATTTACATGTAACCCGGAGACAGCCCGCACTGAAATTAATGATGCTCCAAAAGGTGAAAGTAAACACATTGGTGAAAGGCCAATGATCTGCGCCAACGTGCCGGCCCAAAGTTTGGACCGGTCGCACCGTAACCGCAAGATGTCACTTGTTCTGGCCGTTAGATCTAGCAGAAAAAAAGAAAAGAAAAAACGATTCGCCTCACATCTTCTTCAACCTCACGCATCTTATGTCCGTACAGCTTCCCGCATCTCGCCATCTCACGGAGCTCCCCTCTAGTGCCTCATGTCCCCTCCAGTGTCGTCCCCGTCGCCGGTCCCCACCGACGATGGACGTCCTCGTCGTCGGTCCCCACCCTCACCGGTCGTCTTTGTCACTGCCTTGACCCATGCAGCAGCTGTACATGTGGTTGCAACTCTCATCGGCAACGGTTGTAGCTCCGTCGCCGTCCCTCGCCGTTGATGAGCGCTGAACGGAATTGCATCGACGACACTGACCAGTCAATCAACGCCGTTGGATGGATCTTGCAAAAAACTTCGCTGGTCGTAGCAAAACCCGACTACGGTTGCAGCAAATCGCCGTCGTGAGGTCACAACTCCATCTTGATGGATGTAGCAAAAATGTTCACCGGTAGTAACAAAAACCAATTACGGTTGCAGCAAATCGATATCGCCGTCGTCGCGAGGTCGCAGCCCCGCCTTGATGGATGTAGCAAAACACTTCACCGCTAGTAGCAAAAAACAACTACGGTTGCAGCAAATCATCGTCGCAGCCGTCGCGAGGTCGCAGCTTCGCCTTGATGGATGAAGCAAAACACTTCACCGGTAGTAGCAAAAATCAACTAAGGTTAAATCTTTAATATCTATGGTTGAAACATTTATGTCAAAAGTTGCAATTCTTTTCCACTTGCGCGGTGTCGACCGCAGCTCCGTCTGATGCTCGCCGCACCGCTTGGCTTGCAGGTCGCAGCATCCAATACTCGCCCCCATGACACTCGGCCATGGTGATAGGCACGGGGCGCGAGGGCGCTACTATCGCAACGAGGTTGTAGCAAAAATGGCATGGGATTGGGATTCAGTACTTGTGGCGCATGGCTGCACACGAGCTCACTTGCTGGTGGTCCTCGTTGGGGAAAGAGGAAAGGAGATGGCCGGTTGAGGTGGAAAGGAAGAAGATAAGACAAAGACAGGAAAAAAATAGAGGAGGGCATGAGATAAACGCATGATCATGTAAGTAGATCGAGCGCATGCCACGCGACCGGCCGAAATGGTTCGGCCGGCGCGCCGTCCTGAAACGTTTCCCTTGGTGAAAGCTAAGGACATCTCTAAAGTGGACAATGTATTTATCGGATAATGATGCATGAGCTAGCTCTCCAACGCCGCTCGCATACATTTCGTATGAGATTTGCGCAAACTAGATGACTTTTATGCAAATCAGATGATTTTCATTTAAATTAGATCACATTCACTAAATCAGATGAGATTTAAGGAAGGGTGGGACATGGGACACGGACTAGCCCACATGGCACCCGAGGCGCTGCCGTCTCACATGCCCTAATCCTCGTCGGAGCACACGTCGTCGCCGGCAGAGGTGAGGTTGACAATGGATGTGGACGGGACAGTCTCGTCGTCATACCGACGCCAACATCCGCAACTACCAATGCCAATGATGTGTAGCTGTCAGCGTTTCCGTCCGCGAGTGTTGTGTGTGCATTTGACGGCGCCACACGAGCATTGCATGCGGCCTCGTAGTGTGCCCGTTGCTCCTTGACGAAGTTCAGGTTCTCGGCGGCCATGGTATATATTCACGGCATCTTCCCTTGCGAACTTGCCATAGATTTGGTGCCCCACCAGCGAGTGATGCGCGAGGAGGGAGAGGTTGTACCGCTGCCTGCTCTATGGTCAAGCCGAAATGGACATGCACAGGTAGGGGATCCGTCTCATCATCCTAGGTGTCCTCCATCGTCGGGTCATTGTAGCTCACCTCATGCGAGCTTGCCGACATGCCTACCTCTGTTTGTCGGGCACAACAACCATGCCAGCCGACCGCAAAGCCTGCCACCTTGTGCTTCGGCTCTATCGAGAGCCTCTTCCACATCACCCTAGAGTTTGCGATCATGAGGGAAGTGGTGCAAGGAGGAGGACTGGAAGCGAATGTGTTTGTGGTGTGGATGGTGTCGGTAAGGTTGCGTTTAAATAGCGGGTCTCGGGCAGACCAAATGATGGGGTGCGTTAATGCAGATGCTATAGTTGGTTTGTTGGGCGCCACACATGTTTAATGTGCACGACCGGACGGATGTGCAACCGGTTCGAATGCGATAGATAGTTGTCCCGCTCCGCCAAGTCACATCACGTCGATGAAAATTCATCGAGATTGGTACGGGGCATGGCCGACGTGCCACCTCAATGTCAGCTGTGGTGTGAGGCCGCATCCACTCTGGGCCGACATAAATGCGGTGCTGGCACTCTGTAGCGGCACATACCAACATGAATGTTCGGAAAATGGTTCGTGCGCCACAGGGTGCTGGAGAGATTTTTGGGTGGGTCCGAGGTGGCAGACGCATATGCGGCAGCGGTCCATACGCCCACAGAGTCCCCCTAGTTTGCATCTGGTTGCGAAGGAACGAATGCCTATACCAGCTTGCGGACCAATGAGGAACCACCCGCGATCCCATCATAATCCTTCTCGCGGATCCAATCACGATCCGTCCCGCAATCCCATCATGATTCGTTCCACGATCAAATCACGAATCGTCCCGCGATCATGATCACGGTCCTTCCGATCTAGGGGCAAACGAACGGCGCCTCCGCGTTCAGCACACGTACAACTCGATGACGATCTCCACCTTGTTGATCTAGCAAGAGGGAGCAGAGAGGTAGATGAGTTCTCCGGCAGCGCGAAGCACGTGGCGGCGATGATGGTGGAACTATTCCAACAGGGCTTCGCCTAAGCACTGCCGAACTAGACTAGAGGAGAAAATGATATAGATGAAGTAGAGGGAACACGTGGCAATTAGGGTTAGATCTCCCCTCTAAATCCACTAGTATATATAGGAGGGAGGGAGGGGAGGAGACAGCCTCAAACCCTCAAGGTTTGTCCGAAATTGGAGGTGGAGGAGTCCTACTCCAATCCTACAAGGAGTAGGATTCCTCCTCTCCGCTTGGAAACCCTTTCCACCTTTCCACCTTTGGGTTTTTCCCACCTCTAGCCGCATGGGCCTTAGGGGGGGGGTCGGCCAGCCCACTAGGGAATGGTTTGACTCCTCCCACATCCCAAGAGGTCCTTTGGGTCGAGACACCCCTCCCGATGGCCCTCGATACCCTCCCGGCACTCCCAGTACACTACCGAAGTACCCAAAACTTTTCTCATGACCAAAACAGGACTTCCTATATATCCACCTTTACCTTCGGACCTTTCCAGAGCTCCTCATTACGTACAGGATCTCATCCGGGACTCCGAACAATCTTCGGTCACCACCGTACATAACTCTACTACACCAAAACATCACCAAACCTTAAGTGTTCAGACCCTGCGGGTTTGAGAACTATGTAGACATGACTGAGACACCTCCACGGTCAATAACCAATAGCGGGACCTGGATGCCCATATTGGTTCCTACATATTCTACGAATATCTTTATCGGTTGAACCTCTATGTCAAGGATTCAGTTAATCCCGTACACTGTTCCCTTTGTTCTTCGGTATGTTACTTGCCCGAGATTTGATCGTTGGTATCTCTATACCTAGTTCAATCTCGTTACCAACAAGCCTCTTTACTCGTTCCATAATACAAGATCCCATGGCTAACACTTAGTCACATTGCTTGCAAGGCTTATTGTGATGTTGTATTACCGAGTGGGCCTTGAGATACCTCTCCATCACATGGAGTACCAAATCCCAGTCTTGATCCATGCCCACTCCACAGACACCCTCGGAGATACCTATAGATAATGTTTATAGTCACCCAATTACATTGTGACATTTGATACACACAAGGTATTCCTCGGGTGTCAGTGAGTGGCATGATCTCTTGGTCATAGGAACAGATACTTGACATGCAGAAAACTATAGCAATAAATTGACACGATCATATGCTATGTATATAGTTTGGGTCTTGTCCATCACATCATTCTCCTAATGATGTGATCCCATTATCAAATGACATCCCATGTCTATGGCCAGGAAACCTTGACCATCTTTGATCAACGAACTAGTTAACTAGAGGCATACTAGGGACACAGTGTTGTCTATGTACCCACACATGTATTTGAGTTTCCAATCAATACAATTATAGCATGGATAATAAACGATTATCACGAACAAGGAAATATAATAATAACCAATTTATTATTGCATCTAGTGCATATTTCCAATAGTCTCCCACTTGCACTAGAGTCAATAATCTAGTTCACATCACCATGTGATTTACATTGTTATGAATCTAACACCCAATGAGTTGTCAGGTTCGATCATGCTTTGCATGTGAGAGAGGTCTTTAATCAACGGGTCTATGACATTCAGATCCTTTTGTACTTTGCAAATCTCTATTTCATACTGTAGACACTGCTACCTCACTCCATTTGGAGCTATTCCAAATGGCTGCTCCACTATACGTATCCGGATTGCTACTCAGAGTCATCCGGATTGGTGTTAAAGCTTGCATCGATGTAACCCTTTATGACGAACTCTTTGTCACCTCCATAATCGAGAAATATTTCTTTAGTCCTCTAGTTACTAAGGATAATCTTGACTGTTGTCCGGTGATCCAGTCCTGGATCACTCTTGTACCCCTTGACAGACTCATGGCAAGGCACACACAAGTGTGGTACACAACATGGCATAATATACAGAGCCTATGGATAGGGGATGACCTTCATCCTTTCTATTTCTTCTGCCGTAGTCGAGCTTTGAGTCTCACTCAACTCCACACCATACAAATCAGGCAGGAACTCTTTCTTTGACTTGTCCATTTTGAACTCTTTCAAAATCTTTACAAGGTATGTACTCATTGAAAGTTGTATCAGACGTCTTGATCTACCTTTATAGATCAATATGCCCAATATTTAAGTAGCTTCATTCTAGGTTTTCCTTTATGCTTTCCAGAAATTCTACATCATTTCCTATCAACCATATGTCATCCACATATACTTATTAGAAATTCCATAGTGCTCCCACTCACTTTATTGTAAATACAAGTTTATCATAAACTTTGTATAGACTCAAAAACTTTGACCACCTCATCGAAGCGTATATTCCAACTCCGAGATGCTTGCTCCAGCCCATAGAAGGATCATTGGATCTTGCATGTATTTAAGCATCCTTAGAATTGACAAAACTTCCGGCTGTATCACATACAACCTTTCCTCACAGATACTGTTAAGGAAACGATGTTTTGACATCCATCTGCCAGATTTCATAATCAAAAAATGCAGCAACCGCTAACATAATTCCAACAGACTTTAGCATCGCTACGGGTGAGTAAGTCTCATCGTAGTCAACTCCTTGATGTGAAAAATCCTTTGCCACAAGTCGAGCTTTATAGACGGTGACATTACCGCCCACCTTCGTCTTCCTTTTAAAGATCCATTTGTTTTGAATGGCCTTTCACCCTTCAGGTTATACTTCCAAAGCCCATACTTTGTTTTCTTACATGGTTCCCATCTCGGATTACATGGCCTCTAACCATTTCTCGAAATCCAGGCCCATCATCGCTTCTCCATAGCTCGTAGGTTCTTCGTTATCCAACAACATGACATCTAAGACAGGGTTGCGGTACCACTCACGAGCAGTACGCGTCTTTGTCAACCTACGAGGTTCGATAGTAACTTGATCCGAAGCTTCATGATCATCATCATTAACTTCCTATTCAACTAACATAGGCTCCACACGAACAACTTTCTACGCCGTGCTACTCTCTGGTTGAAACAAAGGTTCAACAACCTCATAAAGTTCTATCTTCCTCTCACTCAATTCTTTCGAGAAAAACTCTTTCTCGAGAAAGGAGTCGTTTTAGCAACAAACACTTTGTGCTTCGATCTAAGATAGAAGGTTTACCCAACTACTACGTTAGGGTATTTATGAAGATGCATTTGTTCGCTTTGGGTTCGAGCTCATTAGGTGAAAACCCTTTTTCACATAAGCGTCGCATCCCCAAACATTAAGAAATGACAACTTAGGTTTCTGCCAAACCAAAATTCATATGGTGTCATCTCAACAGATTTATATGGTGCCCCTTTTAAAGTGAATGTAGTTGTCTCAAATGCGTAACCCCAAAACGATAGTGGCAAATTGATAAGAGACATCATAGTTCGCACCATATCCAATACATCACGACTACGACGTTCGGACACACCATCATACTATGGTGTTCCAGGTGGCGTGAGCTGTGAAACAAATTCCACATTGTCTTATGTTGTATACCAATACTCGTAACTCAGGTATTTACCTCCACGATCATATCGTAGACAATTTATCTCCTTGTCACGATGATCTCAAACTTCACTCTGATTTTGTTTGAACTTTTCAAACGTTTCAGACTTGTGTTTCATTCAGTAAATATCCCAATATCTACTCAAATCATCTGTGAAGGTAGGAAAATAACAATATCCACCGCATGCTACGCACTCATTGGACCGAATACATCAACATGTATCATTTCCAATAAGTTACTTGCCTGCTCTACCATATCGGAAAACGGGGTCTTAGTCATCTTGCCCATGAGGAATGGTCCGCATGTCTCAATCGATTCGCAATCGAATAAGTCCATAGATCCATCAACATGGAGTTTCTTCATGCGTTTTACACCAATATGACATTGAGCGACGGTGCCACAAGTATGTGGTACTATCATTATTATCTTTGTATCCTTTGGCATCGATATTATGAACATGTGTATCACTAAAATCAATATTCAATAAACCATTCTCATTGGGTGCATGACCATTGAAGGTATTATTCATGTAAACAGAATAACCATTATTCTCTAACTTAAATGAATAATCACATTGCAATAAACATGATCTAATCACGTTCATGCTCAATGCAAACACCAAATAACATTTATTTAGGTTCATCACTAATTGCGAAGGTAGAGAGAGCGTGTGATGGTGATCACATCAACCTTGGAAACACTTCCAACACTAATCGTCACCTCGCCCTTAGCTAGCCTCCGTTTATTCCGTAGATTTTATTTCGAGTTACTAACATTTAGCAACTCGACCGGTATCCAATACCCAGGTGCTACTAGGAGTACTAGCAAGGTACACATCAATAAGACGTATATCAAATATACTTCTGTCGACTTTGTGAGCCTTCTTATCTACCAAGCATCTAGGGTTGTTCCACTTCAGGGACCGTTATCCTCATAATAGAAGCACTTAGTCTCAGGTTTGGGTTCAACCTTTGGTTTTTTCACTGCAGCAGCAACTAACTTGCCATCCATGAAGTTTCCCTCCTAGCCCTTTCCCTTCTCGAAACTAGTGGTTTCACTAACCATCAACACTTGATGCTCCTTATTGATTTCTACCTTCGCGGTGTCAAACATAGCGAATAGCTCAGGGATCATTATTTCCATCCCTGACATTTTATAGTTCATCACGAAACTCTAGTAGCTTAGTGACAGTGACTTGGAGAACTATATCAATCACTATGTTATCTGGAAGATCAACTCCCACTCGATTCAAGCGATTGTAGTACCCAGACAATCTGAGCACATGCTCACCGATTGAGATATTCTCCTTCATCTTGCAGGCAAATAATCTTGTTGGAGGTCTCATACCTCTCAACATGGACACGAGCCTGAGATCCCTATTTCAGATCTTAGAACATCTCATATGTTCCGTGACGTTCAAAACATGTTGGAGCCTCAATTCTAAGTCATAATGCATGACGCACTGAACTATCAAGTAGTCATTAGAACGTGTGTGTGTCAGATATTCACAACATCTACCGGTGACGCTTGAGGGGGTGGCGCACCGAGTGGTGCATTAAGGACATAAGCCTTCTATGCAGCAATGAGGACAATCCTCAGATCACGGACCCAGTCCGCATTATTGCTACCATCATCTTTCAACTCTATTTCTCTAGGAACATATAGAAAATTCAAGGGAGCTACAGCGCGAGCTAGTAATATACAACATAATTTGCAAAGACATTTTAACTATGTTCATGATAATGAGTTTAGTTAATCATATTACTTAAAAAACTCCCACTCAAATTGACATCCATTTGGTCATTCGAGTATCACATGATCCAAATCCACCAACTCAAGTCCGATCATCACGTGAGTTGAGGTGGTTTCAATGGTGAACATCTTCATGTTGATCGTATCTACTATATGAATCATGTTCGACCTTTCGGTATCTTGTGTTCCGAGACCATATCTGTACATGATAGTCTCGTCAATTTTAACCCAAGTGTTCCGCACGTGCAACACTGGCTTGCACCCGTTGTATGCGAACGTAGAGTCTATCACACCCGATCATCACGTGGTGCCTCAAAACGGCAAACTTTCGCAATGGTTCACACTCGGGGAGAACACAATTTTATCTTGGAACTTAAGTGAGGGATCACCTTATAATGCTACTGTCATACTAAGCAAAATAAGATGTATAAAAGGATTAACATCACATGCAAATCATAAGTGACATGATATGGCCATGAACTTGTGCTTTTGATCTCCATCTCCAAAGCACCAGCATGATCTCCATCGTCACCGGCATGACACCATGATCTCCATCATCTTGATCTCCATCAATGTGCCGCCATGAGGTTGTCGCGCCGACTATTGCTTCCATGACTATTGCTAACTCATAGCGCTAAAGTAAAGCAAAACGGTGAAAATAATTAAATACAACCCTATGGCTCGTGTCGGTTGCCGTACTCATCGACATGCAAGTCGTGATATTCTATACAATACATGATCATCTCATACATCACATATATCTCATCATGTAATTATGCATATCACATCACAACATACCCTGCAAAAACAAGTTAGACGTCCTCTAATTGTTATTGCAAGTTTTACGTGGCTGCTACAGGTATCTAGCAAGAACAATTCTTACCTACACAAAATCCACAACGGTGATACAATTGCTATTCAACCTTCTCAAGGACCGCCTTTGTCAAATCCGATCTGACTAAAGTGGGAGAAACAGACACCTGTCAGCCATCTTTATGCAACCAAGTTACATATCAGTTGATGGAACCGGTCTCTCATAAGCGTACGAGTAATGTTGGTCCGGGCCGCTTCCTCCCACAATATCGCTGAATCAAGAAAATACCAAGGGAGGAAGAAATTCGAATATCAATGCCCACAAACTCCTTTGTGTTCTACTTGATATCTCATCTACACATAGAGCTAGCTCAGATGCCACTGTTGGGGAATGTTGCATGGGAAACAAAAAAATTCCTATGCGCACGCAAGATCTATCCATGGTGGTGAGAGTCTACGAGAGGAACAGTGGATCTACATACCCTTGTAGGTCGCTAAGCGGGAAGCATTAAGAAACACAGTTGATGTAGTTGAACGTCTTCGCGGTCGAAATAGTCGAGCGTCCCACGATCCCATAACGGTCCTTCTCGTGATCCAATCACGATCTGTCTCGTGATCCCATCACGATCCTTCTCACGATACAATCACGATCCGTCCCGCGACCAAATCACGAATCGTCTCGCGATCCTGATCACGGTCCTTCCGATCTAGCGCCGAACGGATGGCACCTCCGCGTTCAGCACACGTATAGCTCGGCTCCGCCTTCTTGATCCAGCAAGAGGGATCGGAGAGGTAGATGAGTTCTCCGGAAGCGCGACGGTGTGGCGGCAATGGTGGTGGAACTATTCCAGTAGGGCTTCGCCTAAGCACCGCCGAACTAGACTAGAGGAGAAAATGATCTAGATGAAGTAGAGGGAGCACATGGAAATTAGGGTTAGCTCTCCCCTCCAAATCCTCTAGTATATATATGAGGGAGGGAGGGGAGGAGGGAGCCTCAAAGCCTCAAGATTTGGCCAAAATTGGAGGTGGAGGAGTCCTACTCCAGTCCTACGAGGAGTAGGATTCCTCCTCTCCACATGGAAACCCTTTCCACCTTTGGATTTTTCCCACCCCTAGCCGCATGGGCCTTAGTTGGGGGTTCGACCAGCCCACCAGGGGCTGGTTTGACTCCTCCCACGGCCCATCAGGTCCTTTGGGTCAAGAAACCCCTCCTGATGGCCCCCGGCACCCTCCCGACACTCCCGGTACACTACCGAGTACCCGAAACTTTTCTGGTGACAAAAACAGGACTTTCTATATATCAATCTTTACCTACGGACCTTTCCGGAGCTCCTCGTGATTTCCAGGACTCCTAACAACCTTAGGTCACCACCATACATAACTCTACTCCACTTAAACGTCACCGAACCTTAAGTGTGCAGACCCTACGGGATCGAGAACTATGTAGACATGACCGAGACACCTCCACGGTCAATAACCAATAGCGGAACCTGGAAGCCCATATTGATTCTACATATTCTACAAAGATCTTTATCGATTGAACCTCTATGTCAAAGATTCAGTTAATCCCGAACGTTGTTCCCTTTGTTCTTCGGTATGTTACTTGCCTGAGGTTCGATCATTAGTATCTCTATACCTAGTTCAATATCATTACCGGCAAGTCTCTTTACTCATTCCGTAATACAAGATTCCGTCGCTAACACTTAGTCACATTGCTTGTAAGGCCTATTGTGATGTTGTATTACCGAGTGGGCCCTGAGATACCTCTCCCTTCACACAGAGTAACAAATCCCAGTCCTGGTCCATGCCCACTCAATAGACACCCTCGGAGATACATGTAGAGCATCTTTATAGTCACCGAGTTACATTGTGACATTTGATACACACAAGGTATTCCTCCGGTGTCAGTGAGTGGCATGATCTCATGGTCATAGGAACAGATACTTGACATGCAGAAAACTATAGCAATGAACTGACACGATCATATGCTATGTTTATAGTTTGGGTCTTGTCCATCACATCATTCTCCTAATGTTGTGACCTCGTTATCAAATGACATCTCATGTCTATGGCCAGGAAACCTTGACCATCTTTAATCAACGAACTAGTTAACTAGAGGCATACTAGGGACACAGTGTTATCTATGTACCCACACATGTATTTGAGTTTCCAATCAATACAATTATAGCATGGATAATAAACGATTATCACGAACAAGGAAATATAATAATAACTAATTTTATTATTGCCTCTAGGGCATATTTCAAACAATAATGATGTTCCAAGGTGACACCTAGTTAGGAAACTAAAGGATAGCCCGCACAATGATGCGGGAATTAGTTAATGAAAACTTGGGTTGATAATATGAAAAACAACATTAAAATACGTATGACTTATTATATTTGATTGTGTTTAGTGGTAAAATATTTATTAAAAAGTAGAATAATTGAATAGAAAACACTTTTGCATGCATGGTTGAATGTTATGGCGTATCATGCATGATTGCATGTTGAGGTGGGCTTTATCCCATTCTTAATCAACTTGGAACCACACACTTTCTGAATTCTCAAATAACACATAAATATAAGGTATCTGGGTCAGAAACATCGCCAATTTGTGTGCCATGCAATCCTCATTCTATGACATACACAACCAATCATCGCTCAACTCTTTGCTAAAACTCAAAACACTTGTTAAGAACACCATGTGAACTATTATAAATTCTCATGTAGGGATACTCGGGGTCAACTAACGGAACTTACAATGTCCAAGAGAAAACTTGGTTAATCCTCACTTTATCTTTTATGCTTGGCAATAGTTGCCTCTTCTAAAGGTGGAACAACATACCATTCAATGTTCCAGGCTTTTAAACACCGAATCTATACTTAAGGTTAAAGGCACACATGTATTCACCATTCCAACGTAGTAAGGGGGAGTAATAAGAGTACTTGGAATGGGGGGGGCAGTCCATCCCACACCCAAACTATTATCTTTGCATGTGGATAGGTGAATCACAAAACCTAGCACTTAGGCATCGTCACACGCCTGCGAAAAGATTTCATGGGCACGACCCATGGCCAGGAGTTGAGTCCCATATATTCAATCCGCAAAGCCACTAGAAAAGTTAAACTATCGATCCTTCGGAACTATCAAGGTTGTGCATATTCCTATGAAATACCATTGAAAAATAACCAGTAGTATAGTCACTTGTGGATCAAGATTAGGTCGCAGTAGGGTAAACAAAGTCTAGTTTCTCACATAGAATAGAAACCAAGAAAAAAAATGCTTTTAGAAGGAAAGTTCTTTTCTTAAAGAAATACAACTAGATCGATTAGTAAGAGAACAAAAAAGGACTTCAACGAATAGCTCATAGATTATGTTAGGATCATCATCCTGCACCGTGTAGAAACATGAAAACTCTTCAATGGAGAACTCTAATGAAAGGTTCACTAATCTTAATGGGAAAAGGTACATATGGGAAGGGAATAATGGATTGATAATAATGGATCAAAAAGTTTTAGCTTTAAAATACTAGTGGTCAATAAAGGGAACATGTGAAGTACAAGTCTAAGAAGTATCACGACACCAAACAAGAAGCGGACAATTTCAATCCCATTACTAGATGATGATTATTGATCGCCGCAAAAGACAATGCATAAAAGTGCACTAGAGAGAACATGTGAAGGGCAATAAGGATGAAAAGTGATATGTAATAGGGGCAATACTATATAAAGGGTTCCATGTAATGACTTCAATCCATATAAGGCTCCACAACATTTCTTCACCAACTTTGTTGTCAAACCATCCAGTTTATCCGATCTAGCTTTATTATTTGGAAAACCAATACTCGAGTGCCTCTCATCAAGATTGGTAAACCACCAATTTCTTTGGTTTAACTTAATTCATATGTCTTTATTTGGAAATATTAAGTACCACCACACAGATAAACTTTAATATTCTAAACAAATGTATATCTTTTTGTTTGCTGACCACCTTCAACTTGAAACTACCATGCTTCGGTACCAAAACCATTCTATCCAAATATCTCCTTATTAGTCGGAGGATGTAACATAAATATCCAAATTCATCAACCCAAGTTGTTTCATTCCTTCACTCATAACATTAAAGATACCAACGTCGAGTGATCAAATGTTCCTTTCCATTGCCAACTTCATCAACCATCAAGAGGAGCTCTAGGAAAACCACTCTTACTATCAATAGGATAGGACAATCAAATAAAAACTTTAATCTATACATGGAGCAAGGCGCTACAGGCCTCTAACAACAACAACCTTGCCATAGCCATAAGAATACACCAATAAAGAAATCATAAATAAGCATAATCAAGGCATGAATGCAATGCATGACCAAAATCCCATCCTATTGTGTTGCACTAGTGTGTAAAGTTTTAAGTTATTAGATTCTAAGACAAGGTTTTAAGTGGATTTAGAAAAATAAATGAAAAGTTTGATGTGTTTAACCAAGCAAGCAAAATCTCTAGATCTTGACATCTTATTCCAGAGATCTCATGCCTAGGCTTTGATACAAACAATAACACCCCATATTTCAACCCAACATGTTAGTGCTACCATACTAATCTAATACTAAGAAATCTTGGAATAATTAGAAATTTCAATAGAGTTCGTCTTTGTTTCAACGGACATCCATGGCATGCACATACACATATATCAAAATAATCATGGCTCTCCGGAATAGACACGCCCCGTGTCTCTCTCATATGAGTTTGAAGTAGACATGATGGACTTTCCATAACGGTATTTATTGGAAAACTCGACCAATGCCTAAATTGGACGGTAAATAACATAGCGGATTTTCTCAATGGTAGTTACCGGAAAAGCCGACCAATGCCTAAACTCAACGTTGAATAACATGGCGGACCCTCCATAAAGGTAGCTCAAATCCACCAATGGATGGGTGTGTTAAGAAGCAAAAGTGGGCGAACCTCCTGGGTGTGGCTTCCATGCATAGCAGCAATCATCATCTTGGCACCCTTCTCCTCCCAAATCTAACACTACACATGAGAGGCTCTCATACCACTTCTAAAGCAAATGGTACGGTACGTTAGCACAAAACAAAAAAATCTACCGTGTGAACCAAGAACATGGAGTTGAGATATATCACGGGATCGGGTCTACCACTAGAGGAACAGTCACAACTGCAGAAGTAGATTTGGTAATGCGTGTTCCTCGTGGTTTCCTTGAACAGTTTGTTGAAGAGTTGAAGGTGTTGGGGAACGTTGCATGGGAACAAAAAAAACTCCTACGCTTCGGCAAGATCAATCTAGGAGATGAGCATCTATGAGAGGAGAGATCGGATCCATGTACCCTTGTAGATTGCTCGGTGTGTTAAGAAAAGTGGTTGATACAGTCGAAATGTCTTCGCGATCCAAATCACAAGTCATCCCGCAATCCAATCATGATCTAGAGTCGAATGAACGGCACCTCCGCGTTCAACACACGTACAGCTTGATAACGTCCTCACCTTCTTGATCCAGCAAGAGGGGTGAAGAGTAGATGAGTTCCGGCAGCACGCCGACATGGTGACGGTGGTGGTGAAGAACAATCTCCATAGGGATTCGCCAAGCACAACGGGAACTATGACAGAGGGTAAACTAGAGTGGCGGGGTTGCCAGCACACGGCTTGGGGAAATCTTGATGTGTTCTGGGTGCTAGCCCTGCCCCTCTATTTATATGTTGAGCCCTAGGGTCGAAACTTGGAGAAAGAGCCAACTCAAAGTCGGTTTGGCACGCAAGGCAAGAGTCCTCCTCGGACTCCAGGACCAGATGCCAGGGTCCCTAGCGTCTGACCCATTACCTCCGCAAAACTCCTCTTTGCACCTTCCTAAAGCCTCGTGGGCTTTACCCCTTGGCCCAAATAAAGTGTTCTTGTACCTGAACATTTCGGGAAATATCTGAAACCCCTTTCGGTGAATTCCGAAACCCTTCCGGAGACCAAACACTATTATCCCATATATCAATCTTTACCTACGGACTATTCCGGAGCTCCTCGTCATGTCCGGGATCTCATTCAGGACTCTGAACAACTTTCAGTCACCAACATAATAACTCAACTATACTTATATCGTCACCAAACGTTAACTGTGTAAACCCTGCGGGTTCGAGAACTATGCAAACATGACCGAGACACCTCTACGGCCAATAACCAATAGCGGGACCTGGATGCCCATATTGGTTCCTACATATTCTATGAAGATCTTTATTGATTGAACCTCTATGTCAAAGATTAAGTTAATCCCGTATGCAGTTCCCTTTGTTCATCGGTATGTTACTTGCCCGAGATTTGATCGTCGGTATCTCCATACCTAGTTCAATCTCATTACCAGCAAGTCTCTTTACTCGTTTCGTAATACAAGATCCCATGGCTAACTATTTAGTCACTTTGCTTGCAAGGCTTATTGTGATGTTGCATTACCGAGTGGGCCCTGAGATACCTCTTCGTCACACGGAGTAACAAATCCCAGTCTCGATCCATGCCCACTCAATAGACACCCTCGGAGATACCTGTAGAGCATCTTTATAGTCACCCAGTTACGTTGCGATGTTTGATACACACAAGGTATTCCTATGGTGTTAGTGAGTTGCATGATCTCATGGTCATAGGAACAGATACTTGACATGTAGAAAACTATAGCAATAAACTGACACGATCATATGCTACATTCATAGTTTGGGTCTTGTCCATCACATCATTCTCCTAATGATGTGATCCTGTTATCAAATAACAACTCATGTCTATGGCTAGTAAACCTTAACCATCTTTGATCAACAAGCTAGTCTAGTAGAGGCTTACTAGGGACAATTTGTTGTCTATGTATCCACACATGTATTTGAGTTTCCAGTCAATACAATTATAGGATGGATAATAAATGATCATCATGAACAAGGAAATATGGTAATAACTAATTTATTATTGCCTCTAGGGTATATTTCCAACAGCCTCCCACTTGCACTAGAGTAAATAATCTAGTTCACATCACCATGTTATTTACACCCAATGAGTTCTGGGGTTTGATCATGTTTTGCTTGTGAGAGAGGTTTTAGTCAACGGCTCTGCAACATCCAGATCCGTGTGTACTTTGCAAATCTCTATGTCATACTGTAGATGCTTCTACCACACTCCACTTGGAGCTATTTCAAACGGCTGCTCCACTATACGTATCCGGATTGCTACTCAGAGTCATCTGGATTGGTGTCAAAGCTTGCATCAATGTAACCCTTTATGACGAACTCTTTATCACCTCCATAATCGAGAAACATTGCCTTAGTCCTCTAGTTACTAAGGATAATGTTTGACCAATGTCCAGTGATCCACTTCTGGATCATTCTTGTACCCCTTGACAGACTCATGGCAAGGCACACACACCAGGTGCAGTACACAACATGGCATACTATATAGAGCCTATGGCTAAGGCATAGGGGAAGAACTTCGTCCATTCTATTTCTTCTATCGTGGTCGAGCTTTGAGTCTCACTCAACTTCACACCTTACGAATCAAGCTAGAACTCCTTCTTGGACTGATCCATTTTGAATTCTTTCAAAATCTTGTCAAGGTATGTACTCATTTGAAAAATCTTATCAGGCATCTTGACCTATCTCTATAGATCTTAATGACCAACATTCAAGTAGCTTTATCTAGGTCTTCCTTTGAAAAACTCCTTTCAAACAACCTTTTATGTTTTCCAGAAATTTTACATCATTTCCAATCAACAATATGTCAACCACATATACTTATCAAAAATTCTATAGTGCTCCCACTCACTTTCTTGTAAATACAAGTTTCTCATAAACTTTGTATAAACCCAAAACTTTGATCACCTCATCAAAGCGTATATTTCAACTCCGAGATGCTTGCTCCAGCCCATAGAAGAATCGTTGGAGCCTGCATACCTTTTAGCATCCTTAGGACTGACAAAACCTTCTGGTTATATCACATACAACCGTTCCTCAAGGAAACCGTTAAGGAAATGATGTTTTGACATCCATCTGCCAGATTTCATAATCGAAAAATGCAGCAACTACTAACATAATTCCAACAGACTTTTAGCATCTCTACGGGTTAGAAAGTCTCATCGTAGTCAACTCCTTGAACTTGTCAAAAACTTCTTTGCGACAAGTCGAGCTTTATAAATGGTGACATTTACCATCAATGTCCGACTTCTTCTTTAAATGTCCATTTGTACTCAAGGGCCCACCGTTCAATGGGCAAGTCTACCAAAAGTCCATATTTGGTTTTCATACATGGATCCTTTCTCGGATTTCATGGCCTCTAACCATTTTTCGAAATCCGGGCCCACCATCGCTTCTTCATAGCCCGTAGGTTCACTGTTGTCTAACAACATGACCTCCAAGAAAGGATTGACGTACCACTCAGGGGCGGTATGAGTCCTTGTCGACCTACGAGGTTCGGTAGTAACTTGATCCAAAGCTTCATGATCATCATCATTTTCTTTCTCTTCACTTGGTGTAGGCATCGCAGAAACATCTTTCTGCGTTGTGCTACTATCCAACTGAAGTGACGGTTCAACAACCGCATCAAGTTCTACTTTCCTCCCACTCAATTCTTTCAAGAGAAACTCTTTCTCTAGAAAGGACCTGTTTTTAGCAACAAACACTTTCCCTCAGATCTGAGATAGAAGGTATACCCAACTGTTTCCTTAGGGTATCCTATGAAGATGCACTTTTCTGCTTTGGGTTCGAGCTTATCAGACATAACCGTCGTATTCCTAAACTCTGAGAAATCACAACGTAGGTTTTTGCCAAACCATAATTCATACGGTGTCATCTCAACAGTTTTAGATGGTGCCCTATTTAAAGTGAATGTAGTTGTCTCTAATGCATATCCCCAAAGCGATAGTGGCAAAATGACAAGAGACATCATAGTACGCACCATATCCAATAGATCACGACTACGACGTTTGGACACACCATCACACTATGGTGTTCCAGGCGGCGTGTGTTGTGAAACAACTTCCACATTGTCTTAAGTTGTATACCAAACTCGTAACTCAGATATTCACCTCCATGATCATATCCTATACATTTTATCTTCTTGTCACGATGATTTCAAACTTCACTCTGAATTTGCTTGAACTTTTCAAACGTTTTAGACTTGTGTTTCATTAAGTAAATATACCCATATCTACTCAAATCATCAGTGAAAGTAAGAAAAAAATGATATCCACCGCACGCTACAACACTCATTGGACCGCATACATCAACATGTATCATTTCCAATAAGTCACTTGCCCGCTCCACCATACCGGAAAACGGGGTCTTAGTCATCTTGCCCATCAGGCATGGTCCGCATGTCTCAACCGATTCGAAATCGAGTGAGTCCAAAGATCCATCAGCATGGAGTTTTCTTCATGTGCTTTACACCAATATGACATTTAGCGGCAGTGCCACAAGTATGTGGTACTATCATATTAACTTTGCATCTTTTGGCATAAATATTATGAACATGTGTATCACTACGATCGAGATTCAATAAACCATTCACATTGGGTCCATGACCATTGAAGGTTTTATTCATGTAAACAGAATAACTATTATTCTATGACTTAAATGAATAATCATATTGTAATAAACATGATCTAATCATGTTCATGCTCAACGCAAACACCAAATAACATTTATTTAGGTTCAACACTAATCCCGAAGGTAGAGGGATCGTGCGATGGTGATCACATCAACCTTGGAAACACTTCCAACACACATCGTCACCTCACCCTTAGCAAGTCTCCGTTTATTCCATAGATTTTACTTCGAGTTACTAACATTAGCAATCAAACCGGTATCTAATACCCAGGTGCTACTAGGAGTACTAGTAAGGTACACATCAATAATGTGTATATCAAATATACTTCTATCGACGTTCCCAACCTTCTCATCTACCAAGAATTTAGGGAGTTCCGCTTTAGTGACCGTTTCCTCATAATAGAAGCACCCAGTCTCGGGTTTGGGTTCAACCTTGGGTTTTTTCACTAGAGTGGCAACTGGCTTGCCATTCATGAAGTTTCGCTTCTTGGCCTTGCCCTTCTTGAAACTAGTGGTTTTACTAACCATCAACACTTGATGCTCCTTCTTGATTTCTAGCTTTGCGGTGTCAAACAACGTGAATAGCTCAGGGATCATCTTTTCCATCCCTAACATATTTATAGTTCATCACGAAGCTCTAGTAGCTTTGTGGCACTGACTTGGAGAACTATATCAATCACTATCTTATCACGAAGATTAACTCACACTTGATTCAAACAATTGTAGTACCCATACAATCTGAGCACATGCTCACCGTTTGAGCTATTCTCCTTCGTCTTTGCAGGCAAATAATCTTGTTGGAGGTCTCATACCTCTCAAAACGGGCATGAGCCTGAAATCCAATTTCAGCTCTTGGAACATCACATATGCTCCGTGACGTTCAAAACATATTTGGAGCTTGAATTCTAAGTCGTAATGCATGACGCACTGAACTATCAAGTAGTCATCAGGACGTGCCTATTAGATGTTCACAACATCCACAGTCGCCGCTTGAGGGGGTGGCACACCGAGCGGTACATTAAGGACATAAGCCTTATGTGCAGCAACTGAGGACAATCCTCTGATCACGGACCTAGTCCGTATAATTTCTACCATCATCTTTCAAAACTATTTTCTCTAGGAACGTATCAATAACACAAGGGAGCTACAACGCGAGCTATTGATCTACAACATAATTTTGCAAAGGCAACTTAGACTATGTTCATGATAATGAGTTCAATTAATCATATTACTAAAGAACTCCCACTCAAATCAATATCCCTCGGGTTGTCTAAGTGTGACATGATCCAAATCCACCAACCTAAGTCCGATCATCACATGAGATGAGGTGGTTTCAATGGTGAACATCTCCATGTTGATCATATCTACTATATGACTCATGTTTGACCTTTCGGTCCCTTGTGTTCCGAGGCCATGTATGTACATGCTAGGCTCGTCAAGTTTAACCCGAGTGTTCTGCATGTGCAACACTGGCTTGCACTCGTTGTATGTGAATGTAGAGTCTATCACACCCGATCATCATGTAGTTCTTCAAAACGACGAACTTTCACAACGGTGCACACTCGGGGAGAACACAATTTTATCTTGAAATTTTAGTGAGGGATCACCTTATAATGCTACCGTCGTCCTAAGCAAAATAAGATGCATAAAGGGATTAACATCAGATGCAGATCATAAGTGACATGATATGGCCATGAAATTGTGCTTTTGATCTCCATCTCCAAAGCACCGGCATGATCTCCATCTCCACCAGCATAACACCATGATCTCCATCATTATGTCTCCATCGTGGTTTTCGCGCCCACCATGCTTCTACTACTATTACTACCGCTTAGCGATAAAGTAAAGCATTACATAGCGCTTAATGATTGACACGCAGGTCATACAATAATGAAAGACAACCCTATGGCTCCTGTCGGTTGTCGTATGCATCGACATGCAAGTCGATATTAACTATTACAACATGATCATCTCATACATCAAATATATCTCTTCATGTCTTTGGCCATATCATATCACAACATACCCTGCAAAAACAAGTTAGATGTCCTCTAATTGTTGTTGCAAGTTTTACGTGGCTGCTATGGGTATCTAGCAAGAACGATCCTTAACTATGCAAAACCAAAACGGTGATACACAAATTGCTATTCAACCTTCTCATGGACCGCCTTTGCGAAATCCGATCCAACTAAGGTGGGAGAAATAGACACCCGCCAGCCATCTTTATGCAACAAAGTCATATGTTAGTCGATGGAACCGGTCTCTCGAATGTGGACGAGTAAGGTTAGTCCGGGCCAATTCATCCTACAATACTGTCGAATCAAGAAAAGACTAAGCGAGGAAGCAGTCTGAGCATCAACGCCCACAAACTACTTTGTGTTTTACTCGTGATCTCATCTACGCATAGACCTAGCTCATCATGCCACTATTGGGGAACATTGCATGGGAAACAAAAAATTTCCTACGCTTCACTAAGATCAATCTAGGAGATGAGCATCTATGAGAGGAGAGATCGGATCCAAATACCCTTGTAGATCGCTAAGCGGAAGCGTTAAGAAACGCGGTTGATGTAGTCGAACATCTTCGCGATCCTAATCGCAAGCCGTCCCGCAATCCAATCATGATCTAGCACCAAACTGACGGCACCTCCGCGTTCAACACACATATAGCTTGATGACGTCCTCGCCTTCTTGATTTAGCAAGAGGGGCGAAGTAGTAGATGAGTCCTAGCAACACGACGACGTGGTGACGGTGGTGTTGAAGAACAATCTTCGCAGGGCTTTGCCAAGAAGAACGGAAACTATGACGGAGGATAAACTAGAGGGGCGGGGTTGCCGGCACACGGCTTGGCGAAATCTTGCTGTGTTCTGGGTGCTAGCACTACCCCTCTATTTATATGTTGAGCCTTGGGGTCAAAACTTGGAGAAAGAGCCTCCTCAAAGTCGGTTTGGCATGCAAGGCAAGAGTCCTCCTCGTACTCTAGGACCAGACGTGAGGGTCCCTGGCGTCTGGCCCCAGACGCTAGGGTCCCTGGTGTTTGACCCCTTGCCTCCACAAAACTCCTTTTTGCACCTTCCTAAAGCCTCGTGGGCTTTACCCCTTGGGCCAAATAAAGTGTTCTTGTACCCGAACATTTCGAGAAACATCCTAAACCCCTTTCGGTGAATTGCGGAACCCTTCCGGAGACCAAACACTATTATCCCATATATCAATCTTCACCTCCGGACTATTAGGAGCTCCTCGTCATGTACGGGATCTCATCCGGGACTAAGGAAAACTTTCGGTCACCAACATAATAACTCAACTATACTTATATCGTCACCAAACGTTAAGTGTGTAGACCCTGCGAGTTCGAGAACTATGCGGACATGATCGAGACACCTCTACGGCCAATAACCAATAGAGGGACCTGGATACCCATATTGGTTCCTACATATTCTACGAAGATCTTTATCGGTTGAACCTCTATGTCAAGGATTCAGTTAATCCCTTATGCAGTTCCCTTTGTTCATCGGTATATTACTTGCCCGAGATTCGATCGTCAGTATCTCCATACCTAGTTCAATCTCGTTACCGTCAAGTCTCTTCACTCGTTTCGTAATACAAGATCTCGTGGCTAACTCTTTAGTCACTTTGCTTGAAAGGCTTATTGTGATGTTGCATTACCGAGTGGGCCCTGAGATAACTCTCCGTCACACAGAGTAAGAAATCCCCGTCTCGATCCATGCCCACTCAACAGACACCCTCGGAGATACCTATAGAGCATCTTTATAGTCACCCAATTACGTTGCGATGTTTGATACACACAAGGTATTCCTTCGGTGTTAGTGAGTTGCATGATCTCATGATCATAGGAACATATACTTGACATGTAGAAAACTATAGCAATAAACTGACACGATCATATACTACGTTCATAGTTTGGGTCTTGTCCATCACATCATTTTCCTAATGATTGTATCCCGTTATGAAATGACAACTTATGTCTATGGCTAGGAAACCTTAACCATCTTTGATCAACGAGCTAGTCTAGTAGAGGCTTACTAGGGATAGTTTGTTGTCTATGTATCCACACATGTATTTGAATCTCCAATCAATACAATTATAGCACGGATAATAAAAAATTATCATGAACAAGGAAATATGATAATAATTAATTTATTATTGCCTCTAGGAAATATTTCCAACAGAAGGTACGACGGCTCTAAGGTATTTACACGTGCAGGGAGAAAAATCGGATGGCCTGATGCCCTTTAAGATCCGGCTTGGATAGCAGAAAGGATCCCTACTATTTTTCCAAGGAGTGACCCTGATTTATCAAACCCATGAGAGGATGTGCACTACGGGAAAACCTCTAACAATTTATTGCTCACGAATTTCATTCCATTTTTTCAACCGGACCTGTAACAACCTTGGGGGGTGTAAACACTAGTATTAAAAACATGCAAGGGTATGAGGTCTTAGTCTCACAACCTTATATTTGTGCTCGAGATCACCATGATATTAATTTGTGCTATGGAACACAATCGGTAAGATGTTCTTGTGGCGTGATGATGCAGAGGATGTGTTGAAAGTACATCTCGACCGGTGTGTTACCTGCATCAAGAGTCAGTTGTACAACCGCAAACCCTTACCGTCATGCGGGGTTACCTCGATTATTAGTAATAAATATTCTCACAAAATCTTTTGGTGTTTAATGACTACACCTCATTCATCCTCAAGGATTGGATTTCCGCTACCTTACTAACCCCTTATCTCACTATTGTTCGGGTTAGAGTTCTTTATCCTCCTCGCCCTTTACCTCCTCCTTGATCGATCTACGGGGTCCTGGGTACCTGTAGGGCCTTAGAATGAGAAGAAGACAAGAAACAACTCTATTGCAATTGAACACATACATGACAAGACGATGCCTCAACCCATTGCCTTACCGAATTACTCACACATGGCGATCAGATCACAAGATGAACGCGTTGAAGAAGCGATAAAGAGGAACGCTTTATTACTGATATGTCTTACAATAGTTGTCGGGTGTGACACACGATGACAAGTGTGACTAACTTGGAGAGGGATTGCTATAGTCAAAACCACTAGTTTCGAGAAGGGCAAGAGCAAGGAGGGGAACTTCATGGATAGCAAGTCAGTTGCAGCTCCAGTGAAGCAACCCAAAGTCTAACCCAAACCCGAGACTAAGTGCTTCGATTATGAGGAGAACGGTCGCTGAAGCGGAACAACCATAGATACTTGGTAGATAAGAAGGCTGGCAAAGTCGATAGAAGTATATTTGATATAAGTGTTATTGATGTGTACCTTGCTAGTACTCCTAGTAGCACCTGGGTATTGGATACCGGTTCGGTTGCTAAATGTTAGTAACTCGAAGTAAAAGCTATGGAATAAACGGATACTAGCTAAGTGTGAGGTGACGATGTGTGTTGGAAATGTTTCCAAGGTTGATGTGATCAACATCGCACGCTCTCTCTACCTTCGATATTAGTGACGAACCTAAATAAATGTTATTTGGTGTTTTGCGTTGAGCATGAACGTGATTAGATCATGTTCATTGCAACACGGTTATTCATTTAAGTTAGATAATAATGGTTATTCTATTTACATGAATAATACCTTCAATGGTCATGCACCTAGTAAGAATGGTTTGTTGAAACTTGATCGTAGTAATACACATGTTCATAACATTGATGCCAAAAAGATACAAAGTTAATAATGATACCACCACATGCTTGTGGCACCGCCGCTAAATGTCATATTGGTATAAAGCACATGAAGAAACTCCATGCTGATGGATCTTTGGACTCATTCGATTTCGAATCGGTTGAGACATGCGAACCATACCTCTTGGTCAAGATGACTAAGGACCCCGTTTTCTATTTTGATGAAGCGGGCAAGTGATTTATTGGAAATGATACATGTTGATGTATCCAATCCAATGAGTCTTGTAGCGTGCGGTGTAAATCGTTATTTTCTTACCTTCACTGATGATTTGAGTAGATATAGTGTATATTTACTTAATGAAACACACGTCTGAATCGTTTGAAAGGTTCAAGCAAATTCAGAGTGAAGTTTTAAGATCATCGTGACAAGAAGATAAAAATATTTGCGATATGATCGTGGAGGTGAATATCTGAGTTACGAGTTTGGCATACAACTTTAGACAATGTGAGAATTGTTTTCACAACTCACGCCACCTGGAACACCATAGTGTGATGGTGTGTCCGAACGTCATAGTCATGCTCTATTGGATATGGTGCATGCTATGATGCCTCTTATCGTTTTGTTACTATAATTTTGGGGTTATGCATTAAAGACAACTACATTCACTTTAAATAGGGCACCATCTAAATCCGTTGAGATGACACCGTGTGAATTATGGTTTGATAGAATCCTAAGCTGTCATTTCTTAATGTTTGGGGCTGCGACGCTTGTGTGGAAAATGTTTTCACCTAATGAGCTCGAACCCAAAGTAGACAAATGCATCTTCATAGAATACCCTAAGAACAGTTGGGTGAACCTTCTATCTCAGATCCAAGCATAAAATGTTTGTTGCTAAAACTGGGTCCTTTCTCGAGAAAAAGTTTCTGTTGAAAGAATTGAGTGGGAGGAAGATAGAACTTGATGAGGTTATTGAACCTCTGTTTCAACAAGAGAGTAGCGCAGCGCAGAAAGATGTTTCTGTGAAGCCTACGTCAGATGAAGAGGAAGTTAATGATGATGATCATGAAGCTTCGGATCAAGTTACTATCAAACTTCGTAGGTCGACAAGGACGTGTACTGCTCCTGAGCGGTACGACAACCCTGTCTTGGAGGTCATGTTGTTGGACAATGATGAACCTACGAACTATGGAGAAGCGATGATGGGCCTGAAAACCAACAAATGGTTAGAGGCCATGAAATCCGAGAAAGGATCCATGTATGAAAACCAAGTATAGACTTTGGTGGACTTGCTCGTTGGACGGCAGGTCGTTAAGTACAAATGGATCTTTAAAATGAAGACAGACGCTGATGGTAAATGTTACCATTTTTAAAGCTCGACTTGTTGCAAAGTAGGTTACGACAAGTTCAAGGAGTTGACTGCGATGAGACTTTCTCACTCGTAGCGATGCTAAAGTCTGTTGGAATTATGTTAGCAGTTGCTGCATTTTTCAATTATGAAATCTGGCAGATGGATGCCAAAACATCGTTTCCTTCCTTAAGGAAAGGTTGTATGAGATACAACCAGAAGGTTTTGTCAGTCCTAAGGATGCTAAAAGGTGTGCAAACTTCAGTGATTCTTCTATGAACTGAAGCAAGCATCTCGGAGTTGGAATATACACTTTGATGAGGTGATCAAAGTTTTTGAGTCTATACAAAGTTTATGAGAAACTTGTATTTGCAATAAAGTGAGTGGGAGCACTATATAATTTCTGATAAGTATATGTGGATGACATATTGTTGATCGGAAATAATGTAGAATTTCTGGAAAGCATAAACGGTTGTTTGAAAAGTGTTTTTCAAAGGAAGACCTGGATAAAGCTACCTAATTGTTGAGCATCAAGATCTATAAAGATAGATCAATATGTCTGATAAGACTTTCAATGAGTACATACCTTGACAAGATTTTGAAAGAGTTCAAAATGGATTAGTCAAAGAGAAGTGTTCTTGCCTGCTTTGTAAGGTGTGAAGTTGAGTGAGACTCAAAGCTCGACCACGGCAGAAGAAAGAGAAAGGACGAATGTCGTCCCCTATGCCTTAGACATAGGCTCTGTATAGTATGCCATGTTGTGTACCGCACCTGTGTGTGTCTTGCCATGAGTCCGTCAAGGGGTACAAGAGTGATCCAGGAGTGGATCACTGGACAACGGTCAAGATTATCCTTAGTAACTAAAAACTAAGGAGATGTTTCTCGATTATGGAGGTGATAAAGAATTCATCATAAAGAGTTACGTCGATGCAAGCTTTAACACCAATCCGGATAACTCCTAGTAGCAATCTGGATACGTATAGTAGGAGCAGCCATTTGGAATAGTACCAAGTGGAGTGTGGTAGCGGTGTTTACAGTTTGGCATAGAGATTTGCAAAGTACACACGGATCTGAATGTCGCAGACCCATTGACTATAAGACCTCTCTCACATGCAAAGCATGATCGAGCCCCATAACTCATTGGGTATTAGATTCATAACAATGCGTATCACATGGTGATGTGAACTAGATTATTGACTCTAGTGCAAGTGGGAGACTGTTGGAAATATGCCCTAGAGGCAATAATAAATTAGTTATTATCATATTTCCTTGTTCATGATAATCGTTTATTATCCATGCTATAATTGTATTGATCGGAGACTTAGATGCATGTGTGGATACATAGACAAAACCATGTCCCTAGTATGCCTCTAATGGACTAGCTCGTTGATCAAAGATGGTTAAGGTTTCCTAGCCATGGACATGAGATTAATTTGATAACGGGATCACATCATTAGGAGAATGGTGTGATGGACAAGACCCAAACTACAAACATAGCATATGATCGTGTCAGTTTATTGCTACTGTTTTCTACATGTAAAGTATATGTTCCTATGACCATGAGATCATGCAACTCACTGACACCAGAGGAGTGCCTTGTGTGTATCAAACATCGCAACGTAACTGGGTGACTATAAAGGTGCTCTACAGGTATCTCAGAGGGTGTCTGTTGGGTTGGCATGGATCAAGACTGGGATTTGTTACTCCGTGTGACAGAGAGGAAACTCAGGGCCCACTCGGTAATACAACATCACAATAAGCCTTGCAAGCAATGTGACTAAGTGTTGGTCACGGGATCTTGTATTACGGAACGAGTAAAGAGACTTTCCGGTAACGAGGTTGAACTAGGTATGGAGATACCGACGATCGAATCTCGGGCAAGTAACATACCGAAGAACAAAAGGAACATCATACAGGATTAACTGGATCCTTGACATAGAGGTTCAACCGATAAAGATCTTCGTAGAATATGTAGGAACCAATGTGGACATCCAGGTCCCACCATTGGTTATTGACCGTAGAGGTGTCTCGGTCATGTCTACATAGTTCTCGAACCCGCATGGTCTGCACACTTAAGGTTTGGTGACGTTTCGGTAGTATAGAGTTATGTATGGTGGTGACCGAAGGTTGTTCGGAGTCCCGGATGAGATCCCGGACGTCACGAGGAGCTCCGAAATGGTCCGGAGGTAAAGATTCATATATAGGAAGTCCTATTTTGGTCGCCGGAAAAGTTTCGGGCTCATCGGTAGTGTACCGGGAGTGCCGGTAGTGTACCGGGGGACCATCGGGAGAGGTATTTCGACCCAAGAGGCTACATGGGCTGTGGGAGGGTGGAAACCATCCCTTAGTGGGCTGGTGGAAGTCCTCTAAGAGGCCCATGCGGTTGGGCTTGAGGAAGAGAGAAAAAAGCCAAGGTGGAAGCAAATTCAAAGTAGGAAAGGAGGAATCCTAATCCTACTTGAGGAGGATTCCTCCAATCCTCCTTGCGCAAGGGCATCCTTGGCGCCAGCCCTCCTCCTCCCTCCCTCCTATATATACTGGTGGTATTGGGGGGTTTTGCACTAGATTTTACGGCCACGTGCTACCCGTTCCACCCGTGCTCCTCTAGATCGGATTTCCGCAGTGCTTAGGCGAAGCCTTGCCGGAATTGCTCCACCACCATCGCCGGAGCGCCGTCACGCTGCCGGTGAACTCTTCTTCCTCTCCACTTTCTCTTGCTGGATCAAGATGGTGGAGATCGTCATCAAGCTGCACGTGTGCTGAACGCGGAGGTGCCGTCCGTTCGGCGCTAGATCGGAAGGACCGTGATCAAGATCGCGAGACGGTTCGTGATGAGTTCGCGGGACGGATCGTGATGAGTTCACGGGACGGATCGTGATGAGTTCACGGGACGGATCGTGATGAGATCGCAGGACGGACCGTGATGAGATCGCGGGACGGACCGTGATGAGATCGCGGGACGAATCGTGATGAGTTCGCGGGACGGATCGTGATTGGATCGTCGGACGGATCGTGATGTGATCGCAGGATGCTCGGCGACTTGGATCACGAAGATGTTCAACTACACCAACTGCGTTTCTTAACGCTTCCCGCTTAGCGATCTACAAGGGTACGTAGATCCACTCTCCCTCTCGTAGATGCTCATCACCATGGATAGATCTGCGTGTGCGTAGGAATTTTTTGTTTCCCATGCGACGTTCCCCAACAACAAGCGCTTACGCTCGTATCAAACATCGTCTTGCACTCTGGTGCATTTTTTGCGCCTCCAATTCCTTCCTCCTTCCATCATATTTCTAGTTCCACATATATGATGACCCCTTTCCAAGTTTAGACCCTTTTCCTATGGAAACACAATAAAGGATTTCACAATCTCCCGCATTCATTAGTCATTAGTGGCAATGTAGGAGTGAATTTCCACGAAAATTTCAGGATTAATCGGTTTAAATGGCAGTTTGATGAGTGCAAAATATAAATAATCATGGTGAACTGCTAGGTCCAATCACATGATGTGGGCATAGGAGTGGTGGTGTCTAGGTCATAGGACTGGTCAAACCCTTTTGAGGGGCTCACCCTCCACTTATATAGACTTCAGATATGAGCTCAACACTTGAGGCTCATTAGTATTCCACTCCCAATTCCACTCGGATCAGATTCGAGTGAATTACTGCCCTTTGCCCCCTTTAGCATGTGACCACATAGGTTCATATACGCATAGACACAACCCGTTGATAGCTAGTAGTAGCTTCGAACGGAATGTGTCAACTCCCATATGTGCGCAAATGACGAACCTTGAAAATGTATCGTATGCAATATTCCTTTTGCCCACGATATATATTTTCAAGTTCAAGGAGAGTACACTTCAACAAGGTAGCTCGACCTCTATTCTCGAAACCATGATACATATTCCTAAATCAGGTTAACACTTAAACCAAGTCTCATGTCCATGCTTTTTCGAATGTGATCACTCAAGAGGGCCCGAAGAATATCTCTCTGAATTGGAGAGCCAAATTCCATCTTGGCTAACCATATCTCGTGTTTCACGACTAATGTAAAATATTTTATAACCATACAATTACATAGTAGCTTTTGATAGACTCTAAGTAAGTCGATTCACATCCCGAGTACAAGCAAATACCTTTAGTCTAGGACATGGCATATATTTTGTACTTGAGACTAACATATGTCAATATTTCTTTGCGTCCTAAAGTGGTTTTGTCCGACTCTGTGACTCCCATCCCCGAGTCCATACTATCGGGTTAGCATCTCTATGCCCATGACTTGCGGAACGAAATCATCAACCGGATCGTATGCCCGTCATAGGACATGTCTCTGCATAACCTTATCAACTAGGGAATATTAGAACAATCATTCTACAATATATAGCATCACACACAAGCCACATACTTATTGGTACATATTAGTGATGATGTCCAAGGACAATGCAAATAAGTCATGAATACTACAAGAAAATAACATCACCACATGTTGCCCTTAGGGCATATTTCCAACAGGTGGCACCATTGCATATAACTTGGCATTGTCAAAGTGGAGTCAAGTCCACCCGGTGAGTCCATGTATCCCAACTTAATTGCCATGTGCAAACCCTGACAAGGGTAATTGCCACCCTAATGCTTCTCTCTATGGGTGACGCATTCATTCCTATTCTGACATCAGTCACTCATCGTACTTGGTGTTCCACGACATGATAACCATGACTCTGGTACGTGTATACTTGAAAGGTTACGATGGGCAAAATCATTTGGGAGGACGCACATGACTCACACCTTGCTTCCTATTTTTTGCTTTGTGAGGACAATCTGTCTTCAAAAGGAGGGAGAATGTCACGAATGCGTCCCATTGAAGTGGATGCACCCGCATTTGCGCTACGACCTAGTATGTACAATGGGCCTTGTAAATCATACGTTAGGGTTTTAGCCCATTTACCATGCGCCTTGTAAGTCATGCATTAGGGCCTTACATGAAGGTAGTTGAGATGACTAAGAACTTGTATCAAACCTAAATTATCATATGTTTCTAATCAAGTCATTATCTGCATCTCGAATGTGCAGTCTCCTATACTCCATAGAGTTAGGAGCTTAACACAAACCAATGAATTTTTTGTTTCTTCTTTGTCTTTTTTGAACTCATTTTTACTATGATAGATATGATTTTTTTTTGTGTGTTTGCTCCGTGCATAAGTACATAAGTTTCAAACTCTCCCCGTGGTTCTATTTTGTAAACTTTAAATTGTGTCAAAATAATTCAAATAAGTACTATACATTAAATTATGCTCTTATATACTTCAACTAGGTCTCGACTGAAGTTCTGAGATCACTATGTGTTGTAACGTCTAGAGTATGCGCAAATAATTCTTATATTCCACCACACACACGATGCTTGTATATAACACGGGTATAAAGAATTTCCATATCGATGCGTCAGGTGTCTACGAGTAGAAGTTGAACTAATATAGGTAGCCAATACTAGCAGCTATCCTACATGACATATAGGGTTTTCTACTTTGTCGATGATGCTTCTACTAGGCGTACTGGCCAATTCCGGTGCCTAGGGGTTTCAATAATACGACGTTGATTAGGTTAAGCGTTGGATGTTAATTTCACTTAGCGTTTGTAAAGTTTTCCATCTAAAATTTCGTTTTCAAATCAACCTAATCAAGCCATTATATTTTTACCGACTTTGGACTTTACTCTACCCTAAAGAGGTAGGAACACGACACACGCCAATACCATAAATGTTACATTTCATTTTTGTCTTTTTAGGATAACTTGCTCAACTCTATTTAACGGAATTTTGGGATCTCATTAGAGACCACCTCTAACATAGTCCCGGGGTACCATTAACCAAATCTTACAACATTCCTCACCTACTCCTACCTTCGCCATCTTATGAGCAGCTGTATTTGCCGAGCGTCTAACCCATGATACTTTAAAATCAGTGAACCCCTGCCGTAGCGCCTTGATCTCCTCCACTCTCAGACCCAATGCCGACAGGTTCTTGCACGGGTCTTCAAGCATGCTGGTGATTGTCTTGCTATTCGTCTCGAGATGGAGCCTTTGAACACTGATTTCCCCCTGCCAACTCGACCGCTCGTCTGCATGCCATCAGTTCAGCCGTCTCCGCGTCCATCACTCCATCGAAGAAATTACATGCAGCCACTCGGAAGTCTCCATTCTCGCCTCTGATGATGACGCCTCTGCCTCCCTTGTCACCATGCTTTGACACAACGCCGTCCGCGTTGGCTTTTACCTATCTCGTGCCTGGAGTTGTCCATCGCTGAACTACCTCAGTACGTGCTTTTGAGGCCCTTTCCTCATGGACTGCCGACCACTCGGCTATATAGCTTACTACTGAGTCTGCAACCACCTTTGCGTTAGCTATCCCCTTCCCATCCCTTGCCATTCCTAGCCAGCCACATGCCGTAGGTAGCTTGCACCATTGCTTCCCGCTCATCCACCAGGGTCATGGAAAACCAACCTAGTAGACAAGATGCCAATGCGCTCGAGGAGTGTGCTGAACACGGTGGGATCGTCACCGCAACTCCTTTCTACATTCACATTGTTTGCTAGAACAATGTTGAGTGTGGGCAAGTCCCAAAACGGTGAGAGAGAGTTTCTTCCCCCCCTCATGCCACATAGAACATACCGTTCTTGATTCTCCTTCTGAACAACTCAGTACCCACCGTGAGTTCGTTCCTCATAAGCCGCCATACGTGTATCTTAGTTTGGGGCGTTAGTGTTCCACAACGCCATCCATCCTTTATGCTAATTTACCGAAGATGAGGCTTCCGGCCGTCCGGTCCTCGCCTTTTTCATTGTCATTCTCAAATGGTAAGCTGATCTTACAGAGAAACGACCATTTTTAGTAAAGTTTCAGGCCTGGTAATCTTCCATCCCTGGCCCGCCAATTTTAATCTGCTTGATATCCTCTATATCACTCTAGGTGAACATATTCTCTAGCTTCCGAACGTCCCACTCCCTGTCGCCAGGGGTGAGAAGATCACACACTCTCGTTATTCCATGCACATAGACCTACCCAAGCGGTCGCATGCTTCCCTCCCTCAGTATCCAATTAGCATGGTGGATATTAATATTCCGACCATCACCAATGCGCCATATAGTGCCCTCCCGTAGCAAATCACGCCCGAATAAGATACTTCTGAAAGTGTATGACGCCCCTGCTGGACATGTTGTGGTCATAATGCTTCCATTCTTAAAATATTTGGCCTTAAGCACTTTAGCACATAGTGAAGAAGGGACTTGCAGGACCCGCCATGCCTGTTTGGCTAATAATGCTTGGTTGAAAGCCATCGGATCTTGAAATCCTAAGCCCCCATCCCTCTTCGTAGTACACATCTTTTCGCTTGCAATCCAGTGCATCTTCCTTTCACCATTTGCTGCACCCCACCAGAATTTCGAAGAGATTGAAGTCATGTTCCGACACATCTTCTTTGCGAGTTAAAACAGCTCATGGTGAAGGCCGGTGTAGCTTGTAGCCCTGATTTCACAAGTACTTTGCGAGCAGCCTTGGACATCCCCTGTGCTTTCCATCCTGAGACCTTGCCTTTCTGTTACATGTTTGAATGTTCCATCCTTAGAGTGCCCAACCACTGTTGGCAACCCAAGTACCTCTGTCTCAATTCCAATAACACTTTTCAATAGTACCTTGCTCTCCTGATCACGTCCTTTCCCAAAAAAAATTGAAATTTTTGTAGGTTCAGTTTTTGGCCCGAGGCCATCTCATATTTCATGAGAATATGCTTCGGAGCTCCCAAACTCTCTTGTGTTCCCTCAAGGAATACAATGCTATCGTCCGCAAATAATAGGTGGGTCACATGGGGGGGCAGTGCTCCCAAAGGTGACACCCTTGATGCTATTATCCTCTTGAGCCTTCCTTAACAAAGCAGAAAAACCTTCCACACGAAAGAGGAACAAATGTGGTGACAGTGGGTCCCCCTGTCGGAGTCCTCTAGATGGCACAAATCCTCGGGATCCACCATTCAGCTTGATAGTAAACCTTGAGGTAGTCACACATCTCATAACCATAGTAATCCATTCAGCTGCAAATCCAAATCATTGCATCATCTGCTCCACAAAGATCCAATCCACCATGTCGTATGCTTTCATCATATTGAGCTTTACGGCACACAGGGGTTTCCTCCTTTTCCTTGTTCGTATAGCATGCACACGCTCGTATGCCACAAAGACATTATCTGTAATGAGGCGCCCTAACACAAATCAGAGATTAGGAATGGAAGGTTACCCTTCAGACGGTTCGAAAAAATCTTGGACACAAATTTATATAGAACATTGCATAATCTAATAGGCCGAAACTATGTAAGTAACTCCGATGAATTGACTTTGAGGATCGTCACAATCACAATGACATTAAAACTGTCCGGGGCAAAGCGAACCGCACTACAAACATCGCGTTTCAGCAAAGACCAGTGTCGTTGATAAAACATAGCTGGTAGAGTTTTTTTTTTCTTCGTTTGCTTTGTGTCCTGCGCAAAGTTTTAAATTCTCATTGTAAAACTAAATTTTATCGAATTAGTTCAAATAAAATTTATACGTTATATAAGGTGTTTTGAAGTGGCGATTGACCAATTTCGCTCACCGGAACGCACCGCCGCCGCCGGTCGCCATGTCCCTCAACCGTCTCAAGGAAACGCTCCTTCCCTGCTCCTCCTCCGCGCTCAGCCAATCTCAAGCCCGATCACCCTCGCCTCCTCGCCCACCGCGGAGGCCCCCCAAGACCTCCCTCTCGCAGCAGCTCCTCCGCCTCGAGGCCTCCTACTCCCTGCCCGCGCCTCCACCGTCCCCTCCCAAACCCCTGAGCCAGAAGACAGCGGAGGATGCGGCCGAACAACCGACCTCCTCTTCGGAGGAGGACGTGGCCCCCCGCCTCCGGCGCCGTCCGGCCCCGCCACCAGCGGCTTCCTTTGAGCCCCGTGGGCCCTATGAGCCACTTGTCCTCTCGCCGCCCGGAGAGCACCCCGTCGTCCAGGTACCATCGTAATTGTGCTCTCCTCCCTCAGTTTCTCGCTCTTTACAAGTCGGGGCTCCTCTTTCACGGGGATTCAAATGGCAAAGTAAAACCTAAATATTCTCCGAAACCTACTATTGGTTAGACTTATCAGTAGGCTTTCAGCATTTCAAAGATTGATCCTTACACCTTTCCAAAAGAAAATCGAGATTTAACATAAAAAGATACGGAAATGATAAATCCCGAATATTCGGATTTTAAGCATGGCAACCCGAATGTTTTTCATGGCAACTTTTAGTTTACGCGAGGTTGGCAAACATGACAATTTTCTGACAAAAAAGTGAATTAAGACAAAGTTGCCATGGGTTAATGATTAAAGTTGCCACCTCGCGTCAACTAAAGTTGCCATGAAAAAACGTTCGGATGACATGCTTAACATCCGAACATTCGGGGTTTATCGGATTCCAAAATTTATAGGTTCAAACCAGACAAAATCTTAGGTGTTAATATATTTGCTGCAAGTTTGCGTAACCCAAAGTTTGCTCATGCTCACTCCCATGTGCTGACCCAATTCTACCACCGACAAGGTTTCTTAGCGTAGTGTGTAACCCAAAGTTTGCTCATGCGCACTCCCATGTGCTGACCCAATTCTATCACCGACAAGGTTTCTTAGCGTAGTGTGTCTTTACATGATGAATGCTCACTGGACCTTCTAATAGGGATTCGCTTCTTTTCGATTCTACCCGTGGCTTATGCCTTTTGTATCTTTGGCTATTGCCCATCGATGCATTGTTGCCTGGTTAGATTTCATAAAACAGACTGCGAGTGTTCATCCATTATTTGTGTGATCCACATCGTCAGAAATGTATTTTCTTCTGGTAGATATCTTAGTTACTGTCATCAGTTTCATATTGCTGTAATTTTCTCTTTTTTCTGGCTCTAGGTGCCCCCATCAATTAATTGCAGGCTACTTGCGCATCAGAGGGATGGTGTGAGATTCCTATACAATCTGTATAGAAACAACCATGGTGGTGTGCTTGGAGATGATATGTAAGGCTTGACAGTTGTTGTATTAGTACTTATATCTAAGAATGCTCTTAGATTTTTGGCTGAACTGAAATGTACTGTAAAGTATCCACAATCACATGTAAAATATTGTATATGGAAGAAAAACAAATATTGTTTTCTTTAATAGATTGAAAATTCCCATCTCATTTTCCTTAACTGTAGATAATACTAGGTTCGCAACTAGCTGGATATAAATTAGATTTTCCACAAAATATGATGAATGTGGAGTCATGTGTAACGCCTGACTTGCTTTTTAACCATTCTCTTTCTTAGCTTTTATCATCCATGTTCATCTTAATTCCGGGAGTTCAAACTATCAAAGTAACATTAAACGAAACCCTAACATGCAAAAGGATTTCTGGCACTAGGATCATTCAGGAACTTTTTGGACACCCATTAAAAGAAATGCAGCTCAGCTTATCACCCACAAGATTTTCTTAGGCATTTATGCGATCAATGTAGTTGTAGTGAGTTAATAAGATATTCTGTACTTCATACATTCACTGGGCATACCAAATTTTTGAAATATATTCGTTCAGATTTATTAATGCTTTCTCTTATTATATTATAGGGGATTGGGAAAGACTATTCAAACAATAGCTTTTTTGTCCTCTGTTATTGGAAAAGATAATAATCAGGGCGAGAAATCAACAGAGAAAGGAAAGAAGACCAGTCCTGTACTCATCCTCTGTCCCACTTCAGTAATTCGGAATTGGGAAAATGAATTTTCTGAGTGGGCAAATTTTTCTGTTGCTGTCTACCATGGTCCAAATCGTGACCTAGTTCTTGAAAAAATTGAAGGTCAAGGACTAGAGGTGCTCATTACCAGTTTTGATACTTTTAGGACTCGTGACAGGGTTTTATGTGACATCTCATGGGAACTAGTGGTGGTTGATGAGGCACACCGTCTCAAGAATGAAAAATCGAAGTTATATACAGCCTGCTTGGGTATTACTACACGAAAACGCTTTGGTCTCACAGGAACCATAATGCAGAATAAGATAATGGAATTATTTAATGTATTTGACTGGGTTGTACCTGGTTGTTTGGGGGATCGAGAACACTTTAGAGAATATTATGACGAGCCCTTAAAACATGGCCAGAGATTAAGCGCTCCTGAGAGATTTGTTCAAGTTGCTGATAAGCGCAAGAAGCACCTTGTCTCTGTTCTAAAGAAATTCCTGTTGAGAAGAACAAAAGAGGAGACTATTGGGCATCTCATGCTTGGGAAGGAAGATAATATTGTTTTCTGCAGAATGAGTGATGTTCAAAAGCGTGTTTATAGAAGAATGCTGCAACAGCCTGACATACAAATCCTTGTAAATAAGGATCTCCCCTGTAGCTGCGGAAGTCCTCTGACTCAGGTTGAGTGTTGCAAGAAAATTGAACCACGTGGCATTATCTGGTCTTATCTCCACAGAGAGAATCTGGATGGCTGTCCTTTATGCCCCTTCTGCCTTGTTCTTCCTTGCCTTGTCAAGCTTCAGCAGGTTATTTCTGATTCTTGTAATACCATGGACAGTTTCAATTTTGAAGTTCTTATAACTTAGTTTCCCTTCATGTAGATAAGTAACCATCTGGAATTGATAAAGCCCAATCCAAGGGATGAGATTGAGAAGCAGAAGAAAGACGCCGAACTTGCGGCTGCTGTCTTTGATACAGATATTGAATTAGTTGGCGGTAGTGCTAAAAGTGAGAATTTCATGGGTCTCAGTGACTCAGAACACTGTGGAAAGATGCGTGCACTGGAAAGACTTCTGTCTTTGTGGACTCTGCAGGGTGACAAGATTCTTCTTTTCAGCTATTCTGTCAGGTGATTGTTTGTGTGCTATTGATGAGTATTCATTGAAAGACTTGATATATTTCCATTTATCTAGATCCAGTCGCCATTTTGCAGTTACCCTGTTTATGGCACACGTTAGTGTTATTTATATCCTCAGTTAGAACCAAGAAAAGTTTGCCAACTGTACTAGCAAATTAGTTATATCAACAGCAAAAAAAAACATCTTTATATTGGCTTTACCACCAATTAAGTTTGTCATATTTCAAGGAAAGCAGAAAAAAACATACTACCTCCATATCATAAATAAGCGATGTTTTGGACATGCTTTCAGTCAAACTTTCAGAATTTTGATTATGAACATCATTTTAACTATTTGTATTGGAAATTCGAAGATACAGATTTGTCCCAAAAAGTATTTTTAGAGTCTTATAATTTTCTTGGGTTCCATAGATAAATTACAACAGAAATTAATGGTCAAAGTTACATCACGAAAACTGTTTCGATGTCCAAAATGTCACTTATTTGTGATACGGAGGGAGTATTTCATAACTAAGAACTCTTGGTTTTGAACAATAATTTGACGATGGATCACAAATGCATGAAACTATCTTACTTCTGTTTAAGTAAGATCTCCCCTTTTTTTTTCAATTGGTAGTCATTTGTAATTTTACGTAATTTTGCCACTGAGTAGGCACATTTTGTTTTAGCCCAGAATACCCCCATGGCCCATTTGTTAAAGTGCTGCTATTTATGCCAAAATGATCCCAGGCGGAGTATTTTTTTTTTAATCTTTATTTGTAACTTCAGCGATGATGGTAAGATGTTGACGAATTAAAACTTTTGTAACTTGTCAATTTTTACCACCTGCCTCTTCTATAACTCGCACTGATTCGAACAGAGCCTATTTTGGACTATATAAAAAGGTTCAAACGAACCATTTCAGGGTTACTTTTTTGTGTAGTCATCTTCTTTGCCCTTTTCAGCGTTGCGTTTATTTCTGGAAGTTTTTCTTTTCTAGATATTTATACTTTAGATATGACACTTTTAGCATCATTTGTGTGTGTAACTAATTGTCTTATTTCACGTATAAACTTCGACAAATAGAATGCTCGACATACTAGAGAAGTTTCTGATAAGGAAGGGTTACTGCTTTTCTCGCTTGGACGGGTCAACACCCATGAATGCACGCCAATCGCTAGTTGACGAATTCAACAAAAGCCCTAGCAAACAGGTGAATTTATGTTGATTTGTATTTGTATTTCACAATCTATTTGTGTGTAGAAAACTCGGTGAATTTATTGTGTGAATCACTTTTCTGCAGGTTTTTCTTATATCTACCCGTGCAGGTAATTTAGGTGTTAACCTTGTCAGTGCTAACCGTGTGGTGATTTTTGATCCAAGTTGGAATCCTGCACAAGACCTGCAAGCACAGGACAGATCGTTCCGATATGGACAGAAACGGCATGTCACAGTATTTCGCCTGCTTGGAGCTGGTTCTCTAGAAGAACTCATTTATTCTCGACAAATATATAAACAACAGCTTTCCAACATTGCAGTCTCAGGGAAAATAGAAAAGCGATACTTTGACGGTGTGCAGGTAATCCCACATTTGCTTCAGAATTTTAATTAGATCAGGTGGATAATCTGATGTACTTTACTTGAGGTATTTACAGTTATGGACAAGTTAAGCACAAAAGGTGATGTGTTTGAGGTTTATTTGGCCCATTATCTTAGAAAATGGTAATCGAGAACTGGAGTCCTAATATTTGGAAGAATACAACAAGTTTTAAACATAAGGACCAAAATGATGTTCTTTTCCTATCCCACTATAATTATTATTCTCCTATCACCTGATGCACTTGGTTTTTTGAAAAAAAATCCACGCTTCTCATTTCATGGCTGTGTTTTATCTTTCAGAAACATGTTTTTTACACTTAAGAAACGTGTTGGTTGAAAGCATTTGATAATTAAACATAATTTAACATCAACATTTTGAATTTACTCAAATCAACAATGAGCCCCTCCCTCCCTTCCTAATGCAAGGTACTCAAATGTAAGAATTCACAAGCTTACGTAAAGTACCTGGTTGTATTGGCATTGTTACATAGAAGTGTATATCTTTACTTGTCTGTGGATAGCTTCATTAGTACTCCCTCCCTTCCGGTTTATAGGGCTCAATTCAAAAATCTCACCAACCAAGGTCGATGGTGAGTAGTGGAATATTTTTGGTAGTTTGCAAAAGTACTCAATTAATCGCTCGTTTTCCTCAAAAAATTGTGTTTACCAATGCTGTAATTGCAATGCATGCATGTGTAGCCAATAAATAACCAAGACCTTTTACATGCATTGGCTAGTTTTCTCTTAAGCCTTGCATGTGACAATTTAATGCACCTCAAAATCTGAACATGTGATGAGAAGCAATACAAATGAGACTTGTAAAATGGAAAAACGCAAATTTTGAGTTAAGCCCTATAAACCGGAAAGGAGGTAGTATTTATGGTTAGAGGGCATTATATAAGGAACAAAACAGGTGAACTTCACATTATTACATACTCCCTCTGTCAACTTATATTAGTTGACAGCGGGAGTACATTGGTATTTGTTAGCTTAATTTCAACTTGAGCTGTTAGTTTGGATGTTGTAAGTATAAGAATTTGTTGCACTTGTAAGCACACATTAGTTTAATTTCAGCTTTTGGCTTTTGGTAATCGCTTTAACAACAACACATCAGTCACTATGTACTAGGGTTCTGTGTAGTTCGAACATTGGTTAATTTGGTTAACTTGTTTGTTTCAGGATGACAAGAAATTTCAGGGCGAGCTCTTTGGGATCTGCAATCTGTTCCGTGACTTGTCTGATAAGCTTTTTACTAGTGAGATTATTGAGATGCACGGAGAAGATGAGAAAGCTAAAACATCTGAAGCGACGGGAATAAGAGAAATAGTTGGCACTGATTTATTCGGTACACAAGGGCAAATGAAATCTTCCATGGCAGCAATAGGTGATGAAAATCAGGCATTGGCTGATTATGGTAAGTTCTGTTAGTATCTTGATTGAAACCGCTTTATTTGCTGTGTTGTAATATGTGTAATCTTCAGATGGAGAAATGACTAAGCGGTTGATGTTACCCCTGCTGTGGGAAAAATAATTTGATATTGAAAACTGGCAATTTTACATTTAATTTTGATGTCATCTCTTCATATGAAACACCTGCTGCAGCCATTTTGAATTGTGTGTATTGGTCTCCAACCTCTTTCATTCAGATAATCAGAAAATTATTGCATCCCATGTCCGGACACAACAACTTATAATGTTTGTAAAGTGTTTCTGTTTACAAGCTCACACCGTTTCTGTGTCAAGGTTTACACTTTGTTAGCCTAGCGAGCTGTGTTTGAATCCTATATTTCCACTCTTCAGTTTTCGATGTAGGGAACATGCTCTAGTTTTCTGCCATAGTTGCGTGTTCATTTTTCATTCCAGAATGATATTGGTATGTCAACTTATTGCAAAGGAAATGTTGGGTGCCTGCTAAGTTGACTTATGAAACCGAGCCCATAGTATTGTGAAGCACTTACTGATAGAGTTTGTTCCCTGTAAACAGGAGTTGTGTATGCTCACCGGAACGAGGACGTCGTAAACTCGAGGGCACACGAGGACAACAACAACGAAAGAAACGACGGCGCGACAGAAGCATGCGTCGAGGGCATCTCGGAGCGCCTGCATAGTAAGAAGCAAATAAAGCCCACGGCAGACAGTGCGAGGTTTCGCTCAGTGGAGGAGCAGAAACGGAAGGAGTTCAGCCGTATCGCGTCCTCTGTGGGCATGAACGACCTCGAGTTCAGCAAGTGGCTGCTATCGGTCTCTCCTCTGCAGCGGCAGCGGGTGCTGGACGATCATAGGAAGAATTGAAGTACTCATCACCGAACGTAAATGACGCAGGGCTTCTTCCGTCCTTCATATGTTTTGGAGGGCCTTGAGAGTGGAGTCGTGCGGAGCTTTCACATATGCTTTGGCTGTCTGGAAAGGTGGTATGCTTTCCTGTAGGGGCATCTCCATGTTTCTCCGTTTGAGAAGTGATGAAAATCCATTTACATCAGGCGAGATTAAAGTTGGCTCTAAGCTTCCGTGACCATAAACATGATGGCCAAATCAAATCGGTGCTGGTGCTCCAAACAGCAGCGATGAAGTCGCAACAGCGCTTGCTTAAGGGGAGGTCCGACACTTTCATACGGACTGTCTTAGTTGAGATCTCTCCTACATGAAACAACATGGTGCTTTGGTGAGTTATTTATCCAAAACCATCATATTTGGAGTTAGGGTAACAACTTGATATCATAATTGAACCAGGTCACAAAAAACATTGATTTTGGGCCTAATGCGTAACGCGGAGCACTGATGCTCGAATTTGAAGGCGAAAACAGTAAAACTGACAGCTGGGGCCTGCCTGTCGGGATGACGTGGCAAAGACCAAGCACAAAAGAAAGTGTTGACCAGGTGAGGGGGCAGATGAGATGCGGGCCCCGTCTGTCATTGACTATGTATTCGTCTTCATCCCATCTTTATTTCTTTGGAGCATTGCATCGAGTAGCTTGTGGGCGCTTCATCCATCTCTGCCCATGCGAGCCGAGAGCTCCATGACCATGGCGCCCGAACACTTGCTCAAGCTAGCCCCGGGCCGCCTCAGCCTGTGCGCGCGCTATGAACCCTTGAAGCCCGCCGTCGCCTCCGCCGGCATGGATGGCCAAGCCGAGAGCTCCATGGCCACGGCAGCCGAGCCCTGCTCGCGCTAGCCCAGGGCCGCCTCACGCCTGGCGTCGGCGTGCTAGCCTGCGGGCATGGCCAGCAGGAGGCGCAGCTCCCGCGTTGCCTCCTGGATGCGGCGACAACGACAGGCGGCGCGACGGAGTTCGCTGGCGAGTCCGCCATGGACGACGACACTCATCTTCTTAATGCCTGGCGTCGCGCGTCGGAGCACACATACGTGCTCGAGGTGAGCTACTCGCCCCTTCCTCCCGCGGCCACAGCTTGGCGACGTCCCTCGCGAGCGCGTCGGAGATCCGGCGCACGAGCAGTGTGGCGAGACCCGTGGGGAGCTGAGCGTCGGATTCAGCCTGGCTCCAGCTCCGCCGCGGCGTCGACCAGGAGTTGCGCGGCATGGGTCAACCTCCAGTGTGGCGTGGACCAGGAGCTGGGCGGCGTGGCTCCACCTCTGCCGAGGTGAGGGGTAGTTTGTCCGACGGCCGTGGCCCGTGCGGCGGCTGGCGAAGCAGCTCGGCCATGACGTGTTGTGAATTCCTTAGGGCCCAGAGGATGAACGCACACAAGGTGCTCGATGGAATGCTCCATAGAAAAAATGTTGTGAAGAAGATGACTTTCAAGTCAATGACAGGTGGGGCCCATATCTCATTTGCCACATCAGCCGGTCAAACGTTTTGGTCTTTGCCACGTCAGCCCGACAGCGGCCCCCACCTGTCAGATTCGCTGTTTTCGCCCCCCAAATTTGAGCGTCATTGCTCCGCGTTAAGCATTAGGCCCAAAATCGATGGTTTTTTGTGTCCTGCTTTAAATATGGTATCAAATTGTTACCCTATCTCTAAATATGATGGTTTTGAATAAATAACTCTGTTCGAGTCGCGCATGAACTCTTGCCTACTTAAACTTTAACATCAGTTGTACCATAACATCAGACATCCGCACAACGATGCTGAGTATTGTGTGGTTCTGTACCCTCTCAGACATGTACTCCACCGAGTGGAGGAGGAAGGACGGATCAAGAAGAAGCTGGGCCTTTTCAAGAACGACATCACAGCCTTCTTTGTGGCATTGTCAACGTGGACTGTCGGGACGAGTTTAGGACTTCAGGTTAAACCAAAAATAGATGTTTTTCTAAGCAGGCCTCCTCGCCCTATGTAGTTGGAAGCAGACGGAGGGAGTCTACTTTCTACGTAACCAAGTTGGCCAGTAGTGCTAGCTAAAATGGGGCTTCAGTACTTCAGTAGGAAGTTTAGGAGTCAAACTGGAAATAGAAAAACCGTAGCATTGCCATGTCATACAAAAGTACAACGATTCAAAAGTTGGCATCCACACAAAAAATCCTATAAAGTATTGCAAATGGATATGTGCATGCCCTGAAAATGAACATGTAGACCTAAAATAAAATTTAGTGGAAACTAATCTTTTTTTGACAATAAAAGACAGACGCTCTGTCAGATTTCATATAGATAGGGAAAAATAAAAAAGTTTACGGAAGATATATACAAGACCAAAAAGGGCCCTAGAAATTACATGCCATTTGTCATAGCTAAACTCAACTAGACAAGGTCCTTCCTCATGAGGTAAGCAACATTTAACACCTGTAAAGAGACGTTCTGGAAAAAGCTTTGATTCCTCCTCTCCTTCCATACATGCCACAACACATAAATGAGCATCTTGCCAAAATGCTTCCACCTCGACTCAGGCCAAAGCCTCAATATTTTTGTTCCACCAGTCCTTGAGCGTGGAAAAACCCGAGGCTGAGCTTGGCATGATCGAGGACCAACCAGCAACGATACCCCAAACACTTCGAACAAAAGGGCATCCCTCAGAGAGATGCTCATTTGTTTCAAATTCAATGTTGCACAGACTGCAAACCTCCTCATGAGGCTAGCCACGGACAACAAGGCAATCCGTGGTTAGTGCTTTCCGATGAAGGAGCAGCCAAACGGATAACTTGCATTGGTTCCAGTTTGGCCTCCCAAATCTTTTGTTACTCGAAAGGAATCACCACACCTTCAAATTGCGACCTATAAGCTAAAACCACATAGTAGATACCATTTGCAGAAGCCGTTCATGTGATGGCATCATGAGTAGCCGGATCAAGATGCACGTCATGAAGATAAATCCATAGGCCAACAAACTCATGAATTTGATCGGTCAGAGAGAAATTTCAAAAGGTCCATATTCAACGATTATCACGAAGAGTTTAAAAAACAGTGAGTCGTTTGCGTCGAGCAATAGCAAACAGGGAGGGAGCGATCTGTTCAGGGCGCAATTATTAGAGTATAGGTCGGTTAGGTTTGGCAGGTTCGGCCACCCTCTTTGAATTGTAATCTATCTCTATTAGCCTTGGATTCCAAATTTTGTAATCTATATAAACAACCCTTTGAGGCCCCAATCAATACAACTATTATTCTCCAATTATCATGGTATCAGACGTCTAGGTTTTTCCGCACATGGCATGGCACCGCCACCCACGCCACCACCCCGGCCGACTCGGCCCCTCCTCTCCATGGTCGAGTTCCGCGCCGCCGGTGCCCCTACATCTTTTTCCTCTACAACTACCCAACCAACCCCTCCTCAACTCCCAATGATCTCCCAGTCGATACCATTGCCGACGTCTCCCCCTTCATCCCGACCTCGTTAGATCTTGGCACCCACAGCTACTACCATTGGCGCCACCTCTTCACCATCCACCTCGGCCGCTGTGGCCTCCGCCACCACATAGACCCATCCTACCCTCTGTAGCCCACCGACCCTCTTGATACGTCCATTTTGCATCATGCTTTTATATTGATATTTATTGCATTATGGGCTGTTATTACACGTTATGGCACAATACTTATGCCTTTTCTCTCTTATTTTACAAGGTTTACATGAAGAGGGAGAATGCCGGCAGCTGGAATCCTGGACTGGAAAATGAGCAAATCTGAGATACCTATTATGCACAACTCCAAAAGTCCTGAAAATTTACGGAGAATACTTTTGGAATTAATAAAAAATACTGGCGCAAGAATCAACCAGAGGAGGCCACAAGCCTGCTAGGCGCGACCACCACCCTGGCCGCTCCTAGCAAGCTTGTGGGGCCCCTGTGGCTCCTCTAACGCCCATCTTCTCCTATATGAAGCGTTTTGACCTGGAAAAAATAATCAAAAGAGAGCTTTAGGGACGAAGCACCGCTGTCTCGAGGCGGAACTTGGACAGAACCAATCTAGAGCTCCGGCAGGGCGGTCTTGCCGGGGAAACTTCCCTCCCAGAGGGGGAAATCGAAGCCATCGTCATCACCAACGATCCTCTCATCGAGACGGGGTCAATATCCATTAACATCTTCACCATCACCATCTCCTCTCCAAACCCTAGTTCATCTCTTATATTCGATCTTTGTCTCAACACCTCAGATTGGTACCCGTGGGTTGCTAGTAGTGTTGATTACTCCTTGTAGTTGATGCTAGTTGGTTTATTTGGTGAAAGATCATATGTTCAGATCCTTTATGATAATTCATACTCCTCTGATCTTGAACATGAACATGCTTTGTGAGTAGTTTCGTTTGTTCCTGAAGACATGGGATAAGTCTTGTTATAAGTAATCATGTGAATTTGGTATTCGTTCGATATTTTGATGAGATGTATGTTGTCTCTCCTCTAGTGGTGTTATGTGAACATAGACTACATAACACCTCACCATTATTTGGGCATAGAGGAAGGCATTGGGAAGTAATAAGTAGATGATGGGTTGCTAGAGTGACAGAAGCTTAAACCCTAGTTTATGTGTTGCTTCGTAAAGGGCTGATTTGTATCCATATGTTTCTTGCTATGATTAGGTTTACCTTAATTCTTCTTTCATAGTTGTGGATGCTTACAATAGGGGTTAATCATAAGTGGGAGGTGTGTCCAAGTAAGGGCAGCACCCAAGCACCGGTCCACCCACATATCAAATTGTCAAAGTAACGAACGTGAATCAAATGAGCATGATGAAAACTAGGTCGACGGAAATTCCCATGTGTCCTCGGGAGCGCTTTGCTTTATATAAGAGTTTGTCTGGGCCTGTCCTTTGATAAAAAAGGATTAGGCTACCTTGCTGCACCTTTTCTACCCTTCTTGCTTGTTACTCGTTACGATTTATCTTATCACAAAACTATCTGTCACAGATAATTTCAATACTTGCAGAGAATGCCTTACTGGAAACCGCTTGTCATTTCCTTTTGCTCCTCGTTGGGTTCGACACTCTTACTTATCGAAAGGACTACGATAGATCCCCTATACTTGTGGGTCATCAAGACTCTTTTCTGGCGCCGTTGCCGGGGAGTGAAGCGCCTTTGGTAAGTGGAATTTGGTAAGAAAAAATTTATATAGTGTGCTGAAATTTACTGTCACTTGTCATTATGGAAAGTAATCCTTTAAGGGGCTTGTTCGGGGTATCTTCACCTCGACCGGAAACACAAAGAGTTGTCCCTCAACCTACTGAACCTACTGAAAATATTTATTATGAAATTCCTTCGGGTATGATAGAGAAGTTGCTGGCTAATCCTTATGCAGGAGATGGAACACTACATCCTGATTTACATCTAATCTATGTGGATGAAGTTTGTGGATTATTTAAGCTTGCAGGTCTACCCGAGGATCACGTTAAGAAGAAGGTTTTTCCTTTATCTTTGAAGGAAAAGGCATTGACATGGTATAAGCTATGTGATGATATTGGATCATGGAGCTACAACCGATTGAAGATGGAATTTCATCAGAAGTTCTACCCTATGCATCTAGTTCATCGTGATCGGAATTATATTTATAATTTTTGGCCTCATGAAGGAGAAAGAATCGCTCAAGCTTGGGGGAGGCTTAAGTCAATGTTATATTCATGCCCCAATCATGACTCTCGAGAGAAATTATTATTTAGAATTTTTATGCTCGGCTTTCTCGTAATGATCAATCCATGCTCGATACTTATTGTGCTGGTTCCTATATGAAGAAGGTTATTGACTTCAAATGGGATTTATTGGAAAGAAAGTAACACAACTCTGAAGATTGGGAACTCGACGAAGGTAAGGAGTCAGGTATGAACCTTAAGTTTGATTGTGTTAAATCTTTCGTAGACACCAATGCTTTTCGTGAATTTAGCACTAAATATGGACTAGACTCTGAGATAGTAGCTTCTTTTTGTGAATCTTTTGCTGCTCATGTTGATCTCCCCAAGGAGAAGTGGTTTAAATATCATCCTCCCATTGAAGTGAAAGTAGTTGAACCTATTAAAGTTGAAGAGAAAACTATTACTTATAATGTTGATCCTGTTATTCCCACTGCTTATATTGAGAAGCCACCTTTTCCTGTTAGAATTAAGGATCATGCTAAAGCTTCAACTATGGTTCGTAAGAGCTGTGCTAGAACACCTACACCCCCTGAGAAAATTAAAGTTAAACCTAGTATTGCTATGGTTAAGGATCTCTTGGTTGATAATATTGATGGGCATGTTATTCAATTTTGTGATGAAGCTGCTAGAATTGCTAAACCTGATGCTAAAAATAAGCATAGACACATTGTTGTCATGCTTGTTGTTTCTGTTAAAATAGGAGATCATTGTTATCATGGTTTATGTGATATGGGTGCTAGTGTGAGTGCAATTTCCTTTTCCTTATATAAAGAGATTATGAATGACATTGCACCAGCTGAGTTAGAGGAAATTGATGTTACAATTAAACTTTCTAATAGAGATACTATATCACCAATTGGGATTATTAGAGATGTTGAAGTCTTGTGTGGGAAAATAAAATAACCTATCGATTTTATTGTTCTTGGTTCCCCACAAGATAATTTTTGTCCCATTATATTTGGTAGACCCTTCTTGAATACCATTAATGCCAGGATAGATTGTGAGAAGGAAACAGTTATTGTAAGTTTTGGGGATACGTCTCATGAGTTTAATTTCTCTAAATTTCGTAGAAAACCCCATGATAAAGAATTGCCTAGTAAGGATAAATTATTGGTCTTGCCTCTATTGCTATGCCTCCCACTGATCCTTTAGAGCAATATCTGCTAGATCATGAAAACGACATGCATATGAATGGAAGGAACGAAATAGATAGGATTTTCTTTGACCAACATCCTATTCTGAAACACAACTTGCCTGTTGAAATACTTGTAGATCCTCCTCCACCCAAGGGTGATCCCGTGTTTGAGCTTAAACAGTTACCTAATACTTTGAAATATGCTTATCTTGATGAAAAAAAGATATATCCTATTATTATCAGTGCTAACCTTTCAAAGCATGAAGAACAGAGATTATTGAGAACTCTGAGGAAGCACCTTGCTGCTCTTGGATATACATCTTAAAGGCATTAGTCCCACTCTATGTCAGCATAAAATTAAAATGGAGCCTGATGCTAAACGAGTTGTTGATCATCAACGACGATTGAATCCTAAAATGAAGGAAGTGGTAAGAAATGAAATATTAAAGCTTCTACAGGCAGGTCTCATTTATCCTATTGCTGATAGTAGATGGGTTAGTCCTGTCCATTGTGTCCCTAAGAAAGGTGGTATTACCGTAGTTCCTAATGATAAAAATGAATTGATCCTGCAGAGAATTGTTACAGGTTATGTAATGGTAATTGATTTTTAGGAAATTGAATAAAGCTACTAGAAAGGATCATTACCCTCTACCTTTCATCGATCAAATACTAGAAAGATTATCCAAACATGCACATTTCTGCTTTCTAGATGGTTATTCTGGTTTCTCTCAAATACATGTGTCAAAATAGGATCAAGAGAAGACTACCTTTACCTTTTGATTTATGCAATGCACTTGCTACCTTTCAAAGATGCATGACTGCTATATTCTCTGATTTCTGTGAAAGGATTGTTGAGGTTTTCATGGATGATTTTTTCGTTTACGGAACTTCTTTTGATGATTGTTTGAGCAACCATGATCGAGTTTTGCAGAGATGTGAAGAAACTAATCTTGTCTTGAATTGGGAGAAGTGCCACTTTATGGTGAATGAAGGCATTGTCTTGGGACATAAAATTTCCGAAAGAGGTATTGAAGTTGACAAGGCTAAAGTTGATGCTATTGAAAAAATGTCGTGTCCTACGGATATCAGAGGTATAAGAAGTTTTCTTGGTCATGTTGGTTTCTATAGGAGATTTATTAAAGATTTCTCTAAGATTTCTAGGCCTCTCACTACTATTTTGCAAAAAGATGTTCCATTCGTCTTTGATGATGATTATGTGGAAGCTTTTGAAATTCTCAAGAATGCTTTGATTTCTGCACTTATTTTCAACCACCTGATTGGAACCTACCTTTTGAAATTATGTGTGATGCTAGTGACTATGCTATAGGTGTTGTTCTAGGCCAAAGAGTTGATAAGAAATTAAATGTTATTCATTATGCTAGCAAAACTCTAGACAGTGCTCAAAGAAACTATGCTACCACTAAAAAGGAATTTTTAGCAGTTGTATTTGCTTGTGATAAGTTTAGACCTTATATTGTTGATTCTAAAGTAACTGTTCACACTGATCATGCTGCTATTAAGTATCTCATGGAAAAGAAAGATGCTAAACCTAAACTTATTAGGTGGGTTCTTCTGCTACAAGAATTTTATTTGCATATTGTTGATAGAAAGGGTGCTGATAACCCCGTAGCAGATAACTCGTCTAGGTTAGAGAATGTTCTTGATGACCCACTACCTATTGATGATAGCTTTCCTGATGAACAATTAGCTATCATAAATGCTTCTCATAATGCTCCTTGGTATGCTGATTATGCTAATTACATTGTCGCTAAATTTATACCACCTAGTTTCACATACCAACAAAAGAAAAAAATCTACGATTTAACACATTACTTCTGGGATGACCCACAACTTTATAAAGAAGGAGTAGATGGTGTTATTAGACGTTGTGTACCTAAGCATGAACAGGAACAGATCCTACGGAAGTGTCATTCTGAGGCCTATGGAGGACACCATGCTAGAGATAGAACTGCACATAAGGTATTACAATCTGGTTTTTATTGGCCTACGCTCTTCAAGGATGCTCGTAAGTTTGTCTTGTCATGTGATGAATGTCAAAGAATTAGCAATATTAGTAGACGTCGGGAAATGCCTATGAATTACTCTCTTGTTATTGAACCATTGTATGTTTGGAGTTTTGATTATATGGGACCTTTTGCAACATCCAATGGGTATACTCATATATTAGTTGCTAATGATTATGTTACTAAGTGGGTAGAAGCTATTCCAACTAGTAGTGCTCATCATAATACCTCTATTAAGATTCTTAAAGAAGTTATTTCCCCTAGATTTGGAGTCCCCAGATATTTAATGACTGATGGTGGTTCACATTTTATTCATGGTGCTTTCCATAAATTGCTTGCTAAATATGATGTTAATCATAGAATTGCATCCCCTTATCATCCTCAGTCTAGTGGTCCAGTAGAATTAAGCAATAGAGAAATTAATTTGATCTTGCAAAATATGGTTAATATATCTAGGAAGAATTGGTCTAAGAAACTTGACGATGCATTATGGGCTTATAGAACTGCTTACAAGAATCCTATGGGTATGTCTCCGTATAAAATGGTTTATGGTAAACCATGTCACCTACCTCTAGAGCTAGAGCATAAAGCTTATTGGACAATCAAAGAGCTCAACTATGATTTCAAACTTGTTGGTGAGAAGAGGTTATTTGACATTAGCTCACTTGAAGAATGGAGAACTCAGGCCTATGAGAATGCCAAGTTGTTTAAAGAAAAAGTTAAGAGATGGCATGATAAGAGGATACAAAAGCATGAATTTAATGTAGGTGGTCATGTCTTGCTATAAAATTCTCGGTTAAGATTTTTTGCAGGAAAACTTCTCTCTAAGTGGGAAGGACCATACATCATTGAGGAGGTATGTCGTTCCGGTGCCATCAAGATCAACAACGCCGAAGGCACAAATCCTAAGGTGGTAAACATGCAAAGAATCAAACACTATATTTCATGTACTCCCATTAATGTTGAAACCAATGTTATCAATACCATAACTCCCCAAGAGCATATTAGGGAGACTTACTAGAACGTTTCAGACTCTGAAAAGGAATATGTACATGGTACGGTAAGTAAACCGACTGCAAAACTTTCCCAATAGCAGTTTTACTCAATTTTGGAATATTTAAAAAAATTAGGAAAATTAAAAGAAGTCTGAAGGACGCATAGGGAGGCGACAAGCCTGCTAGGCGCGTCCACCCCCTGGCCGCGCCTAGGGGGCTTGTCAACACCCCATGCGCCCTCGGACTCCGTTTTCTTGTGGAACATCCCTTCGAGTCGGCAAAAATTCATTATATAAGCTCCCAAAGGTTTCGGCTTCCGTATCACGACAATACCTCTTGTTTTCGTTTTTAGTTGTTTCTGCAACAGATTTAGAGCAAGATGTCGTCCCAAGAGTCGACCGGGGAGAGTCGTGTTTCTCACCCAGCACAGGAGCCCGAGGCATACATTGAAGCTAACCACTTTGGGCGAACCACGGAGGAGGATATGGAGGCTGACTTAAAAAGGGTGGACGCCATGGAGGAAGACCAAGAAATTAACTCTCATCCATAACCTGGGGCCATGTTGGAGGAACTTCTGAGCCCAACAATCCCAAATTTGGTTATTCCTCCCAATGCTAAATTCCTTACTTATGAAAACTTGAAAAAGAGTGTTATCTTTTCACCCGTAGCAATGAGACATCCCTGGGTGAAGGGATCTCTATCCGTCAACGGAAAACTGCACAAGGAAGTAATGGATCTCAGGTAGCAAAATAATAAACTTGAAGAGGAGAATCACATTCTGAAGTGTATCATCGCCAAGAACATCGCACCGTCACTTCCTAAGAAGGACACCTGAGTACATGGGTATGGGCACTCCCCTTGGCTTGTGCCAAGCTCGGGGGAGGTGCCCCGGTATCGTATCACACTACACCTTTTCTTTCTTTCCCCCCTTTTGTTTTTATCTTTCCTAGTTCGATCCTTTTTGTTTTTTGCTATGATCTAGTAGAATAAATGTTTTTAGTATGATCTACCTTTTAGTTTTTGCTTTTTCTCCCCTCAAGTAAGAAAGTCCGAGAGTTATGTAATAACAAGTAGTTTTGATGAGAGGGCTTTGCTAGATTAGTATGCTCTTGAAAGCAATAAAAAATGATAGAACAATAGCAAAGAGAATACATAGTGATCTTATGGGGAGTGATGACTTCACATATAAAATGTATGGTGATTGAAAATTGTTTTTGAGTTAACAAACATAGTAATTTGTCATTGGTGCAATTGAAAGGAAGTGATAAAGATAGAGAGATTCACATATAAATATATTATCTTGGACATATTTTATGATTATGACCACTCATTAAAATATTACATGCCAAGAAGTTGATGTTGGACAAGGAAGACAACATTATAGGTTATGTTTCCTTGCATCCGGATAGAACTTATACGGTTTTAGAGATACCTCCAACATGTCGTGCTTGCTTCGACCTCATATTAGCCAAAACCTCCGCACCAAGTAGAGATACTACTTGTGCATCCAAACACCCGAACCCAGTTTTGCCATGAGAGTCCACCATACCTACCTATGGATTGAATAAGATCCTTCAAGTAAGTTGTCATCGGTGCAAAAAGGCAATACAAATTGCTCCTAAATATGTGTGATCTTTTATTGTAAGGTAAATAAGTGTTGTACGAACTTGTGATATTGAAGAAATAAAAGCAACGGACTGCATAATAAAGGTTTCTATCACAAAGGGCAATACAACGCGATATTCCTCTACATTAAGAGTTTGTGCATCCAAAAACAAAAAGCACATGACAACCTCTGCTTCCTTCTGCGAAGGGCCTATCTCTTACTTTTACTTTTACTTTCTAGTACTTACCTTTATGCAAGAGTCATGGTGGTTTTCACCACTTCCTATATTTCGTATTTCTTGGCAAGCATTGTGTGTTGGGGAATGATCTAGTCTCATATATCCGCTCGGATGTGGGTGATCATGAGTTATTATTGTTGACATCACCCTTGAGGTGAATAGTTGGGAGGCAGGATTATAAGCCCCTATATTTCTCTATGTGTACCGCATGAGTGATAGCAATTGTGAAAGACTAAAAGATGATTGAGTATGTGGATTTGCTTTATGAGCTCTTATATTGACTCTTTCTGATGTTATGATAAATTATCAATTGCTTCAATGACCGAGTTCATAGTTTGCTAGTTGTCAATAGAGTTCTTGGTTCATACTTTATCTTGTGAATGAATTGTTACTATAGTATAAAGAATATCATACAATGAGTATTGTTGTTCTAAAGTTGATCATGATGCCCTCATGTCCGTATTTTATTTTTATCGACACCTCTATCTTTAAACATGTGGACATATTCATCGATCTCGGCTTTCGCTTGAGGGCAAGCGAGGTCTAAGCTTGGGGAAGTTGATACGTCCATTTTGCATCATGCTTTTATATTGATATTTATTGCATTATGAGCTGTTATTACACATTATGGTACAATACTTATGCCTTTTCTCTCTTATTTTACAAGGTTTACATGAAGAGGGAGAATGCCGGCAGCTGGAATTCTGGATTGGAAAAGGAGCAAATCTGAGATACCTATGCTGCACAATCCAAAAGTCCTGAAAATTTACCGAGAATATTTTTGGAATTAATAAAAAATATGGGCACAAGAGTCAACCAGAGGGGCAGGCCATAAGCCTGCTAGGCGCGACCACCGCCTGGCCGCGCCTAGCAGGCTTGTGGGCCCCCTGTGGCTCCTCCGACGCCCATCTTCTCCTATATGAAGCCTTTTGACCTAGAAAAAAAATCAGAAGAGAGCTTTCGGGACGAAGCACCACCGTCTCGAGGAGAAACTTGGGCAGAACCAATCTAGAGCTCCCGTAGGGCGGTCCTGTCTGGGAAACTTCCCTCCCGGAGAGGGAAATCGAAGTCATCGTCATCACCAATGATCCTCTCATAGAGAGGGGGTCAATCTCCATCAACATCTTCATCAGCACCATCTCCTTTCCAAACCCTAGTTCATCTCTTGTATCCGATCTTTGTCTCAACACCTCAGATTGGTACCTGTGGGTTGCTAGTAGTGTTGATTACTCCTTGTAGTTGATGCTAGTTGGTTTATTTGGTGGAAGATCATATGTTCAGATCCTTTATGATAATTAATACTCCTCTGGTCTTGAACATGAACATGCTTTGTGAGTAGTTCCATTTGTTCCTGGGGACATGGGACAAGTCTTATTATAAGTAATCATGTGAATTTGGTATTCGTTCGATATTTTGATGATATGTATGTTGTCTCTCCTCTAGTGGTGTTATGTGAACATCGACTACATAACACTTCACCATTATTTGGGCCTAGAGGAAGGCATTGGGAAGTAATAAGTAGATGATGGGTTGCTAGAGTGACAGAAGCTTAAACCCTAGTTTATGCGTTGCTTCGTAAGGGGCTGATTTGGATCCATATGTTCCATGATATGGTTAGGTTTACCTTAATTCTTCTTTCGTAGTTGCGGATGCTTGCGATAGGGGTTAATCACAAGTGGGAGGCTTGTCCAAGTAATGGCAGCACTCAAGCACCGGTCCACCCACATATCAAATTATCAAAGTAACGAACGCGAATCAAATGAGCATGATGAAAACTAGCTTGATGGAAATTCCCATGTGTCCTCGGGAGCGCTTTGCTTTATATAAGAGTTTGTCCAGGCCTGTCTTTTGCTACAAAAATGATTAGGATACCTTGCTGCACCTTTGCTGCCCTTGTTACTTGTTATTCGTTACGAATTATCTTATCACAAAACTAGCTGTCACCAATAATTTTAGTACTTGCAGAGAATACCTTACTGGAAACCACTTGTCATTTCCTTCTGCTCCTTGTTGAGTTCGACACTCTTACTTATCGAAAGGACTATGATAGATCCCCTATACTTGTGGGTCATCACCTCTCTGGGTGAAAGATGATCTTGCCATCATCCAGTGGATTTACACACCCATCTCCATTGAGCTTTTCAATCTCGTCTCCTCCGACGGCGCCACCGCTGCCGAGCTCTTGGCCTCCCTTCAACAGCTGTTCCAGGACAACTCCGACGCGCGCATCAACGCGCTCAACACCGAGCTATGTACGACCGTCCAGGGCGATGCCCTGGTCACCATCTTCTGCCAGCGGATCAACTCCATCGGCGACGAACTCCGTGAACTCGGCGATCACGTCGACGACCGCGCCCTCATCAACGCCCTCCTCATCGGTCTCGGTGAGCAGTTAAAGAAGCAATAGTCCTTCATCCCTATGCTCAAGCCCTACCCCACCTTCAAGGAGGTCCACTCTCTCCTCTAGCAAGAAGAGAAGAACCAAGCTCGCAAGGCGTAACAGGCGCCACAGGTGTTTCACGCTGCTGCTCCCTCTGCAGCGGCAGCGACTCACGCGCCTAGGCTGCTGCGACAATCTGCCACACCTCCAACTCCTGCCGCGGCAGCAACGGCTCCTCCACCGCCCCTAGGATGGCACCTGAGCCCCAACTACAGGGGCAAGAACCCCATCTACCAGCCTCCTACACCTCGTCCTGGTGGTCCTGCCCGAGCTTCGTCATTGACCGCTCCATTGCCGCCAGCTCCATCGACGTGGCCTCCTCAGCACGACCCTTGGACTGGTCTTGTACAAGCTTGGTCAATGCCCTGGTTGGCCCCTTCGCCATATGGTGCCCCGCCTGCATACATGGGCACGTGGAGCCCCGGTCTCCATCTAGCCACCGACTCTCCTGGACTCCTCGAACCCAGGCCGCCGACGCACATCTACACCCCCACTCCTACGCCTCCTCCCAGCACGCCAGGACTCCTGCCGCCCTACACCACCATGCCGCCCCCTACGGCACCATTGAAAGCACACCATGCCCCCTTGGTAGTTTTGATAATTCATGACAACATACATTGTCTCTTGGACTAATACTTTTATCTAGTGTGTTTCCAATAATAGTCCATGGAGAGTTGGGTTGGCAAAAGGATTGTGGAGATACCCAAAGACAAAAGGAAATAGGTTGGCCAAGCTTCAAGCAAGAGGAATCTACATTTTATATTTGTGAGAAATCACTTTGAGTCCATAGGAAAGCCAATACTATTAAAAGGGGGTAAGGTTTTGTTGGTGAACAAAATGCTCATGCGTGCACAAGTGATAGTCACCAAAAACACCCAGAAACTCTCCCACCAAAGTTTGTCCAAAGCCATATATATTCAAAATCGGTGCAACCAACATTTCCATCCCGGTGCCACCGATTCTCAACCTCAGACAGACTCATCCAAACCCTAGCCACTTCAGTGCAACCGATTCCATACCGGTGCCATCGAATTGGGCTGCCAACTTTCTATTATGCAAGTTCACAGTTTCGTTCCCTTCGAGATTGTCAAATTGGCGTCACCGAGATTGGGCATTCCGACCGTTCGTCACCTTATCGGTGCAACCGAGTTTCCTATATCGGTCTCACCGAGATTCAAAAGTTGCCACCTTTTGGTCACTTCGGTACCACCAAGATTAACACATCGGTGTCACCGAGTTGATCATTTTGTGTGTAACGGTTGGATTTTTGGGGATGCCTATATATACCCCTTCACCACCACCTACTTGAAAGAGAAGCACTCCGAACTATTCCATACTTACCCCATCCAGTTTTTCTGAGAGAGAACCACCTACCCTTGTGTTGAGGTCAAGATCTTCCACTCCAACCGTATGGATCTTGATTTCTAGCCTCCCCAAGTTGCTTTCCACCAATCAATCTCTTCTACCAAGCCAAATCTATGAGAGAGTGATTGGGTGTTGAGGAGTCTATCATCTTGAAGCACAAGAGCAAGGAGTTCATCATCATTACCGAGCCTATTATATTTTGGAGGATGGTGCCTCCTAGATTGGTTAGGTGTCGCTTGGGAGCCTCCTACTTCGTGTTGTGGAGTTGAACCAAGAAGTTTGTACGGGCAAGGAGATCGCCTACTTCGCGAAGATCTACCCATAGTGAGGCTAGTCCTTCGTGGACGGAAGCCGTTATGGAATAGTCAAGGTTGCTACTTCATGGACCCTTACCCTTCGTCCGTGGACTCTCGCGACCGTTACCCTCTGTGGGTTGAAGACTCCATAAACGTGGACGTATGATAGCACCACCTATCGGAACCACGGGAAAAATCCTTGTGTCTCCAATTGCGTTTGATCTCCATATCTCAACTCTTTACTTTGTGCAATGTCTTTACTTTCTGCTGCCATATTTTTTGACATGCATGTGTTGGGTAGATAGACTTGCTAGTCTGGCTAAAACTGTTAAAATCTGCCAACCAATTAACTTGGGAAAATGTTAGGTTTTAATTTCTTGCTAGTAGTCTATTCACCCCCCCTCTAGACACTCTTCTAGTGATCCCTCAATTGGTATCAGAGAATTGGTTTCCATTGCTTCGGTTTAATCACCGAGGATGAAGATGGATGTGTCTAGTATAGGGAGTTTGAGTTGTAGAGTGCCTATTCTTGATGGAGAGTACTATAGTCAATGCAAAACTTTGATGCTTGAGCTGTTTAATAAATTCCAGTTGAGCAAATCTGTTATGCGCCCCTATGAGCCTCCTATTGATCCCTTGCATCCCACACAACAAGAAGAAATTGATATGCTATGCAATCTTAGAATAGTTAATCTTATTGTTAGAGCTTTGCCTAGAAATGTGCTCAACCAAATGAAGAATTTTGCGTGTGCTTATACTGTTTTTAATGATTTGGACAAACGATATCCAAATTATTCATTGAATAATCTTGATGAAATTCTTCATAAAACTATTGCCTTTCACAAAATGACGCCTAGTGATCCTAAGTTTGATGATTGTCTATTTGAGCTTAGAGACCTCATGCGTGTTAAAGGAGATGTCACAACTATCAACAATATCATTATAGAGGCCCTTTGCATTCATAAACTTGAACATTGTCATGATCACCATCCTAACGAATCTCTTGGTCTTTATGACGAGGATTTCCCACTTGATGATGACAATGTCGAACATGGCTACTATGATGAAGATGAGTTGTTCGACATCGAGTATGAGAAGATCATGAAGAATCTAAGTTTCATGGCAAACTTCAAGGATTACATGTCCAGAGGAAAAGAGTAGATTCTTGATAGCGGATGTACCGATCATATGACCGGAGATAGATAAATGTTTGAAGAGATCACACCAAACCATGGACCGCGAAGGTACATAACGTTTGGAGACAACTCCAAGGGTAAGGTGCTTGGTCTTGGTAAGGTGGCCATATCCCATGATAGCTCTATTCAAAATGTTATGCTCGCTGAATCTCTTGGCTACAATCTTCTTTCCGTATCTATACTTTTCGACTTCGGTTTCAATGTGTTATTCATGAAAGTAGATTGCCAAGTGATTCGTCAAGATAATTATAAAATGGTCTTTACCGGTATCCATAGAGGTGATCTATACATTGTTGATTTCACTAAGAGATCAAAGCCTCTTGATGATAAGTCGCAGGTTCAAAAGATCTTCAAGAACTTTGTTCGCAAAGCGCAAAATCAGTTTGAAGTGAAGATCAAGAAAGTTCGGAGCGATAACGGATCAGAGTTCAAGAACACCCATGTGGATACCTTTCTTGACGAAGAAGGTGTCTCACATGAGTTCTCGGCTACATACACGCCTCAACAAAATGGAGTTGTTGAGAGGAAGAACCAGACACTTATTGAGATGGCTAGAACGATGCTTGACGAATACAAGACACCAAGACACTTTTGTGTAGACGCCGTGGAAACAACATGTCATGCCACAAACCGACTTTACTTGCACAAGCTTCTCGGTAAAACGGCATACCAGCTACTCACCGGTGACAAACCGCAAGTTAGATACTTTCGGGTATGCGGCTACAAGTGCTACATTCTTGACAAGCATCGTCGTACTAAATTTTCTCCTAAATCTCATGAAGGATTCCTACTTGGTTATGGATCGAATTATCACACTTACCTTGTCTACAACAACTTCACTCGAAAAGTTGAAGAGATGGTAGATGTGAAGTTCAATGAATCTAATGGTTCGCAAGTCGAACAATTGCCAAATGATGTAGGTGATAAGGACCCTTCGGAAGCTATCCTAGATTTACCCATCGCCAAGATTGGTCCCATGGAGGTGAAGGAAAGTACTTCATCAACTCAAGTGGAAGCCCCTACTTCACGACAAGGTGAACCACAACATGACATGGAGGCATCCACAAGCGGTACATGGCAAGATGATGAAGAGGAGGAAGTACATCATGAAGATCCACCACAACCTCCTTCACCACCAGCTCAAGGGAACGACAACGTCAACAACAACAAAGAGGAAGGAGATGATGATGAAGAAGAAGAAGCTCCACCGTCTAACAAGCCCAAGCTACCCCGAGTTCAAGCACAAGTGACCAAGAACCATCCCCTAAACCAAATCTTTGGTGACATACAAACTGGGAGAATCACTCGCTCTAAAACTCATCTAGCTAACTTTTGTGAGCATTATTCTTTCATCTCTAGCATTGAGCCCTTGAAGGTAGAACAAGCTCTTGAAGACGTGGATTGGGTGAACGCTATGCATGAAGAGCTACACAACTTCGAGAGGAACAATGTGTGGACACTCGTGGAGAAGCCCGAGGATGATCACAACATCATCGGAACCAAATGGGTGTTTCAGAACAAGCAAGATGAAGACGGTCGAGTCATACGCAACAAGGCACGTCTCGTGGCCCAAGGACATAGGCAAGTCGAAGGTATGGACTATGGTGAGACTTATGCCCCCGTCACTAGACTTGAAGCTATTCGCATTCTTCTTGCCTATGCTAATCACCATGATATCATGCTTTATCAAATGGACATTAAAAGTGACTTTTTAAATGGTGAAATTGAAGAAGAGGTTTATATTAAGCAACCACCTGATTTTGTGAATCCTAAGAAACCTAATCATGTTTACAATCTTCGTAAATCCCTTTATGGTCTTAAGCAAGCCCCTCGTGCTTGGTACAAATTCTTAACGAACTTTCTCATTGAAAAAGGTTTTGAAATTGGTGAAATTGATGAAACCTTGTTCAGTAAGAGAGTTAATGGTGAATTATTTGTGTGCCAAATCTGTGTGGATGATATTATCTTTGGTTCCACCAACCCTCAATTTAGTGGAAGATTTGGAAGGTTGATGTCCAAGAAATATGAGATGTCCATGATGCGTGAGCTGAAATTCTTTCTTGGATTGCAAATCAAGCAATCGAAAGAAGGAACTTTCATCTCTCAAACTAAGTATACCAAGGACTTGATCAAGAAGTTCAACATGCAGGAGTGCAAAGGTATGAAAACTCCCATGCCAACTAGTGGACATGTTGATCTTACCAAGGAGGATGAACTGGTTGATCAAAAGGTTTATCGATCTATGATTGGTTCATTGCTATATCTATGTGCATCTTGTCCCTATATTATGCTTAGTATTTGCATGTGTGCTAGATATCAAGCTGCACCTAAGGAGTGCCATATTTTTGCCGTGAAACGTATTGTGAGATACTTGATACAAACACCAAACTTTGGCATTTGGTATCCCAAGGGATCTTCTTTTAACCTTGTTGGCTATTCCGATTCGAACTATGCCGGTGACAAGGTTGATAGAAAATCCACCTCGGGTACTTGTCAATTTTTGGGTAGATCTCTTGTGTCTTGGTCCTCCAAGAAACAAAACTCGGTATCTCTATCTACTATTGAAGCTGAGTATATTGCTGCTGAATCTTGTTGTGCACAATTACTATGGATGACACAAATGCTTAAGGATTATGGAATCCATGTTAAAATGTTCCATTACTTTGTGACAATGAAAGTGCTATTAAGATTGGTCATAAGCTTGTGCAACATTCTCGAAATAAGCATATTTATGTTCTACATCATTTCATTCGTGATCATGTTGCCAAAGGAGATATTAATCTTAAGCATGTTCGCACCAACAAGCAATTGGCCGATATATTTACTAAGCCACTTGACGATAAAACTTTTTGTCACTTGAGGAGTGAGTTGAACGTCATTGATGCTTCAAACTTGAGCTAGACTCACTCGGATGCTTGCAAGGGCATGAGCCTTCTTGATGTTGGGGAACGTTGCATGGGAAACAAAAAATTCCTATGCACACGCAGATCTATCCATGGTGATGAGCATCTATGAGAGGGAGAGTGGATCTACATACCCTTGTAGATCGCTAAGCAGGAAGCGTTAAGAAACGCGGTTGGTGTAGTCAAACGTCTTCGCGATCCAAATCGCCGTGCGTCCCGCGATCCAATCACGATCCATCCCGCGATCCAATCACGATCCGTCCCGCGATCCGATAACGATCCGTCCCACGAACTTGATCACGATCCTTCCGATCTAGCACCGAACGGACGACACCTCCGCGTTCAGCACACGTACAGCTTGATGACGATCTCCACTGTCTTGATCCAGCAAGAAGGAGTGGAGAGGAAGAAGAGTTCTCCGGCAGCGTGACGGCGCTCCGGCGATGGTGGTGGAGCAATTCCGGCAGGGTTTCGCCTAAGCACTGCAGAAATCTGATCTAGAGGAGAAACTATGCACTCGAGGAACGGGTAGCACGTGGCTGAAATTCTAGTGCAAAAACCCTAAAACCTCCAGTATATATAAGAGGAGAGGAGGAGAGGCCTTGGCACAAGGGCCAAGGCCTCCTTGCTTCGGTCGAAGGAGAGAGGGAGAGGTGGAGTCCACCTCCAATCCTAGTAGGACTAGGATTCACCCTATTTTGCCTTTTTTCACCTTTTCTCTTAGGCCTTTTTCCTCCAGCCACATGGACCTCTTGTGGATGTTCCACCAGACCAATAAGGGCTGGTTTACACCCTCATACAGCCCATGTAGCCTCTTGGGTCGAAATACCCCTCCCGGTACACTACCGGCACTCCCGGTACACTACCGATGAGCCCGAAACTTTTTCGGTGACCAAAATAGGACTTCCTATATATGAATCTTTACCTCTGGACCATTCCGGAGCTCCTCGTGATGTCCGGGATCTCATCCGGGACTCCAAGCAAACTCCAGTCACCACCATACATAACTCTATACTACCGAAACATCACCAAACCTTAAGTGTGCAGACCCCGCGGCTTCGAGAACTATGTAGACATGACCGAGACACCTCTACGGTCAATAACCAATGGCGTGACATGGATGTCCACATTGATTCCTACATATTCTATGAAGATCTTTATCGGTTGAACCTCTATGTCAAGGATTCAATTAATCCCGTATGATGTTCCCTTTGTTCTTCGGTATGTTACTTGCCCGAGATTTGATCGTCGGTATCTCCATACCTAGTTCAACCTCGTTACTGGAAAGTCTCTTTACTCGTTCCGTAATACAAGATCCCATAACTAACACTTAGTCACATTGCTTGCAGGCTTATTGTGATGTTGTATTACCGAGTGGGCCCTGAGATATCTCTCCGTCACACGGAGTAACAAATCCCAGTATTGATCCATGCCAACTCAACAGACACCCTCGGAGACACCTGTAGAGCACCTTTATAGTCACCCAGTTACGTTGCCACGTTTAATACACACAAGGCACTCCTCCGATGTCCGTGAGTTGCATGATCTCATGGTCATAGGAACATATACTTGACATGCAGAAAACAACAACAATAAACTGACACGATCATAAGCTACATTTGTAGTTTGGGTCTTGTCCATCACATCATGATCCTAATGATGTGATCCCGTTATCAAATGACATCTCATGTCCATGGCTAGGAAACCTTAACCATCTTTCGATCAATGAGCTAGTTCACTAGAGGCATACTAGGGACATTGTGTTTGTCTATGTATCCACACATGTATCCATGTTTCCAGTTAATACAATTCTAGCATGGATAATAAACAATTATCATGAACAAGGAAATATAATAATAAACACTTTATTTATTGCCTCTAGGGAATATTTCCAATAGTCTCCCACTTGCACTAGAGTGAATAATCTAGCTCACATCACTATGTGATTTACATTGTAATGAATCGAACACCCATGCAGTTCTGGTGTTGGTCATGTTTAGCTCTTGGAAGAGGTTTAGTCAACGGGTCTGCAACATTCAGATCCGTGTGCACTTTGCAAATATTTATGTCCTTTTCCTCGATGTAATATCGGATGGAGTTGAAGCGTCGCTTTATATGTCTGGTCCTCTTGTAAAACCTTGGTTCCTTGGCTAAAGCAATGGCACGAGTGTTGTCACAGAACAGGCTCATTGAATTCAGTGCACTGGGCACTACTCCAAGATCTGTCATGAACTGCTTCATCCAGACACCTTCCTTCGCCACCTCCGAGGCTGCGATGTATTCCGCTTCGCACGTAGAATCAACTACCATGCTTTGCTTGGAACTGCACCAGCTTACCGCTCCCCCGTTAAGAATAAATACGTATCCGGTTTGCGACTTAGAGTCATCCAGATCAGTGTCAAAGCTTGCATCAACGTAACCCTTTACGACGAGCTCTTCATCACCTCCATAAACGAGAAACATTTCCTTAGTCCTTTTCAGGTACTTAAGGATATTCTTGACCGCTTGCCAGTGCTCCATTCCAGGATCACTTTGAAACCTTCCGGTCATACTTATGGCAAGGCTGACATCGGGTCTTGCGCACAACATTGCATACATGATAGAGCCTATGGCTGAAGCATAGGGGATGACACTCATCTTTTCTCTATCTTCTGCAGTTACTGGGCATTGAGTCTTACTCAACTTCACACCTTGTAACACAAGCAAGAATCCCTTCTTGGAGTGATCCATTTTGAACTTCTTCAAAACTTTATCAAGGTATGTGCTCTATGAAAGTGCTATTAAGCGTCTCGATCTATCTCTATAGATCTTAATGCCTAATATGAAAGCAGCTTCTCCTAGGCCCTTCATTGAAAAACTCTTGTTCAAATATTCCTTCACGCTTTCCAGCATTTCTATATTGTTTCCAATCAACAATATGTCATCCACATATAATACTAGAAATGCTATAGAGCTCCCACTCACTTTCTTGTAAATACAAGCTTCTTTGTAAACTTGTATAAACTCAAACGCTTTGATCACCTCATCAAAGCGCTTATTCCAACTCCGAGATGCTTGCACCAGTCCATAAATGGATCGCTGGAGTTTGCAAACTTTGTCAGCATTCTCTGGATCGACAAATCCTTCGGGTTGCATCATATACAACTCTTCCTCAAGGAAACCATTGAGGAACGCTGTTTTGACATCCATCTGCCAAATTTCATAGTCGAAATAAGCAACTATTGCTAACATGATTCTGACAGACTTAAGCATCGCTACGGGTGAGAAAGTCTCATCGTAGTCAACTCCTTGAACTTGTGAAAAACCCTTTGCCACAAGTCGAGCTTTATAGACGGTGACATTACCGTCCGTGTCTGTCTTCTTCTTAAAGATTCATTTGTTCTGAATGGCCTTTCGCCCTTCAGGTAATACTTCCAAAGTCCATACTTTGTTTTCATACATGGATCCCATCTCGGAATCCGGGCCCATCACTGCTCCTCCATAGCTCGTAGGTTCATTGTTGTCCAACAACATGACCTCCAAGACAGGGTTGCTGTACCACTCAGGGGTAGTACGCGGCCTTGTCGACCTACGAGGTTCAATAGAAGCTTGATCCGAAGCTTCATGATCCTCATCATTAACTTCCTCTTCTACCGTTGTAGGTTCCACAGAAACATCTTTCTGCGCTGCGCTACTTTCTGGTTGAAGTAAAGGTTCAGTAACCTCTTCAAGCTCTATTTTCCTCCCACTCAATTCTTGAGAGAAACTCTTTCTCAAGAAATGTTCCGTTCTTAGCAACAAACACTTTGCCTTCGGATCTGAGATAGAAGGTATACCCAACTGTCTCTTTCGGGTATCCTATGAAGACGCATTTCTCCGCTTTGGGTTCCAGCTTTTCAGGCTGAAGCTTTTTGACATAAGCATCACATCCCCAAACTTTAAGAAATGACAACTTTGGCTTCTTGCCAAACCACAGTTCATATGGCGTCGTCTCAATGGATTTTGATGGTGCCCTATTTAAAGTGAATGCAGCTGTCTCTAATACATAACCCCAAAACGATAGTGGCAAATCAGCAAGAGACATCATAGAACGCACCATATCTAATAAGGTTCGATTACGACGTTCGGACACACCATTACGCTGTGGTGTTCCAGGCGGTGTCAACTGTGAAACAATTCCATACTGTCTTAAGTGACTACCAAACTCATAACTCAGATATTCACGTCCTCGATCAGATCGCAGGAACTTAATCTTCTTGTTACGATGATTCTCAACTTCACTCTAAAATTGCTTGAACTTTTCAAACGTTTCAGACTTGTGTTTCATTAAGTAAATATACCCATATCTACTTAAGTCATCAGTGAAGGTGCGAAAATAACGATATCCACCATGCGCTGTAACGTTCATTGGACCGCACACATCAGTATGTATGATTTCCAATAAGTCACTCGCCCGTTCCATTGTACCAGAGAACGACGTTTTAGTCATCTTGCCCATGAGGCATGGTTCACATGTGTCAAGTGATTCGAAATCAAGTGAATCCAAAAGTCCATCAGCATGGAGCTTCCTCATGCGTTTTACACTAGTATGACCTAAACGGCAGTGCCACAAGAAAGTGGTACTATCATTATCAACTCTACATCTTTTGGCATCAATGTTATGAACATGTGTGTCATCACTATCAAGATTCAATATGAATAAACCCCTAACATTGGGTGCATGACCATAAAAGATATTACTCATATAAATAGAACAACCTTTATTCTCTGATTTAAATGAGTAATCGTCTCGCAATAAACAAGATCCAGATATAATGTTCATGCTTAACGCGGGCACTAAATAACAATTATTCAGGTTCATCACTAATCCCGATGGTAATCAAAGAGAGAGCATGCTGACGGCAATCACATCAACCTTGGAACCATTTCCCACGTGCATTGTCACTTCGTCCTTTGCCAGCCTTCGTTTATTCCGTAGTTCTTGCTTTGAGTTGCAAATGTGAGCAACCGAACCGGTATCAAATACCCAGGCACTACTACGAGAGCTAGTAAGGTACACATCAATAACATGTATATCATATATACCTTGTTTGTCATTGGCCGCCGTCTTGTCAGCCAGGTACTTGGGGCAGTTCCGCTTCTAGTGACTAGTTACCTTGCAATGAAAGCACTCAGTTTCTGGCTTGGGTCCATGCTTGGGCTTCTTTACATGAGTAGCATCTGCTTTGCCATCCTTCTTGGTTTTACCCTTCTTGCCCTTGCCCTTGATCTTGCCATTTTTCTTGAAATTAGTGGTTTTATTGACCATCAACACTTGATGTTCTTTCTGGATTTCAGACTCAACGACTTTTAGCATCGCAAACAGCTCGGCGACTGACTTGTTCATCCCGTGCATGTTATAGTTCATCACAAAGCTCTTGTAACTAGGTGGCAGTGATTGAAGAACTTTGATAGTGATCGCCTCTAGCGGAAGGGCAATTCCCAACTCTGCTAGACGAGTTGAATACCCAGACATTCTGAGTATATGTTCACTGATAGACCCGTTCTCCTCCATCTTGCAAGCATAGAACTTATCGGAGGTTTCATACCTCTCGATCCGGGCGTTCTTCTGAAAGATAAACTTCAACTCCTGGAACATCTCATATGCTCCATGACGTTCAAAACGTCTTTGAAGTCCCGGTTCTAAGCCATACAATATTGCACATTGAACTATTGAGTAATCTCCAGTATGTGCCTCCCAAACGTTCTTAACGTCTTCGGAGGTCATGTCTTCTGGTTGGTCACCAAGCGGTGCATCAAGGACATATGATTTCTGGGAAGTCATGAGGATAATCCTCAGATTACGGGCCCAGTCAACAAATTTACTTCCATCATCTTTCAACTTAGCTTTCTCTAGAAACGCATTAAAATTCAGGGGTGCTACTGCGTGAGCCATTGATCTACAACATAAATATGCAAAGTTTACTTAGACTATTGTTCAAGATAATGAGTTTAGTTAATCAAATTACTAAAGCTCCCACTCAAATTGACATCCCTCAGGTTATCTGAGTGTCACATGATCCAAATCCACCAACTCAAGTCCGATCATCATGTGAGTTGAGGTGGCTTCAATGGTGAACATCATTATGTTGATCATATCTACTATATGACTCATGCTTGACCTTTCGGTCTCTTGTGTTTTGAGGCCATGTCTGTACATGCTAGGCTCGTCAAGTTTAACTGGAGTGTTCTGCGTGTGCAACACTGGCTTGCATCCGTTGTATGTGAACGTAGAATCTATCACACCCGATCATCACGTGGTGTCTCGACACGACAAACTTTCGCAACGGTGCACACTCGGGGTGAACACAATTCATCTTGAAATTTAAGTGAGGGATCACCTTATAATGCTATCGTCGTACTAAGCAAAACAAGGTGCATAAAAGGATTAACATCACATGCAATTCATAAGTGACATGATATGGCCATGAACTTGTGCTTTAGATCTCCATCTTGAAAGCACTGGCATGATCTCCATCGTCACTGGCAAGACACCATGATCTCCATTATCTTGATCTCCATCAACGTGTCGCCATCGGGGTTGTCATGCCCAACATGCTTCTACTACTATTGCTACCGTTTAGCGATAAAGTAAAGCATTACATAGAGCTTAATGATTAACACGCATGTCATACAATAATTAAACACAACCCTATGGCTCCTGCCGGTTGCCGTACTCATCGACATGCAAGTCATGATAATCTATACATCACATGATCATCTCAGACATCACATATATCACATCATGTAATTGGCCATATCACATCACAACATACCCTGCAAAAACAAGTTAGACGTCCTCTAATTGTTGTTGCATGTTTTACGTGGCTGCTACGGGTATCTAGCAAGAACAATTCTCATCTACGCAAAAACCACAACGGTGATACACTAGTTGCTTTTCAACCTTCTCAAGGACCGCCTTTGTCGAATCCGATCCAACTAAAGTGAGAGAAACTGGCACCCGCAAGCCATCTATGCAACAAGTTGCGGTCGAGGGACCTGTCTCTCGTAAGCGTACGAGTAATGTTGGTCCAGGCCGCTTCATCTCACAATACCGCTGAACCAAAATCCTACCAAGGGAGGAAGCAATCTAAGCATCAACCCCCACAAACCTTTTGTGTTCTACTCGAGATCTCATCTACACATAGACCTAGCTCATGATGCCACTGTTGGGGAACGTTGCATGGGAAACAAAAAAATTCCTACACACACGTAGATCTATCCATGGTGATGAGCATCTATGAGAGGGAGAGTGGATCTACATACCCTTGTAGATCGCTAAGTGGGAAGCGTTAAGAAACGCGGTTGGTATAGTCGAACGTCTTCGTGATCCAAATCGCCGTGCGTCCCGCGATCCAATCACGATCCGTCCCGCGATCCAATCACGATCCGCCCCGCGATCCGATCACGATCCGTCCCACGAAATTGATCACGATCCATCCCACGAACTTGATCACGATCCTTCCTATCTAGCGCTGAACGGACGGCACCTCCGCGTTCAGCACACGTACATCTTGATGATGATCTCCACCGTCTTGATCCAGCAAGAAGGAGTGGAGAGGAAGAAGAGTTCTCCGGCAGCATGACGGCGCTCCGGCGATGGTGGTGGAGCAATTCCGACAGGGCTTCGCCTATTCACATTGCTTGCAAGGCTTATTGTGATGTTGTATTACCGAGTGGGCCCTGAGATACCTCTTTGTCACACGGAGTAACAAATCCCAGTATTGATCCATGCCAACTCAACAGACACCCTCGGAGACACCTGTAGAGCACCTTTATAGTCACCCAGTTACGTTGCGACGTTTGATACACACAAGGCACTCCTCCGATGTCCGTGAGTTGCATGATCTCATGGTCATAGGAACATATACTTGACATGCAGAAAACAGTAGCAATAAACTGACACGATCATAAGCTACGTTTGTAGTTTGGGTCTTGTCCATCACATCATTCTCCTAATGATGTGATCCCGTTATCAAATGACATCTCATGTCCATGGCTAGGAAACCTTAACCATCTTTCGATCAATGAACTAGTTCACTAGAGGCATACTAGGGACATTGTGTTTGTCTATGTATCCACACATGTGTCCATGTTTCCAATTAATACAATTCTAGCATGGATAATAAACAATTATCATGAACAAGGAAATATAATAATAAACACTTTATTTATTGCCTCTAGGGCATATTTCCAACACTTGATACTTCCATGATATTTCTAACATGTTATCTTATGCCATGGAATTCTATGCTCCCTTGTATTGCATATAACCGTTTGTAGGTACTTGGAAGAACTTCATTCCACGAGATTGCAACCAACTCCAATCATAAGCAATCTTGTCTTGACCAAGTATCCACAACCCCTCTTGAGGATGGAAGGAAGAAGACAACAAAAACATATCCTTGACATATACTTGATCATTATTGCAAAATCTCAATTGGTATCATGTCAAATGGATATACCTATTGTTCTTCCTTGCATGACTAACCTTTGTAGGTAACAAATGTACTAGAACGAGAAGGATTGCTCCCAACTCAAGATGTTCTTCATCAACCTCAAGCATCCTCAACAAGTTCACCTATGAGCAACTTCATCAACATCACTCAAAGGTATGCACTCATATCCTTGAAAAGGCATTACTCCAAGTCATGAGCGAAAGCAACTCAAGAGATATGAAGACATTAAAATGCTTGGTCAAAAAATGGTAACCCCATTTTGAGCTCAACGCAGAGTATGACCTATGATCAAGTATTCTTGCTTGGCACCTAAGTCAATATACTCTAATATAGGTGACCTAGTCACCGCCCATCATCTAGTTAAGAATCTTGTGTGGTTTGTTCTCTATTTGCATGATCGCTCGTAACCACTCAAATCTTCTCTAGATGATGTCCTTCACTTTTTCCCTTTGAAAAAGTTTTATTTTGACTCTTTGAAAACAAAAACTTGGTCCCTTATTCATTTCTTTCTGTTTTAGTCTCGGAGCCGCCGACTCAGATATCTCGTTTCTACCGAAATTGCAGCCAAGCTGCACTACAAAATCTCGGTACCACCGATCTATCTATCTCGGAGTCATCGATTTGTTTTTCTCTTATCTGTTCTTCTTCTGTTACTTCGATGATCCCTTCTAAAAACACTTAGGGGGAGAATAACAAGCAAAACTTAGGGGGGGGGACTCTTTATTCAAGGACCCCTAGTTCAAAGGAGGAGAAGGCATAACAAGACCTCACTACTATTTGCCACAGGGAGAGAAGTTACCTTCAATGATTCCCTCAGTTCTTTTCTATGAACCCTACTTTCAATGACCCTTGTTCTCGAGGATCCCTTCCTTGTCAATGATCCTTGTACCTACTCCTAAATTTGAACTTTTTGGAAATTAATGCCAAAGGGGGAGAATAACAAAGCTTCATGCTAAAGGGAGAGTTACATGCTTATGCAAAGGGGGTGATATGATTAAGGGGTAGAGCAGATATCAAGCTTTTACTTATATAAACAAGGTGAGAATGCCAAAGAAGGGGAGAAAAACATGTTTGGAGAATATTATTGAGCTTATTTTATTTGGCTATTCACTTTAGAACTTTCCTCACCCTATCCAATCCCAATATCTACATGCTGAGATTCAGGTGGAGAGGATGAACTACTACTTTCATATCTAAGGGGAGAAAGTTCTAAATGATCTTGGAGACATATCAATTTAAAAGAATACTATCTTCTATATGTTATCCACATCTTGGTATCTTTGAGTTCTATTTTCTTTATATTAGTAGAATACTCTTGTGTTTCCTATGTTTTCTCAAGTGTGTTTCTACTACCAGAATTATCAAGAACTCAAGGTAAGTATTTGGATCATACTCTTGGTCAAGATGATCTCTTGCTTCTTGCACATATTGTTTGCAAGAGTGAAGTCTTGAACAAGGACACATCTCATTCATATATATTTTGATGCATATAGCCAATATACACATGAATCCTTATATCCCTTCATCCATATGTGTGTCGATGCATTACAAAGCAACTATCCTTTAAAGGACTGCACACATTGGGGGGGGGGGGCAAATCTAAGTCATGTGTCTCTCAAAGTCTTCATTATATCCACGCATAACTTTATTTGAAGCTTTTATTGTATGTTGTCATCAATTACCAAAAAGGGGGAGATTGAAAGCACAACATGCTCCCTTGGTGCTTTTGATAGTTCATGACAACATACATTGTCTCTTGGACTAATACTTTTATCTAGTGCATTTCAGGTAATAGTCCATGGATAGCTAGGTTGGCAAAAGGATCATGGAGATACCCCAAGATGCAAATAAATAGGTTGGCCAAGATTCAAGCAAGCGGACTCTACATTTTATATTTGTGAAAAATCACTTTGAGTCCATAGGAAAGCCAATACTATTAAAAGGGGGGCAAGGTTTTGTTGGTGAACAAAATGTTCATACGTGCACAAGTGATAGCCACCAAAAACACCCACAAACTCTCCCAACAAAGTCTGTCCAAAGCCAAATACTCAAAATCGGTGCAACCAACATTTCCATCCCGGTGCCACCGATTCCAAACCCTAGACAGACTCAGCCAAACCCTAGCCACTTCGGTGCAACCGATTCCATACCGGTGCCACCGAGTTAGGCTCCCAACTTTCTGTTATGCCAATTCATAGTTTCGGTCCCTCCGAGATTGTTGGATCGGCGTCATTGAGTTTGGGCATTCTGACCGTTGGTCACCTTATCGGTGCGACTGAGATTCCTATATCGATCTCACCGAGATTCAAAAGTTGCCACCTTTTGGTCACTTCGGTACCACCGAGATTAACACATCGGTGTCACCGAGTTGGTCATTTTGTGTGTAATGGCTGGATTTTTGGGGATGCCTATATATACCCCTTCACCACCACCCAATCGAAAGAGAAGCACTCAAAACTATTCCGTACCTGCCCCCATCCAGTTTTTCTGAGATAGAACCACCTACCCTTGTGTTGAGGTCAAGATCTTCCACTCCGACCATATGGATGTTGATTTCTAGCCTCCCCAAGTTGCTTTCCACCAATCAATCTGTTCTACCAAGCCAAATTTGTGAGAGAGTGATTGTGTGTTGAGGAGTCTATCATCTTGAAGCACAAGAGCAAGGAGTTCATCGCCATTACCAAGCCTATTACCTTTTGGAGGGTGGTGCCTCGTAGATTGGTTAGGTGTTGCTTGGGAGCCTCCTACTTCGTGTTGTGGAGTTGAACCAAGAAGTTTGTATGGGCAAGGAGATCGCCTACTTCGTGAAGATCTACCCATAGTGAGGCTAGTCTTTCGTGGACGGAAGCTGCTATGTAATAGTCAAGGTTGCTACTTCGTGGACGCTTATGGGTGGAGCCGTCCGTGGACTCTCATGACCGTTACCCTCTGTGGGTTGAAGACTCCATAAATGTGGACGTACAATAGCACCACCTATCGGAACCACGGGAAAAATCCTTACATCTCCAATTGCGTTTGATCTCCATATCTCAACTCTTTACTTCTTGTGCAATGTCTTTACTTTACGCTGCCATATTTGTTGACATGCATGTGTTTGCTATATAGACTTGCTAGTCTTGCTAAAACTATTAAAATCTGCCAACCAATTAACTTGGGAAAAGGTTAGGTTTTAATTTCTTGCTAGTAGTCTATTCACTCCCCTCTAGTCACTCTTCTAGTGATCCCTCAACCATGCAGGCCCCGTTCGCGTATTACCAACCACCAGCTCTCCCCTACGCTCACATGCAAGCTCCTGGCCCCTCTGCTCCTCCACAGCAGCCGGCCTGAGACCAAGCCGCCTTCATCAACGCCATGAACAATTTTACCCTAAATACCGAAGGTACGGGTTGGATTTTCGATTCTGGTGCATCCTCGCATATGTCTTCAAATATGAATTTGTTTTCAGCTTGTTTCCCTTCTGCTTTTTCTACGATCACCATTGGCGATGGCTCCACCATTCATGTTTCCTACACCGGTCATTCTTACATCTCTTCCTCTTATGCCAATTTTCTTCTCCACAATATTCTTGTTGTCCCTTCTTTAATCAAAAATCTTATTTCTGTTCGCCAATTTTGCATTGACAATAAAGTTATTCTGGCTTTTGACCCTTTGGGTTTGTTTGTGAAGGATCTGAGAACGGGGGAGGTCCTTGATCGGTACAATAGCACGGGCGATCTTTACCCGCTTCATGGCGCGCCTACATCCACTCCACATGCCATCCTTGCATTAGTTGATTTGTGGCATCGTCGTCTAGGCCACCCCAATAAAACCACTTTGTCGTCTTTGCTTCAAGAATTTTGTATCCCTAGTTCTAGTGTTCCTCATAATCCCTCTCTCTGTAATGCCTGTCAATGTGGCAAACATGTTAGATACCTATTGGAACCTCTACCACCATTAGCAATTTTCCGTTTGAGTTACTTCATTGTGATTTATGGATCTCTCCAGTCCCTAGTGTTTCTGGTTATAAATATTATCTTGTGATTTTGGATGACTATTCTCGTTATATTTGGACTTTTCCTATTCGTGCTAAATCTGAAGTACATGCAATCTTTCTCAATTTTAGACAATATGTTCTCACACACTTTGGCTTGCCAATTCGTTTTATTCATTGTGACAATGGTCATGAATTTGACAACACTCAAAACCGCAACTTCTTTCTCTCTCAACGCATTTTTTTTGTTTTTCATGTCCTTATACATCCTCTCAAAATGGCAAAGCTGAACGCTCTCTTCGCTCCATTAATGACATTCTTCGCACATTACTTTTACAAGCTTCTCTTCCTTCTCATTTTTGGGCCGAAGCCCTTCGCACCGTGAGGGATCACTAGAAGAGTGTCTAGAGGGGGGGGGGGGGTGAATAGACTACTAGCAAGAAATTAAAACCTAACCTTTTCCCAAGTTAATTGGTTGGCAGATTTTAACAGTTTAGCAAGACTAGCAAGTCTATATACCCAACACATGCATGTCAACAAATATGGCAGCAGAAAGTAAAGACATTGCACATGAAGTAAAGAGTTGAGATATGGAGATCAAACGCAATTGGAGACGCAAGGATTTTCCCCGTGGTTCCGATAGGTGGTGCTATCGTACGTCCATGTTTATGGAGTCTTCAACCCACGGAGGGTAACGGTCGCGAGAGTCCATGGAGGGCTCCACCCATAAGGGTCCACGAAGTAGCAACCTTGACTATTCCATAACGGCTTCCGTCCATGAAGGACTAGTCTCACTATGGGTAGATCTTCACGAAGTAGGCGATCTCCTTGCCCATACAAACTTCTTGGTTCAACTCCACAAGACGAAGTAGGAGGCTCCCAAGCGACACCTAACCAATCTAGGAGGCACCACCCTCCAAAAGGTAATAGGCTCGATAATGACAATGAACTCCTTGCTCTTGTGCTTCAAGATGATAGACTCCTCAACACACAATCACGCTCTCACAGATTTGGCTTGGTAGAAGAGATTGATTGGGTGGAAAGCAACTTGGGGAGGCTAGAGATCAAGATTCATATGGTAGGAATGGAATGTCTTGACCTCAACACAAGGATAGGTTGTTCTCTCTCAGAAAATCAGTAGATATGAGTGGGGAATAGTTCTGAGTGCTTCTCTTTCGAGTAGGTGGTGGTAAAGTGGTATATATATGCATCTCCAAAATCCAACTGTTACACACAATAAGTCAGACTCGGTGGAACCGACGTGTGAATCTCGGCTGTATCGAAGTGACTTAAAGTTAGCAACTTTTGAATCTCGGTGAGACCGATATAGGAATCTCGGTTGCACCGATAAGGTGACCAACGGTCAGAATGCCCAATCTCAGTAACGCCGATCCAACAATATCGAAGGGACCGAAACTGTGGATTTGTGTAATAGAAAGTTGGCAGCCTAACTCGGTGGCACCGGTATGGAATCAGTTGCACTGAAGTGGCTAGGGTTTGGCTGAGTATGACTAGGGTTTGGAATCGGTGGCACCGGGATGGAAATGTTGGTTGCACTGATTTTGAGTATTTGGCTTTGGACATACTTTGGTGGGAGAGTTTGTTGGTGTTTTTGGTGACTATCACTTGTGCACGTATGAGCATTTTGTTCACCAACAAAACCTTACCCCCTTTTAATAGTATTGGCTTTCCTATGGACTCAAAGTGATTTCTCACAAATATAAAATGTAGAGTCCTCTTGCTAGAAGCTTGGCCAACCTATTTCTTTTCATCTTGGGGTAATTCCACGATCCTTTTGCCAACCCAACTCTCCATGGACTATTATCTGAAATACACTAGATAAAAGTATTAGTCCAAGAGACAATGTATGTTGTCATGAATTATCAAAACTACCAAGGGAGCATCTTGTGCTTTCACACCGCCACACTACTTCTCATTATTCTCCCAACCAGAACATGCCCTCTTTATTCGCCTTTTCAATCTCTTTTTCTCTCCCATACCGACTATTCTTTTTTGCGTGTTTTTGGCTGTCTACGTTTTCCCAACATTGCCTCTACCGCCACCAACAAACTAGTGTTGGAAATATGCCCTAGAGGCAATAAATAAAGTGTTTATTATTATATTTCCTTGTTCATGATAATATTTTATTTTCCATGCTATAATTGTATTGATTGGAAACACATTGCATGTGTGGATAAATAGACAACATTGTGTCCCTAGTATGCCTCTAGTGAACTAGCTCGTTGATCAAAGATGGTCAGGGTTTCCTAGCCATTGACATGCGATGTCATTTGATAACGGGACCACATCATTAGGAGAATGATGTGATGGACAAGACCCAAACTACAAACGTAGCGTATGATCGTGTCAGTTTATTGCTACTGTTTTCTGCATGTCAATGTATATGTTCCTATGACCATGAGATCATGCAACTCACGGATATCGGAGGAGTGCCTTGTGTGTAACAAACGTCGCAATGTAACTGGGTGACTATAAAGGTGCTCTAAAGGTATCTCCGATGATGTCTGTTGAGTTGGCATGGATCGAGACTAGGATTTGTTACTCCCTGTGACGGAGAGGTATCTCGGGGCCCACTCGGTAATGCAACATCACAATAAGCCTTGCAAGAAATGTGACTAATTGTTAGTTGCGGGATCTTGTATTACGGAACGAGTAAAGAGACTTGCCGGTAACGAGGTTGAACTTGGTATGGAGATACCGACGATCGAATCTCGGGCAAGTAACATACCGAAGAACAAAGGGAACGTTATACGGGATTGACTGAATCCTTGACATAGAGGTTCGACCGATGAAGATCTTCGTAGAATATGTAGGAACCAATGTGGACATCCAGGTTCCGCCATTGGTTATTATCCGTAGAGGTGTCTCGGTCATGTCTACATAATTCTCGAACCCGCAGGGTCTGCACACTTAAGGTTCGGTGACGTTTCGGTAGTGTAGAGTTATGTATGGTGGTGACCGAAGGTTGTTCGGAGTCCCGGATGAGATCCCGGACGTCACGAGGAGCTCCGGAATGGTCCGGAGGTAAAGATTCATATATAGGAAGTCCCAGTTTGGTCGCTGGAAAAGTTTCGGGCTCACTGGTAGTGTACCGGAAGTGCCGGTAATGTACCGGGAGGCCTCCGGGAGAGGTATTTCGACCCTAGAGGGTCCATGGGCTGTGGGAGAATAATAACCAGCCCTTAGTGGGCTAGTGGAACAGCCACAAAGGCCCATGGCGCCAGGAGGGAAAAATACCAAAAGGAAAAAGGTGGAAAAAGGCAAAAAGGGGCTATATAAGGAAGGAGTCCTAATCCTACTTGGAGTAGAAGGAGGAGGACTCCTCCCTCCTAGCCGGCCGAACAAGCTAGCCTTGGAGGCCAAGGCTGCCTCTCCTACTCCTCTCCTCCTATATATACTAGAGGGTTTCAAGGGTTTTTGCATAGGTTCTTTTCTTCCACGTGCAACCCTAACCTCTAGTGCATAGTTTCTCCTCTAGATCGGATTTCTGAAGTGCTTAGGCGAAGCCCTGCAGGAATAACTCCACCACCATCTCCGGAGCACCGTCACGCTGCCGGAGAACTCTTCCTCCTCTCCACTTCCTCTTGCTGGATCAAGACGGTGGAGATCGTTATCAAGCTGCACGTGTGCTGAACGCGGAGGTGCCGTCCGTTCGGTACTAGATCGGAAGGATCGTGATCAAGACCACGGGACGTTCGTGATCAGATCGCGGGACGGATCGTGACGAGATCGCGGGACGGTTCGTGATTGGTTCGCGAGACGGGTCGTGATTAGATCGCGGGACGCTTGGCGATTTGGATCGCGACGAAGTACGACTGCACCAACCGCGTTTCTTAACGCTTCCCGCTTAGCGATCTACAAGGGTACGTAGATCCACTCTCCCTCTCGTAGATGCTCATCACCATGGATAGGTTTGCGTGTGCATAGGAAATTTTTTGTTTCCCATGCTATGTTCCCCAACAACTAGAACCACGTTCCCTATCTTGCATTCACCATGGTCTTTCTGATAAAGGATATTGATGTTTCGATCCATCTTCTGGTCGTGTCCTTGTTTCTCGCCACGTCACATTCGATGAAAATACTTTTGCCTATTCTGCCACTAAAACTACAACACAAACTCCACCACAAACCACCACCACCAAAACCCCTCCCCTAGTTCACCTCTGGTCATCTCTTCTGCAGAAGATTTCTGCCCCATCTCTACCGCGGCCAACCACAATTCTGCCGTGTCCACCACCACTGTCGCAAACACTACCTCTACCGCGGCAGCCTTGTCCCCACCACCTCCTACCATGGTAGACATCTCCACACCCGCCACATGTAACTCTTCTTCCTCTTCCCACACAAACTCTCCCCCATCCGAACCATCACTCCCACCCAATGATGTACTTATTCCACCAACTACCAACGATCATGTCATGTGCACCCGCGGAAAACGTGGATTTCTTCTACCCACAAAACGCCTCAACCTCACAGCCACCCCAACAATCTCTCATGTTCTCACTTCTTATAAACGAGCTCTTCTTGATCCTCTTTGGCTTTCACCTATGCGCGATGAATTTGACGCTCTTCAGCAAAATAATACATGGACTCTTGTACCCAAACCTCCTGGTATTAATGCTGTTTCTGGAAAATGGTTTTTCCATCATGAATTTCATTCTGATGGCACCCTTGCTCGTTACAAAACTAGATGGGTGTGTCGTGGTTTCTCTCAGCAACATGGCATTGATTTTGATAAGACTTTCTCTCCAGTTGTTAAACCAAGTACCATTCGTGTTGTTCTTAGGCTTGTTGTTTCCTCCTGTTGGCCTATTCATCAACTCGATGTTAAAATTGCTTTTCTTCATGGCACTCTTAATGAAACAGTTTATTGTCAGCAACCCTCTAGTTTTGAGAATCCCTCTTGTAAGAGCACATTTCTCAATGTGTGATTTTGGGTAATTGATGACTATCCCTATGGACTAATAGTTGCCTTGAGTTATATCCGAAGGATTTGTCTGTAGGTACTTCTTGAAGTCCATCTATTGGTTTCAAGGAGTTTATATGGTGACCAAGGTGGTATTCAAGGTTTATCCAAAGATTGGTCATGTGGGAGTTGAGCTTATCGCAAGCATGTCTTGAAGAAGAAGATTCTGTAAGCATTCATGTTTACCTTCAAGACACCATCTTTATGAAGGGAGAAGATAAGATACAAGGTTGATCAAGACTAAGTCAAAAAGTGAATCAAGTTGATCAACCCACAAAGCGTACAAGATGTACTGAGAGGGATCAAGTGATCCCATGGTGTGGTAAGCATTGTCCATTACGCTTTGTGTACTAAGCCATGGTCTACGTGAGAGTTCTTTGTGGGGTTCAGTATATTTCCATGGGCTTGCATCAAGAGGCAGATCCCATACATCCCATGGAAGATGACATCAAGTGGAGATCGTCATCAAGGTTATCATGTGCAAGCTCAAGTCATCATGAAGAGATCATGCTTGAGGCTCGTCGTTCATTGTTGTGACAATAGACTTATGAAGATGCGCCGAAGAGTGTCTCACCCATACTGGAGCATGGGGGAGCAATCAACTAGTCTTGATCAAGCCGGCGCAATCAAGAAAGGTGGTCCATCTTGAGGAAGTCAAGATCGTCATCATCTAGCTTAAGTGGACTATGCTCAAGGAAAATGTTTGACCTTGATAGGGTTTTCTATTTCACCGGTATCATGGTGGTAGTTGGGAGACCAGGTTATAGGATCGATTATCATACTATCAAGGGGGGCTCTCAAGTGAGTAGCTTGACCGTATCGTTCATTGAGAGCTCAAACCATTTGCATCCTTACATCATCATCTTTCTTGGTTCTTGGTTGGATTTTCTCTATGTGGGTTCTTGATCTTGTGGTTATCTTCGTGACAAGCTCTAGTACATCGAAAACAAATTTCATAGGCTTCTTGTATTACGTTTTCGGTGTTGGAGGTTTTACCGGTCTTATTCGAGGAAGGGTTCTCACAATTTTCTTATGGGCCCTTTATAATTTGATTATTATTGATATTTCTATCAATATTATGTTAGCCCATGTCGTTATATTTCCAACAAACTTGGTTTCGTTGAATTCGGAGTCCGTTTGCAGAAATTGTGGCAGTTTTGGTTTTCTTAAAAGGTTGTAGCGGTACTACCGTGGCTCTAGAGTGATACTACCACTTGGAGCGGATGTAATTTTTTTACTATTGTTCCAGAGCGGTACTACCATGGCTACCTCCGCTCTGGACCAAAATATCGTGTTTTGTCCAGCGGTGGTAGGCACGGATGTAGTTTTTTAGTACCGCTCGCAAGCAATAGTACCGCTACCCTTAGAGGTAGTACCGCTATCCCTAGCGGTAGTACCGTGAGGACGAGCGGTAGTATCGCTCCGGTGGTGCTACTGGACTTTTGCCTCCTTGCTGTTGTTTTTCAAAGGGCTTCCACCGCCCTAGCGGTAGTACCGCTCCCATGAGCGGTAGTACCTCTCGGTGGGGGCTGTGAGCATAATAGTTGGATGTTTCCCCACCTATAAAAGGGGGTCTTCTTCCCCATTAAACCTTATCTCTTTAGCTTGTGTTCTTACCCCATTGTTGACCTTCTTTGAGCTTGCTAACTCTCAATCCCTCTAATGATTCTTGCTAGTTCTTGAGGGAAAATAGAGAGGAGATCTAGATCCACATTTCCACCAATCACTTTCTCCTCTAAGTGAGGGGAACCCATTGGATCTAGATCTTTGATTTCTTCGTGTTCTTCTTCGTTCTTCCTCTCATTTTCTTCCATAGCATTAGTTGTTGTGGAGGGATTTGGGAGAGAAGGACTTGGGCACTCCGTGTGCCCTTGCCATTGCATTTGGTGCATAGGTTTGAGTTCTCCACCATGATACGTGGAAGTGAAGTTTGAGAAGTCTATTACTCTTGGGTGTTTGAGCACCCTAGAGCTTATTCCTCTTGGGTGCCTTGGCACCCTAGACGGCTTGTGTTGCCTCGGAGCTCAATCATTGTGGTACAAAGCTCCGGGCAAGCTTCGGAGTCTCCGATTAGGTTGTGGAGATTGCCCCGACCATTTGAGGTCACCTCGGAGCCACAATACATTGTGGTGAAGCTTCGTGGTGTTGCCGAGAGCCTCCAATTAAGTTGTGGAGATTGCCCCAACCTTGTTTGTACAAGTTCGGTGACCACCCTCAAGGGTCCCTTAGTGGAATCACGACATCTTGCATTGTGCGAGGGCGTGAGGAGGTTACGGTGGCCCTAGTGGCCTCTTGGGGAGCATTGTGCCTCAATACCACTCGAACGGAGATTAGCATCCGCAAGGGTGTGAACTTCGGGATACATCATCGTCTTCGCGTGCCTCGGTTATCTCTTACCTGAGCCCCTTGACTTATGCACTTTACTTTGTGATATCCATATTATTTCCTGTTATATTTCTTGCTATCACTTAGTTGTCTATCTTGCTTAGCATAAGTTGTTGGTGCACATAGGTGAGCCTAGTTGTTTTAGGTTTTGTGCTTGACTAATTAAACGATAGTGTTATTCTGCATTTGTTCAAGCCTAAACCATAATTATTTTAAAGTGCCTATTCAACCCCCTCTTGTTGACATCCACGTCCTTTCAATTGGTATCAGAGCTAGGTATCTCATTATTAGGTTTAACAACCTAGATAGTAAGGATGACGACTAGGGGATTAGGATTCTCTAACACTCTTAGTTTCAATGGCACGAATTTTGATGTTTGGGTAATTCACATGCTTAATCTCTTTAGTGTCATGGACCCGTCTTTAGAGCGAATTGTAGATATGGGTTTTTCTCCTCGAGAGACTTGTCAACACCTATCTTTGGAGGATGAGAAAAACTCTTATCTCAATGCTCAAGCTTCTAATGTGCTTTTTCATTCTTTGAGCAGTGTAGTTATATTTGAACTCATGCCATTCCGGGATGCTCATGAGTTGTGGACAAAGCTTCAAGATAAATTTGGTGAGTCCAAGATTTTTAGGGATGATTGTTCTCCCTCCACTTTGGTCATGTTGTCTTCTCAACTTCATCTACTTCACCTACATGTGGATTGGCACAAGGTAATTATATGGTGAGTAGTGATGATCATTGTAATGATGATAGTGGGCTTATTGTTGATAATTCTTCTTCACTGTCTTATTGAAATGCTTCATCTTTGGACTTTAAAACCTCAAGCACTTTAAATGTTTCACATGCTTGTGTTTATATTCCTTGCATATCATGTACAAATTGCTTGACTAAATCTCATGATGATATGCTTGCTATATCTTGTTCCCATGATAAAAATGTATCTATTTCCTCGAGTTGTTGTGCTAACAATGTAGAGGAAACCCAAAACTCCATGGAACAAGATGTGGTCTTGAATGGTGCTTCAAGGGATCCTACATCATCATCTATTGTTTCTCACTTTTGCCTTATGGCTAAGGCTTCAACGGTATCTCCTACTTTGAATCCCAATATATCTCACAATGATGATGTTGACGATATTGATGAAGAGAGTGATAGTATTGCTTCCTTAAAAATTAAGGGAGAAATGGTTTTTCAAGCTCTTTGTAAGAATAAAATTGCTCGTTCCAACTTCATGGAAATCATGTATATTGCCATTGAGGGCAAGAAATATATTGAGGAGTTGGAAGCTCGTCTCGAGGAGCGTGAGGCCACCATTGATAAAATGGAAGGGCATGAGCGTGATTATGCTAATGAGATCGTAGAGCTATCTCAAGCTCTTGAAAATGAACAAACCACCAAGGAGTCTCTTGAGGAGACCTTTGCTCTATAATTTTATAGATTGAAGGAATCCCATGATAGAGCTCTCGTGGTGGCTAATGATTATAGAACGAAAAATGGTAAGCTTGAAGTTGCACATGCTAAACTCCTCGGGGACTTTGAGCACCTCGAAAATGGCTCAAGGGTCATTAAGAGTTCGCTCATTGAACTCACTAAGTCTCATGCTCAACTTAAAGCTTCATATGCTAAAGAGCTTGCCAATTTGCATTATCCTCTTGTCGTTAATAATGATGCTTGTGCTACTAACTCTATTCCTTGTGAAACATCCACTTTGAAGGAGAATGTGGAGCTAAGGGCTCAACTTAAGTTGCTATCTAGAAATTATGGTAAATTGTAAGAAAGTCATGAAAAGCTCTTGAGATCTCATGGTGATCTTTTGGTATCCCATAATGTGCTAAAAATAGCTAATGAGTCTAGTACTAATAAGGTAACATCTAGTGAGCCTCATGTGGACATTAGCACTACTTCTAGTAAAAATGCTTTATTGCCATGTGCTAGTCCTCGTAGTTTATCTACTCACAATATTGCTACATCTTGTGATGAATTACTTTCCTTGCCTTATTGCTCTAATGATGAAGTGTATACTTCCTCTAGTACTTGTGTTGATACTAACCATGTAGAGGAAATAAAAGAGCTCAAGGCCCAAGTCACTTGTTTGAAGAAAGACTTGAAAAGATTCATGAAGGGAATTCCACACTTAACAATATCTTGTTTGTGAAAAAATCCCCAAGTGACAGGGGTGGACTTGGATTCAACTCCAATAAGAAGAAGAAGTCCAAAAGCTACAAGAAGAAGGGCCGAGAACAAGTCAAGATCTCGGCCAAGATTATTTGCTTCAAGTGCAAAATAGAAGGGCACCATGTTAGATCTTTCCCACTAAAGAAGAAGCCCCATAGTGACAAGCAACAAGGGAAGCATCCACAAGTTCAATCTCATGCTCAACCTCAAGTTGAAGAAAGGCCTCTTCCCAATAAGACCCAAGTCAATGCTCCTCAAGTTTAGAAGTCAATTGAGAAGAAAGTAAAGGGTAGATGTTTATACTTATGTCGTGAGAAGGGTCACTTTGCTTCTTCATGCACGAATGGTAACTTATCCAACCCAATTATTATTTATGATATATATTTTCTTGGGAAGAATAAGGTTGGCAATGTGTTTGCCAAGTGTGTTGGTACTCAAAGTGGTGTCAAGAAAAGAACCATCCGGGTAGCCAAGCCTATCGTGACTAACCTCTTAGGACCCAACTTGGTTGGGGACCAACAAGCTCGAACTTGATCAATATGTATTGTTGGAGGGCATTGGAGACTTGGCTACATTATGAAGAATTAAGGGATCTTCATCATTCATATTATCTCAAGCCAAGTCATTTGGATTATCGAGTTTCTATCCTATATACAATGTCCTCCTTGCGGTAACTTGTACTTAAATTGTTTACATTGATAGTTCCTTGCCCCTTTGCATGTTGTGGTTTTTTACCCTGCATGTGTTTGTATATGGTGTGCCTCCGGCTTGCTTATCTTGAGTAATCAAGTATGGGTATGTTGGTTTGCACATGATGTACGTGTGCGTATTGTGTTGAGCCTTTTTGCATTTTGTTTGTATCTTAGTTGGCTTGTTTGAGAGATTAATGGATTATCCCATTTTGGGGGAGTGATGTGCTTTGTGCACTTCACGATCCTCAAAGTGTGTGTACATGAGTAATACCACTTAGTATTGATATTACAAGATTATCTAGCTTCTATGTGGTATGTCTTCTCATGAGAAATTCAAATTATAAATGGTCCATTAATCATGTTGTTGGATTTCATTTGCCACTTGTTAATAATGTTGGGTTACCACATTATGGGGGAGTAATATACTATGTGCATATTACAAGCCCAGAGAATGTGTACATTTGAGATATTGCCACTTAGATATGATATTACAATTTATCTTGTTCCTACGTAGAATGCTAGCTCTACAAGTGTCGTTTGCTTGTGATGAGGAGTAAAGATGATGTTGGATCTATTTGCAATCTACCAATGGGAATTATTTCCAAATACTTCTTGTCCTTGACAATTGGTATTCCTCTTAAGTGGTAGAGATTGCTAATCATCTTTACATAGGATTTTGTTTATCGTTTGTCTTCCTTGCCTCTTGTGGATCTTTTTGAGCATTTGTAGTGTTTCTATAGATATAGGGAAAGATATGATCCCATCGTGTGCATTTTGTATTCAAATGCAAATTCTATATAATGCACGTCTCTTGGGGAGCTATCCTATTTTCTGTAAAACACTCTCTTTATGTGTTCATCATAAAATCTTTTGATCTTCATAAAGTGTGTGTTGGTGGGAGGCAAGCCTTTTCTCTATGGTGCTTTGTGCCATCATGAAAATTTGAGGAAGGTTTGCTTTGTTTGGAACCTAGCTCTCTTTTGGGAACTTGATACCTCTTGTTTTCCTTCAATTGGTATCTTGTTTCCTTCTATTTTGGCATGTGTCAATGGATATCTCATTCCTTGATGTATCTTTTAGTTGGTATCCGCCAAGTGATAATTCTTCGTTTGGTATCTTATTTTCACTTGATACCTTATCTTTCGGTATCTTATCAATTGTGTGTTGATTTGATTCTTGAAAGCCTTGAGCATGCATATTTTCTACATGTACTTTAGTTGGCATGTTCTCTTTCCTTGACCCAATATATAGGGGAGACTCCACTATGACATATATTGGCTAAGGTGTGCATGAAATTCAATTTCATATCTATATGCACATATTTATGCGGAGTTTTGTCCTATGTATTGTTGGTCCTCTAACTCTTTGGTCCCAATAAGTTTGGGTACCACTATGTTTGTGGTGTTGTTCCAGGAACAATTGGAGATACATTGGACACTCGACTCACTTACAAGGAAGGTGTTGACACCATGTGCTTATTGGAGCCATGCTAGGATGAACGAAGAACCATTTTCTACTACATCAATCCAATGCTATCTCGGTAACAAGTTCTACTTCATGCATGCATTTCTCGCATTCAACCTTTTATAGGTTGCATCATGGCATGAATTTCTTGAGTCATTCTTGTGGTACTTGTTTCCTTCTCAAAGCGTCTCAATCATGATGTCATATTGCTAATTATGATATCTTCGATGTCGTGGTTTCATCACGGCAGATGTTTGAGGACTTATGTTCGAGGCCATCGCTAAGGTGATGGACTCAAAGGGGTTGATTGGGACGAAGGACACGAGTTTACCCAGGTTCGGCCCCTCTGGAGGAGGTAAAAGCCCACATCCTGCTTGTGTTGTATTGATTGGAGTATCAATTACAAGGGAGTGGATTCGCTTGACCTAGTTCTCGATTGATTGGTTTTCTGTCTAAGTCGCCCCGGGTCTCTGCCTTTATATAGGAGGCCAAGATCATGGGTTACAAGTCTCGTACCGACCCTTACAATGTATCCGACTCTATCTCTATGTCGCCTTGCCTTCCTGGGCAAGCCGTCTCCGGGAGGCTTAACCGCCCGGGTCTTCATGCCTTCTTGGTCTGGGCCTCGACTAAGCCCATCTTGGTAAACCGCCATATGTTAGGCTTACCTCTCCAGGCCCATCTTCCTTGGTCTGGCTTATGAGCCGCCAGGTTTAACCCAGGCCCACCTGGGCGGGACTCACCACGAGGTTATATCCCCGACATTAGGCCCCAGGTTGATTTGAGCTTGCTCATGTCAATCGTCCATTTTACTTGGCGGCGAGTCTCACCCTTCATCACCTAAAAGTAAGAAATGTAACCCGCCGCGACGTCATATTGGATATGCCAAAAAGATTCCCTGACGACCACAACGTACCTTTCATCATTAAACCGATGGCCCGAAAATCGAGGCGTCCGTCTCGGTCGGTCGGTTTCAGTCGCTTGGATTCCCGCGCCCGTTTCCTCTTTCCAGCCTCTTAAATAGGACCGCAAACAGTCCTTCTCATTTCCTTTGCCACCTGCACCTCTTCTTCTTCCTCTCGACGCTGTCGCCCCCGAGATCTCTCACTCCGGTGAATCTCCTGCGTCGTCATCGCCCGAGGCCGCTTCATCGACCTGAACGGACCAGAGAATCATTCGCGCCCGTCGCATCTCCTCCGGTATGTCCTTCGTCCCCTAGATCTATAGTTTAGGGTAGTAAATCCATGGAGTTCCTCAGTCTGCTTAGAACACGAATTACTCGTAATGCCCAATGACATAATACCCCATGAATCTTTCCCTGACGCGGTAAACCGTAGGAAATCATCAATAATTCAAGTCAGATCGGTAGTTGCTTCCTTGTACCGTCCGCTAATATCACCAGTTCCTCTGTTCAACGTTAGGTTTAGAATAAATATGTTTTTTCCTCCGTACGTAGATCTGTTGCTGCAACGATAACATGTGAATCCTATTTTCCACACTTAGCAATATTTTGCTCCATTGCCCTGCAACGTAACTTGCCATTAAACTTCCGGATTTCGCCCTGAACTGCACGGGCGGCTCAGCCTCGTAGAACTTAGATTTCATCAGCCGCCCTTAGTTGTCTGTCGCCTTCTAACTCAACGCGTGCTGTTACTTTCCACATCTTTCAAGGCGCCATTATGCCTCGTGCGTTCAATTCCAGTAATTGGGTTGGCTCTGTCGTTACTGAAGAGTTTCTGTAGGATTTCGTAGACACGGGGATCTTGCCGTCCGAAAACATCATTCATTGGCGGGTTCTAGGCAATGAGAAGAAACCCATCCCCCAAGAGGGTGAAGTGGTTGTATTCGCAGACCACCTCTCACGCGGTTTTAGCCCGCCCGGCTCAAAATTCTTCCGAGACGTCCTTCACTTCTTCAAGCTGCGTCCTCAAGACATGGCACCCAATTCCGTCTCAAACATGTGCAACTTCCAAATTCTCTGTGAAGTTTACTTACAAGAAGAGCCATCGGTTGATCTCCTCCATGAGTTCTTCTATGCAGACTGCCAAACAGAAGTTGCAGCCGGCCCAAGCTTGGAACTCAGCGGTATCTCCATTCAAAGAAGACGGGACATGGCCTTTTCGGCTGTTCATATGCCAAGTCATCCTAAGGATTGGAACAAAACCTGGTTTTACTGCAAAGATACCTCTCCAGAAGGAGAGCATCCATTACCGGGTTATCGCCCGTCTCGACTCAAGACCACAATCAAACTCCGTGACCAGATGTCAGGTTCCGAACGGGCGAAATATGCACTGGCTTATGCCAAAATCAAAGCCCTCATGGCCAACGGTCTGACAGGGATTGATCTAACCCATTGTTGGGTCTCTTGGCGAGTCATGCCTCTAAGTCAGAGAAGCCGCCTCATGTGTGAATATACGGGTGACTCCAACGATCCCCTCTGTTTTAATCCTACCATTTTGTTAGAAGACGACATCGTTGCTGCCGTCAAAAGCCTTATCCATGAATCTCAAGATTCTTGCTGCACCATTGGATTATCACCCTTTTGCACTGCAAACCCGGCCCCGGATGTAAGGGTGACTCTCAATCTCCTGACTTCCTCGTTTAGCTATCCATGTATGTTTTAATAATATTTAACCTCTTTCGGCTGCTTTTACTTCCAGGCTAACTCCAGCTTCTGGAAAAAGAAATACGTTCCTCCTCCGAAGAAGTTGAAGGAGAAGGCCGTCGGGTGAAAGAAGAAACCTGCACCTCAAGAGCAGCCTGAATCTGACGACTTAGAGGTAAAACTTGACTCTCTTGGCTGTCTCTTCATACACCTTATTGACAATAATAACTTCACAGGACGAGACAAAGACAAGCCATGCCAATGCCCTTGAGGTAACCCATATCTCATCTGACTCAGAATACCTTGCACCACAGAAGATACGGCGGGTCATCCGAAAAGTCCCATTTTCTCATCCTCTTGCTTACTTAGACCCCCAACTTTCTTTTGAAAAAGCAACAGCAAGTCTCCCGGCGCCAGACCCGGAGCACCGCCTCTGAAGATCTTATGGCCCGGTTATCTCACTCGCCGGTTCAACGGAAACGGCCGGCTGAGGTATTTGTTTCACTTGGCTTAATTTTGTCAACCTTGCCTTACAACTTTATTTTGTCTTTATAATGCTTTAACTTCTTTTAGGAATCACCCCCTTCTTCAGGCGACTCTATGGCAACCAAGCTACCGCCTCTGAAGATCAACCCAGAGTACGTGATTCCATATTTGCATCCTATCCTTTGTCATCCTTTGGACTTTACATAACACCTTTCTATGCCTTCCAGGGCTCAAGCAAAGCGAAGAAAAACCGTCGGGTCTACCTCGGCCCCCACTACTCAAGAACCGAAGGCTGCCAAGCCAGACTCTCCGGTTGCACATGCTGATCCTTCTGCTGCCTCAAAGGATGCGCCTGAAGACACTCGTCGTTCTGCCGAGCCGGCGGCCCATGAGACGGCCACTGAGAGCCCTCCGAGGACCAATTCTAAGCCGTCGAGCCCTTCAATGGCCGCTGATGATTCAATTACTCCAGATGTCATCATCAGCGGGACCGGCTTTCAAACTCCTGAACCTCGTGTGTTGACAAAGCACACTGAGAAAATTGAAGCCTCTGACAAGCTGGACCTTGAGCTCCCCATGTTGGAGAAGCTAAATGCTGACGAGCTGCACGCCAGTTATCTGATCCGCCTCACCATGAGCCAGAACATGGAACTCAAACTCATCAACCTGATGAAGAAAAAATACGAGGTACTCTTTCCTTTCCTTATATCCTTATGTAGCCCCCAAGAGCCGGTTTAGAATTTGTTAATGGTAAACTAGGTCTTCCAAACCATGCCTTAAGTAGAACCACTTAACCTGTAGCCCCCAAGTATCAGCTTTATATGCAAATATTGAGCTGGTACTCAGTTTTAAGTAGCTGATCAACTGTAGCCCCCAAGTTTGGGTCAATATAGAAATAATGGGCCGAACTTACCTGTGGAAAGAGCCAAATGTAGCCCCAAGTGTCGTCTTATCTTGATGAAGATGAGTCAGAACTTATTTGTAGATTTGAACAAAGAGCCAATTGTAGCCCCCAAGTGCCGGCTTATCTTGATGAAGATGAGTCGGAACTTATTTGTAAATTTGAACAAAGAGCCAATTGTAGCCCCCAAGTATCGGCTTATCTTGATGAAGATGAGTTGGAACTTATTTGTAGATTTGAACAAAGAGCCAATTGTAGCCCCCAAGTGCCGGCTTATCTTGATAAAGATGAGTCGGAGCTTATTGTAGTCTCAGAGAGTAAATAGACATTAGCCCCCAAGTGTCAAGTATATTGCTTGCAATCTGCTTGAGACTTGCATTATATTTGTTAATTTAACCATCTGACGACATGATATCCTGGCGACTTACCATTCTTGTACCTTTTGTTTGTCACAGGAAGCTTTAAATAATGCCGACTCTAAAATGACCGGCTTGAAGAGCAATTCGGCCTCCTAGCAGGCCACCAGGAGTGCAACAAAAGAGAAGTGCTGGCTTGCGGCCGAAGAGCTCGTAAAAGCTAAAGCTAATTTTACCGCCTTCAAGAAAGCCGCTGAGACAGAGAAAACTGCCCTGGCTCAGCATGCAGATAATGCTGACCAGCGGCTCATGGAAGTATCCGATGAACTCCACGCCCTGAAGCGCCATATTGCAAAGATGTCTGCTGCTATCTTTGGTAAGTTTTAGCCAATATCCTTATGTGAAGACTTATACCGGCGGCTTATACCAAAAAATCCGTCTTATGCAGGTCCCAGGAGCCGTCAACTCACCGCTGATAGCCTGTTGTCTCTGAAAGCCGTCTATACCCTCTCAGAACAGCTGTACTACGGAACACTCTACACCATCAAAGCGATGCTTAACAAAGAGAGTATCCCCTAATCCATGAAGGGAGTCATAGAAATGTTGTCCACCCTGCCCAAGCAAGTCCAGGAGCTCAAGAAATCATCCGCTAGAAAGGGAGCCATTGTGGCCATAAGTCGGGCTTTAGCCTTCGCCCCAGAGCTAACTCCTGAAGAGATGATGGACGGGTTTCCATCAAAGAAGGACGACGGCTCAGAGTTCACAGAAGCCGACTACGCCCGTTGCATGAAGGCCTCCAGAGTCCTTGCATCGGTATTAGCGGAAGAAGTGAACCTGCCAACATATCAGGCGGCTTACAATGTCAAGAACAAGCGAGTGCACGGCCCGACTTTCGAGGCCACGGACTTAATTCCTGCATGTCGTAAGCACTTCTTTGCTCCTGATCTTGACCCGTCTCCCCTCTTTGAAGAGGCAACCTTGAAGCTTTAACCAACTGCAACTAGGACATGGACAATCTCCAGATCGAGGAGGTCAAAGACCCGGCGCAAGGTGACCCACCGTCTAGCTAAGCCCTTTTGACAATGCCATGGATAATCCGGCTCTCGTGACCCACCAAACTTTGGGGCATGTAAATTTTAGTCATTACTTTTGAGCTCTGTGGAGAGCATTGTAATAGGCCTTTTAGTAAAACTTTGTCTTGCCTAAATTGTGCCATCGTGCACATAGGAAATCACACTGCCTTAACATATTGTGTCCGCCTTGTGCTTCAATTCCTAGCAGATGTCGTGGCGGCTCTTCTTGAGATAACCAACCTGTGGAAACAGAATATGTTTCATACTGTTTAGTTGGGTGGCTTAGAACCGCACAACCCGGAGATGTTTATATCTTTCCAGATTTGTTTTTGATTTTTTTTAATTCATGTGCCCGCTCTTCTGGGTGGACTCGCTAATTAAAACTCCTAATCAGTATAGGGTCTCTATCGAGATTGGCTGTCAATTTCTTAGAACGGCCTAGGGTCTCTAAGCGAGATTAACTGATAGGAAGTGTGGCATCCCAGAGAGAGACACGGCAGGGCATGAGTACCCTAGTAGCTCAAAAACTGCCTCTCACGTGACATAAATCCGTCGTTTTTACCTTAAACAGTTTAGGGTCTTTAAAAGATTGACTGTCTAAGAGTACGAACAGGCCACATAGCGGAGAGTCGGCAGTAGATGAGAGAGTTTATCCTTGCTTTCCGTAAGCCAGCCCTCACGTGACAAGAACCGCCAGTTTAACCTTAACCAGTACAAGGTCTCTAACGAGATTGGTTGTCAATTTATTTGAACCAGCTCAGGGCCTCTAAGCGAGATTAACTGGTAAGAGTTTGACGGGTCACTTGGTGGAGTAGCAAGTTGCAAACGGGCAGGTTTAACTCTGGCGGCTTAAAAGCCGATCAAGAGGGTACGTAAGCTAAACCTAGTGGGTTGGAAGCCCCCAAATGACCTTTGTTGACGAAATCAACTGTTTGGCTTGAGAGCCGATCGATAGGGTGTGATAAGTTAAACCCAGCAGGTTGGAAGCCCCCTAGACGACCTTTATTGACGAAATCAACTGTTTGGCTTGAGAGCCGATCGATAGGGTGTGATAAGCTAAACCCAGCAGGTTGGAAGCCCCCTAGGCGACCTTTGTTGACGAAATCAACTGTTTGGCTTGAGAGCCGACCGATAGGGTGTGATAAGCTAACCTAGCAGGTTGGAAGCCCCCTAGACGACCTTTTTGCACAACTGAGATATGTGAAACGGCAGATGCCCCGGCTTGCAGGGATGCCAACTTTATTCATATATATATATATATATATATATGATATGTATAATGATGGTGTACAATGTCGAGTCTCAACGACTTCATGTGTAGTAAGGCCGTAGATGAGCTATGTTCCACGGCCAGCGGGTCTCCTGTCCAGAAGTGCTTGAGTCGTCCCGGACGTCAATGAGGTAATATGACCCGTTGTTGAGATTCTTGCTGACCATGAAAGGCCCTTCCCATGGAGGGGACAACTTGTGTGCATCCGTCTGATCTTGAATCAACCGCAACACTAAGTCGCCTTCTTGAAATGTCCGGGTCTTAACTCTGCGGCTATGGCAGCGACGCAGGTCTTGTTGATAGATCACCGATCGAGCCGCCGCTAGAACACGTTCTTCATCCAAGGCATACAACACGTCTCGACGTTCTGTTTTGTTATCTTCCTCAACATAAGCCGGCACTCGTGGCGAGTCATGACGGATATCGCTTGGTAATACGGCTTCTGCACCATAAACCATGAAGAAAGGTGTATAACCTGTTGATCTGTTGAGAGTGGTTCTGATGCTCCATAAGATGGACGGCAACTCCTCCACCCAAAAACCCAGCATGCGCTGCAAAGGAACCATAAGCCAGGGTTGGATACCTCTCAAGATTTCCTGGTTAGCACGTTCTGCCTGACCATTTGATTGCGGATGAGCCATCGTAGAAATATCAAGTCGGATGTGCTCACTTTCACAGAACGCTTGCATAGACCCCTTGGATAAGTTCGTGCCATTATCTGTGATGATACTGTGAGGATAACCGAAGTGGTATATCAACTTCTTAATAAATTGAACCACCATAGCCGCGTCACACTTGCTGACTGGCTCAGCTTCTACCCACTTGGTAAATTTGTCCACCGCCACCAAGAGGTGGGTCTTCTTGTCCTTGGATCTCTTGAAAGGCCCGACCGTATCAAGCCCCCAGACTACAAATGGCCAAGTAATTGGAATCATGCGCAACTCTTGAGCCGGGACATGAGTACGCCGACCGAACTTCTGACATCCATTGCACTTGCGAACCAAGTCCTCTGCATCTTTATGAGCCATCAGCCAGAAGAAACCATGTCAAAAAGCCTTGGCCACCAGAGATTTTGAGCCGGCATGATGAACACAATCGCCAGCATGAATTTCATTCAAGATTTCCTTGCCCTCTTCAGGTGAAACACAACGCTGAAAGACGCCAGTGACGCTGCACTTATGTAACTCACCATTGATTCTGGTCATAGACTTAGACCGCCTGGTGATCTGTCTAGCCAGATTTTCATCATCAGGTAATTCGCCGCGAGTCAAGTTCGCCAAGTAAGGCACGGTCTAGTCAGGAATAGCATGTAGAGCCGCCACCAGCTGCCCCTCCGGGTCAGGTACGGCCAAGTGTTCCTTTGAAGGTAACTTAACCGACGGGTGATGTAACACATCTAAGAAAATGTTAGGCGGTACTGGCTTACGCTGAGAACCCATCCTTGACAGGGCATCAGCCGCCTTGTTCCTATGACGATCAATATGATCCACTTGATAACCCTTGAAATGACCAACGATGACATCCACCGCCTGACGATAAGCCGCCATCCGCGGGTCCTTGGAATCCCAAGTGCCTGAAACTTGCTGAGCCACCAGGTCTGAGTCGTTGAGACACCTAACCTGGCTCAGATTCATATCCTTAGCCACCCGGAGACCATGAAGCAGAGCTTCGTACTCAGCTGCATTATTAGTACAAGGAAACATCAACCTTAACACATAACAGAATTTGTCACCTTTGGGGGAGGTTAAGACAACCCCTGCCCCTGATCCGTCTAGCTGCCTGGATCCATCAAAGTGGATTGTCCAATATGTGTTATCCGGCTTTTCCTTGGGTGCCTGACACTCCGTCCAGTCGTTTATGAAATCCACCAGGGCTTGAGACTTGACCACCATGCAAGGCACGTATTTCAGATTAAGAGGTCCAAGCTCCAATGCCCACTTAGCAATCCTGCCGGTGGCCTCTCTGTTTTGAATTATATCTCTCAACGGGGCAGAGCTAACCACTGTGATCTGGTGCCCCAGGAAGTAATGCTTCAATTTACGATTGGCCACGAACACCCCATATACTAGCTTCTACCAATGTGGATACCTCTGTTTGGACTCTGTCAGGACTTCACTGATGTAATAAACTGGCCTCTGAACCGGATATTCCTTTCCTGCCTCCTTACGCTCAACAACGATCGTGGCACTGACTGCCCTGTTGTTAGCCGCCACGTATAAGAGCAAAGGTTCCTTCTCAGCCGGAGCTGCTAAAACTGGCGGCTCTGTGAGCTGCCTCTTGAGGGCCTCAAACGCTTCACCCATCGCCGCACTCTAGACAGTTATCTGTCTTCTTCATCATCTGGAACAAAGGGATGGCCTTCTCACCAAGGCGGCTTATAAACCGGCTTAACGCAGCGATCCGTCCCGCGAGGTGCTGAACATCATTGATGCATGCCGGCTCAGACAGGGAAGTCATAGCTTTGATCTTATCTGGATTAGCCTCAATGCCACACTTAGAGACTAGGAAACCCAAGAGCTTTCCTGCAGGAACACCAAAAACACACTTAGGCGGGTTAAGCATCATCTTGTAGACCTGTAAATTGTCAAAGGTCTCCTTCAGGTCATCAAGCAGAGTCTCCTTGTTCCTGGACTTAATCACAATGTCATCCACGTATGCATGAACGTTGCACCCAATTTGGTTGTGAAGACAATTTTGCACACAATGCTGGTAAGTCGCCTGGGCACTCTTGAGCCCGAGAGGCATAGACACATAGAATAAGGTACCAAAAGGCATGATGAAAGCCGTCTTCTCTTGGTCCTTGACTGCCATCTTGATCTAATGATAGCCAGAATAAGCATCTAGGAAACATAAAATCTCACAACCCGCTGTTGCATCGATGATCTGGTCGATACGGGGGAGAGCAAACGAGTCAGTCGGACAGGCTTTATTAAGATCCGTGTAATCCACACACATACGTCACGTGCCGTTCTTCTTAAGAACGAGTACCGGGTTAGCAAGCCATTCTGGATGAAACACTTCAACGATGAAACCTGCCGCCAGGAGCCGGGCCACCTCCTCCCCAATGGCCTTGCGCCTCTCTTCATTGAACCGTTGTAGAAACTGTTTTACCAGCTTAAACCTAGGATCCACATTAAGATGGTGCTCAGCGAACTCTCTCAGTACACCCGGCATGTCAGAAGGCTTCCATGCAAAGATGTCCCGATTCTCATGGATGAATTCAATGAGCGCGCTTTCCTATTTGGGATCCATATTGGCTCCAATAGTAAACTGCTACGATGAGTCGCCTGGAGTGAAATCCACTAGCTTGGTGTCATCCGCCGAGAACTAGAGGGGCGGTTTAGATTTTGTGGTGGTTTTTTTGAGCGGAGTCATGTCCTCCGGGTCAACATTTTCCTTATAGAACTTGCGCTCTGCTTCCGCGCAACTTGACTCTACATAAGCTGCATCTCCTTCCTCACACTCAATAGCCGTCTCTCGATCACCATGCACCATAATCGTTCCTTTCAGACCCGGTATCTTGAGCTGCAAGTACACATAACAAGGCCTAGCCATGAACTTGGCATAAGCCGGATGTCCAAACAGAGCATGATATGGACTTTTAATCTTGACCACCTCAAAACACAAGGTCTCTACCCTGTAGTTGTATTCATCACCGAAGGCGACTTCCAAAGAAATCCTCCCCACTGGATAAGATGACTTGCTAGGCACCACACCATGAAAGACTGTTGAGGAAGGCTTAAGATCCTTATCGAGCAACTTCATCCGGAGGAAAGTGTCATAGTACAAAATATTGATGCTGCTGCCACCATTTATAAGCACCTTGGTAAACACGTATCCTCCAACTTGGGGGGCAACAACCAACGCCAGCTGTCCCGGGTCATCAACATGCGGCGGGTGATCCTCTCTTCTCCAGGTTATGTCATACTCTGACCACTTCAAGTACTGCGAGAGAGCCGGTGTGACGGCATTGACCGCCCGCTTGCGCAACTTCTGGTCCGCTTGTTAAGGCTAGTTTTAAAAACATGATACTGACTCGAGCTGAGTTGCTTCGGATTACTCTGATACCCAGACTGGTTATTTTGCTACTGATTTTTGCCATTGGCTTGCTAATTACGCCCTCCTTGGCTGCTCTGGCCCTAGTAGCCAGATCCTGAACCGCTAGACCCCAAGCCGGCACCTGACCCACCTGGCCTTGAGCCGCCCGGTGGGCCTCCACCATTGTTGTTATGCTGCCATACACTGTAACCCCAAAATTTGTGCATAATGAGGCAATTCCTCCATGAGTGATTTGCCACCTTATCGGGCCGGCTATGCTCTGGGCAAGGTTTATTGAGCATCTCCTCCAAATTAAAAGGCATAAAGTGGCAATTCTTCTCCAGAATCAAAACTGCTTGAGCCGTCGTAATCTGTTCAGACGAGTGGATGATGGTTGAGACTCGTTGGACCCAATGATGAGCCGGCTCATTCTCCTACTGCACGCAATGATCTAGATCAACAATCATCATGGGCTGCTTGTACGTTCCCTGGAAATTTTTGATGAACTTCGCCTTTAACTCGGCCCAGGAATTAGTGGTGTTGGGTGGCAAGCCCTTCAACCACGTGCGAGCCGGCCCTTCCAGCATCATGATAAAATACTTGGCACACACTGCATCGTTGATTTCTAACATCTCCATCGCCAGCTCATAGTTCTCAATCCACGCCTCCGGAGGCAAGTCAGTAGTATAATTTGGGACCTTGCGAGGGCCCTTGAAATCCTTCGGTAGACGTTCGTTCCGTAAAGCCGGCGCCAAGCACGACACTCCCACGGCCCTGGTGGTTACTCATGCTCCCACCGAGATAGAAGGTGTCGGTTCTTGATGAGGCGCCGCCGCCGCCAGAGCCGCCGCCTCGCGCTGTGCCCTTGCCCGGTCCACCAGAGCTTGACCCTCCAGAACCGCCTGATCATCTTGTGGCAGGTTCCGGTGTCGGTCACTGCTAGAAACCGCAGGCGACTCATAACGCCGGCCGAAGCTGCGGCTAGGGATGGGGGTTGAGTGCACACGACTTCGGCTGTAGGTGTACTTGTCCTATTGGGCCATCGCCGTCTGCAGGTATCCAATAGCGTTCCTCACCTATTCTGTGAAGGGCGCTTCGTCCGAGATAGGAATCATACCGAGCTAGGTTGCCGCTGCCACTATGTTCTCTCCCAGGTTTGAATAGTGACCCGCTGGCGTTGGGAAAGCCATTGGTGAGGACTGGTCCATTGGGGCGGGTTAGGGTGCTGCTGTCGAGCCGCCGGTCGACTCTCTGGTGCTTCTGCGGTCCGTCCCGCCCTTGACATGTTAAAAAGATTCCTGGCCTCGAACTGTTCTGGCAAGCGGGACTGATGTCTCATCCGCTGAACCACTGCCGCGGATTGCTGCTGTAGCTGAAGGCAGAAAGCGTTCACCTTAAGGCATTCTGCCTCCGCGTCCATCTGGGCTTTCAGCCCACTGATCCCTTGCTAGATTTCAGTCTTCTGGTCCTTTATCCGGGCGGCTTGATTCTCTGGCGTGACCTCAGTTGCCATCAGGGTTGTGAGCTCGTTCATCAGATCTAGGAGAACTTGAGCCGGCGGCGGGTCAGTCCCCGACCTGGCTGCCCCAGCGGCTGCACTGCTCGTGCTGAACTTGCCATGAAGAGGGCCGCATGCATCGGTGGCCCATAGTCCTCCGACTCATGACACTCCGACTCGGGATAAAGCTCATCGTAGCCCCCGAGCCTGCCATTATGAAGCGGGTAGATTGATTTCATCTCGTCGCTCGAAGATTGATCCTCCAAATAGATGAGAGTTTCCTGTGACATGGACCCCACTAGATCCGTGCCTTGAGTAAAACCGACGAAGACATGCTTCCTGCCCGGGTTAACATGAGTGGGTTGCATGCGCCGAGCGGGTTGTGTGCGTCGAGCCGACTCAACGATGTTGGTGCAGACGTCCAGCCCGGGTGTAGATACGACGACCTTGCCGATGAAAACGTGGATCCCACTGAAGGGGACTCGGAAGCCATACTCGACAGAGTCGGCCTCAGGGACCCAACCGGCGTCGTCGATGTAGAGCCGACCGCGATGACTCTTGTTCATCCTACCGACAACGTATCCCTTGATCCCTGGAAGAGATCCCTTTGAGAACTCAACACCACCGAGCGCTAGCCCCACGGTGGGCGCCAACTGTCGTGGTTTCATCACGGTAGATGTTCGAGGACTTATGTTCGACGCCATCACTAAGGTGATGGACTCAAAGGGGTTGATTGGGATGAAGGACACGAGTTTACCCAGGTTCGGCCCCTTCGAAGGAGGTAAAAGCCTACGTCCTGCTTGTGTTGTATTGATTGGAGTATCGATTACAAGGGAGCGGATTCACTTGACCTAGTTCTCGATTGATTGGTTTTTTGTCTAAGTCGCCCCGGGTCTCTGCCTTTATATAGGAGGCCAAGATCACGGGTTACAAGTCTCGTACCGACCCTTACAATGTATCCGACTCTATCTCTATGTCGCCTTGCCTTCCTGGGCAAGCCGTCTCTGGGAGTCTTAACCGCCGGGGTCTTCATGCCTTCTTGGTCTAGGCCTCGCCTAAGCCCATCTTGGTAAACCGCCATATGTTAGGCTTACCTCTCGAGGCCCATCTGCCTTGGTCTGGCTTATGAGCCGCCAAGTTTAACCTGGCCCCACCTGGGCGGGTCTCACCACGGGGTTATATCCCCAACATTCGATGTTCGCGTTTTGGGAGTTCATTTATGTGCAATAAGAAAATAGTAGGCTATGTGCTATGCTTTCAAGCAAAGATCTTATTGGTATATTTATGACTTCCTTTTGGATATCTTGTTTGTTCCTTCTTGTAACTATTTCATGTGTACATCATTCTTTCTGGATATATCATCATGATTGCCCTCTACCTAGAATCTTATACACATGAGAGAAGTTACATCTTCAATTGATATCCTCTTTTCTTTCATGTCCACTATTGCATTTCCTTTTTATTTACTTGGTGGCTTCGTGAAAGAATCTGTCTTGAGTGCAGATCTTATATCCTTGCATTTTGATGCACTCCTTGATGGTGAAGATTATTTTCCTCCTGCTTGTCTTCACGAGGGTTTTGCCATCTCTATTGGTATCCCTCCTGTTGACAAGGCTATTATTTCCTATCTTCACTAGGGGTTGTCACAAGCTTTGGTTTGTAATTTTCTTATTAGTAAGCTTGTGAACCCATTTGCTAGTGGTTCGTGTGTGGGAAGGATATGTCTTGCACTTTATGTATCATTTCATCAAGACTATGTTGATGCTTAGTCTTCTCAAGTGCTTTGCCATGACTCACACACATCATTTTTGTTGAGCCTATTCTTTGACCTCTTTTACATGTTTCTCAACCATATATTTGGTGCAAGTGACATTCTTATTGTCTTATCTACTTACTTGCACTTGTTGTGTGTTTATATTGATTTTGTGGCAGTCATGATCCTCTTTTGTGCACTTGTAGTCAAATACAAAAAAATTCTCAATTGTGCGCAAATCATGGGTTGCTCCCCTAGTTTCTATATAAACACTCTTTTTCCCATATCATGATATCTTTTATTCATGTGGCTCATAGGTCCATGTGATTGATTGTTTCGATTGGTATCTTTTGATTTCTTGCTTCACTCCGGTGTATTTCTTTGTGCCATATGATCCTTTTTGCAATATTTGGGTTCTCAATATGGTTTGTATTCCTCCAACTACTTATCATTGGATTTGTGTATTTCTTTGCACACGTATTTTCAGAAATACAAACCTTTTGGAGGAACACCTATTATATTGGCTTTCTATGCTTTTTGCCCATTTTAGCAATCGATGCCAATGGGGGAGAAGTTTAGAGAGTTTATTTTGGAAAGCTTAGAGAGTTTTGCTTTTATTGCTTAAGCATTTGCATCTCACATCCATGCATTGCTTTGCATTTGTGTGTGCTTGGTTGTGCTTATTTCCTTATATAAACTCTCTTGAAAGTGGTTGTCATCAATTACCAAAATGGGGGAGATTGTAAGAGCACATTTCTCCATGTGTGGTTTTGGGTAATTGATGACAATCCCTATGGACTAATGGTTTCCTTGAGTTATATTCGATGGATTAGTCCGTAGGTACTTCTTGAAGTCCATCTGTTGGTTTCAAGGAGTTTATATGGTGACCAAAGTGGTATTCAAGGTTTATCCAAAGATTGGTCATGTGGGAGTTGAGCTTATTGCAAGCATGTCTTCAAGAAGAAGATTGTGTAAGCATTCATGCTTACCTTCAAGACATCATCTTTATGAAGGGAGAAGATAAGATACAAGGTTGATCAAGACTAAGTCAAAAAGTGAATCAAGTTGATCAGCCCACAAAGCGTAAAAGATGTACCGAGAGGGATCAAGTGATCCCATGGTGTCGTAAGAATTGTCCATTACACCTTGTGTACTAACCCATGGTCTACGTGAGAGTTCTTTATGGGGTTAGGTATATTTCCATGGGCTTGAATCAAGAGGCAGATCCCATACATCCCATGGAAGATGACATCAAGTGGAGATCGTCATCAAGGTTATGATTTGCAAGCTCGAGTGAAGCATCACGGAGAGATCATGCTTGAGGCTTGCCGTTCATTGTGGTGACAATGGACTTGTGAAGATGTGCCGAAGAGTGGCTCACCCATAGTGGAGCATGGGGGAGCAATCAACTAGTCTTCATCAAGCCGGCGCAATCAAGAAAGGTGGTCCATCTTGAGGAAGTCAAGATCTTCATCATCTAGCTCAAGTGGACTATGCTCAAGGCAAAGGTTTGACCTTGATAGGGTTTTCTATTTTACCGGTCTCATGGTGGTAGTTGGGAGATCGGGTTATAGGATCGATTGTTGTACTATCAAGGGGGGCTTTCAAGTGAGTAGCTTGATTGTATCGTTCGTTGAGATCACAAACCATTTGCATCCTTGCATCATCATCTTTCTCGGTTCTCGGTTGGATTTTCTCGATGTGAGTTCTTGAGATTGTGGTTATCTTCTTGACAAGCTCTAGTACATCGAAAACAGATTTCATATGCTTCTCCTATTGCATTTTTGGTGTTGGAGGTTGTACCGGTCTTATTTGAGGAAGGGTTCTCACCATTTTCTTATGGGCCTTTTCTCATTTGCTTCCTATTGATATTTCTATCAGTATTGTGTTATCACATGTCTTTAGCTTTCCAACAAACTTGGTTTCGTTGAATTCGGAGTCCGTTTGCAGAAATTGTGGCAGTTTTGGTTTTCTTAAAAGGATGCAGCAGTACTACCTCGGCTCCAGAGCGGTACTACCACTTGGAGTGGTTGTAATTTTTTACTACCGCTCCAGGGCGGTACTACCATGGCTACTTCCGCTCTGGACCAAAATCTCATGTTTTGTCCAGCGGTGGTAGGCACGAATGTAGTTTTTTAGTACCGCTCGCAAGCAGTAGTACTGCTACCCTTAGAGGTAGTACCGCTCCGGCGGTTCTACTGGCCTTTTGCCTCCTCGCTGTTGTTTTTCGAAGGTCTTCCACCGCCCTAGAAGTAGTACTGCTCCCATGAGCGGTAGTACCGCTCTGTGTGGGCTGTGAGCATAACGGTTGGATTTTTCCCCACCTATAAAAGGGGTTCTTCTTCCCCATTGAACCTTATCTCTTTAGCTCGGGTTCTTCCCCATTGTTGACCTTCTTCGAGCTTGCTAACTCTCAATCCCTCCAATGATTCTTTCTAGTTCTTGAGGAAAAATATAGAGGAGATCTAGATCCACATTTCCACCAATCACTTTCTCCTCTAAGTGAGGGGAACGCCTTGGATCTAGATCTTGGAGTTCTTCATGTTCTTCTTCGTTCTTCCTCTCATTTTCTTCCATAGAATTATTTGTTGTGGAGGGATTTGGGAGAGAAGGACTTGGACACTCCGTGTGCCCTTGCCATTGCATTTGGTACATAGGTTTGAGTTCTCCACCGTGATATGTGGATGTGATGTTTGCGAGGCTTATCGCTCTTGGGTGTTCGAGCACCCTAGAGCTTGTTCCTCTTGGGTGCCTTGGCGCCGTAGACGGATTGTGTTGCCTCGGAGCTCAATCATTGTGTTACAAAGCTCCGGGCAAGCTTCGGGGTCTCCAATTAGGTTGTGCAGATTGCCCCGAGCATTTGAGGTCACCTCAGAGCCACAATCCATTGTCGTGAAGCTTTGTGGTGTCGTTGGGAGCCTCCAATTAAGTTGCGGAGATTGTCCCAACCTTGTTTGTACGGGTTCTGTGACCACCCTCAAGGGTCCCTTAGTGGAATCACAGCATCTTGCATTGTGCGAGGGCGTGAGGACATTACGATGGCCCTAGTGGCTCCTTGGAGAGCATTGTGCCTCCACACCGCTCCAAACGGAGATTAGCATCTGCAAGGGTGTGAACTTCGGGATACATCATCGTCTTCGCATGCCTCGGTTATCTCTTACCCGAGCCCCTTTACTTATGCACTTTACTTTGTGATATCCATATTGTTTCTTGTTATATTTCTTGCTATCACTTAGTTGTCTATCTTGTTTCGCATAAGTTGTTGGTGCATATAGGTGAGCCTAGTTATTCCGCATTTTTTCAAGCCTAAACCGTATTTATTTTAAAGCGCCTACTCACCCCCCCTCTAGGCGACATCCACGTCCTTTCACCTCTTCTCCAAATTTTGTTTGTCTCCTCAAAAAGTCTCTTTATGGTCTTAAACAAGCTCCTCATGCATGGTTTCAACGCTTTGCTACCTTTATTCAAACCATAGGCTTTATTCCATCCAAATCCGATTCTTCACTCTTTATTTTTCGGTCTTCTTCACACACTACCTATCTCTTTATTTACGTTGATGATATAATTCTCACGGCTAGCGCTGATTCTTTTCTTCAACATATAATATCTTATCTTAGTCATGAATTTACCATGACTAGTATTGGTCCTCTTCATCATTTTCTTTGTGTTACTATTTCTCGCACAAAGTCCACTCTTTTTCTTTCTCAACGTTCATATATTCTAGACTTTCTTTCTCGTTCCGGTATGTCTGATTGTCAACCTTCTCGTACACCGGCCGACATTAGTGCCAAATTGTCTTGACCCCACTTTATATTGTAGCATCATTGGTGCTCTCCAATATGTCACTCTTACTCGCCCCGATATTTCTTATTCTGTTCAGCAAGCATGTCTTTTTATGCATGACCCTCGCGCCCCTCATGTTTCTCACGTCAGACGCATTCTTCGCTATTTAAAAGGCACTCTTGATCATGGTCTTCTTATTAATTCTTCTTCTCCCACAAGCTTGACAGTTTATTCTGATGCAGACTAGGCAGGTTGTCCCGATACTCGACGGTCTACATATGGATTTTGTGTTTATTTGGGTGATTATCTTGTTTCTTGGTGTTCTAAAAGGCAGGTAACAGTTTCCAGGTCTTCTGCTGAGGCTGAGTATAGGTCGGTTGCTCATGCTGTGGCCGAGGCGATGTGGTTGCGCCAGCTTCTCGTTGAACTTGATCGACCACTTGAGCGTGCTACCATCGTTTATTGTGATAACATCTCTGCAGTCTACATGGATTCCAATCAGTGGCGGACCCAGGAATAAAATGGTGGGTATGCACCTCTAATTTTTTTTCTATCTAATCTAAGTGTAACAAAATATGGCAAAAGAATAACATAAATAGCTCAATTTCAAATCTCACAACCATTTAGTTCACAAAATATATCCCAAATGTGCTCGGTTGCAATATAAAAGGCTTACATGAAAGAAATAGAAGTCGAAAATTACAACACTAGGTAACTCTACATTGTTGCATTGCCATGAAAGCATCAACTATGTCCTCTTCACTTACTTTCATGAACACATCTCGCTCAATGAATGTCACCAAGCGATCATCACTCATAGTAGTCCTCAATATATTTTTCACTAGATTCATTGCAGAAAATACCCTTTCAACACTCGCCATTGCCATCGGTAAAATCAATATCAATTTGATGAGTGAGTAGACCAAATCATAAAGAACATGCTTCTTTGTTTCCACAAGCATAATAGAGAGCTCACCAATAATACTTGCATTTCTAAACCTATCATCTTGTCTCATATCATCAATAAAAGTAGCAAGTTGAAATTCTAGCCTAATCAAATCCATGCTTGATATGTCCACGGGATAGAATTCAGCAAGTCTCATTATCTTGAGTGCATCATAAGAAGCAAATGAATCGAGGGGATTCAAAGCCGACATGCAAATAAGCAACTCCGTATTAACCTCATCAAACTGATTGTCAAGCTCTTGAATGGTTTGATCAATGACACCAAGATATACTTCTCTTCTATAACGATCATCATTTGTTTGTACTTCATAATACCGACATGATCGTCCATGAGGCTCATAAGTATCCTCCCACAAAGGAACACCAATGTCATGTTTGTTGCAAAACAAGACTAGCTTTGCAAGAAATTCTTCCCAACCATGAGACCTCATGTGTTGCATCCTACTCTTTGCCAAACTAGCAAGTGCCATTGAATTGACAATGCCTTGATCTCTCTTTTGCAAAGATTTGGACAACTCATTTGTATAGCCAAGAATAACAAGCATCAAGTGAAGATTGAAAACAAAGTCAAATGATTCAAAGGCCCGAGTTACTCCATGTATTCTTGTCCACTCACCTTTTTGTGAAAGATCTTTTCCAATATCATCCATTACTTCAAGTATTGTGGAATACATGCTAACAATGTGCATAATGGTTTTAAAATGAGAACCCCAACGAGTATCGCCGGGTCTAGCTAGTCTCATCGCTTGATTTAGCCCACTTCCACTTTCAATCTCATCCATTTCAAGTTCTTCCAAAACCTTTCGATCTCTAACATCTCGAAGTATGTCATGACGCTTACAAGAAACTCCAACAATATTGAGCAAGTAAGAAACATGATCAAACAACCACAAACATGGTTCATTTTCCTTTGCCACGGCTATAGGAACCAATTGAAGTTGATGTGCAAAACAATGCATGTAATAGGCCGACGGTGACTCTTTCATGATCATTTTTCAATCCTTTAATCTCCCCTTTCATGTTTCTAGCCCCATCATACCCTTGCCCACGTATTTGACTAGGACTCAAATGATGATCTTTAAGCATAGTTTGAATTGCATCGTTAAGTGACAATGAAGTTGTATTGGCAACATGAACAACTCCAAGCAACCTCTCACATCCTCTTCCCGATTTATCAACAAAACGAATGCAGAGAGCAAGTTGTTCTTTGTGAGCAACTGGAATCATCTGCTAGGATTGCATAGTGGTCATCACCAATATCTTCAATAATTATTTTAGTTGTTTGCACCGCACAACATTCAATTATTTGATTTTGTATCCTTGGACTAGTCAAGATGTTATTCCCAAGAGCATTGTTCAAAACAAGTTTATTAACTTCTTCATCATTTGCAGCAAGCCATTTAAGAAGTTCAAGAAATTTTCCTTTGTTGTAAGATTCTTCACTCTCATCATGTCCACGAAATGCCAATCCTTGGTTCAAAAGATACATCAAGCATCTAAGTGAATAAGTTAGTCTAGCCTTGTACATACATAGATCCTTTTTAGACACCCTCACAATGATATTGTCAATTGATGGTTGGGGTGCCACAAATAGATTGTACTTCTCTTGAGCTTTGTGGTGAATGCTATTAATACCACCCTCATGTTTGTCTAATGCATAAGCCTTATACCAAAATTTCCATCCACCTTTAACAAAGGCATCACCCCTAGGTCCCCCATTTGATTTGCCTTTGAACAAATAACACACAAAGCAAAATGATGCCTCATATTTGACACTATATTCTAGCCATTTATAGTTCTCAAACCAAACAAAGTTGAAGTGTCGATTTTTACCATACATTTTCTTGACTTCAAAGTTGTGTGCATATGGTTGGACTACATTCTTTGCAATGTACCGTCTCCGAACTTCCTCCTGATCATCAACATCATACTCTGAAATAGGAATCATTTCCCCTAGATCAGGTGGAAGCCTTTGAATATTATATGATCTTGCATGCGGATGTTGGGGTGATGGTTGCCGTGGCGCTTCATCATCAATATCAATGTCAATCTCTAGATCGGAATGGACTGGAGGTGCATCAATATCAATGTCAATCTCTGCATCTGAATGGAGTGGAGGTGGATCAATATCAGGTTTAGGTTGCTCTTCGGCTGCAACCTTTCTTGTTTTTGGTTCATAATTCAGAAAAAAAGGACTTGATGTCACCATTCCTCTTCATCTTCAGTTCTACATTTATAACATAATTCCAGCAAGACAACAAGACTAGAACAAAAATGGCACATCCCTAGTCCTCTTGAGCTCTTTTTTGGTCACCAAACAAATAATTCTAACAAAACACAGAGCTGCAACATTACATAGTCTTGCAAAGTACAAACATCATATAACCAATCAATGCATATAACAAACAGGATCTAGCATCTAGGCAGGTAGGCACACTGGACTCTCGAGCTCATCAAGAACTCACCCACGAGGCCACGAGCAGCGGACCAGGGCAGCGGGGCGGGGAGTGTCGGAGGCTCGGAGTGAGGGAGGACCGGAGCGACGGCGGTCGTCTGGTCTGGGAGGACGGAGAAGGGGCGGAGGAGGCCGGGATGGGCGCAGGGCTACAGGATCCGGCCGAGGACGTGGCCGGAGGAAGGCGGAGGGTCGGGGAGGAGCGGCAAGCGACGCGCGCGAACAGGAAGCGGTGACGGCCGAGCGACAGGGCCGACTGCGAGCGGGGAGTGGCGGGAGCGAGCGGCGGCGGCCGAGCGCGATGCGGCTCAACGGCTCTGCCTCTCTCTTGCTGTGCCCCGAGAAGATGAGGTGGGGGTGGGCCTGGGCAGCAGCAGTCATAATTTCTGGGTGTGCCACGGCACACCTGGCCCAGCACACCCGCTGGTTCTGCCAATGCTTCCAATCCAGTTCAACATTGTCGCACCAATCATATTGAGATTGACATACACTTCGTTCGTGAGAATGTGGCTCTTGGCAAGGTTCGTGTTCTTCATGTTCCTACCAGTGCTCAATTTGCTGACTTTTTTACCAAAGGATTTCCGACTACATCGTTCACCGACATACGCTTCAGTCTAAACATCGTTACTCTAGACGTTGAGACTGTGATGGGATATTAGAGTATAGGTCGGTTAGGTTTGGCCGGTTCAGCCACCCTTTTTGAATTGTAATCTATTTTTATTAGTTTTGGAATCCAAGTTTTGTAATCTATATAAACAACCCTTCGAGGCCCCAATCAATACAACTATTATTCTCCAATTATCAGCAATCATGCAACCAACAATCAAACCAGAAACTTATCTTCATCCCATCACCCATCTCAAACTTTGTTGCCGCACGAAAAAGATACATGCCAATGGTATCACGAGGAAGCTCAGAACTATGCCAAGGACCTTTTCTAAAAAAAAGAACTATGCCAAGGACGTTCCGAGGTAGTCCACTATAACCATGTCCACCGAAGGCGAATGGTCCTCCCAAAACGCTCTGAATCAAAGATGTAAGGTCACCCAAATCCTTTGGCCGGCACATGACATCTCAATTACTAACAAGAGAATGACCCCCAACAGCATTACCATCCTCATTTGCAATCGACGGAGCTTTTTCTTCGTCCACTTTGGGAGAGGGAATATAAGTAATCTTAGAAAATCGTTACATATTCAGTCATACAAACCAAGCAATACAGATAGGAAAAATCCATAACGATTTTAATCCTTCTTATACAAAGATATTTCGAATAAAAAGGGACCCTCAAACTCAGAGATTGTGGTTTGTGAAGCCAGAAACGGAGTGAAGACAGAACTATTACGACACTGAAATAAACTGAAACCGGAAACATCGGAATGCGTCATATTTTATTTTCCGTTCCCTAACGAGTTCGGCGATCGCTCGGTGAAGTATCCACCCGGCAAATACGACATAAACACTGGTGACTAGGTGGGGATCCCGCCGCCAAGCTGCGCTCCAAAGAAATCGATGGCGTCCCCGTCGTCCAGCTTGAAATACGCCGGCGTGCGCTCACCGCGCAGCCGAACGTTCTCGAACCAGAAGGAGTCGGTGCCTCTGACGACGTCCGCCGCCTCGTCGTAGTACGCATCCATGACGACCTGGAGCTTGGCGGTCACCCTGATGGTGCGTCGGACCAGGCGCTGCTCCTGGTCCACCACCTTGAGCGTGACGAACCGGAGATCCGCTGCCAACGGCGACGCCATGCCCTGCTCAGCTTTCGGGAGCGCGCTTGTCCCGCCGCCGCCCAGCAGCTCGGTGAAGAAGTCCACCTCGTCGCCGTCCTCCATCTGGAGCTCCGCCGGCGTCTGCCAGCCGCGCAGCCGGCCGCCGTCGTACAGGAACCGCCCCGTGCCGGGCTGGACCGCCGGCACGCTGGCGTAGTAGAAGTCCATGAGGCCCTGCAGCTGCTCCGTCCGCCGCATGGTGCGGTAGACGGTGTGGCCGTCGATGTTCCGCACCTTGAGCGTCACGTGCACGCCGGGCTTGATCACCGGCTTCTTGTCCTCCTCCTCGTCATCGTTCACGCCCTGCCCCGACATGTCTACGCGGGAGCGAGCGAACGATGTGCTTGTGCTGGCTTCTGCTTTGGTTTGCTATATGGCCTGGACGCGATCTGCGTGCCGCTTATAAAATGGCCGTGGTTTAATTGACCGGGAATTCGTATCGGCACTGCGCCTTTCGAGTGCCGCATCACAGTAACTCCATGCGGCGGTCGAAGCGATCAGAGGAGTAAAAGCGAGCAGAGGTTAAACGAACAACCCGTCGGTCGTACGTAGATCTAGCATTTTTGTTAAACGAAAGCGCTTTTGAAAACACGGACCTCCTATTTCACGCGTTGCGCAGGGAAACAGAGCAATGGCACACCCCGGCTCCCGTGTGCGCAAGTTGGGCAGGCCCAAGTCCCAGGAAGGGCATCCCCTTTTTTTTCTGCTTTTTTATATTTTTCGTTTCTTTTCAAACTTTTAATACATGCTCATGAATCCTAAATTCAAACAAAAGTTCGGGATTTAAAAAAAATCAAAACATGTTCACAAACTTGAAAAACTGCTCCAAATTTAAAAATGTTTTCGCAAATTCTAAAAAAAATCAATGATTTCTAAAATTGTTCTTGGATTTCAAAAAATGTTACCAAATTTGAAAATTGTTTTCAGACTTCAATAACTGTTAATTAATTTGAAAAAATGCTCCCAAAATTCAAAAAATGTTCAAGAAATTTAAAACATGCTCCCGAATTTTGAAAATTGTTCTGAAATTGAAAAAAAATGTTTTCAAATTTGAAAATTTGAAAAACTCACGTATTTCAAAAACATGTTCCCGTATTTGAAAAAAATAAGTATTTAAAATAATGTTAAAATTGAAAAAAATGTTATTGTATTTCAAAAAGATCAAGAATTCAAAAAATGATCATGGTTAATGATAGTGTTAGTTATCGACTAGAGGGTGGGTAAATAGGCGATTTTTAAGAAAGGCTTCGAAACAATGGATGTATTCGAAATGTGCGGAAGTGAAACAGGATCAGGTAGGGATACAATCAAGAATCTAGACAAGGTATGCAGTACCACGAAGACATACAAGCAAGTTCAGCCTTATCATTGTACACACTAAGATGGGTCGAAGATAAACTTAAATGTAGTGAAGATAAACAGTAGATATGAATGTTTTAGGGAAATGTCTTTAGCTAGAAATATTCAAGCAATGGCTTCACGGTTCACTACAGAATGTAAAAGGAATGAGTAGCTTGATGAAGACACATGATTTGTCGGACCAGTTCCAGTTGTTGTGACAACTGTACGCCTGGTTACGAAGGCTGAGATTCAACTCACAAGACCTCGTCTTCACCTTGTTCCCCTTGAGCCGAATTCACTTAGACAACGTCCAATCACTCAACTAAGTCTTCAGGGGAGACTTCTGAAACCCGTGCAAACTTGGTAACCCGGCAGTCGACAATGACTCTTGGACGCTCTAGACCCAGATGCCTAACCGTCTGGAAGATCACAGTCTTCAAGTGTAATAAGTCTTCAGTTCTCTCAAAACAGAACAACTGAGGTGTTTAGGTTTATCCTCGCAGGATTTCTCTCTCTCTCAATGTCTTCGAGGTGGGTTGCTCCAAAATGACAACAGTCGTATCTCTCTCTGAGCAGCCACCTTGTCATGGTGGAGGGGGTGGTCTATTTATAGCCAGCGGACAACCCAACCTGATATGACCAAAATGACCCTGGGTCAATGGCCAACCGACACGTGTCACAATGGAACTTTACTTGGGCTAGAAGTAAAGCTGACTCAACCAATTTCCTCTCATTGTCTTCACTCGAATACCTATGTATGGGTTTAGCATCACATCAACATCTGACTTTGATCACATCGACCCCACTTAACAGTACAGTGGTTCCTATGACTCAGGAAGGAAGAAACAAAACTACCAAAAGTCTTCGTCTTTGCGTTTCATTGTCTTCAAGCGAATGTCTTCGCATACCACCAATGGCTTCAGCTGTTATCAATGTCTTCGGACATTTTTGAGGGTCGTCTTCGACGGCTAAACCAAAACTCCAGGAACTTCTATCTGTGTTATCCTATGAACTCTCACAAACACATTAGTCCCTCAACCACGTTTGTCTTCAATACTCCAAAACCAACAAGGGTGGCACTAGATGTACTTATAATCTCCTCCTTTTTGGTGATTGATGACAAACTGGTTGAAGTTTTCAATGGGGATAAAAATATGTGAAGATAAGATTTTGAAGATTATGATTGCAAGATATAGAGAGATCCCCCTATAGATGTGCATATGAAGATTTTCCTTGAATGCAAAAGCACATGGCAGGTTATAGTTTGTGGAGATCTCCCCCTATATCTTGTAATCCAACCACCATGCATTTAAATGCCATTTCAAAGATAATGAAATGCATAATAAAAAATGGGCATCTGCAGTATGACTTCAGGCGCATATGATACCTTGAAGTAGTGCCAAAGAGTATGGTAAACATAAAATGTGCATACGTCCATCAGGACTTAAGTTTTACAACCCACATAGCAAACGTTTAGAAACGAGAGTTGTAAACATAACAAAAAGAAACATCCAACCCATATTAGTAGACCCGTTTGAAGACTATCAGCCAATGCTTCTCCCCCTTTGTCATCGCATGACCAAAAAGGGACGAAGACATTGAACACTACGCATCCCCAACATGAGTCGATGGAGAAGGTGCAATGGAGTCATGGGGTGATGGTGCAGTCAAGCTTGGTGCAGTGTCGCGATGCCAGTTGATGGAGGCAGGGAGATTGCATCATCAGCATCATCTGCAATCCGGACGTTGACGGAGGGAGCTAAAGAGGAGAAATCACTGTCCTTGAGCGATGGAGTCTTGTGTCATTTCTCCGTGCTAGGTGATGGTGCACCAAATCTATATCGTTGGTGGAAGTCATCCTCTCGAAGATCTTCCTCAGGGGCTAGCATGGTCAAGGTCCGCCATGAGCGACGACTGGCTTCATAGGCCACAAATGCATTCTTGGTGGCGATGTTGCAGGCGTGGTTGATATCTTGAATCATGGAATGCATCTGGCGTCGAGACCATTCATGGTGCTGATCTTGCTTTTGAATCAGAGAGACGAGAAGTTCACGACCAATGAGGGCACACTCTCTTCTTGTAGTCGTTGGCGAGGCAGGGTCCTAGCAGTGGCTTCAGTAGCTATGGCACTGCGTCTAGGTTAACGAAATGCGCCAATTAGTCTTGCCCTTGAAAGATCAGATGGAAGGTGTAGACCTTCATAATCAGCAGTGCCACTGATGCCTTCCACAATAGGGTTCTTGTTTTTTGATGGATAGAGATCTTCTTGAACAATTTCAATATCTGGAAGACAAATGCCATGATTGCAAGCAGAGGGTAGACCTGGTGTTGGTTCTGTACTTAATGAAGAACATTCCATGGCGCATAGATCTTTGCTCGAAGATATTGATGCCATTTTTTGCGAGGTTGCGAAGGAATAAATCTTGGAGATTAAACCTGATGCCATAGACAATGTTGTAGATCAATGTCTTCAGAGCCCCTTCAATCTTGTGAGTTGAGTTGTGCCCTTTGATCGGCCAGATTGTGTGCCGAAGAATATGATAGATGGTCCTTGGCAGATACTGAAGATCATCAACAAGAGGTGTAGCGTAGGCTTCACATCGAGGATCCAAATCTTCACCAGAGGCGGCAAGAGGTGTAGCAGGGACGAAATCCAATGCAATGGCAGTGATGTTCTCATCTCGGATCATAAAATCCATCTTCCAGGTATTCAAGTCACGGCCAAAACCTGAGATGTGGAGAGTTGCATAGAACTAGAGGATGAGTACCTCATTCCAGTCTTTATGATCAGTGCAGAATGGCAACAGTCCAACATTCCGAAGATAATCTAGTGCTTGATCACAATAGGGAAGACCTTTCATAGCTTCAAAACTGAGATGCTTGTGGGGAAAGATCCTGTTGTGACCATAGAGCACACACATGTAATACTCACATTGTGGAGTGATACGTCCATTTTACATCATGCTTTTACATTGATATTTATTGCATTATGGGCTGTTATTACACGTTGTGGTACAATACTTATGCCCTTTATCTCTTACTTTACAAGGATTACATGAAGAGGGAGAATGCCGGCAGCTGGATTTCTGGACTAGAAAAGGAGCAAATCTGATATACCTATTCTGCACAACTCCAAAAGTCCTGAAAATTTACGGAGAATATTTTTGGATTTAATAAAAAATACTGGCACAAGAATCAACCAGAGGGGGGCCACGTGCAGGCCACAAGCCTTCTAGGCGCGACCACCCCCTTGACCGCGCCTAGTAGGCTTGTGGGGACCCTGTGGCTCCTACGACGCCCATCTTCACCTATATGAAGCATTTTGACTTGGAAAAAATGAAGACACGGATTTCGGGACGATGCGCCGCCGTCTCGAGGCAGAACTTGTTGGAAATATGCCCTAGAGGCAATAAATAAAGTGTTTATTATTATATTCCCTTGTTCATGATAATCGTTTATTATCCATGCTATAATTGTATTGATTGTAAACACATTACATGTGTGGGTAAATAGACAACACTTTGTCCCTAGTATGCCTCTAGTGAACTAGCTCCTTGGTCAAAGATGGTCAAGGTTTCCTAGCCATTGACATGTGATGTCATTTGATAACGGGATCACATCATTAGGAGAATGATGTGATGGAAAAGACCCAAACCACAAACGTAGCATATGATTGTGTCAGTTTATTGCTACTGTTTTCTACATGTCAAGTATATGTTCCTCTGACCATGAGATCATGCAACTCACGGAAATCGGAAGTGTGCCTTGTGTGTGTCAAACGTCGCAACGTAACTAGGTGACTATAAAGGTGCTCTACAGGTATCTCCGAGGGTGTCTGTTGGGTTGGCATGGATCAAGACTGGGATTTGTTACTTCGTGTGACGGAGAGGTATCTCAGGGCCCACTCGGTAATACAACATCACAATAAGCCTTGCAAGCAATGTGACTAAGTGTTAGTCATGGGATCTTGTATTACGGAATGAGTAAAGAGACTAGCCGATAACGAGGTTGAACTAGGATGGAGATACCGACGATCGAATCTCGGGCAAGTAACGTATCAAAGAACAAAGGGAACATCATACGGGATTAACTGAATCCTTGACACAGAGGTTTGACGGATAAAGATCTTCGTAGAATATGTAGGAACCAATATGAGCATCCAGGTCCGCTATTGGTTATTAGCCGTAGAGGTGTCTCGGTCATGTCTACATAGTTCTCAAACCCGCAGGGTCTGCACACTTAAGGTTTGGTGACGTTTCGGTAGTATAGAGTTATGCATGGTGGTGACCGAAGGTTTTTAGGAGTCCTGCATGAGATCCCGGATGTAACGAGGAGCTCCGGAATGGTCCGTAGGTAAATATTGATATATAGGAAGTCCTATTTTGGTCACCGGAAAAGTTTCGGGCTCATCGGTAGTGTACCGGGAGTGCCGGTAGTGTACCGGGAGACCATCGGGAGGGGTATTTCGACCCAAGAGGCTACATGGACTGTGGGAGAGTGAATACCAGCCCTTAGTAGGCTGGTGGAAGTCCCACACAAGGCCCATGCGGCTGGGAAGAAAATCCCAAAGAGAAAAAGGTGGGAAAAGGCAAAAAAAAGCCAAAATAAGGAGGAGTCCTAGTCCTACTAGGATTGGAGGAGGAATCCTCCTCTCCTCTTGGTTCGGCCGAAGCCTAGATTTCTTGTCCATTGGGACAAGCCTCCTCCTAACTTCCTATTATATATACTAGAGGTTTTAGGGTTTTTGCACTAGATTTTCAGCCATGTGCTACCCGTTCCTCTAGTGCATAGTTTCTCCTCTAAAACGGTTTTCTGCAGTGCTTAGGCGAAGCCCTACCGGAATTGCTCCACCACCATCGTCACGGCGCCGTCACACTGCTGGAGAACTCATCTACCTCTCCGCTCCCTCTTGCTTGATCAAGAAGGCGGAGATTGTCATCGAGCTATACGTGTGCTGAACGCGGAGGTGTCGTCCGTTCGGTGCTTGATCGGGACGGATCGTGATTGGATCACGGGACGCTTGGTGATTTTGATCGCGAAGACGTTCGACTACACCAACCGCGTTTCTTAACGCTTCCCGCTTGGCGATCTACAAGGGTATGTAGATCCACTCTCCCTCTCGTAGATGCTCATCACCATGGATAGGTCTTGCGTGAACGTAGGAAATGTTTTGTTTCCCATGCGACGTTCCCCAATGGTGGCATCATCAGCTAGGTCTATGTGTAGATGAGATCTCGAGTAGAACACAAAGAGTTTGTGGGTGTTGATGCTTAGATTGCTTCCTCCCTTGGTCGTGTTTTGGTTCAGCGGTATTGTGGGATGAAGCGGCCCGGACCAACATTACTCGTACGCTTACGAGAGACCGGTTCCCTCAACTACAACTTGTTGCAAAAGATGGCTGGCGGGTGGCAGTTTCTCCTACTTTAGTTGGATCGGATTCGACAAAGGCGGTCCTTGAGAAGGTTGAAAAGCAACTTATGTATCACCGTTGTGGTTTATGCATAGGTGAGAATTGTTCTTGCTAGATACCCATAGCAACCACGTAAAACATGCAACAACAATTAGAGGACGTCTACCTTGTTTTTGCAGGGTATGTTGTGATGTGATATGTCCAATTACATGATGTGATATATGTGATGTATGAGATGATCATGTGTTGTATAGAATATCACGACTTGCATGTCGATGAGTACGGCAACCGGTAGGAGCCATAGGATTGTCATTAATTATTGTATGACCTGTGTGTCAATCATTAAGCACTATGTAATGCTTTACTTTATCGCTAAACGGTAGCAATAGTAGTACAAGCATGATGGGCGCGACAACCCCGATGGCGACACATTGATGGAGATCAAGATGATGGAGATCATGGTCTCGTGCCGGTGACGATGGAGATCATGTCGGTGCTTTCAAGATGGAGATCAAAAGCACAAGTTCATGGCCATATCATGTCACTTATGATTTGCATGTGATGTTAATCCTTTTATGCACCTTGTTTTGCTTAGGACGACAGTAGCATTATAAGGTGATACCTCACTTAAATTTCAATATGAATTGTGTTCTCCCCGAGTGTGCACCGTTGCGAAAGTTCGTCGTGTCGAGACACCACGTGATGATCGGGTGTGATAGACTCTACGTTCACATACAATGGGTGCAAGCTAGTGTTGCACATGCAGAACACTCGGGTTAAACTTGACAAGCCTAGCATGTACAGACATGGCCTCGGAACACAAGAGACCAAAAGGTCGAACATGAGTCATATAGTAGATATGATCAACATGATGATGTTCACCATTGAAACCACCTCAACTCACGTGATGATCAGACTTGAGTTGGTGAATTTTGATCATGTGACACTCAGATGACCCGAGGGATGTCAATTTGAGTAGGAGCTTTAGTAATTTGATTAACTAAACTCATTATCTTGAACAATAGTCTAAGTAACCTTTGCATATTTATTTTGTAGATCAATGGCTCGCGTAGTAGCACCCTTGAATTTTAATATGTTCCTAGAGAAAGCTAAGTTGAAATATGATGGAAGTAACTTTGTTGACTGGGTCCGTAATCTCAGGATTATCCTCATGGCTTCCCAGAAATCATATGTCGTTGATGCGCCGCTTGGTGACCAACCAGAAGACATGTCATCCGGAGACGTTAAGAACGCTTGGGAGGCACGTCCTAGAGATTACTCAATAGTTCAGTGTGCAATATTGTATGGCTTAGAACCGGGACTTCAAAGACATTTTGAATGTCATGGAGGATATGAGATGTTCCAGGAGTTGAAGTTTATCTTTCATAAGAATGCCCGAATCGAGAGGTATGAGACCTCCGATAAGTTCTATGTTTGCAAGATGGAGGAGAACAGGTCTATCAGTGAACATATACTCAGAATGTCTGGGTTTTCGACTCGTCTAGCGGAGTTGGGAATTGCCCTTCCGCCAGAGGCGAACACTGGCAGAGTTCTTCAATCACTGCCACCTAGTTACAAGAGCTTTGTTATGAACTATAACATGCACGGGATGAACAAGCCAGTCGCAGAGCTGTTTGCGATGCTAAAAGTCGCTGAGTCTGAAATCCAGAAAGAACATCAAGTGTTGATGGTCAATAAAACCACTAGTTTCAAGAAGAATGGCAAGGGCAAGGGCAAGAAGGGTAAAACCAAGAAGGATGGCAAAGAAGTTGCTACTCCTGTAAAGAAGCCCAAGCATGGACCCAAGCCAGAAACTGAGTGCTTTCATTGCAAGGGAAGTGGTCATTGGAAGCGGAACTGCCCCAAGTACCTGGCTGACAAGAAGGTGGCCAACGACAAACAAGGTATATATGATATACATGTTCTTGATGTGTACCTTACTAGCTCTCGTTGTAGTGCCTGGGTATTTGATACCGATTCGGTTGCTCATATTTGCAACTCAAAACAGGAACTACGGAATAGACGAAGGCTGGCAAAGGATGAAGTGACGATGTGCGTGGGAAATGGTTCCAAGGTTGATGTGATCGCCATCGATACGCTCTCTCTTCGATTACCATCGGGATTAGTGATGAACCTGAATAATTGTTATTTAGTGCCTGCGTTAAGCATGAACATTATATCTGGATCTTGTTTATTGCGAGACGGTTACTCATTTAAATCAGAGAATAAAGGTTGTTCTATTTATATGAGTAATATCTTTTATGGTCATGCACCCAATGTGAGGGGTTTATTCATATTGAATCTTCATAGTGATGATACACATGTTCATAACATTGATGCCAAAAGATGTAGAGTTGATAATGATAGTACCACTTTCTTGTCGCAGTGCCGTTTAGGTCATATTGGTGTAAAACGCATGAGGAAGCGCCATGCTGATGGACTTTTGGAGTCACTTGATTTTGAATCACTTGAAACATGTGAACCATGCCTCATGGGCAAGATGACTAAAACGCCATTCTCTGGAACAATGGAACGGGCAAATGACTTATTGGAAATTATACATACTAATGTGTGTGGTCCAATGAATGTTACAGCGCGTGGTAGATATCGTTATTTTCTCACCTTCACTGATGACTTAAGTAGATATGGGTATATTTACTTAATGAAACACAAGTCTGAAACGTTTGAAAAGTTCAAGCAATTTCAGAGTGAAGTTGAGAATCATCGTAGAAGATTAAATTCCTGCGATCTGATCGAGGAGGTGAATATCTGAGTTATGAGTTTGGTAGTCACTTAAGATAGTGTGGAACTGTTTCACAGTTGACACCGCCTGGAACACCATAGCGTAATGGTGTGTTCGAACGTCGTAATCGAACCTTATTAGATATGGTGCGTTCTATGATGTCTCTTGCTGATTTGCCACTATCGTTTTGGGGTTATGCATTAGAGACAATTGCATTCACTTTAAATAGGGCACCATCAAAATCCGTTGCGATGACACCATATGAACTATGGTTTGGCAAGAGGCCAAAGTTGTCGTTTCTTAAAGTTTGGGGATGTGATGCTTGTGTCAAAAAGCTTCAGCCTGAAAAGCTGGAACCCAAAGCGGAGAAATGCGTCTTCATAGGATACCCAAAAGAGACAGTCGGTTATACCTTCTATCTCAGATCGAAGGAAAGTGTTCGTCGCTAAGAACGAAACATTTCTTGAGAAAGAGTTTCTCTCAAAAGAATTGAGTGGGAGGAAAATAGAGCTTGATGAGGTTATTGAACCTTTACTGCAACCAGAGAGTAGCGTAGCGCAGAAAGATGTTTCTATGAAGCCTATGACAGTTGAAGAGGAAGTTAATGATGATGATCATGAAGCTTCGGATCAAGTTACTATTGAACCTCGTAGGTCGACAAGGGCACGTACTGCTCCTGAGTGGTACGGCAACCCTATCTTGGAGGTCAGGTTGTTGGACAACAATGAACCTACGAGCTATGGAGGAGCAGTGATGGGCCCGGATTCCGAGAAATGGTTAGAGGCCATGAAATCCGAGATGGGATCCATGTATGAAAACAAAGTATGGACTTTGGAAGTATTACCTGAAGGGCGAAAGGCCATTTAGAACAAATGGATCTTTAAGAAGAAGAAGGACGCGGACGGTAATGTCACCGTCTATAAAGCTCAACTTGTGGCAAAGGGTTTTTCACAAGTTCAAGGAGTTGACTACGATGAGATATTCTCACCCGTAGCGATGCTTAAGTCTGTCTGCTTATTTTGACTATGAAATTTGGCATATGGATGTCAAAACAACATTCCTCAACGGTTTCCGTGAGGAAGAGTTGTATATGATGCAACCAGAAGGTTTTGTCGATCCAGAGAATGCTGACAAAGTTTGCAAACTCCAGCGATCCATTTATGGGCTGGTGCAAGCATCTCGGAGTTGGAATAAGCGCTTTGATGAGGTGATCAAAGCGTTTGGGTTTATACAAGTTTATGGAGAAGCTTGTATTTACAAGAAAGTGAGTGGGAGATCTATAGCATTTCTAATATTATATGTGGATGACATATTGCTGATTGGAAACAATATAGAAATGCTGGAAAGGGTGAAGGAATATTTGAATAAGAGTTTTTCAATGAAGGACCTAGGAGAAGCTGCTTTCATATTAGGCAATAAGATCTATAGAGATAGATCGAGACGCTTAATAGCACTTTCAGAGAGCACATACCTTGATAAAGTTTTGAAGAAGTTCAAAATGGATCAGTCCAAGAAGGGGTTCTTGCCTGTGTTACAAGGTGTGAACTTGAGTAAGACTCAATGCCCAGTGATTGCAAAAGATAGAGAAAAGATGAGTGTCATCCCCTATGCTTCAACCATAGGCTCTATCATGTATGCAATGTTGTGCACAAGACCCGATGTCAGCCTTGCCATAAGTACGGCCGGAAGGTTTCAAAGTGATCCTGGAATGGAGCACTGGACGGCGGTCAAGAATATCCTTAAGTACCTGAAAAGGACTAAGGAAATGTTTTTCGTTTATGGAGGTGATGAAGAGCTCGTCGTAAAGGGTTACGTCGATGCAAGCTTTGACGCTGATCCGGATGACTCTAAGTCACAAACCGGATACGTATTTATTCTCAACGGTGGAGCAGTAAGTTGGTGCAGTTCCAAGCAAAGTGTGGTAGCCGATTCTACATGCGAAGCAGAGTACATCGCAGTCTTGGAGGCATCGAAGGAAGGTGTTTGGATGAAGCAGCTCATGACAGATCTTGGAGTAGTGCCCAGTGCACTGAATCCAATGAGCATGTTTCGTGACAACACTGGTGCTATTGCTCTGGCCAAGGAACCAAGGTTTCACAAGAGGACCAGACACATAAAGCGACGCTTCAACTCCATCCGCGATTACATCGAGGAAAAGGACATAAATTTTTGCAAAGTGCACATGGATATGAATGTTGTAGACCCATTGACTAAACCTCTTCCAAGGGCTAAACATGATCAACACCAGAACTGCATGGGTGTTCGATTCATTACAATGTAAATCACATAGTGATGTGAACTAGATTATTGACTCTAGTGCAAGTGGGAGACTATTGGAAATATGCCCTAGAGCCAATAAATAAAGTGTTTATTATAATATTTCCTTGTTCATGATAATCGTTTATTATCCATGCTACAATTGTATTGATTGGAAACACATTACATGTGTGGGTAAATAGACAACACTTTGTCGCTACTATGCCTCTAGTGAACTAGCTCGCTGGTCAAAGATGGTCAAGGTTTCCTAGCCACTGACATGTGATGTCATTTGATAATGGGATCACATCATTAGGAGAATGATGTGATGGACAAGACCCAAACTACAAACGTAGCATATGATCGTGTCAGTTTATTGCTACTGTTTTCTGCATGTCAAGTATATGTTCCTATGACCATGAGATCATGCAACTCACGGACATCGGAAGAGTGCCTTGTGTGTATCAAACATCGCAACGTAACTGGGTGACTATAAAGGTGCTCTACAGGTATCTTTGAGGGTGTTTGTTGGTTTGGCATGGATCAAGACTGGGATTTGTTACTCCGTGTGACGAAGAGGTATCTCAGGGCCCACTCGATAATACAACATCACAATCAGCCTTGCAAGCAATGTGCCTAAGTGTTAGTCACGGGATCTTGTATTACGGAACGAGTAAAGAGACTTGCCGGTAGTGAGGTTGAACTAGGTACGGAGATACCGATGATCGAATCTCGGGCAAGTATAATACCGAAGAACAAAGGGAACATCATACGGGATTAACTGAATCCTTGACATAGAGGTTCGACCGATAAAGATCTTTGTAGAATATGTAGGAACCAATATGGGAATCCATGTCCCGCTATTGGTTATTGACCGTAGAGGTATCTCGGTCATGTCTACATAGTTCTCGAACCCGCAGGGTCTGCACACTTAAGGTTTGGTGACGTTTCGGTAGTATAGAGTTATGCATGATGGTGACTGAAGGTTGTTTGGAGTCCTAGATGAGATCATGGACGTCATGAGGAGCTCCGGAATGGTCCGGAGGTAAAGATTGATATATAGGAAGTCCTATTTTGGTCGCCGGAAAAGTTTTGGGCTCATAGGTAGTGTACCGGGAGACCATTGGGAGGGGTATTTCGACCCAAGAGACTGCATGGGCTGTGGGAGAGTGAATACCAGCCCTTAGTAGGCTGGTGGAAGTACCACACAAGGCCCATGTGTCTGGGAAGAAAAGCCCAAAGAGAAAAAGGTGGAAAAAGGCAAAAAGGCCAAAATAAGGAGGAGTCCTAGTCCTACTAGGATTGGAGGAGGAATCCTCGTCTCCTCTTGGTTCGGCCGAAGCCTAGATGGCTTCGCCCTTGGGCCAAGCCTCCTCCTATCTTCCTCTTATATATACTAGAGGTTTTAGGGGTTTTGCACTAGATTTTCAGCCATGTGCTACCCGTTCCTCTAGTGCATAGTTTCTCCTCTTGATCGGTTTTCTGCAGTGCTTAGGCAAAGCCCTGCCGGAATTGCTCCACCACCATCGTCGCGGCGTCGTCACGCTGATGGAGAACTCGTCTACCTCTCCGATCCCTCTTTCTGGATAAAGAAGGTGGAGATCGTCATCAAGCTCGACGTGTGTTGAACGCGGAGGTGTCGTCCGTTCGGTGCTTGATCGGGACGGATCGTGATTGGATCGCGGGACGCTCGGCGATTTGGATCGCGAAGACGTTTGGCTACACCAACCGCGTTTCTTAACGCTTCTCGCTTAGCGATCTACAAGGGTATGTAGATCCACTCTCCCTCTCATAGATGCTCATCACCATGGATAGGTCTTGCGTGAGCGTAGGAAATTTTTTGTTTCCCATGAGACGTTCCCCAATAGAACTTGGGTAGAACCAATCTAGAGATCTGAGAGGGATGTTTTGTTGAGGAAACTTCCCTCCCGGAAGGGGAAATCGAAGCCATCGTCATCACCAATGATCCTCTCATCGAGAGGGGCTCAATCTCCATCAACATCTTCACCAGCACCATCTCCTCTCCAAACCCTAGTTCATCTCTTGTATCCGATCTTTGTCTCAACACCTCAGATTGGTACCTGTGGGGTGCTAGTAGTGTTGATTACTCCTTGTAGTTGATGCTAGTTGGTTTACTTGGTGGAAGATCATATGTTAAGATCAACAACAACAACAACAAAGCCTTTAGTCCCAAACAAGTTGGGGTAGGCTAGAGGTGAAACCCATAAGATCTCGCGACCAACTCATGGTTCTGGCACATGGATAGCAAGCTTCCACGCACCCCTGTCCATGGCTAGTTCTTTGGTGATGCTCCAGTCCTTCAAATCTCTCTTTACGGACTCTTCCCATGTCAAGTTCGGTCTACCCCGACCTCTTTTGACAATATCAGCATGCTTAAGCCGTCCGCTATGCACTGGGGCTTCTGGAGGCCTTCGCTGAATATGCCCAAACCATCTCAGACGATGTTGGACAAGCTTCTCTTCAATTGGCGCTACCCCAACTTTATCTCGTATATCATCATTCCGGATGCGGTCCTTCCTTGTGTGGCCACACATCCATCTCAACATGCGCATCTCTGCCACACCTAACTGTTGCACATGTCGTCTTTTAGTCGGCCAACACTCAGTGCCATACAACATTGCGGGTCGAACTGTCGTCCTATAGAACTTGCCTTTTAGCTTTTGTGGCACCCTCTTATCACAAAGAATGCCAGAAGCTTGGCGCCACTTCATCCATCCGGCTTTAATTCGATGGTTCACATCTTCATCGATATCCCCATCCTTCTGCAACATTGACCCCAAATATCGAAAGGTGTCCTTCTGAGGCACCACTTGCCCATCAAGGCTAACATCCTCCCCCTCCTCCTTCCTAGTAGTACTGAAAGCGCACCTCATGTACTCAGTTTTAGTCCTACTAAGTCTAAAACCTTTCGATTCCAAGGTTTGCCTCCATAACTCCAACTTCCTGTTGACCCCCGTCCGACTCTCATCGACTAGCACCACATCGTACGCAAAGAGCATACACCATGGGATATCTCCTTGTATATCCCTTGTGACCTCATCCATCACCAAGGCAAAAAGATAAGGGCTCAAAGCTGACCCTTGATGCAGTCCTATCTTAATGGGGAAGTCGTTAGTGTCTCCATCACTTGTTCGAACACTTGTCACAACATTATCATACATGTCCTTGATGAGGGTAATGTACTTTGTTGGGACTTTGTGTTTCTCCAAGGCCCACCACATAACATTCCGCGGAATCTTATCATAGGCCTTCTCCAAGTCAATGAACACCATATGCAGGTCCTTCTTTTGCTCCCTATATCTCTCCATAAGTTGTCGTACCAAGAAAATGGCTTCCATGGTCGATCTCCCAGGCATGAAACCAAACTAATTTTTGGTCACGCTTGTCATTCTTCTTACACGGTGCTCAATGACTCTCTCCCATAGCTTCATTGTATGGATCATCAGCTTAATTCCACGGTAATTAGTACAACTCTGAACATTCCCCTTGTTCTTGAAGATTGGTACTAATATACTCCGTCTCCTTTCTTCTGGCATCTTGTTTGCCCGGAAAATGAGGTTGAAAAGTTTGGTTAGCCATACTATCGCTATGTCCCCGAGGCCTCTCCACACCTCAATGGGGATACAATTGAGGCCCGTCACCTTGCCTCCTTTCATCCTCTTTAAAGCCTCCTTGACCTCCGACTCCTGGATTCGCCTCACAAAATGCCTGCTAGTATCATCAAAGGAGTCATCCAGGTCAATGGTAGAGCTCTCACTCTCCCCATTGAACAGCTTGTCAAAGTACTCCCGCCATCTATGCTTAATCTCCTCGTTCTTCACCAGGAGTTGATCTGCTTCGTCCTTCATGCACTTGATTTGGTCAACATCCCTCGTCTTCCTCTCTCGGCTCTTGGCCATCTTATAGATGTCCATTTCGCCTTCCTTCGTGTCTAACCTTTGGTAGAGGTCCTCATACGCCCGACCCCTTGCTTCCCTCACAGCTCGCTTTGCGGCCTTCTTTGCCATCTGGTACTTCTCTATGTTGTCTGCACTCCTATCCAGATATAGGCATCTGAAACAATCTTTCTTCTCCTTGATTGCCTTCTGGACAACATCATTCCACCACCAGGTATCTTTAGCTTCTCTTCTACTTCCCCTGGACACTCCAAACTCCTCTGAGGCCACCTTACGAATGCAAGTCGCCATCTTCATCCACATGTTGTCTGCATCACCTCCTTCCTCCCAAGGGCCCTCCTTAACGACCCTCTCCTTGAACACCTGAGCTATCTCCCCCTTGAGCTTCCACCACTTTGTTCTAGCGACTTTGGCATGCTTGTCCCGCTGGACACGAATCCGAAAGCGGAGGTCAGCAACCACAAGCTTATGCTGGGGGACAACACTCTCTCCAGGTATCACCTTACAGTCTAGGCATGCACGCCTGTCTTCTCTTCTCAAGAGGATGAAATCAATTTGGCTAGAGTGCTGCCCACTACTGTAAGTCACTAGATGTGATTCTCTCTTCTTAAAGAAGGTGTTAGCTACGATCATGTCGTAGGCTAACGCAAATCTTAAGACATCTTCTCCTTCTTGATTCCTGATGCCATAGCCAAATCCCCCATGCACCCCTTCAAAACATGTGTTAGATGTGCCCACGTGGCCATTGAGGTCTCCTCCTATGAAGAGCCTCTCGCCGATCGGTACACTCCTAACCAAGTCCTCCAGGCCTTCCCAGAATTCCCTCTTGGTGTTCTCATTGTGGCCTAGTTGTGGGGCATATGCGCTGATAACGTTGAGGACTAAGTCCCCAACTACCAGCTTGACCAGGATAATCCGGTCCCCACGTCTCTTGACGTCTACCACTCCATCCTTGAGGCTCTTGTTGATCAAGATGCCTACTCCATTTATGTTTGCAACCGTCCCCGTGTACCACAGCTTGAAGCCGGTACCCTCCACCTCCTTCGCCTTCTGTCCCCTCCATTTGGTCTCTTGGACACAAAGGATACCAATGCCTCTCCTCACCGTTGTATCAACTACCTCCCGAAGCTTACCTGTCAGAGACCCTACGTTCCAGCTACCTAATCGAATCCTCCTAGGCTCGGCTAGCTTCCTTACCCTTCGCACTCGTCGAGTCAAATGCGAAGAGCCTCGCTCATTTTCCACTACACCCGGGCGACGATGTAGCGCGCCACTCAGGATGCGACGACCCGATCCTCGCTCACTTGCGACCGTATCCAGATCACGATACGGTGCGCCACCTGGGGGGTGACGGCCCGACCCTTGCCCATTTTCCACCACACCCGGGTTCCGATGTGGCGCGTCGCTGAGAGGGTATCATATGTTAAGATCCTTAATGATAATTAATACTCCTCTGATCTTGAACATGACATGCTTTTTGATTACTTACGTTTGTTTCTAAGGACATGGGATAAGTCTTGTTATAAGTAATCATGTGAATTTGGTATTCGTTTGATATTTTGATGAGATGTATGTTGTCTCTCCTCTAGTGGTGTTATGTGAACGTCGACTACATAACACTTCACCCTTATTTGGGCCTAGGGGAAGACATTGGGAAGTAATAAGTAGATGATGGGTTGCTAGAGTGACATAAGCTTAAACCCTAGTTAATGCGTTGCTTCGTAAGGGGCTGATTTGGATCCATATGTTTCATGCTACGGTTAGGTTTACCTTAATTCTTTTTCGTAGTTGCGTATCCTTGCGATAGGGGTTAATCACAAGTGGGAGGCTTGTCCAAGTAAGGGCAGCACCCAAGCACCAATCCACCAACATATCAAATTATCAAAGTAACGAACGTGAGTCAAATGAGCATGATAAAAACTAGCTTAACAGAAGTTCCCATGTGTCCTCGGGAGCGTTTTGCTTTATATAAGAGTTTGTCCAGGCATGTCCTTTGCTATAAAATGGATTGGGCTACCTTGATGCACCTTTGCTACACTTGTTACTTGTTACTCATTACGAATTATCTTATCACAAAATTATCTGTTACCAATAATTTCAGTGCTTGCAGAGAATACCTTACTGGAAACCGCTTGTCATTTCCTTTTGCTCCTCCTTGGGTTCAACACTCTTAATTATCGAAAGGACTACGATAGATCCCCTATACTTGTGGGTCATCAAGACTCTTTTCTGGCGTCGTTGCCGGGGAGTGAAGCGCCTTTGATAAGTGGAACATGGTAAGGAAAAATTTATATAGTGTGCTGAAATTTACTGTCACTTGTCACTATGGAAAGTAATCCTTTGAGGGGCTTGTTCGGAGTATCTTCACCTAGACCGGACACACAAAGAGTTGTACCTCAACCTATTGAACCTACTAAAAATATTTATTATGAAATTCCTTCGGGCATGATAGAGAAACTGCTAGCTAATCCTTATGCAGGAGATAGAACACTACATCTTGATTTGCATCTAATCTATCTGGATGAAGTTTGTGGATTATTTAAGCTTGTAGGTCTACCTAAGGATCGCGTCAAGAAGAAGATCTTTCCTTTATCTTTGAAGGAGAAGGCATTGACATGGTGTAGGCTATGTGATGATATTGGATCATGGAGTTACAACCGATTGAAGATGGAATTTCATCAGAAGTTCTACCCTATGCATCTAGTTCAGCGTGATCGGAATTATATTTATGACTTTTGGCCTCGTGAAGGGGAAAGAATCGCTCAAGCTTGGGGGAGGATTAAGTCAATTTTATATTCATGCCCCAATCATGAGCTCCCGAGGGAAATTATTATTCAAAAAATTAATGCTCGGTTTTCTCGTAATGATCAATCCATGCTTGATACTTCTTGTGTTGGTTCCTATATGAAGAAAGATGTTGATTTGAAATGGGTTTTATTGGAAAGAATTAAACGCAACTCTCAAGATTGGGAACTCGACGAAGGTAAGGAGTCAGGTATGAACCTTAAGTTTGATTGTGTTAAATCTTTTGTGGACACCAATGCTTTTCGTGAATTTAGCACTAAATATGGACTTGACTCTGAGATAGTAGCTTCTTTTTGTGAATATTTTGCTACTCATGTTGATCTCCCCAAGGGGAAGTGGTTTGAATATCATCCTCCCATTGAAGTGAAAGTAGTTGAACCTATTAAAGTTGAAGAGAAAACTATTACTTATAATGTTGATCTTGTTATTCCCACTGCTTATATTGAGAAACCACCTTTCCTTGTTAGAATAAAGGATCATGCTAAAGCTTCAACTGTGGTTCGTAAGAGATGTTCTAGAACACCTACACCCCCTGAGAAAATTAAAGTTGAACCTAGTATTGTTATGGTTAAGGATCTCTTGGTTGATAATATTGATGGGCATGTTATTCAATTTTGTGATGAAGCTCCTAGAATTGCTAAACCTGATGCTAAAGATAAACATAGACCCATCGTTGGCACGCCTGTTGGTTCTGTTAAAATAGGAGATCACTGTTATCATGGCTTATGTGATATGGGTGCTAGTGTGAGTGCAATTCCCTTTTCCTTATATAAAGAGATTATGAATGATATTGCACCAGCTGAGTTAGAGGAAATTGATGTTACAATTAAGCTTGCTAATAGAGACACTAGATCACCAGTTGGGATTATTAGAGATGTTGAAGTCTTGTGTGGGAAAATAAAATATCCTATTGATTTTCTTGTTCTTGGTTCCCCACAAGATGATTTTTGTCCCATTATATTTGGTAGACCTTTCTTGAATACCATTAATGCCAGGATAGATTGTGAGAAGGAAACGGCTACCGTAAGTTTTGGGGATACATCTCATGAGTTTAATTTCTCTAAATTTCGTAGGCAACCCCATGATAAAGAATTGCCTAGTAAGGATGAAATTATTGGTCTTGCCTCTATTGTTGTGCCTCCTACTGATCCTTTAGAGCAATATTTGCTAGACCATGAAAATGACATGCATATGAATGAAAGGAATGAAATAGATAGGATTTTATTTGATCAGCATGCTATCCTGAAACACAACTTTCCTATTGAAATACTTGGGGATCCTCCTCCACCCAAGGGTGATCCCGTGTTTGAGCTTAAACAATTACCAAATACTTTGATATATGCTTATCTTCATGAAAAGAAGATATATCATGTTATTATTAGTGCTAACCTTTCAGAGCATGAAGAACAGAGATTATGGAAAACTCTGAAGAAGCACCGTGCTGCTATTGGATATACTCTTGATGATCTTAAGGGCATTAGTCCCACTCTATGTCAGCACAAAATTAAAATGGAGCCTGATGCTAAACCAGTTGTTGATCATCAACAACGATTGAATCCTAAAATGAAGGAAGTGGTAAGAAATGCAATAGTAAAGCTTCTAGAGGCATGTATCATTTACCCTATTCCTGATAGTAGATGGGTTAGTCTAGTTCATTGTGTCCCTAAATAGGAGTTATTACTATAGTTCCTAATGATAAAAATGAATTGATCCCGCAAAGAATCGTTATAGGTTATAGAATGGTAATTGATTTTAGGAAGTTTAATAAAGCTACTAGAAAAGATCATTACCCTCTACCTTTCATTGATCAAATGCTAGAAAGATTATCCAAACATACACATTTCTGCTTTCTAGATGGTTATTTTGGTTTCTCTCAAATACCTGTGTCAAAAGAGGACCAAGAGAAGACCACCTTTACCTGCCCTTTTGGTACCTTTGCTTATAGACGTATGCCTTTTGGTTTATGCAATGCACCTGCTACCTTTCAAAGATGCATGACTGCTATATTCTCCGATTTTTGTGAAAGGATTGTTGAGGTTTTCATGGATGATTATTCCATTTACAGAACTTCTTTTGATGATTGTTTGAGCAACCTTGATCAAGACTTGCAGAGATGTGAAGAAACTAATCTTGTCTTGAATTGTGAGAAGTGCCACTTTATGGTGAATGAAGGCATTGTCTTGGGACATAAAATTTCCAAAAGAGGTATTGAAGTTGACAAGGCTAAAGTTGATCCTATTGAAAAAATGCCTTGTCCTACGGATATCAGAGGTATAAGAAGTTTCCTTGGACATGCTGGTTTCTATAGGAGATTTATTAAAGATTTATAGGCCTCTCACTAATCTTTTGCAAAAAGATGTTCCATTCGTTTTTTCTGATGATTGTGTAGAAGCTTTTGAAATTCTCAAGAATGCTTTGATTTCTGCACCTGTTGTTCAACCACCTGATTGGAACCTACCCTTTGAAATTATGTGCGATGCTAGTGATTATGCCGTTGGTGCTTGCTACTTCTCGAGCATGTGTTGGTTCCTCGTGAAGAGAACCGGTTTGATGTAGCAAACTAGATAAGTATTTCCCTCAGTTTTTGAGAAACAAGGTATCAATCCAGTAGGAGAAACAAGCGAGTCACCAATAGATGTACCTGCACAAAGAATCAAACTCTTGCACCCAACGCTATAAAGGGGTTGTCAATCCCTTCACGGTTACTTGCAAGGATGAGATCTAATAGAGATAGATATAATAGGATGCTTGAACAGAAAGTAAAAGTAAAAGTAAAAATAGGGCAACAAGTATTTTTGGTATTTTTGGTTTTAGATCTGAAAGTATAATATGGAAAATAGACCCGGGGGCCATATGTTTCACTAGATGGCTTCTCTTGTGATGGCAAGTCCTACGGTGGGTGAACAAATTACCATCGAGCAATTGATAGAAAAGCGAATAATTATGAAGATATTCAACGCAATGATTATGCATATAGACATCACGTCCGTGACAAGTTGTCACAACCCTAGCAAGTGTCTAGGCTAGCATTGTGTTTGCATCATCATCATCATCATTGCATCAATATGAAATGGGGAGAAAGAAAGAAACCCTAAGCATTTTATGAATTAAAGGAATTCCAAACAAATGAAATTTCAACAAATCCAAAATGCCCATAAAAAATGTTCCCTATGTCTGATAATTGAGGACATGGATATACCAGGGACCATTTTAGTTATTTGAACATTTTAAATAATTTAAATTAATGATTTAAGTCTCTGATAATGACAAATAAAATCATTATCAGTAATTCTGATTTCAAAACCCCTGAAACTTTTTGAATAGGTTTGAAATATTCAAACTCTATTTTAGAAATTGTTTGGGGATAATTTGAAAGTCATTTGAATCTGGAAATAATATAAACAAAGGTCAGAAAAATAAAAAAAACAGAAGAAAGGAAAAAGAGAAAGAGAGAGAGGGAGCTTACCTGCTGGCCCATCTGGCCCAGGAGGGTCTTCTTCCTCCTGGCGTCCAGTAGGCGCGGCGTGTGGCCGCCGTGCACTCACGCCGGTGGCGCCACGCCACCTGCCTGACTGGCCCCTCCCTCGCCAGCACGACGACGGGGATAAGCTCCGAGACGCTTCCCCGCCGCTCTCTCCCTCCTCTTCCCCGCTCTTCCCTCTTCTCCTCTCGGACCCGCCATGGCCGCGTAGCTCCCCGCCGTCGTGCCGCCGTTCTAGCCACCCCTAAGCCCCGTGACCCAACCAGCAGCTCCGCACTGAGCCCTTGAAGCCCCTCGACGGAGGAATCGAGCCGGGAGCCCTCTGCTTCGCCGTCATCACCGAATCCCCTCCGTCGGTCGCCATCGGTCCTCGCCGTCGTTTGGAGCCGTCCGGTCGTCCCCGAGCCCGCCAGCCAGTCCGTCTGACTCCCTGTGAGCTTCCCGTCCTTCTCCCCCTCTCCCAGTGGTCCTCCTCGCCTCCTAGCCGCTAACCTCGCCGTTGCCGAGCTCCGTTCGCCGCCAAAGTCGTCGTGGCCATCGACTCCGGCGACCCCGCGTCCTCCCGTTGCCTAGGTGGATGCGCGCGAGCCTTAGCCGTCCGTAGGTGCCCTCCGTCAATCAAATGGTCACCGGAGGAAGATTTCCGGCGACCCCCACCGTCTCGGCTCGCCGCCGGCGGCCTCCCTCCGGCAAGTGCCAGCGTGGCGACATCATTAGTGACTAATGACCGTGCTAACCCCCCCTAGACGCTGACAGTGGGCCCTGGCCCGAGTCAAACCTCGGGTCAACTCGGGATTAACCCCTGAGTCACTGACTACAGGGGCCCACCTGCCAGTGACACTAGCCAGTCCTGAGAGGTTGACAGGCGGGTCCCACTGGTCAGATTTGACCTGGACCTGGCCCTGTTGACTGCTGACGCAAGCATGACATCAGGCTGACGCATTTAATCATTTTCTTAATAAAAATAATTCCAGAAAATGTTTAAAACTTTGAAAAATCATATAAATTAATCTGTAACTCAGATGAAAATAATTCATATATGAAAATTTATCAGAAAAATCCAATGAATCCAATGGTGCTACTCTCATGCATGATAGAGCAACCTAAATAGGTGAACATGAACATTTTAGCATTAGGTCAATATATAGAATTTGAAATGAGAACAACTTTGAACCTATATTCAAATACATTTCAAATTGACATGACCAGTAGTTACATTAGCTCATCCATGCACATCATTATGCCATGTTCATGCATCATATTTTTGCATATGTTTGTATTGAATGTTTGTCTGCGTTGCGGTAGGCCCTAATCCGGAGGATACTACTCTGTACCCCGACGAAGGAGAGAACTCTTCCGCAACCCAGCAAGGCAAGCAACCTCATTGATCATTCCGATAACATCCCACTCTCTCGTCCTGCTCTCATTTATTGCATTAGGACAAACGATCACATGTCAGTTATACACGGTAGATGATCCTATTCTTATGCATGACCTGATCTTGTCACAGTAAATAGCTAAACCTTGCAACCTAGCATACCTGGTAGATGCTTGTGCCATGATGTGCTTAGCTTACTTTGCCTGCTATTCTTGCTATGCTTAGAGTTGTGTCAAGTTGGATTCATCTGGGTGATGAACTGAGTGAAACAGTGTTGCCCGATGTGATGAGCTTATAATGAATACGATTTGGTAAAGGTAGCGATGAGAGGCTATGTAGGAGTACATAGTGGGTTGTCTCATTGGGACCGTTCTTAGGAACTGGGTTTCGTGTTTGTGATCCAAGACTAGATACTACCACACGTTGGGATACTTAACTGACCCTCTCGACTTATCAGTCGCTTAGTCTTTGGTCCAGGTATTGCAAGTAGTTTCTGGTGTTTATAGCATGCTGGAGGCCGTGCGTAGCGCTGACCCTCAGGGTGGGTTACGACGCGGTAGGCAGTGGCACGGTGTACCGAGGGTCACCCGAATGGTGGGCTTGGGAACCCTGCGCACATCGTTTGGGACCGTAGCGGAAACTTCGGCCGGACTTCCGTGCGGGTCAGTCTCAAATAGGCGGTAGCCTGGACTAGAGGTCTTATGTGATTGACGGTCGTGGCCGACTCCCTCGCTGGGCATCCGCTTGAAGGTTGCCGAGGTGCATGGTTTATGGCACACAGCGATAAGTGGCGAGAGCGTGTGTGAAGAAGTACACCCCTGCAGGGTATGGAACTATTCGAATAGCCGCGTCCTCGGATATGGACTACTTGGAGAACTTATGTTGTTCATAGATATCAAATGGAGACTTCTAAAAATCTCAAGACAAGTGTGAGTACCGTGGATGGCACTCTTCCGGAAGGGGAAGGTGATTCCATGGTGGTGTATTGAAATGGAGTTAGTGGACTCGTGTGCGATAATTAAAATTGTAACCAAGAGTTTAAAACTGAGTAGTGTAGGTTAGCCATGAGTCAAAGCTGGCTTTCTGCATAAACTCCACCACCCCTTGTTGATACATGAGCATAAATAGACTAGGTCTGTTTTAAAGACTTCCTGAGTACGATTGTATTCATCCTTGCTTAATTAATGTTGCAGAAGAGAACCAGGACCCATCAGGTGGGTTTTATCTAGACGTTGACGATGCCGAATAGCTGGTGTCCCAGCTACGATCTTGCCCGTGTGGTGGGCTGTAGATAGTCAGGCCATGTGCCTCTTTTATATTTTGCCGTCTGTACCCAGACAGCTTTAGTTTCTACTGGCTTGTATGACTATGTTTGTATGACTTGAGTGCCGGGTCATGTGACCCCTGTCTGTATGAACATATTATGCAAGGCTCGTCTGAGCCTCTTAAATAAAAGTCATGTTATTGCATGGTTATGTTGTGATGCCTTGGTTGTATCTTTGCATATCGGGCATGTCGTGCGTACGTGTGACGTGCAACGGTATGTATGGGATCCGACACCTAGTCGTGTGCCTTTAGTAGTACTCTTTACGGGAAACTGCCTCTTTGTGCTTCCACCGAGCCATGGTAGCTTGCTACTGCTCCGGACACATTGATTGACCGGCATGTATCCTTCTTTGCTGCTGTGTCTGTCCCTTCGGGGAAATGTCTCGCAGTGTAATGGAGTCCCTGTAGCCTGTTACGACTCGTCTATGTGCAGTGATGACATTCGTGTCTCGCGACGTAATGGAGTCCTTGTAACTTGCTACGACTCGTCTACACATGCTTGAGGCCGACACCTGCATTGTTGGGTTATGTATGCCTGTTTCCGTACGGATGTGCCACTTGGGTTCTATGACTAGTTATGTCGGCCCGGGTTCTTTGTTGTGTGATTGCCAACGACAAGTTCACATACGTGAGCCAAAAGACGCAAACGGTCTCGGCCAAGGTAAGTTGGCAGCCGTGGAGTACCGTGCGTGAGGCCGCAAGGTGATGTGGCTTGTTACAGTATGGAATCATATGACTTAGGATCGGGGTCCCGACACAAGTAGACCAAAACGATTCTGCATCTACTACTATTACTCCACACATCGACCGACTCCTGCCTGCATCTAGAGTATTAAGTTCATGAAGAATAGAGTAACGCATTAGGTAAGATGACATGATGTAGAGGGATAAACTCAAGAAATATGATGAAAACCCCATCTTTTTACCCTTGATGCAACAATACAATACGTGCCTCGCTACCCCTACTTTGTCACTGGGTGAGGACACCGCAAGATTGAACCCAAAACTAAGCACTTCTCATATTGCAAGAATTACCAATCTAGTTGGCCAAACCAAACCAATAACTCGAAGAGACTTGCAAAGATATGAAATCATGCATAAAAGAATTCAGGAAAGACTCAAATAATATTCATGGATAATCTGAACATAAACCCACAAATTCATCGGATCTCGACAAACACACCGCAAAAGAGTATTACATCGGATAGTTCTCCATAAAGATCATGAAGAACATGGTATTGAGAAGCAAAGAGAGAGAAGAGGCCATCTAGCTACTAGCTATGGACCCGTAAGTATGTGGTGAACTACTCATGCATCATCGGAGGGGCAATGGAGTTGATGTAGATGCCCTCCATGATCGAACCCCCCTTTGGCAGATTACTGGAAAAGGCTCCAAGATTGGATCTCTCGAGAACGGAGGCTTCTGGCGGCGGAAAAGTGTTTTCGTGGCTCGTTCTGATAATGATGGAATATGTGGGAATTTGTAGGCCGAAGATTAGGGTTAGAGGAGCTGCCGTGGGCCCACAAGCCTGCAGGCGCGGCCTACCCCCGTGGCCGCGCCCCTAGGGCTTGGGGCCCCATGGTGGCTCCTCTTCCTTGGTTCTCAAGTCTCGTAGTTTCCTTTTGTTCCTGAAAAATCATTTCGAAGGTTTTATTCCGTTTGGACTCCGTTTAATATTCCTTATCTACGAAACTCAAAAACAAGGGAAAAACAGAAACTGGCACTAGGCTCTAGATTAATAAGTTAGTCCCCAAAATAATATAAAATAGCATATTAATGCATGTAAAACATCCAAAACAAATAATATAATAGCATGGAACAATCAAAAATTATAGATACGTTGGAGACGTATCAGCATCCCTAAGCTTAATTCTTGCTCGTCCTCGAGTAGGTAAATGATAAAAACAGAATTTTTGATGTGGAATGCTACCTAACATATTTATCCATGTAATATATTCTTTATTGTGTCATGAATATTCAGATCCGTAAGATTCGAAACAATAGTCTAATATTGACATAAAAATAGTAATACTTCGAGCACACCAACAAGGTAGTCATGTCCTTTCGAAATAACATGGCCTTTGAAAGTCATCCCTACAAAATCATATGGTCTGGCTATGCTCCATCTTCCCCACACAAAGTATCTAAATCATGCACAACCCCGATGAACAAGTCAAGCAATTGTTTCACACTTTGCGTGTTCTCAAACCTTTTCAACTCTCACGCAATACATGAGCGTGAGCCATGGACATAGCATTATAGGTGTAATAGAATATGGAGGAGGTGCAAAGGGAAAAAGGAGAGGATAGTCTCACATCAACTAGGCATATCAACGGGCTATGGAGATGCCCGTCAATATATATCAATGTGAGTGAGTAGGGATTGCCATGCAACAAATGCACTTAGACATATAAGTGTATGAAAGCTCAAAAAGAAAACTAAGTGGTCGTGCATAATGAATATCCACTTGTTATATGAAAGTGACAAAATAGGAGACTCTCTATCATGAAGATCATGGTGCTACTTTGAAGCATAAGTGTGGAAAAGGTAGTAGCAATTGTCCCTTCTCTCTTTCTCTCATTTTTTTTATTTTGGTGGGCTTCTTTGGCTCTTTTATTTTTTGTTTGGGCTTCGCTGGCCTCTTTTATTTTTTTTAAAGTCCTGATACTCATCCCAACTTGTGAGGGAGTCATAGCCTCCATCATCCTTTTCTCTCATGGGACAATGCTCTGTTAATGAAAAAGCATCATACTTTTATTTACTTATAACTCAAAGAAAGAGAAAATACAACTCGATTCCTATGACAAGATATGACTCTATATGCAATATGAAGTGATGATGCAAGTCATAGAAAAAACTACATGATGGAAGTTGCATGGCAATATATCTCGGAATGGCTATGGAAATGCCATAATAGGTAGGTATGGTGGCTATTTGGAGGAATATATGGTGGCTGTTTTGAGGAAGGAGGGTTTGATGTACCGGCGAAAGTTGCGTGGTACTAGAGAGGCTAGCAAAGATGGAAGGGTGAGAGTGCGTATAATCCATGGACTTAACATTAGTTGTAAAGAAATCACATACTTATAGAAAAAGTCTATTAGTTATCAAACAAAGCATCAGACACATGCTCCTAGGGGAGAGGTTGGTAGGAACCATCGCGCGCTCCCGACCCTCACACAAAGGTCGACAATCATTAAACAAATCATGCTCCGACTTCGTTACATAACGGTTCACCATACGTGCATGCTACAGTAATCACAAGCTTTAACACACGTATCTCTTCCAATTCACAACTACTCACTAGCATGACTCTCATATTACCATCCCTATTATCTCAAAACTATATGCAAGGAATCAAACTTCTCATAGTTTTTAATGCACTTAATATGAAAGTTTTTATTATATCCCTCTTGGATGCCCATTATATTAGGACTAAATTCATAACCTAAACAAATTACTATGTTGTTTTAAGAAACTCTCAAAATAATATAAGTGAGGAACGAGAGTTTAATGGTTTCTATAAAATATAACACCACCATGCTCTATAAAGATATAAGTGAAGCACTAGAGCAACATTGCCTAGGTCAAAAGATACAAGTGAAGCACACAAAGTATTCTAACAAATTCACGATTCAGCATGTCTCTCTCAACAGATGTTTGCAACAAGGATGATCATGGCAAATTGACAAGGAAAGACGCATATCATACAAGACGCTCCAAGTAAAACACATATCATGTGGTGAATAAAAATATAGCCTCAAGTAAATTTACGGACGGATTGAAGACGAATGAGGGGATGCCTTATGGGGCATCCCCAAGCTTAGGCTTTTTGGTGTCCTTGAATATTACTTGGGGTGCCTTGGTAATCCCCAAGCTTAGGCTCTTGCCACTCTTTATTCCATAGTCCATCAAATCTTCACCCAAAACTTGAAAACTTCACAACACAAAACTCAACAAAAAAATCATGAGATCCATTAGTATAAGAAAAATAAATCACCACTTTAGGTACTTTTGTGAACTCATTATTTATTTATATTTGTTTAATACCTACTGTATTCTAACTTCTCCATGACTCATACCCCTCGATACGACCCATAGATACATCAAAATAAGCAAACAATACAAAGAAAACAAAATCTGTCAAAAACAGAATAGTCTGTAGCAATATGTAAACTTCGAACACTTATGGAACTCTAACAATTCTTAAAACTTAGTACAATCAGGTAAATTTTTATATAAATATTTTGTAAAAATTTCAGATCAATCTGACGCTCTGAAAAATTTGGAACATTCCTAGACCGAGCGCAAAAGTTTCTGTTTTTCAGCAGGATCAAATCAACAACTAGCATAGATCACCCCAAAGGTTTTACTTAGCTCAAACACTAATAAAAACACAAAAATACAATTACTACAGAAGTAATAATGTGCCAAACACACCAAAACAGAAGCGAAAAGCAGAAAGCAAAATAAAATTGGGTTGCCTCCCAACAAGCGCTATTGTTTAAAGCCCCTAGCTAGGCAAAACACAATAGCTCTAGGTATTGTCATCTTTGGTATGCAATCCATAAGTATCTCTCATAATAGATTCATAAGGTAATTTTATTTTCTTTCTAGGAAAGTGTTACATGCCCTTCCTTAATGCAAATTTGAATCTAATATTCCCTTCCTTCATATCAATAATTGCACCCATCGTTCTAAGGAAAGGTCTACCAAGAATAATAGGACATGTAGGATTGCAATCTATATCAAGAACAATGAAATCTATGGTCACATAATTCCTATTTTCAACCTTAATAACATCATTAATTCTTCCCATAGGTTTCTTTATAGTGAAATCCGCAAGATGCAAATTTAAGGAACAATCATCAAATTCACGGAAACCTAACACATCACATAAAGTTTTTGGAATTGTGGAAACACTAGCACCCAAATCACACAAAGCATGGCACTCATAATCTTTAATCTTAATCTTAATAGTAGGTTCCCACTCATCATATAGCTTTCTAGGTATAGAAACTTCCAACTCAAGTTTTTCTTCAAAAGCTTTCATCATGGCATCAACAATATGTTTAGTAAAAGCCTTGTTTTGATTATAAGCATGAGGAGAGTTCAACATGGATTGAAACAAGGAAATACAATCAATTAAGGAGTAGCTATAATGATTAAAGTCCTTGAAATCAAAAAGAGTGGGTTCATTACTATTTAAAGTTTTGACCTCTTCAATCCCACTTTTATCAATCATAGCACCAAGATCTATAAACTCCGAATCATTGGGACGCCTTTTAAATAAAGTTGACTCATCTCCAGTCCCATCCTTATCAATATTAACATTGGAAAACAAATATTCAATAGGAGTTACATCAATCACTTTAAGATCTTCATCAATATTATCACGAGAACATACTTTTTGAAGCCATTCACGCTTAGCACGAACTCTAGCGGTTCTTTCCTTAAACTCATTAATAGAAATTCTCATAGATTTTAAAGACTCATTAATATCATGCTTGGGTGGAATAGATCTAGTTTTTAAAGAATCAGTCTCAAGAGAAATTCTATCAACGTTCCTAGCCAAATCATCAATCTTGAGCAATTTTTCTTCAATCATAGCATTGAAATCTTTTTGCGTACTAATGAATTCTTTAATATTACTCTCAAAATCAGAGGGAATTTTTATTATAATTTCCATAATAATTTCTATAGGAATTACCATAATTATTAGAGGAGTTACTAGGAAACGGCCTAGCATTGAAATTACCTCTATAAGCGTTATTACAAAAATTGCTCCTACCACCAAAATTCACATACATAGATTCATTATTATTTCCAATAAAAGAAGACAAGGGAATATAATTAGGATCAATAGGAACACTCTTGCTAGCAAAAAAATTCATCAATTCAACCATCTTTTCACTCAAAGTATTAATCTCTTCAATAGCATGCACTTTTTTACTAGTAGGAGATCTTTCGGTGTGCCATTGAGAGTAATTTGTCATAATATTATCTAGGAGTTTAGTAGCTTCTCCTAATGTGATTTCCATAAAAGTGTCACCCGCGGCGGAATCTAAGAGATTCCTAGAAGCAAAATTCAATCCAGCATAAAAAAAATTGTATAATCATCCATAAACTCAAACCATGCGCGGGGCAATTCCTAATCATAAGTTTCATCCTCTCCCAAGATTGTGAAACATGCTCATGATAAAGTTTCTTAAAATTCATTATATCGTTCCTAAGGGAGATGATCTTAGCGGGCAGAAAGTACATGGAAATAAAAGCATCTTTACACTTATTCCATGAATGAATACTATTTTTAGGCAAAGATGAAAACCAAGTTTTAGCATGATCTCGTAGTGAGAATGGGAATAGCTTCAATTTAACAATATCATTGTCCACATCTTTCTTCTTTTGCATATCACACAACTCAACGAAAGTATTTAGATGGGACGCGTCATCTTCATTAGCAAGGCCGGCAAATTGTTCTTTCATAACAAGATTGAGCAAAGCATCATTAATTTCATAAGATTCCGCACTAGTGGCGGGAGCAATCGGAGTACTAATAAAATCATTATTATTAGTATTGGAAAAGTCCTACAACTTGGTATTATCTTGAGTCATCATGACAAAGCAAGCAATCTAGCACACAAGCAAGCAAAAAGCAAATGAAAAGACGAACAAAAAAGGCGAACGGAAGAAGGGCGAATAAAAAGGCAAATCTTTTTGGTATTTTTTGAAAATCATTTTAGAGGTGGGGGAGAGGAAAACGAGAGGCAAATGGAAAATAAAGTAAATGCAAGAGATGAGTTTGTGATGGGTACTTGGTAGGCTTGATGTTGATCTCCCCGCAACCAAACCAGAAACTGGCAAGTTGACGAGAGAGTTCTTATCTTGACTTGCTATGTATCTCCCCGGCAATGGCGCCAGAAATCCTTCTTGCTACTTCTCGAGCATGCGTTGGTTTCCCGTGAAGAGGAACGGTTTGATGCAGCAAAGTAGATAAGTATTCCCCTCAGTTTTTAAGAACCAATGTATCAATCCAGTAGGACATACAAGCGAGTCACCAATAGATGTACCTACACAAAGAATAAAACTCTTGCACCCAACGCTATAAAGGGGTTGTCAATCCCTTCATGGTTACTTGCAAGGATGAGATCTAATAGAGATAGATATAATAGGATGCTTGAACGGAAAGTAAAAGTAAAAGTAAAAATAGGGCAGAAAGTATTTTTGGTATTTTTGTTTTAGATCTGAAAGTATAATATTGAAAATAGACCCGGGGGACATAGGTTTCACTAGATGGCTTCTCTCATGATGGCAAGTATTACGGTGGGTGAACAAATTACTATTGAGCAATTGATAGAAAAGAAAATAATTATGAAGATACCCAAGGCAATGATTATTCATATAGGCATCACGTCCATGACAAGTAGATCGAAACGATTCTGCATCTACTACTATTACTCCACACATCGACCGACTCCTGCCTGCATCTGGAGTATTAAGTTCATGAAGAACAGAGTAACGCATTAGGTAAGATGACATGATGTAGAGGGATAAACTCAAGCAATATGATGAAAACCCCATATTTTTACCCTTGATGGCAACAATACAATACGTGCCTCTCTACCCCTACTTTGTCACTGGGTGAGGACACCGCAAGATTGAACCCAAAACTAAGGACTTCTCCTACTGCAAGAATTACCAATCTAGTTGGCCTGACCAAACCAATAACTCAAAGAGACTTGAAAAGATATGAAATCATGCATAAAATAATTCAGGAAAGACTCAAATAATATTCATGGATAATCTGAGCATAAACCCACAATTCATCGGATCTCGACAAACACACCGCAAAAGAGTATTACATCGGATAGATCTCCATGAAGATAATGAAGAACATGGTATTGAAGCACAAAGAGAGAGAGAAGAAGCCATCTAGCTACTATCTATGGACCCGTAGGTCTGTGGTGAACTACTCACGCATCATCGGAGGGGCAATGGAGTTGATGTAGATGCCCTCCATGATTGAATCCCCCTCCGACAGATTACCGGAAAAGGCTCCAACATTGGATCTCTCGGGAACGAAGGCTTCTGACAGCAAAAAAGTGTTTTCATGGCTTGTTCTGATAATGATGGAATATTTGAGAATTTATAGGCCGAAGATTAGGGTTAGGGGAGTTGCCGTGGGCCCACAAGCCTGCCCGGCACGGCCTACCCCCTGGTCGCACCCCTAGGGCTTGTGGCCCCACGATGGCTCCTTTGCCTTGGTTCTCAAGTCTCGTAATTTCCTTTGGTTCCAGGAAAAATCATTCCGAAGGCTTTATTCCGTTTGGACTCCGTTTAATATTCCTTATCTACGAAACTCAAAAACAAGGAAAAAACAGAAACTGGCACTAGGCTCTAGATTAATAGGTTAGTCCCAAAAATAATATAAAATAGCATATTAATGCATATAAAACATCCAAAACAGATAATATAATAGCATGGAACAATCAAAAATTATAGATACGTTGGAGACGTATCAGTGTTGTTCTAGGGCAAAGAGTTGATAAGAAATTAAATGTTATTCATTATGCTGGAAAAACTCTAGACAGTGCTCAAAGAAACTATGATACCACTAAAAAGGAATTTTTAGCAGTTGTGTTCGCTTGTGATAAGTTTAGACCCTATATTGTTGATTCTAAAGTAACTGTTCACACATATCATGCTGCTATTAAATATCTCATGGAAAAGAAAGATGCTAAACCTAGACTTATCATGTGGGTTCTTCTGCTACAAGAATTTGCTTTGCATATTGTTGATAGAAAGGGTGTTGATAACCCCGTAGCAGATAACTAGTCTAGGTTAGAGAATGTTCTTGATGACCCACTACCTATTGATGATAGCTTTCCTGATGAACAATTAGTTGTCATAAATGCTTCTCATAATGCTCCTTGGTATGCCGATTATGCTAATTACATTATCGCTAAATTTATACCGCCTAGTTTCACATACCAACAAAAGAAAAAGTTTTTCGATGATTTAAGACATTACTTCTGGGATGACCCACACCTTTATAAAGAAGGAGTAGATGGTGTTATTAGACCTTGTGTACCCGAGCATGAACAGGAACAGATCCTACGGAACTGTCATTCCGAGGCCTACGGAGGACACCATGCTAGACATAGGACTGCACATAAGGTATTACAATCTAGTTTTTATTGGCCTACTCTCTTCAAGGATGCTCGTAAGTTTGTCTTGTCATGTCATGAATGTCAAAGTATTGGCAATATTAGTAGACACCAGGAAATGCCTATGTATTACTCTCTTTTTATTGAACCATTTGATGTTTGGGGTTTTGATTATATGGGACCTTTTCCAACGTCCAACGAGTATACTCATATTTTAGTTGTTGTTGATTATGTTACTAAGTGGGTAGAAGCTATTCCAACTAGTAGTGCTGACCATAACACCTCTATTAAGATGCTTAAATAAGTTATTTTCCCAAGATTTGTAGTCCTGAGATATTTAATGACTGATGGTGGTTCACATTTTATTCATGGTGCTTTCCGTAAATTGCTTGCTAAGTATGATGTTAATCATAGAATTGCATCCCCTTATCATCCTCAGTCTAGTGGTCAAGTAGAATTAAGCAATAGAGAATTTAAATTGATCTTGCAAAAGACGGTTAATAGATCTAGGAAGAATTGGTCAAAGAAACTTGACGATGCATTATGGGCTTATAGAACTGCTTACAATAATCCTATGGGTATGTCTCCGTATAAAATGGTTTATGGTAAAGCATGTCAGTTACCTCTGGAGCTAGAGCATAAAGCTTATTGGGCAATCAAAGAGGTCAACTATGATTTCAAACTTGCTGGTGAGAAGAGGTTATTTGACATTAGCTCACTTGATGAATGGAGAACCCAGGCCTATGAGAATGCCAAGTTGTTTAAACAAAAAGTTAAGAGATGGCATGATAAAGGATACAAAAGCGTGAATTCAATGTAGGTGATCATGTCTTGCAATATTCCCAGTTAAGATTTTTTGCAGGAAAACTTCTCTCTAAATGGGAAGGACCATACATCATCGAGGAGGTATATCGCTCCGGTGCCATCAAGATCAACAACGTTGAAGGCACAAATCCAAAGGTGGTAAACAGGCAAACAATCAAACACTATATTTCAGGTACTCCCATTAATGTTGAAATCAATGTTATCAATACCATAACTCCCGAAGAGCATATTAGGGAGACTTACCACAATGTTTCAGACTCTAAAAAGGAATAGGTACGTGGTACGGTAAGTAAACTGACTCCAAAAGTTTCCCAATAGCTATTTTATTCAGTTTTTGTTTAAAAAATTAGGAAAATAAAAAGCAGTCTGAAGGACGCATGAGGAAGCGACAAGACTGCTAGGCATGACCACCCCCCTTGCCGCGCCTAGGGGGCTTGTCACCACCCCGTGCGGCCCCCGGACTCCATTTTCTTGTGGAACAACCCTTCGGGTCAGAAAAAATTCATTATATAATCTCCCGAAGGTTTTGACTTTCGTATCACGACAATACCTCCTGTTTTCGTTTTGAGCTGTTTCTGTAGCAGATTTAGATCGTCATGGCGTCCCCCGGTGTTCCGAAGGACAATTTTTTCGAGAAGGTCATCAACCCTTACCTTGCAGAGGTGCTGCAACACCCTCAAACCATTGAGATGCGTGAGGGGGTGTTGCACATCCGTGACGTTGAGGGGCCAAGGAAGACCGGAAGCGTGGAAACAAGGCTCGAAGCAATGGAGCAACAAGTATTCAAGTGCCAAGGGATGATCAAACGTGGACTCAATGCCAATCATATGATGATCTCGGAGTTTACCCATACACACAAGCTAGACACCAAGGACATCGTGGAGCACATCTTCAATCTTTACGAGGAAATTGAGCATCTCCAAGCCTAGATCTATGACCTGCAAAACCAAAACTATGAGTATGAATACAGGTTTAAGAGAATGAGTTTGTCTGCAGATTTGAGGATTCCATAGACTCATTCATCTTTCTACAATGGTGAGCCTATGCCTTGTAAGACGGAAGACAAGTTTCCATCTTCATCAACAACTCCACCACCATCACTTCCGAAGAAGGACACTTGAGAACATGGGTATGGGCACTCCCCTTGGCTTGTGCCAAGCTTGGGGAGGTGCCCCGGTATCATATAACATCACACATTTTTCCTTTTTCGTTTTTTCTTATCTTTCCTAGTTCGGTCCTTTTTATTTTGTTTTGATCTAGTAGAATAAAAGTTTTAGTATGATCTACCTTTTAGTTTTTGCTTTTGCTGCCCTTATGTAAGCAAGTCCGAGAGTTATATAATAAAAAGTAGTTTTGATGAGAGGGCTTTGCTAGATCACTATGCTCTTGAAAGTAATGAATATATAATAATAGAATGAAAGCAAAGAGTATACATAATGATCTTATGGGGAGTGATGACTTCACATATAAAAAGTATGTTGATTGAAATTTGTTGGGAGTTAACAAACATGGTAATTGGTCATTGGTGCAATTGAAAGGAATTGATAAAGAAAGAGAGATTTGCATATAAATATATTATCTTGGACATATTTTATGATTGTGACCACTCATTAAAATATTACATGCCAAGAAGTTGATGTTGGACAAGGAAGACAACATGATAGGTTATGTTTGCTTGCCTCCGGATAGAAGTTATATGGTTTTAGATTCTCCAACATCTAGTGCTTGTTTCCACCTCATGATAGCCAAAACCTCCGCACCAAGTAGAGATACTACTTGTGCATCCAAACACCTCAGCCCAGTTTTGCCATGAGAGTCCACCATACCTACCTATGGATTGAATAAGATCCTTCAAGTAAGTTGTCATCGGTGCAAAAAAAGGCAATAAAAATTGCACCTAAATATTTGTGATCTTTTATTGTAAGGGAAATAAGTGTTGTACGAACTTGTGATAGTGAAGAAATAAAAGCGACATACTGCATAATAAAGGTTGCTATCACAAAGGGCAATACAACGCGGGGTTCCTCTGCACTAAGAGTTTGTGCATCCAAAAACAAAAAGCGCATGACAACCTCTGCTTCCCTATACAAAGGGCCTATTTGTTACTTTTACCTTTTAGAACTTACCTTTATGCAACAGTCATGGTGGTCTTCACCAATACCTACAGACCACAAGCCTGCTAGGCGTGGCCATCGCCCTAGCCACACCAAGGAGGCTTGTGGGGCCCCTATGGCTCCTCCGACGCCCATCTTCTCCTATATGAAGCGTTTTGACCTGGAAAAAAATGAAAAGAGAGATTCCGGGATGAAGCGCCGCCATCTCGAGGCGGAACTTGGGCAGAACCAATCTAGAGCTCGGCATGACTGTTCTGCCGGGGAAACTTCCCTCCCGAAGGGGGAAACTGAAGCCATCATCATCACCAATGATCCTCTCACCAAGAGGGGGTCAATCTCCATCAACATATTCACCAGCACCATCTCCTCTCCAAACCCTAGTTCATCTCTTGTATTCGATCTTTGTCTCGACACCTCAGATTGGTACTTGTGGGTTGCTAGTAGTGTTGATTACCCCTTGTAGTTGATGCTAGGTTGTTTACTTGGTGGAAGATCATATGTTCAGATCCTTAATGATAATTAATACTCCTCTGATCTTGAACATGAACATGCTTTTTGAGTAGTTACGTTTGTTCCTAAGGACATGGGATAAGTCTTGTTATAAGTAATCATGTGAATTTGGTATTCGTTCGATATTTTGATGAGATGTATGTTGTCTCTCCTCTAGTGATGTTATGTGAACGTCAACTACATAACACTTCACCATTATTTGGGCCTAGGGGAAGGCATTGGGAAGTAATAAGTAGATGATGGGTTGCTAGAGTGACAGAGGCTTAAACCCTGGTTTATGTGCTGCTTCGTAAGGGGCTGATTTGGATCCATATGTTTCATGCTATGGTTAGGTTTACCTTAATTCTTATTTCGTAGTTGCGGATGCTTGCAATAGGGGTTAATCATAAATGGGAGGCTTGTCCAAGTAAGGGCAGCACCCAAGCATTGGTCCACCCACATATCAAATTATCAAAGTAACGAACGTGAATCAAATGAGCATGATGAAAACTAGCTTGACAGAAATTCCCATGTGTCCTCGGGAGCGCTTTGCTTTATATAAGAGTTTGTACACGCCGGTCCTTTGCTACAAAAAGGATTGGCTCCCTTGCTGCACCTTTGCTATAGTTGTTACTTGTTACTCGTTACGAATTCTCTTATCACAACATTATTTGTTACCGATAATTTCAGTGCTTGCAGAGAATACCTTACTGGAAACCGCTTGTCATTTCCTTCTGCTCCTCGTTGGGTTCAACACTCTTACTTATCGAAATGACTATGATAGATCCCCTATGCTTGTGGGTCATCATGGAGCACTCCAAAATCTGTTAGACTATATCTTTGGGAGGTTGTATGGATTGCTGTCGGAGTCGAGAAGGTGTTGTTCAATCTTGCACAGCTTGGCCGATGAAATACATTTTTTGCGTTGCGGGAGGCGTGAGCATTTGGTCGATAGGAACCGCATTAAAAAATCAATACTATTAGACCAAATTATTCCTACCCCCTAATGGGCCCCATAGGATATCCTTCCCAAGATTTTGAATTTTTTGAACGTTATTAAACATGGAATGGCTCTTATTGGAGATTTTAAAATGGTTCTTTAGATGATTGTAGACTAAATTTTCCACTCTTACTCTAAACATAACATGCCAACTAGCCTTAGCAATTGATCTCTTGAAATCTTCACTAAGGCCATGGCAAGTAGCGTCCCCCCTTTCGGAGATATGCTTATTTCCTCACAACCAAGTTGCTTTTATAAAAGATAGATTTATTCTAGGGAGTGTGATTATTGCTAATGAAGTCATCCATGAGGTGCATAGATCTTGTTATAAGGCTATTATCCTTAAGCTAGACTATGTGAAAACTTGTTACATGGTTAGATAGGATTTCCTTATGGAAGTGCTTACTGGGTTCTCGAGATAAATGGATTAGATGGAATCAAAGTATTTTTGTCCAAGGTAATTCCATACTTTAAATGTCATAGGGGGTCCCCACCTAAATTTAATTAACTTCTAAGAATATATAGTAAAGTGGAGTGATATTAGAGTTAATCCCACCACAGGTTGGTGTGAATCTTGATTTCAAGGTTCTTAGGCCTATATGACCAAAGTGTTAGATCAACAATGATATTAAGGATTATAACAATGGCATCAAGGTTGACCCCGCAGAAAAATTGCGCATTTCTAGCATCCCAATTTTTTCACAACATAAGGAGAAGGATGAATGTGGTGATGGAGGTCGGTAGGTATGGCGGCATTGTTGTTTCCAAAAGTTGTCCCATTGTGTGGTGATGAGATTGTATGCCAATGGCTCTACATACCCACCTCCCTACTGGACAAGTCAAGAATATGTGTGTGCGGTCCTCCAATGGGTGTGCACAGTGGAGGCCGCATGCATTTGACTAGATGGTCTTCCACCCAAACACATTGACTTTGTTGGGTACCTTGTTGCGCCATACGGAGGCGAGGACGAGGTCTGAGAGTTGCATCATCAGGATGGTATAGGCCATGTCCGCCATCGAGAAAGGTAGAGAGAGAGCAACAGAGATTTAACAACAGAAAGTTCTCTCGCAGTATGATCGGTACATAGGCAGTGTTGAATCCCTACCTGCATTTGGTTGTAGGTGGTGGGAGTATAGTGCAGGGAAAGCGGTATATAATGGTTCTTGAGTTAACCGTTTGTCTAATCAAAATAAGGTGGAGATGAAATTGCCTATGGTACATATTTTATGAGTGTAAAGGTCTTATGGGGTGGGGAGACTTTGCCCCATCTTGCTTAACTAATGATGAAAGATATAAGGGTAATTTTGCTCGAAAACATTTTTGAATCAATTTTTATAGGATACAGTAAGAAAAAATTGAAATCCAAACACATTGTGATCCGTATCCGAGTCCGATTGATAGGACACGATATACGATATGGCATTAGTAATATGCAACGTCATACAATAATCTGCTCTTTCTATCCGGATAATCCAACCTAACCCATTTATGGGTGAGCTTTTAAGAATTAACTAGCAATACGTAAAATGCTATCTTTTCTTTTGAGAAGATATATATGGTTGTTAGTGATTAATTTGCTTATCTTTGTTTATGTATATTTTTTAAGCATGTATATGTTTTTCATATATGCATATAGTATATGTGTGTTCCTAATTTGAGTACATCTAGTTACCGTACCATGTCTGAATCAAGTACAATCTGGTATTCGAATCTGCATCGGTCCCACTTCCGAATTTAAAAAAAATACAGAGTAAGATACGGTATGAGCATTATTCATCCGAATGTGTCCGAGTTTAACCCATATGCTTAATTGTGTGGCTTGTGTTTTTTTGTAAAATGTTGATGAAGGTTGCTAGCTATGGGATTATTCCCGGGTTCCTCCCTCATATCCTTCTTGTTGGTCATGTCAGCCTTCAATACGTTGGTGACACAATCTTATTCCTCGAAAATTCTAATCCAATGCTAGGCCTCTTAAGTGGCTTATCTCTTATTTTGAATCATTATATGGAATGAAGATTAAGTTCCCACAAAATTTGCATGCTTAACATTAACTTGGATGATGAGTCCGTTGAGTTCTTTGTGCGGGTCTTCTAGTGACAAATCAACTCTTCTTCCCTTGAAGTATGTGGGGGTGTTCCACTTCATACTCTAAACTAATAAAAAAGGACATACGACACGTGGTAGATAAGTATATTAACACCATGACTTCATGGAGGGGACTAACTTTATCCTATGAGGGGAAGCTTGTGCTTCTCAAAAGTTATGTTTCTAGTATACCTCTATGCATATGACGTCTTGAATCAAATTCCCAAGTGGTCCATCTATGCCATTGTCGCCGAAGTAAGTCTAACAATAATACTAGGGGTACGCATGAGAGGGGGCGAAGCCTGGCTACATCGCAGGTGTAACACTCGGATATACGACTTCGGGCCCCACTCGGAAGTGGTAAAGACCCTACGTCTCGAGCCCTGGGGCCTAGTGTTTGTTTATAAGGGATGTCTAATTACAAAAAGTTTGGAACCCTTGTCCAGGAGCTCGGGGGTGGCTTATATAGAGTGCGCCAGGACCCGCCAAGCGCCATTACAAGGCAATTAATGACAGTAACTGCTGGAGTTACTAGAAACTGCTGATTTGATTAGGGGCGTCACAGGTAACGTCATATTCACAACACTTTATGTGAGTTAAGTCCCTCGAATGTTGTAGCTCCTGTGTCGCCTCTGCTTCTTCTTATTCGAGTGCCAAAGCTTGGCCGGCTGGCTGAATGACGTTTGAGTGACTTCCAGGGATCTAAGTGGATCTAAAAGAATCGTCTGAATACTAAAGTACTCCAGGGACTCCCATGATCATGTGGGACCCCAGGTGGGCCCTAGATGTCTGGTCCTTGACCCTACCTTGGGTAGGTGACCTCATCAGCCATCAACTCTCAAATTCCTCGTTTCTTTGGGGGCAGCAGTCTCAGTGATTCACAGAAGTACGAACTTGCTAATTGGGGGATTATCTATCCGAAAAAATTGTTTGGTAGTATGGGAGTACTAGAATTCGTGACTTCAATGTAACCTTGCTAGCCTCTTGGGCTAAATGATATTTCGTGGGAGGGAATAAAAGTTACCAATCCTGCTAGACCACTAACATAATACTCACAATACCAAACCAATATTGGCTCTCCCCTTTGGAAGCGCTTGACTTGGGCCATGTTAACCTCTAGAGACTTTTATAGATTGAGGTGATGGATGATAAGAATACCAAGTTTTGGCATGATACTTGGATGGAAGATCTCACTTTAAAAACTAAAATTTGGGTATTATTAGACATTTCTTAACAATAAAACTATCCGGTTGGCCAAGTTGAATGGTTCTATCTTGAAGATTAATTTTTAGATATGTGTTAACTCACAATTAATGCTCGTGTGGAATGGACTCCTACTTTTGGTACAATGTTTTCGATGAACGGGAGGTCCAGGTAAAGCCAGGAGTTATGACCCTTCTGGCCTATACTCTTCTAAATATCTATATCAAATTGTCAATAATGGTGTTGTGACCACCCCTTTGAGAATATCTATAGAAAATTCTTCACCCCGCCCCCTATTTCATGTATCCCTTTGGCTTGTGGTTAACAATAAAATCCTTATGAGGGACAACCTTCTAAATGATGGCATACTGATTTATTATCAACATTTTTGTGATGAGTGGAAGACCACTCAACAACTTTTCTTTGAATGTATTGTGACTATAGCTATTTAGACTTATATTTCTGAATTGTTTAAATGTGCATCACCTATGTGTATGCTTACTATTTTTGACGAAGGTATTTTCAGATAAATAGATGTTGTACATAACATGTTTTACCAGTGCTACTATATAAATCATCTCTACTTTTTGCAATGATGCATGTTTTCAAGGAAAAATTTGGAAGCGTGCCAAATTCCTCCTACGAAAAATAATCACTTCGCTTCATTAGTAACATATCATGTGTGAGAACTCACAATCTGGCATACGGATGCGATGTCTCTTACTGCTAGAACTTCGATGGGGAGAACTGCTATGAATCGCCTGGAGATGATCTTGCCCATGGATGGAATAAATGAGCACCGATGGCAATTCCTATGAGAAAATACCAACTAGTTTGAGGCATTGAGCGATCATCCTCTTTGGGTGTATTGTAGTCCATAGTGTTGTTATGTTAGTTCGTTTGGCATGTATGGAAGTCTACAATACCTTGTTTGGTTTATCCACTTTGATTGCTCGTGATCGTTGTGAACGGTTTATGTGTCCTTGTTTTAACGAAAATGGGTTGGGTCCGACCCATTTCGTTCAAAAAAGTGTTTGCTATATTGGTCCTCCTCGAATTTTTTGTTCCTTTAGTCCAATCCTAGAGAAGAAGCGGAGCACCAAGGTCGAGGTGGTGACAGTGTAGCCGATCTGTGGTGTCCCTGATGAGGGCAAGCGGGACAAGGGGAACATATGGCTAACTACATCATCATCGACGAGAGTGAGGCAGAGGCTCGACTAGTGTGGATGCGTGGACAGCTAGGGAAGGGGGTCACCAACGCCAGAGAAGGGTTGGGTTTAGAGGCACGCTCGGGGTGTGGTGTACCAATGGAAGAGACGACTTGGGGAAGGCGGGTCGGCAAGGTGGCGTGGGGAGGAAGAACCTGAAGTGGCGGCCCTTTACTTTTCATCCAATGGTCGTCGCTGATTTGATGTTGGATGTGTCAGTGTTGGACTGCTCTGGTTAGAGCAACTCTTAAGTGATCTCCTAAAATCTAGAGGAGTAAACGATGAGTGTACTTTACGAGTGTACTTTTACACCTCTAAAAATGGTTGTTTCTAACCATTCCCCTAAACTTAGCGGAGTAAATTTTGCGTTTGCCAAATATTTCAAATTCTAGTTTAAGTAATACATTTCAACTACATATCTGCACACATATTAAATCCAAACATAATAATTAAGATTCACACAGTTCATCAATATTACAAATTCATAGTTTGCAAACCAAATTATTCAAAGTCAAACACATAGAAGGGTTCAAATGAAGTAAATAGCATGATAAAAGCATAACTACAAAGTGCTACGGAGATGCCAATGTTGCTCGGCAAGATCATCTTGGAGCAATGTGTGAACTCGGTTCTTGATCCTGCGATAGGCTACGAGGAATCTTTTTTACCCTATTTGCATTGTGCTTTGGCTAAATGGGATCCTAATTGGTGATGTACCGATAGTCCTCTGGTATGCATCTCTCATCCAATGATCATGCTATACAAGATTGCACCATGTCATGATTTGCCATAGAACCTTGGGGTTACAATACAGGGCAGCGCCACAAACGACCATGAAGTCATTGTCATCTTCCTCCTCAGATAACAAAGAATCCTCAGAGTTCATCTCTCTTAGCCTCTTCATCTTCAATTTAAATGACTCGGTTCAATTCGATTGGCAAGAGAATAAACAAGACAAAAAAGCAAAAAAAACTCATCTAGACAAACCGTCGCCGAACACTTGCAAGACGATGGAGGTGTCATGGCCGGCCGACGACATTGAGCCGATGCTAGAGGTCGGTGTGACGTGAAGATGGTCGACAAAGCATGGTGAGGTGTCGTTGAGGATACGAGGAAGAATATCTGAGCTGCTTTCCAACGACGAGATCGATGCAGCGGCATCGGTGTTTGAACTTTGGTTCCAGCTACTGCGATGGCCGACGGCTGGCTCGGACTAAGGGCGAAGGGAGGCACGGGGTGTCGGTGGAGGCGGTAGGTAGTTGCCAATAGCAGTTCCGACCAACGTAGTTTGGGCTGGAGACGACGCGTGCTTGAATGAGAAGCTGCAATTTTTGCTCGCCCGGGTGGAGGCGGCTGAGTAGATTTAGGAGTCCGCAGCGAGAGAGAAAGTACAGTTTATTTTCCGCTAACGGTTATACGAGTTCGGCTATCTTCGTCATCATTTATTGTTCACCTTTAGATTCGTATTTAAACATAATTTTTCAATGATATAAATTTTTATAACATGCATTAACATTTTGTTAGTTAAGTTTAATGTCAAAATAGCTCAAAATACAAAGAGACCTATACAACCAGAGGTAAGGTAGTACTGGATCCCAGCTCTCACGATGGAAGCGGAAAAAGTCGAACAGATGGCCCCAAGGAATCTTGACTATTGGCTACTGTGGCACCTGAAGCCACCAGCAAGATTCCCACGCACCACACTGCACCGCACCGTGGAATCGAGAGCCCCCTCTCCCTCACTTTTCGATCATCTCAACAAAGCGGAGCATGCATGTACGCGCATGGCGACCATGTCCATGGCGGACTCTTCACGGGACCATGTCCATGTCCATGTCCACGCATCGGCCTCGCCGGAAACGTCCAAATCCCATCTGCCCGAGGGAGGGAGAGAAAAAGGCGCCTTGTTTGCTTTCGCTTCGCCTCATCTGCCTGTTCCTCTCCTCCTGTCCTCCTCGAGGACCTCCACTCACCGCCATGCCGCGCTACTCCCTAGCTTTCCTTTCTGGAGCTCTGCTTGTCGCCTACAGCTGAGATCTCTCCACATTTGAGATTTTTCAAAAATCCCCGCTCTCCCCGCGCAGCACCAGCCTGCTATAAAACTCATCCAATCTTCATCGGTCGGGAGGGCGTCCAAAATGCCTCGTTTCCGCTACTGCTTCTCCATGTTCTTCCCCCTCGTGATCCTCCTCTTCCATCTTGCAACATGGCTTGTGCACGGTGAGGTCGCCAATGGCGGACACCGGGACCTCCCTTTCCTCCTCTCCTTCAAGGACTACAACCCGAGCAACGTCACGGCCCTGGAGACCTGGGTCGGCCCCGACCCATGCTCCGGCTCGTGGCTCGGGGTCCGGTGCTCCAGGGGGAGGGTGGCGGGCGTCTTCTTGGACGACGCCTCGCTCATGGGCAGCGTGGCTCCCCTCCTCGGGCTCACCCAGATCAGGGTACTCGCCGTCAGGAGGAACTCCCTGTCCGGCCCTCTCCCTCCATTGGACAACTCCACGAGCCCAAGGTTGCGGCACCTGCTCGTCTCCCACAACAACCTCAGCGGCGGCCTCAACCTTTCGCTGCCTTCCCTGGTCACCCTCAGGGCAGAGCGCAACGGATTCCATGGTGGTTTGCAAGCGCTACGTGTGCCGATGCTCAGAAAGTTCAACGTGTCAGGTAACAAGTTCGTCGGAGAGATCCCCGCCTCCCTCTCCAGATTCCCGAGCTCGTCGTTCAGCAGCAATGTCGATCTCTGCGGCAAGCCTCTTCCAAGATGTATCCGTGCTTACAATGTACTGGAAGATAGCGCCTCAAATGCTACCACCAGTGTCGCTCAATCTCCTAGTGAACCAACAAACACAACTAGCAGCAGCCTAAGCTCTTCCAGTGATGCAAGATTCAGTCAGCTTGGCATGACCGCACTCGTGGCCACTGGCATTGGCAACGCAGTGCTGATAGCGATCTCGCTGGCAATCTCTGTCGCCATGTTCATCTATATGAGAAGAAAGCTGAGGCCCTCTAAGGACGATTCCAAATCCAGTGCGGCTCTTTGCTTCGAGGAGGAAGACAAGATGAGGAATGCTGAAGAGAAGTGCCAGAAGAGCGGCGCGCTGGTGTGCTTCGACGGCGGCGAGGAGCTGAGGCTGGAGAGCCTCCTCAAGGCCTCTGCCGAGGTGCTCGGCAAGGGCGTGTCAGGGAGCACGTACAAGGCGGTCCTCGAGGACGGCATCGTGGCGGCCGTGAAGCGGCTCAGCGCCCTGCAGTTCCCCGGCCGGAGCAAGGCCTTCGACCGCCACATGCGGCTCGTCGGCAGGCTCCGGCACCGGCACGTCGTCAGCCTCAGGGGGTACTGCAACTCCAACGGCGAGCGGCTGCTCGTCTACGACTACCTCCCCAACGGGAGCCTCCAGTCCCTTCTGCAAGGCAACGGTACGTACGCACAAAAATGAGAAATCATAAATCAGCCGTGAATTTCCATGACGCTGCACAATCCCCGTTGATGCAAGAAGTGCTCGTTGACGGGCTGTCTACAGGTGGAGGCGGCAGAACGAGGAGCTTGGACTGGGCGACGAAGAAGGGCATCCTGTTCGGCGCGGCGCAGGGGCTCAACTACATCCACACGTTCCCGGCGAGGCCAGCGCTGGTGCACGGGAACGTGAAGCCGTCCAACATCCTCCTCGACGAGCGCGGCGCCGCGTGCGTCTCCGAGTGCGGGCTCATGCGCTACGCCGCCAGCGGCCAGCAGTCCGCCCCGCAGCCGCCCGAGCTATTCCTGGACCGGGCGACGGCGGCGGTGTCGAGCCGCGGCGGATGGCGCGGGTACGCGGCGCCGGAGCTGACGGCGTCGGGAGCGAGGGCGACGCAGGAGTCCGACGTGTACAGCTTCGGGATGGTGCTCCTGGCGGTGGTGACCGCCAAGGGCGCCGCGGACGGCGGCGAGGACGAGGGCGAAGGGGAGGAGACAATGGGGATGGTGAAGATCGGCGTGCTGTGCACTGCCGAGGCGCCGGAGGAGAGGCCCGGGATGGCGCAGGTGCTCACCATGATGAGCGAGTTCATGTAGAGTAGTATTTTGGGGGTGCAGTGTCACGCAACTTCTTGCTTCGCAGCGGTAGACCGTAGGGTATTGCTTTCAAGAACTAGATGTTAGTTGTAATCCAAGTTGCTTAATTAACGGAGTATTTAACCAAAAACTATTACATTTCGTCCAAACGTGACTAGAAACTATCACTTTACGATTTTGTTTCGAAAACTATAACTTTTTTGCTAATCTGTTGCAAAAAAAACTACCAAGTGTAAAAGTCGCCCGCTTCGCCGCGGTTAAACGCGTTTCTGCCAGGCCGGGCCCACATATCAGGCGCTAGCGAGGCAAGTCATTAACGGCCGTTAACGGCCCCGTCGGCCGTCGGTGGTCAAGGTGGGTGGACCCCGGCCCTCTCGCTCTCACAGGTCTCTCTCTTTCTCTCTCATCACGAGCTCTCCCCTCTCTTTGACCTAGGTGGTGGCCGACATGGCGTCAATGAGTCCATCCGGCGGAGGGGGCGTTATGGATGGCGGCGTGGTTGATATTGAGACCGCCAAGCTCTTCACTGCCTCTGAGCTTGGTGGCGGTGCGATGGCAACGGTGGATCCGGCCTTGGCGATGGCGGCGGAGACACAACAGACGGTGTGGGCTCTTTCTCTGAAGTCGATAACTGGCTGGGGAGCAGCAGTTATGCGACGCAGCCTGCTTCACAGATGGCTATGCAGCAGCCGAAGGCAGAGCCTACTTCACGCGACGACATGGATTGCACGTATGATAATACTCTGCCTTTTGTATTTACTTTGTTTTGTTTCATATGGATAAATCTTAGTAAGCATTATGTATTGTGAAGTTGTTTTTATTTCAATTCAATTTCATGTGTTATGTGGTTCAAAATATATTAGTAAATCTAGAACAGTGACAAATTAGTTGTATTTATTTATGCAGTTTGAGTGATGGAAAGTGGCACATATGGTTTCATTCCAACGGAAGAAACCCTGTGAAAAGGGGTATATATGAGAGAGATGTTTCTTTTGTGACTCTAGTATCACTAATTGCTAGTGAGGGGTATGGTGAGAGTGATTTCATGTATTATGTAAAGGAAGGGGAGATTGGAATTGAAGGAGTAAAGTATTTAGGTATTGATGGTAGTGTTAAGGAAATGTTGGAGCTTTATCATCATTGAAAGGTTTTGAACATTAAAGTAGTCAAAGGTTGTGAACCTAATAATAGGACATAGTCTGATGAGAATTACATGAACACTCAGCAGAGATGCAATGTGACAAAGGAACTGCATGAATCTGAGCGTCTGAATATAATAAATGATAGAAAGGCTCATCTTGAGAGGAGCAGGATTCAAAGAGAGCAACGTTTTAACCACTTTGAAGGGGATACCAAAGTCTCTAAATTTTGTTCAGATGATTCAGTTCATTCAGATGGGGGTGGTGAAGTTGTAGTTATTGAATCAGACAGTGCATCTGAAGATGAAAAAGCATTGGTAATATTTGCAAACACACTTCCGATGAAACATATGGAGAATCCAAGTCCAACATCTAGGTCTCACCAGGACTCAAAGAAGAAACAAATTCCAGATTGGGTTCCGGAAGCAGAGGAGTTTTGTTTTCCTGGTGATTATGGCATCACTGATGAAGAAGAAGCAGAAGGTGAAGTTGAACTACCATTCCTCCAAAGGAAGGCAAGGATGAAGAAGAAAAGGATGAAAGATAGGGTATAGTTTAATCCCTCAATTCCTAATTCACATCTATTGTTGTGCAAGAGCTTGTGTTTTGACAGTGTTTATCAGCTCAGAGATCCTTTAAGGGACTTTCATATAAGGACTTTGAGGTCTTTTCAGTACCACATGAACTCCCCCACAAGAATTATTGTTTGGTGTTCATAGAGAGAGCATGGATGTGAATTTACATGTGTTCCTTTGGGATAGCTCATGAAAGAACTTTCTGCATTAAGAAGTGTAACATGGAGCACACTTGGCAAACTTCAACAGAGAACACAAAGATCACTACTAAGTGGCTTTCCAAAGCCGTTGAGCCTTCTCTTAGAGAAAATCCTAGAGCGCATGTGGAAGCACTAATAAAAAAAGCAAAATCAAGTTTTTTGTTGATGTATCAAGGAATGTGTGTTGGAGAACGTTGCATGGGAAACAAAAAAATTCCTACGGACACGCAAGATCTATCCATGGTGATGAGCATCTACGAGGGAGAGTAGATCTACATACCCTTGTAGATCTCTAAGCGGGAAGCGTTAAGAAATGTGATTGATGTAGTTGAACGTCTTCGCGATCCAAATCGCTAGCCGTCCCGCGATACAATCACGATCTGTCTCGATCTAGAGCCGAACGGACGGCACCTCCGCGTTCAGCACACGTATAGCTCGATGACGATCTCCGCCTTCTTGGTCCAGTAAAAGGGAGAGGAGAGGTAGATGAGAACTCCGGCAGTGCCACGGTGCGGCGACGGCGATGGTGGAACTATTTCGGCAGGGCTTCGCCTAAGCACTGCCAAAAAGTAGGGGAGAGGATCTAGTGGGGAGAGAGGGCTGCACCGTGGCTTAGAGTTGGGTCCGGCTGCCCTCTCTCCCCTCCAATATATATAGAAGGGAGGGGAGGGACCGGCTCCCCTAAGGTTTCCCCTAGGAGTCGCCGAGGGAGAGGTGGAGGAGTTTACCTCCAATCCTACTCCAAGTAGGATTCCAATCCTACTTGGTTTTCCTTTCCCCACTTTGGAGTTTTTCCTTTTCTCCACATCCTAGCCGCATGGGCCCTTAGGGGTTGGCTTGCCCAGCCCACTAAGGGCTGGTGCGCCACCCTAAGGCCCATGTGGCCTCCCAGCATGGGTGGCCCCTCCCGATGCCCCCCCCCCCAGAACCCTTCCGGCACCCCCCGTACACTATCGGTAATACCCAAAACTTTTCCGGAGACCAAAAGGGACTTCCTATATATGAATCTTTACCTTCAGGCCATTCCGGAGCTCCTCGTGACGTCCGGGATCTCATTCGGGACTCCAAACAACCTTAGGTCACCACCATACATAACTCAATACTATCGAAACGTCACCGAACGTTAAATGTGCAGACCCTGCGGGTTCGAGAACTATGTAGACATGATCGAGACACCTCTACGGTCAATAACCAATCGTGGGACTTGGATGCGCATATTGGTTCCTACATATTCTACGATGATCTTTATCAGTTGAACCTCTATCTCAAGGATTCAGTTAATCATGTATGTTGTTCCCTTTGTTCTTCGGTATGTTATTTGCCCGAGATTCGATCGTCGGTACCTCTATACCTAGTTCAATCTCATTACTCGCAAGTCTCTTTACTCGTTCCTTAATACAAGATCCCGTGGCTAACACTTTAGACACTTTTCTTGCAAGGCTTGTTGTCATGTTGCATTACCGAGTGGGACCTGAGATGCCTCTCTGTCATACGGAGTAACAAATCTCAGTCTTGATCCATGCCCACTCAAGAGAAACCCTCGGAGATACCTGTAGAGCATCTTTATAGTCACCTAGTTATGTTGCGACATTTGATACACACAAGGTATTCCTCCGATGCTAGTGAGTTGCATGATCTCATGGTCATACGAACATATACTTGACATGCAGAAAACTATAGCAATAAACTGACATGATCATATGCTACATTCATAGTTTGGGTCTTGTCCATCACATCATTCTCCTAATGATGTGATCCTGTTATCATATGACATCTCATGTCTATGGCTAGGAAACCTTGACCATCTTTGATCAACGAGCTAGTCTACTAGAGGCATACTAGGGACACAGTGTTGTCTATGTATCCACACATGTATCTGAGTTTCCGATCAATACAATTATAGCATGGATAATAAAAGATTATCATGAACAAGGAAATATAATAATAACCACTTTATTATTGCTCTAGGGCATATTTCCAAAAGTCTCCCACTTGCACTAGAGTCAATAATCTAGTTCACATCACTATGTGATTTACATTGTAATGAATCTAACACCCATACAGTTTTGGTGTTGATCATGTTTAGCCCTTGGAAGAGGTTTAGTCAACGGGTCTGCGGCATTCATATCCGTATGCACTTTGCAAATATTTATATCCTCCTCCTTGATATAATCGCAGATGGAATTGAAGCATCTCTTTATGTGTCTAGTCCTCTTGTAAAACCTTGGTTCCTTGGCCAGAGCAATGGCACCAGTGTTGTCACAGAACAAAGTCATTGGGTTTAGTGCACTGGGCACTACTCCAACATCTGTCATGAACTCCTTCATCCAGACACCTTCCTTCGCCGCCTCCGAGGCAGCGATGTTCTTTGATTTGCATGTAGAATAAGCTACCATGCTCTGCTTGGAACTGCACCAGCTTACCGCTCCCCCATTGAGAATAAATATGTATCCGGTTTGAGACTTAGAGTCATCCGGATCAGTGTTAAAGCTTGCATCGACGTAACCCTTTACGAAGAGCTCTTGATCACCTCCATAAATGAGAAACATTTCCTTAGTCCTTTTGAGGTACTTAAGGATATTCTTGACCGTCCTCCAGTGCTCCACTCCTGGATCACTTTGAAACCTTCCAACCATACTTATGGCAAGACTGACATCGGGTCTTGTGCACATCATTGCATACATGATAGAGCCTATGGCTGAAGCATAGGGGATGACACTCATCTTCTCTCTATCTTCTGCAGTCAGTGGCGTTGAGTCTTACTCTACTTCATACCTTGTAATACAGGAAAGAACTCCTTGGACTGATCCATTTTGAATTTCTTCAAAACTTTGTCAAGGTATGTGCTCTGTGAAAGTCGTATTAAGCGTCTCAATCTATCTCTATAGATCTTGATGCCTAATATGAAAGCAGCTTCTGCTAGGTCCTTCATCAAAAAACTCTTGTTCAAATATTCCTTCACGCTTTCCAACATTTCTATATTGTTTCCAATCAGCAACATGTCATCCACATATAATATTAGAAACGCTATAGAGCTTCCACTCACTTTCTTGTAAATACAAGCTTCTCTGTAAACTTGTATAGACCGAATGCTTTGATCACCTCATCAAAGCGAAGATTCCAACTCCGAGATGCTTGCACCGGTCCATAAATGGATCGCTGGAGCTTGAAAAATTTGTTAGCATTCTCTGGATCGACAAAACCTTCTGGTTGCATCATATACAACTCTTCCTTAAGGAAACCTAAGGAATGTTGTTTTGACATCCATCTGCCAAATTTCATAATTGAAAAATGCAGCTATTGCTAACATAATTCTGACAGACTTAAGCATCGCTATGGGTGAGAAAGTCTCATCGTAGTCAACTCCTTGAACTTGTGAAAAATACTTTGCCACAAGTCGAGCTTTATAGACGGTGACATTACCGTCCGCGTTCGTCTTCTTCTTAAAGATCCATTTGTTCAGAATGGCCTTTTGCCCTTCAGGTAATACTTCCAAAATCCATACTTTGTTTTCATACATGGATCACATCTCGGATTTCATGGCCTCTAACCATTTCTTGGAATCCGAGCCCATCATCGCTTCTTCATAGCTTGTAGTTTCATCGTTGTCCAACAACATGACCTCTAAGACAGGGTTGTCGTACCACTCAGGAGCAGTACGTGTCCTTGTCGACCTACGAGGTTCGATAGTAACTTGATACGAAGTTTCAAATGACGTAGGCTCCACAAAAACATCTTTCTGTGTTGCGCTACTCTCTGGTTGAAACAAAGGTTCAACAACCACATCAAGTTGTCTTCCTCCCACTCAATTCTTTCGAGAGAAACTCTTTCTCAAGAAATGTTCCATTTTTAGCGACAAACACTTTGCCTTTGGATCTAAGATGGAAGGTATACCCAACTGTCTCTTTTGAGTATCCTATGAAGACGCATTTCTCCACTCTAGTTTCCAACTTTCCAGGCTGAAGCTTTTGACATAAGCATCACATCCCCAAACTTTAAGACACGAAAACTTTGGCTTCTTGCCAAACCACAGTTCATATGGCGTCGTCTCAACGGATTTCGATGGTGCCCTATTTAAAGTGAATGCAGCTATCTCTAATGCATAACCCCAAAATGATAGTCGCAAATCGGCAAGAGACATCATAGAACGCATCACATCCAATAAGGTTTGATTATGATGTTCGGACACACCATTACGCTATGGTGTTCCATGCGGTGTCGATTGTGAAACAATTCCACATTGTCTTAAGTGACTACCAAACTCATAACTCAGATATCTCCTCCTCGATCAGATCGCATGAATTTAATCTAATTTTTACGATGATTCTCAACTTCACTCTGAAATTGCTTGAACTTTTTAAACTATTCAGACTTGTGTTTCATTAAGTAAATATATCCATTATTCTCTAATTTAAATAGGTATCTGTCTCGCAATAAACAAGATCCAGATATAATGTTCATGCTTAACGTAGGCACTAAATAACAATTATTCAGGTTCATCAATAATCCCGATGGTAATCGAAGGGCGAGCGTGTACACAGCGATCACATCAACCTTGGAACTATTTCCCACGCGCATCGTCACTTCGTCCTTAGCCAGCCTCTGTCTATTCCGTAGCTCCTGCTTTGAGTTACAAATGTGAGCAACCGAACCGGTATCAAATACCCAGGCACTACAACGAGAGTTGGTAAGGTACACATCAATAACATGTATATCATATATACCTTGTTTGGTGTTGGCCGCCTTCTTGTCGGCCAGATACTTGGGGCAATTCCCCTTCCAGTGACCAGTTCTCTTGCAGTGAAAGCACTCAGTTTCTGGTTTGGGTCCAGCCTTGGATTCCTCACGGGAGGGGCAACTTCTTTGCCACTCTTCTTAGCGTTACCCTTCTTGCCCTTGCCATTCTTGTTGAAACTAGTGATTTTATTGACCATCAACACTTGATGCTCTTTCTGGACTTCAGACTCAACGACTTTCAGCATCACAAACAGCTCGGCGATTGACTTGTTCATCCCTTGCATGTTATAGTTCATCACGAAGCTCTTGTAGCTAGGTGGCAATGATTGAAGAACTCTATCAGTAATCGCCTCTAGCGGAAGGGGCATCCCTAACCCAGCCAGATGGTTCGGATACCCAGACATTCTGAGTATATGTTCATCGACAGACCTGTTCTCCTCCATCTTGCAAGCATAGAACTTATCAGAGGTCTCATACCTCTCGATCCGGGCATTCTTCTCAAAGATAAACTTCAACTCCTGGCACATCTCATATGCTCCATGACGTTAAAAACGTCTTTGAAGTCCCAGTTCTAGGCCATACAACATTGCACATTGAACTATTGAGTAATCTCTAGAACGTGCCTCCCAGATGTTCACAACGTCTTCAGACGACACGGAAGCGGGTGGATCACCAAGCGGTGCATCAAGGACATAAGCCTTTTGGGAAGCCGTGAGGATAATCCTCAGATTATGGGCCTAGTCTACAAAGTTACTTCCATCATCTTTCAATTTGGCATTCTCTAGGAACGCATTAAAATTCAGGGGAACTACTGCGCGAGCCATTGATCTACAACATAAATTTGCAAAGGTTACTAAGACTATTGTTCAAGATAATGAGTTTAGTTAATCAAATCACTTAGAAACTCCCACTCAAATTGAAATCCCTCCGATCATCCGAGTGATACATGATCCAAATTCACCAACCCAAGTCCGATCATCACGTGAGATGAGGTGGTTTCAATGGTGAACATCTTCATGTTGATCATATCTACTATATGAATCATGTTCGACCTTTTGGTCTCTTGTGTTCCGAGGCCATGTATGTACATGCTAGGCTCGTCAAGTTTAACCCGAGTATTCCGCACGTGCAACAATGGCTTGCACCCGTTGTATGTGAACGTAGAGTCTATCACACCCGATCATCACGTGGTGTCTCAAAACGACAAACTTTCACAATGGTGGACACTCGGTGAGAACACAATTATATCTTGAAATTTAAGTGAGGGATCACCTTATAATGCTACCGTCATCCTAAGCAAAATAAGATGCATAAATGGATTAACATCACATGCAAATCATAAGTGGCATGATATGGCCATGAACGTGTGCTTTTGATCTCCATCTCCAAAGCACTGGCATGATCTCCATCGTCACCGGCATGACACCATGATCTCCATCAACGTGTCGCCATGAGGTTGTCGCGCCAACAGTTGCTTCTATGACTATTGCTAACTCACATCGATAAAGTAAAGCAAAACCGGCAGAAATAAATTAAAGACAACCCTATGGCTCCTGTTGGTTGCCGTACTCATCGACATGCAAGTCATGATATTCTATACAAAACATGATCATCTCATACATCACATATATCTCATCATGTAATTGGCCATATCACATCACCACATACCCTGCAAAAACAAGTTAGACGTCCTCTAATTGTTGTTGCATGTTTTACGTGGGTTCTACGGGTACTAGCAATAACGATTCTTGCCTACGCAAAACCACAATGGTGATACACAAATTACTATTCAACCTTCTCAAGGACCACCTTTGTCGAATCCGATCCAACTATTGTAGGAGAGACAAACACCTGCCAGCCATCTTTATGCAACAAAGTCACATGTCAGTCGATGGAACCGGTCTCTCGTAAGCGTACGAGTAAGGTTGGTCCGGGCCGCTTCATCCCACAATACCGCCGAATCAAGAAAAGACCAAGGGAGGAAGCAATCTGAGCATCAATGTCCACAAACTCCTTTGTGTTCTACTCATGATCTCATCTACGCATAGACCTAGCTCATGATGCCACTGTTGTGAACGTTGCATGGGAAACAAAAAAAACCAACGCACACGTAAGATCTATCTATGGTGATGAGCATCTACGAGAGGGAGAGTGGATCGACATGCCCTTGTAGATCTCTAAGCGGGAAGCATTAAGAAACGTGGTTGATGTAGTCAAACGTCTTCGCGATCCAAATCGCTAGCCGTCTCGCGATCCAATCACAATCCATCCCGATCTAGCGCCGAACGGACGGCACCTCCGCGTTCAGCACACGTACAGCTCAATGACTATATCCACCTTGTTGATCCAGCAAGAGGGAGTGTACAGGTAGATGAGAACTCCGGAAGCACGACGGCGCAACGACGGTGGTGGTGGTGGAACTATTTATCACCTAAACACTGCCGAAAACTAGGGGCGACGATCTAGTGGGGAGAGAGGGCTGCACAGTGGCTTAGAGTTGGGTCCGGCTGCCCTCTATCCCCTACAGTATATATATGAGGGAGGGGAGGGGTTGGCGCCCCTAGGGTATCCCCTAGGAGTCAGCCAAGGGAGAGGTGGAGGAGTCCACCTCCAATCCTACTCCAAGTAGGATTCCAATCCTACTTGGTTTTTCTTCCCCCACTTTGGGGTTTTTCCATTTCTCCACGTCCTAGCCGCATAGGACCTTAGAGGCTGGCTTTCCTAGCCCACTAAGGGCTGGTACACCACCCCTAAGGCCCATGTGGCCTCCCAACATGGGTGGCCCCTCCCGATGGCCCCAGGAACCCTTCCGGCACCCCCGGTACACTACCGATAATACCCGAAACTTTTCTGGAGACCAAAACGGGACTTCCTAAGTATCAATATTTACCTCCTGACCATTCCAGAACTCCTCATGACATCTGGGGTCTCATCCGGGACTCCGAACAACCTTCGGTCACCACCATACATAACTCAATATTATCGAAACGTCACCGAACGTTAAGTGTGCAAACCATGTGGGTTCAAGAACTATATAGACATGACCGAGACACCTCTACGGTCAATAACCAATAGCGGGACCTGGATGCCCATATTGGTTCCTACATATTCTACGAAGATCTTTATCGATTGAACCTATATGTCAAGGATTCAGTTAATCACGTATGATGTTCCCTTTGTTCTTCGATATGTTACTTGCCCGAGATTCGATCGTCCATATCTCTATACCTAGTTCAATCTCGTTACCGGCAAGTCTCTTTACTCGTTCCTTAATACAAGATCTCGTGGCTAACACTTTAGACACTTTGTTTGCAAGGCTTCTTGTGAATTACCGAGTGGGCCCTGAGATACCTCTCCATCATACGGAGTAACAAATCTTAGTCTTGATCCATGCCCACTCAACAGACACCCTCGGAGATACCTGTAGAGTATCTTTATAGTCACCCAGATACTTTATGACGTTTAATACACACAAGGTATTCCTCCGGTGTTAGTGAGTTTCATGATCTCATGGTCATAGGAACAAATACTTGACATGCAGAAAACTATAGGAATAAACTGACACGATCATATGCTACGTTCATAGTTTGGGTCTTGTCGATCACATAATTCTCCTAATGATGTGATCCCGTTATCAAATGACATCTCATGTCTACGGCTAGGAAACCTTGACCATCTTTGATCAACGAGCTAGTCTACTAGAGGCATACTAGGGACACAATGTTGTCTATGTATCCACACATGTATTTGTGTTTCCAACCAATAAAATTATAGCATGGACAATAAACGATTATCATGAACAAGGAAATATAATAATAACCACTTTATTATTGCCTCTAGGGCATATTTCCAATAGTGTGGCCTATAGGGCAAGGAGGAAGGTCATTCGGGTAGTGTAAGGTGACCACAAGCACCAGTACCTGAGACTCGGGGACTATCTACAAGCAGTTCTGGATACAAACCCTGGCAGCACGTGTATTGTTACAACATTTGAGGACCCAACAAATCCAGCACCAACTCCTAGATTTAAGTACACGTTCTACTGCTCACATACATCAAAGCAGGGATTTCTTAATGGCTGCAGACCCTTTATAGGTAAATTTGCAACTACATTTCTTTACAGAAAATATTGTATTCACGATTTATTTACTAGATAATTTGTGCATTGATGTAGGGCTTGATGGTTGCTTCATCAAGCTAACCATAGGACAACAAATTCTTGCAGCCATAGGAAGAGATGGCAACAACAACATCTACCCCATAGCCTTTGGGTTGCTTGATAAGGAAGATATTGACAACTGGACATGGTTTCTAACCCAGCTCAGATGTTGCATTGGTAGTGGAAGCAAATTTGGAACCTACACCATTATATCTGATAGGCAAAAGGTATGCACACCATCTCTGCATTTTTAATTAATGTATGGAACTAGGTTATTATACTAGATTTAATTGGTTCTTCATTGTAGTTCATGATCATGGTTATAAATTTTATGAATAGGGGCTTCTTAAGGCTATAAATGAATTGTTTCCCAAATCCCCTCAGAGATACTGTCTTAGGCACATTTATGCCAATTTCCAGTCAGCTGGTTTTAGAGATAAAAAATTAAAAAAATATGTATACAGGGGTAGCTACTCATTCACCAAACATGGCCATGAATTGGCAATGGCAGAGTTGAAATCAGAGTGTGAAGATGTCTGGGCTTGGCTTAAAAAATCCCTGCAGAAACCTAGTGTAGGTCTTCAATGGATTATAATTGCAAAACTAATCTTGTTGTGAACAACTTGAGTGAAGTTCTCAACAAAATGGTCCTTGGTGTTAGGGACAAACCAATTAGGACAATGTCTGAAGGAATTAGGACTAAGCAAATGATCAAAAGGCAGAAGACAAGAGAAAACCAGAGACCAGGAGGTGGATGATCATAGCCAACTATTCTGAATATTGGAGGAGAATAAGAAATATGCCAAGTTTTGCCAGGATGATAGGGCCAGTCCTTCTATTTGGCAAGTGTCAAGTGGTGAGAAGCAGTACTCACTGAATCTAGAAACAAGATCATGTGAGTGTTGGAGGTGGGACATGATAGGTGTTATTTGCAGTCATGCAATAGCATCAATAAGCAAGCTTCATATTCACCCACAGGACTTTGTTCATGACTTTTTCAAGAAGGCACTATACATAGAAGCATATAAAGACATTGTTTATCAAGTCCCTAGACCTGAATTCTGGCCTGACACCCACAACCTAGATATTGAGCCACCTGTTTTCAAAGAAAAACCAGGCAAGAAACAAAGAGCTAGGAGGAAAGGTCGATATGAGGTGGCAGCACCCAAGGACACAAGCAGAATGGGAACAATTACATGCAGTAATTGTAGTCTACAAGGCCACAAATACACCCACTGCCAGTCAACTCTGAAACCAAGTCTTCAGATGAGAAAGAACTTACACCAGGTTAGTAGATATTGTGAAAAGATTGTATGATCATTATTATATATTGGTATGCTATAATTAGTAACTGTTTTAGTTTGAACATGCAGGATAACAGAGAAATTTTCATGGGTGGGTCATCATCTGCTCACACTCCAAATCCACCTCCTCATGTAACAACAACTCCAACATCAGTTCCTCCTATTCCTACTAAAGTTAGGAGGGCACCAAAGACAACATTACCAACCTCATCTACACCAGCAAGAGCAGGTCTTCCAAGATACACGACAGGGGGATTCAATTCACCTAGAACATCTAGTGGAGCAAATGAAGTACTCATAGGTAAGAGAAAGAGGAAACTCAACAACAAGTGGGATTCCTATTTCACTTCTAGTGGAAATTACTAAATGAGTTTCATGTTCAGCTCAACTGTTGCATGTTTTAATTTGTTTCCTTTGAAACTGTTGCATGTTTGTAATCCTTGTACTGAAGTTGACTTTTCAATGTTTGTTGTGTCTTAACTTATTATTTCTTGCTTATTATGTCTGAATGAGTTTCAATGTTTGTTGCATGTTTTAATTTCTTTTCTCTACCACTTATTATTTCTTACTTGTTATGTTTGAATTTTACAATGCTTGTTAACTCTGCACTTTGTAAATCTTAGTGTTACACCGACCACCAGAATTTACTGCCACAAACTCCTCCAACCACCAGAATTTACTGGCACACACCCATTCACCACCTTGTTAATCACACCCATTCACCACGCCCATTCACCACTCCAACCAAACTGCAGAAGTAGTAAGGGACCATGCCTCACAAGAGGAGAAGAGCAGCATGCATCGATGCCATGGAATGACGATGCTAGGTGTGCTCCCTATAGACATCTTTCTATGGGTAATAAAGGAGGCTGATGCAGCCAACCCACATCAGCGTCAATGCTGGACACAGTATAGGACTCATTTTCTTGACGATGAAGTTCAGGTGGTGGCACCACCGCTGACGCATGACGTGCCCATCATCGTCCTGGACACAGACGAGTATGAGGTCCACGAAGTGGCGCCACTAGTTTAGTTGCTAGTGTGTCACTCTGCAAGACTAGGTGGCCACTCTGGTGCAGGAAGTAGTTCTGGTGCATCCAAGAAGCGCAAACCCACATCCAAGTGATGCATAAGGCTTGCTCTACCTATCAGCGGTTTCTATGCTGCTATCTTCACTATCTGGGCTATGTTCGGTAAACTATGGTCAGAAAGCTAGGTTTAGTAAACTGGGTTTAGTAAGCTAGGTTCAGTAAGCTGGTCAGTGTGTTCGGTGGCACGTGTATGTTATAACTATGTTGCTTTCTATCTATCTATCTATCTATCTGTTCTATCTGTTTCAATCTTTGCATGTTAATGTTGTTTTCAATATATGGAGTAGTCCAATATATGAAAACAACAAAAAATTCTAGCTACACAAAATATAGGACTAACAAGCTGACACCTACTTAAATTTGCTTACTAACTTAACTTAGCATAGATAGTCTTAACATAAAATTCATTACATGAGAGATAGAAGTACTTAGTTCTGAAACCATTACATATCATACCCAACCATTACATATCATACCATTTCTCAGCACCAAAAGAACTTGCTTCAGAAGCTTAAACTTGATCTGCTCATCCCCAAGGCCAGCTATATATATAGGCCTAATATTTACTTAACCAACACACCCAAAGGACTTCACTCATCCAGGATTACCTTGATCTGCTCTAGCTTTGCTTTGCATTCTTGACCATCATTCGGTGGTTCTCCAATCATATACTCCAGCTTCTTCTTCTCCTCCTTAAGTAGGTCCCTCTCCCCCTCCACTTCCTTCGTGGCTTTCCTCATGTTTTGAATTATATCAGGTTGGGTTTGAAGAATGCACATTGGCTCCTTGGCAAGCTTCAGCTTCTCCATGTCTATCTCAATCTTTGCCTGATCCTCAAGTTGTTTCTTCTTTTCATTTAGTTCATTGATTGCCTAGCTGGTGTAGTCCATGTCATAAGATTTCTTGCCATCTTGATAATCAAACAAGTTGGATACATCATTAACCAACTGGCTATAGTTGTTTCCTAAGGAGTCAATCTCTTTCTGTAGCTTGTCCACCTGTTTCTCATGAGGCTCTTTGTCTTGCACCCTACCCAAATTTTGCTCATGGTACATGTCCCAAATCCTTGCTAGGCACCTTTGTAGGATCTCTAGCCAAGGAGCATCAACCCACTACACCACCCCACAGTTCACACCGCCATGTTGCAAATACAATGTTTATAAAATTAGCACATATTCCAGTATTACACATAATTTCTATAATACAAATGCAATGAACTAAATGCAGTTAACTGAAACCTTAGGTTCACAGCTATATTTTAACTGAATTCAGTGCATTCTTTTCTACATAACTGCATATTATTTAACTATTAACTGAAACCCTAGGTTCAGAGCTATATTTTAACTTAATTTAGTTCATTATATTGTACTTAATTGCATATTATTTAACAGTTAAGTGAAAACCTAGGTTCACATGTATTTTTTTGACTGAATTCAGTTAACATGCAGAAGAAAACAATAAAATGTTTTGCTGAAATTAGAACTCAAGAGCACACACATGCACAGAACAACCTAGGAATCGCCCCCCTGTCAGAGTACCTTCAAAAGCAACCATCTTCCTAGGCCTCTAACTGTGGAGCATGCATTTTGGTTCAGATTCAGTTACAGAACCACAGAAAGATGGATCCACCACAGTGTCTGGGGTTTCCTGCAAAGATTCGTACCAAAACATACATGGAATCAACCGTTGCAACAAATAAAAATGATATATTATGAACATTCATGACCTAACCCTAACAAAAACTTAGATTCGGACAACAAGTACTTACAAACAGCTGCTGATCCATGGCAACCATGGAGATATCGTCGTCCGAGCTCTCCGACTCATTCCTCGAAGGCATCCTCAAGTTCTATCGGCAAAAATGGCAGCGACAGCGACAAAGAAGAAGAGAATGAGCTAGCAGGGAGGGAGACAGTGAGCGAGTGCGGGAGAGAGAGAACTGAGCAAGAGAGCAGGGCCAGGGTCCACCCTACCTTGACCACCGACGGCCTACGAGGCCGTTAACGGCTTGCCTCGCAGGCGCCTGAAATGTGGGCCCGGCCTGGCAGAAACGTGTTTAATCGCGGTGAAGCGGGCGACTTTCAGACTTGGTAGCTTTTTGCAATAGATTAGCAAAAAAGTGGTAGTTTTGGGGACAAAATCGTAAAGTGGTAGTTTCTAGGCACGTTTGGATGAAATTTGATAGTTTTTGGTTAAATACTTTAATCAATGAGGTTGCCTACAACTTGCACGACTACTCTTTCAAAACCTCTCTAGGAATAGAGCACAAGCATATTCAAAATCATATCATATCATTTTTATTTTTTGTGGAACATATCAAATCAATGTGATCGCCTATAACTTTCAAATCTAGTCTCAAAATCACAATCCATTTTTGTCATTGTGTTCTCAACGAGGAGATACTCAAAATCATATGTCACATCGGTATATAAGGACACATAATATTTTTGAAAAGCAACTTAGTGTTACGAAAAACGAGTTTATTATATAAAAGTGTTCTTCCAGCACGATAAGTTAAAGATATCTCACAAACTATTCGAAAAATATATATTTTCTTGCATATAAGCTGCTTTCATCATGTTACATGTCCTTGGAACCACATTGTTCAATTGTAGGAGGTCATGCACTAGTTTCCTGAATGCAACTTAGTACAATGAGAATCTACTGTTTGTATTACGATCCGTCACACTAATTTGCTTTTCAAAATTACTAGTGCAAGTTCTATAAACCATATAAGAAACACATTTAGTGATTGCATAAGCAATTACATACTTGAAACTTGCCTTTTGGGCACATGCTCCATAACACATGATCAACCTATCATTTGCAGTCGTATTGTCTTGGGAGCATTTGTAGGGACACATGTGTGGCCATGGGATTTCATGCTTTGGATCTGATCTATTTGTATCGATTCTTGTCCGGTTTATTTAACCTGACAATTCTCTTCTGCTTAATTAATTAATCAATGAGGCAACTATTTTACCTTTGTTTTTGAAAAATGTGTGAGAGAGAAACAATTTTATATTAGTCACTCCATCAGGGTTTGCAAGGTGGACATGGGTTTTAAGCTCTTCAATTTGACTAATTAAATGTTTGAAATATATCACAAAGGTATATGTTTAAAAACATCATTTACGATGAATCCATATATTTTAGTCCCATATAACACACGTTTCTCTTGTAAAATTGACGACCTAAAAAGTGTGCCTGCCTTACAAACCCAGATAGAGGTAGTAAACACATGATTTTCTCCACAATAAGTTGCTTTCAAAAAGAGTTAATTTCATATATATATATATATATATATATATATATATATATATATTACCCCTAAATTTCAGGTTTGTGACACGTTCTACCCCATTTAATTATGTTTGTCTCTTTTGTAGGGATTGAAAGTAGGTCTAGGGGGGTGATTAGACTACTTGACCAAATAAAAACCTAACATTTTCCCAAGTTAATTGGTTGGCAGATTTTAGCAATACTAGCATATCAAGTTCACTGTACACATGCATGTCTACGAGTATTGCAGCGAAAAGTAAAGGCAAGCATATGTAAGAGGATAACGATAGGAAGATCAAACGCAATTTGCAGACACAAAGATTTTCCCGTGGTTTCGATAGGTGGCGCTATAGTACATCCACGTTTATAGAGACTTCAACCCACGGAGGGTAACGGTCGCGAGAGTCCACGGAGGGCTCTACCCACAAGCGTTTCACGAAGAAGCAATATTGTCTATACCATGATGGCCTATGTCCACGGAGGACTAGCCTAACTCGGGGTAGATCTTCACAAAGTAGGCGATCTCCTTGCCCTTACAAACTTCTTGGTTGAACTCCACAAAACGAAGTAGTAGGCTCCCAAGTGACACTTAACCAATCTAGGAGGCACCACCCTCCATAAGGTAATAGGCTGGATAATAACGATGAACTCCTTGCTCTTGTGTTTCAAATGATAGTCTCCTCAACACCCAATCACTCTCATAGATTTGGCTTGGGTAGAAGAGATTGATTGGGTGGAAAGCAACTTGGGAAGCTAGAAATAAGGATCCATATGGTTGGAGTGGATGATCTTGACCTCAACACAAGAATATGTGGTTCTCTCACACAAATTTGGATATGGGAAGTGTGGGTCTGTTCTGAGTGCTTCTCTTGCGATTAGAATGTGGTGGAGGGGTATATATAGGCATCTCTAAAAATCCAACCGTTACAACATTATTGCCCAACTCGGTGAAACCGAAGTGAAAACTCGGTTGCACCAACTAGTACAAAATGTGGCAACTTTGGCGTTTTGGTGAGACCGATATATATATTTCTCGATGGTACCAATATGAGTGGCCGAGGGCAGTTACACAACTCGGTGAGACCGATTCACAGTTGTCGAAAATTTCGATTCTTGCAAATGAGACACCAGCAAGTTGGTCACTGAAACTCGGTTGCACCGAAGTGAATGTTGATAGTACCGAGAAGTGGGTTTTAGCTAGGGTTTCTGTCTAGGCTTTTGACTCGGTGTAGCCGATATGGAAAAGTTGGTGTCACCGATTTTGAGTGGTAGGTTCTAGGATAGAATCTTTGTGGGAGAGTTTGTGGGTGTTTTTGATGACTAACACTTGATCATTTTGAGCATTTCATTCACCATTATTATCTCACCCCCTTTTGATAGTATTGAATTTCCTATGGACTCAAAGTGATTTCTCACACAGTAAAATGTAGAGTCTTCATGCTTGTAGCTTGGACAATTCTATTCCTTGCATGTTGGGGTCTCCTCGCAATCCTTTGCCAATCATAACATTGAACTTTTTCTGAACTATACTTAGTGGAAACATTAGTCCAATGAAATATATGTTGTTATTAACTACGAAAACCACCTAGGAAGAAGTTATGCTTTCATCTTTTTACCCAATTTAGGAAAATGATTGCCACTTTTTACCCCTTTTAATTAGTTTTAGCCTTCATGACTCATTGGTCACATGGGCTAGTTTACTCTTGACAAGTTTTTTTCGTACACCCATGGCTAAGCCGAGGGCCGTGGTGCCGACTGCTAATGCGTCGTTGATTTGCGGGTCCTTAGAGTCATCGTTCGGAAGTGATTAGTTGGTCGTTGCATGACAAGCATTTGTGCGGTGCCGCTATGGAGTAGCGTCCAAAAGGACACACGGCCCCCTCCCCTGCACGGCCTTCGTGTGAGGGGAGGGGATAAGGGTAACCTAGCCTTGCTGTTAAAGAAACCGAACATGACGACCAGATATTACACAATTGGATAAGGGGAAGTGCGACGACTAAATGTTACACAGTTTAATAAGCAAGAGCAGTTCCTAGATTAGTTTTTGTGTAGAAAGTTCCCCATTTTTATTCAACTAACAACATTTGGTGCAATACAAATGAAATCTGGGGGATCTAAAAGCCACACATGGCGCTCGAAAGTAAGGGGAAATGAAGCTTTAGCTAAATTACGAGCCTCCCAATTGTGCTCTCTTTTCTCGTGGTCGAAATTGATCTGGGCAAAAACCTCCAACTTCATCTTGATATCCTGAATAATCGCATTGCTTTTTTTAGACAAATAATCGCATTGTTGGTCCCTCTATAAGCACCGTTGAGACATACAAAGAGCGTTGAAGTGGACCGGCCCATTTAGGGTTGTTCCAGGAAGAGTCTACTCTAGTTTTTGCTAGTTTGAGGAAGGTTCTGGGTCCTTTTCTCTTCTTTTTTACTTACGTTTCGTTTTTTCGGTTTTCTGTTCTTCTTTTGATTTTTGTTCTATTTTTTTTCGGTTTTTAATTTTATTTTTCGTTCTGCTTATTTTTATGTTATTGTTTCAATTACATGATTTTTTAATCCATCTGTTTTTAGGGTACGAACATTTATTTAGTACACATGGATCATTTTTTTGAAACAAGTCAGAGACTTTGCAGGCAGAAATTGAACAGTTTTTCGTGAACGTGTTGAATATTTTTCGAAAACATGTTAAACACTTTTTCATATACACACTGAACATTTTTCTGAACACATGTTGGAAAAAAAATACATGTTAAACATTCTTCAGATACATGTTGAATATTTTTCTGGTCAAACATTGAACATTTCATACGTATTGAAAAAAATTCAAATACATGGGGAACATTTGTGAATACATTGTGAACATTTTTTCATACGTGCTGAATATTTTTTATATATTTCACGAGCATTTTTTAAATATAATCCAAAACATTTACATTTTATGAAAAAAATTATGAATAATGTAAACGTTTTTCTAAAATTTTACTTGAAGAAGAAATTATAAACATTTTTCAAGTGTCTCAAACATTTTTTGAAAACCACGCAAACAAAGTTAGGAATTGCATGAACATATTTAAGTGTGCAGAGAAGATTTTTTTCAAAGAAAATAAGTTGACTTACTTTGAAATATATACATCTAAACGTTTTCAAAATATAAACAAATGGAAAACACGAAAAAAAAACGAACTAAAGAGACCAACCTAACAGAAAGCGAGCGAGTACAGTAGAGCTAGCAAGTGATGGGCCTTCCCATTTAGGGAGGTGCTTGAGGTGACGGAAGTGTAGATGCACTTCAGGGGTAGAGACTCCTTTCCGCGCCTTCAGGTCGGTCCGTTTTGCAGCATAAAAAATAAGCCGCCCCTTCTCCGCCTTTCTCATAAGTCGTTTCTTTTATTCATTGGGGCTTCTAAACTAGCCATGAAATAAGTAATTTAAAAGTCTCGATAAATTTAGGGGACAACTTATTATTTAAGCTCGAGAGAGGTAGCTTGTTTTAAGCCACCTAGAAGAACTGATTGTTAAGCATTAGACCCATTTCAAGCGCGACACCTCTTTTACTAGATCACTTAAAATAATAAATGATTTTCAAATACTGAATGAGTCTTTCTAAAACGTGAACATTTTGACTAAAATGTGAACCATTTTTGAAAAACAAAACACATATTTGTTTTGTACTTTTTCAAAATAAAATCCAAATTTTGATAAAATATTATGAAAACTAAAAAACAATAATTTCCCAAACAGTATATGAAAATATGAACATTTTTCGAATTTGTGAACAATTTTTTAAAGCACGAAGATTTTTTAGAATCTTGATAGCTAATTTTGAAACGGAGAACACATTTGGAAGCACGAACATTTTCTGAATCTTGAGAACAAATTTTGAAAAATCCTGAACAAATTTGGAAGCGTGAACATTTTTTGAATACACGGACAAAAAAATTGAAATCCAGTACGTTTTCTGAATTTCGAAAGTTTTGAACTTTATTGTGTAACAAGAACATTTTTTTATTTTCGAGAACATATTTTTTTGAAAACTGAACAATTTATGCAATAAAAAATGAAATTCCCAAGAATTTTTCGAAAACATAAACATATTTGGAATTTGTGAATAATTTTCTAAAGCAGGAACATTTTATTAATCTTGATAACAAATTTTGAAATGGAGAACAAATTTGGGAGCACGGATATTTGTAAGTCTTGAGAACAAATTTTGAAATGGAGAATATTTTTAGGAAATCCCAAACAAATTTGGAAGCACAAATTGTTTTTGAACGGTAAAATTTCTTGAAAAAAACATTTTCTGAAAATTCCAAACATCTTTTGAATATAAGAATATTTAAAAAAAAACGGAAATTATTTGAAATTTGAAACATTTTTATAGAGGCAAGGACATTTTCTGAATTTCAAGAACAAATTTCAAACATGAACTTAGGTTAAAAATAATAACCTTAGAAAAAGGCAGAAAAACGAAAAAACGAAAATCCGGTTCAGGAAACCTCCTAGAAGGTTCCCAGAACTGGTGGGACGGCCCAAGTCTTCCGGGGAGGGGGGGGGGGGTTGTGTGGAGCCTGGTTTATTCGCCACGGGATGCGCTGAATAGGGTTTTCCGGCATTAAGGGTGCCACATAGGATTTCGGGTAGGGGCAACTCCAACTAGTTCCTCCCCCAACGTTAAATTATTATTTTTGGCTCCCAGCGAGTGTAGTGCAGCATTATGTGGGTCTCATCCAGTTCCGTGGTTTCCAGCCTGAAACCTGTCGTCCTCCCTTTTCCTGAAAAAAGAACACTAAAAAAAGGTGAACTTCCGCTCAGGCCGTTCCTCTTCCCCCGCAAACACTTGGCACAAATTCGAAAAAGAAACCATGAGGCGAACAGGGACCATTGGTATGGTAGGACACCATGACCCATATACGGTCGTACCACCTTCAATCGCGCCGTGGCTCAGGGAAACCAGTAACCACGGAACCGTTTCAGCAGTAAACGCACGGTTCAGAGCTCAATTCACCTTGTTACCATTTCCATGACAGTAGTACCGTTGGCGCGTCCTTGGAGAAAATGATACAGTTGGTACGGTTGCCCTACCTCGACAACTCATCTGTGGACCAGTGCTGAGCGGCTGCACATGGCGGCCACATGGTCTCCAATCATTCCAACCTTTGGATCGCTCACAAGATTAACAACCTGGCGTCTCCAAGCAAACCATGCAAGTACATGCACCACACAAAAACAATGGGAAAAATCCCCAAGGCTCTCCTTCAGAAAACAGAAGGCCCGTTGGGTTTCCAGATTGCACTGCTCGATTTGTTGATGCTCGAAGGTCATAATTCATTTTCACCTCCTGGGCCACATAAACCAGCAGTTCCCAGTTTGAATAATTGAAGTCTTGCCGGGTCACAAATGCGGAGAGTGCATCAAAACGACCTTTGTGTACAAATTGGACGTTGAATGGGGTTAACTTGGTGGTTTATTTTGTATACTGACAGGGTTTTATTAGCATGAATGTCCTGACAGAAGACTTGTGATGCCAAATGCAAAGATTCATCATCGGAATGACATACATACATCAGAACAGTTAAGACCTGGTGCTGTATAAGCTGGAAAGAAAGAATCAAATAAATGGTCTCATTCATAGGAAGAACAAGAGAGTAAGTACATGATCACCAACACAAAGAATGGCACGCCGGCGCACGTACTTAGGACACCTCCCACACCACCGCGACCCATACATACACACACGCACGCGCCCACACCTCACACCCCGGCACGAACACACACGCACGCACGCACACCAAGACGAAGGGCAAACCAAGCCGGACAGACGGACGAAGGCGCCGCCGCGACGGCGGATCTAGCAGAAGAGGTAGCCGAAGGCGGCGGCGGCGAAGGAGGCCGCGGCGAGGGGCACGGCGGCCGCGGCGTCGGAGGCGGGCGCCGGGGCCGGGGCCTCGGCGGCGGCCGCGGAGGCCACGAGCGCGGCGGCCATGGCAGCGACGGCGACGAGCTTCATCCTGAGGCCGGCCATTGGCGAGTTGAGCTGGTTCCTGGTGCTGGGAGGAGGCTGCTGCTGCTTACTCGGCTGTGAGATCTCTCTAGGGGGGAGCTAGAGAGATGCTGCACGCGGATGAGCGGGTGGCGGAGAGTGGCGGCTTTGGGAGGTGGGAGGGAGAGGAGGGCAGAGGGAGGGTTATATAGCGGCGGGGCGGGGCGTAGGGTTGCGGGAGAGGGGGAGAGGGGTACGGCTGGCCGTCTGTTGGGTTGGGTTGGGTTGCGGGCGTGGCGCGCTTGGCGGGTGGCCGGTTGGGCTGGCGTTACCGTTGCGGCCGGGAAGGAAGGATCCTCTCTGACCACGCCCGTCCCGTTGGAGCGCGTCTCCGTGTGTGTGTGTGTGTGTGTTGGTGGTTCGGCGTTCATCAACGTGCGCGCCGCGCTTCCGCGTTTCTTCCATTGATGAATTGGATTGGATGCGTGCTCTTGGATGACTTGGGCTGAACATTTCTACACTTGCTGCGTGATAAGTACTCCTATATGGTTAGCACGTCTGTTTCCAGTAATAATAATGGTGACTTGGAGTCCCGGGGTTCGTGGGCTGTGGAGCACCAACGAACACGCACTTTGACATTGGCATTTCGTGACGAAAGTCGTTAACATGCCTGTTGCACGAACGACTACCAGTTATAAGCACGTGTTCCGGAAAAAAGTTGTAAACACGGAGAGCCTAGAGGCGGCAAGACTTTGGTTATGCACGCCTTATTTATTTTACTTTTTATTTTTGAACATGGGAAGGGGCAAGAAGGCCCCGGATGCTTTATATAGTCAAAGCGATGGCATATAGCATCTTACAATTTAAGTCCCTATATAAATTGGAAATAATAAACAGGTCCCTGAATCTAGCAAAGAAGACCCCGAAAAGAAATTTAAAACTAGGTCGGGTCCAAAGCAGCTCCTTGACAACTTCAATCTCGCCTGTCAAATTGCTTTTCCGACGTGCACATTCTATCTATTGAGTAAATTACGGAGCGGTCCAAGTATTATTATCTCTCAAAATAGATTTCTTTGCCTCGCTTGATCTACAAAGCAAATGTCAAAATTGGTCTGTTCTTTTGGAGGTGCTCATAAAATAGGGTGTATATAAAAGGAAAGCGGCACCCACATGTGTTGTTATCGGTCGCCGAAGCACAGAATTTTCACTCGCACCACCACTAGGTTCCGCCAGATCTTGGTACCGCTACTATCAACGAAAGATAGCGAGCTAGGGTTGCCGAGGGAAAGAATCTGATAGTAAGAGAGGGGGTAGGGAGATGGAGTGTGGTCTAACTACAACGAAGGTGTGACACAAGGAGTTTTACAAGTTCAGGCCCCTCTCGAAAGAGGTAAAGACCCTTCGATTGGAGCTGCTAGAGTTGTTTTCTTATCTCTGGGTGATTACAGAGGATTGCGACCCCCCCCTCTAAGGGTTACGGGGCAGCTTATATGGAATGTGTCGCTCCTTCGTCTAACCATGTTATAGGGAGGGAGTTGATGATAATAATTACAAGCATTTCTACTGGTAACTTACCCTCATGATGGTTGGTAATGCCTGGAGTTATGCGGTCTTGGGCGCTTTAGATTCATTCTTACCTTTGGCCTTCTTTGCCCGAGTGCTCGCGTAGCCGCCAACTGGATCGAAGACTACCCGAGTGCATTATCATCGTTTGAGTGCTCGCTTGGCTTTCGAGTGAAGCATACTTAACGGCACGTGTGAGTGTGTGCTGCTCAGGAGCCTTAATGACTAGTGGTGTCAGGCCTCAGGATGTCCCACTTTCTGTCCCACCTGTAGTAGGTGACCAGATCATTAGCCCCCGAATAGGTTGAGGTTTTGTATGATGAACTTGTCAAAGACTTGATGTCATCGTTTTCTCGTGAGGGGTCACGCGAGACGGCAGATGCCATGGCGTGGCTTATCGAGGTGAGGGCAAGGCTGCCGTGGATGATCCGGGACGGGTATGCAAATAGCATGCGGTGGTTCACCCAGGTTCGGGGCTCTCCGGAGAGATAATACCCCTACTCCTGCATATATGTATAACCGAGGTATATTTGGTACATGGTTGCTCCTAAAGCTGTTTGGGGAGGAGAGTCATGAGGCTTCTTCCCTCATACGTGAGTGTGAGAGTGGGGATGAGAGGATGTGAGGGAAGCTAGCCCCCTTGAGAGAGTGAGAGGGGGCCTTTATATAGGCATGGATAGGTAGCTTGGGATGTAAGCCATAGTGGGTAGCTTACATCCCAAGCAGCTTGAGGTGTAAGCTATCATGGGTAGCTTACATGTCAAGCCACATGTAGTTTGTGGACTAAGCTAGGTCTGTCCCCTGGTGCATTTTATAAATCAGTGTCCAGGGGGCAGGTTACACTGTAGAGAGAACTACATGATGCGCGTACAGTGTGCTTCTGCTCACCAATAGCGCACCGCCATGAGATATGGCCGTCCGGTTCGCGTGTGTCCGATGGGACGTCGGGAGCTGACTTCGTCAGGCCGTAGCCAGACAGGAGGAGCCGGACGGGAAGAGCTGGACAGGGGGAGCCGGACAGGAGGAGCCGGACTGGAGGAGCCAGACGGGAGGATTCGGACTGGAGGAGCCGAACAGGGGGAGCCGGACTTGAGGAGCCGGACAGGAGGAGCCGGACACGAGGAGTCGGACATGTGGAGGCTTCCGAGCCGGACGGGTGGAGGCTGTCGAGCCGGCCGGGTGGAGGCTGTCGAGCCATCCGGGAGGAGCCGGCCGGTTCGCAGCTCTATCTTCTGTCTTCACTTCTTCATCTTTCTTGTTGATTAGCGGGGCTTCGCATCCCTGGGGTGGGTCCCCCGAAGTTTTAAAATGTTGAGTCGTCTCCTTGAGCCTACCCGAGGGTAATCCCCCCGACAGTAGCCTCCGAGCCTCCGGGAGACTAGGAGAGTCGGGCGGAGGGTTTATGCCGATGGAGTTGTTTGTTGCAGAAGTCGTTGATGACGGTCGATCGCGGGTCGGGGACGATGCGGCTTGCTTCCAGTGGGGGCACGCCAGCGCACCCACTGGGTGTAGCCTCTGAGCCTCCGGGCGACTCGAGAGTCGGATGGAGGGTCTTTGCTGTTGCTGAAGTAGACGGTGGCGTCGAGGATGTCGGGCGCAGACACGGAGTCTGTTGGAAATATGCCCTAGAGGCAGTAATAAATTAGTTATTATCATATTTCCTTGTTCATGATAATCGTTTATTATCCATGCTATAATTTTATTGATCGGAGACTTAGATAGATGTGTGGATACATAGACAACACCATGTCCCTAGTATGCCTCTAAATAGACTAGCTCGTTGATCAAAGATGTCTATGGTTTCCTAGTCATGGACACGAGATGTCATTTGGTAATGGGATCACATCATTAGCAGAATGATGTGATGGATAAGACCCAAACTACAAACGTAGCATATGATTGTGTCAGTTTATTGCTACTGTTTTCTGCATGTCAAGTATATGTTCCTATGACCATGAGATCATGCAACTCACTGACACCGGAGGAGTACCTTGTGTGTATCAAACGTCGCAATGTAACTCGGTGACTATAAAGGTGCTCTAAAGGTATCTCCGAGGGTGTCTGTTGGGTTGGCATGGATCAAGACTAGGATTTGTTACTCCGTGTGACGGAGAGGTATCTCAGGGCCCACTCGGTAATACAACATCACAATAAGCCTTGTAAGCAATGTGACTAAGTGTTAGTCACGAGATCTTGTATTACGGAATGAGTAAAGAGACTTGCCGGTAACGAGGTTGAACTAGGTATGGAGATACCGACGATCGAATCTCGGGCAAGTAACATACCGAAGGACAAAGGGAACATCATACGGGATTAACTGAATCCTTGACACAGAGGTTCGACCGATAAAGATCTTCGTAGAATATGTAGGAACCAATATGGGCATCCAGGTCCCGCTATTGGTTATTGACCGTAGAGGTGTCTCGGTCATGTCTACATAGTTCTCGAACCCGCAGGGTCTGCACACTTAAGGTTCGGTGACGTTTCGGTAGTATAGAGTTATGTATGATGGTGACCAAAGGTTGTTCGGAGTCTCGAATGAGATCACGGACGTCACGAGGAGCTCCGGAATGGTCCATAGGTAAAGATTGATATATAGGAAGTCTTGTTTTGGTCGCCGGAAAGGTTTCGGGCTCATCGGTAGTGTATCGGGAGTGCCGGTAGTGTACCGGGAGACCATCGGGAGGGGTATTTCGACCCAAGAGGCTACATGGGCTGTGGGAGAGTAAATACCAGCCCTTAGTGGGCTGGTGGAAGTCCCACACAAGGCCCATGCGGCTGGGAAGAAAAGCCCAAAGAGAAAAAGGTGGAAAAAGGCAAAAAAGGCAAAAATAAGGAGGAGTCCTAGTCCTAGTCCTAGTCCTTGGTTCGGCCGACCCAAGGGCTGGATCCTTGGGATCCAAGCCTCCTCCTCTCTTCCTCCTATATATACTAGAGGTTTTAGGGTTTTGGCACTAGTTTTTCAGCCACGTGCTACCCGTTCCTCCGGTGCATAGTTTCTGCTCTAGATCGGATTTCTGCAGTACTTAGGCGAAGCCCTGTCGGAATAGCTCCACCACCATTGCCAGAGCACCGTCATGCTACCGGAGAACTCTTCTACCTCTCCGCTCTCTCTTGCTGGATCAAGAAGGCAGAGATCGTCATCAAGCTGTACGTGTGCTGAACGCGGAGGTGCCGTCCATTCGGCGCTAGATCGGAAGGACCGTGATCAAGATCGCGAGACGGATCGTGATGAGATCGCGGGACGGATCGTGATGAGTTCGCGGGGTGGACCGTGATGAGATCGCGGGATGGATCGTGATGAGTTCGCGGGACGGATCATGATTGGATCGCGAGACGGATCGTGATGAGATCGCGGGATGCTCGGCGATTTGGATCGCGAAGACGTTCGACTACACCAACCGCGTTTCTTAACGCTTCCCGCTTAGCGATCTACAAGGGTATGTAGATCCACTCTCCCTCTCGTAGATGCTCATCACCATGGATAGATCTTGCGTGTGCGTAGGAAATTTTTTGTTTCCCATGCAACGTTCCCCAACAGTGGCATCATGAGCTAGGTCTATGTGTAGATGAGATCTCGAGTAGAACACAAAGAGTTTGTGGGCATTGATGCTTAGATTGCTTCCTCCCTTGGACATGTTTTGGTTCAGTGGTATTGTGAGATGAAGCGGCCCGGACCAACATTACTCGTACGCTTACGAGAGATCGGTTCCCTCAACCGCAACTTGTTGCATAGATGGCTTGCGGGTGCCAGTTTCTCTCACTTTAGTTGGATCCGATTCGACAAAGGCGGTCCTTGAGAAGGTTGAAAAGCAACTAGTGTATCACCGTTGTGGTTTTTGCGTAGATGAGAATTGTTCTTGCTAGATACTCGTAGCAGCCACGTAAAACATGCAACAACAATTAGAGGACGTCTAACTTGTTTTTGCAGGGTATGTTGTGATGTGATATGGCCAATTACATGATGTGATATATGTGATGTATGAGATGATCATGTGATGTATAGATTATCACAACTTGCATGTCGATGAGTACGGCAACCAGCAGGAGCCATAGGGTTGTCTTTAATTATTGTATGACCTGCATGTCGATCATTAAGCGCTATGTAATGCTTTACTTTATCGCTAAACGGTAGCAATAGTAGCACAAGCATGATGGGCACGACAACCCCGATGGCGACACGTTGATGGAGATCAAGATTATGGAGATCATGGTGTCGTGCCGGTGACGATGGAGATCATGTCGGTGCTTTTAGGATGGAGATCAAAAGCACAAGTTCATGGCCATATCATGTCACTTATGATTTGCATGTGATGTTAATCCTATTATGCACCTTGTTTTGCTTAGGACGACAGTAGCAATATAAGGTGATCCCTCACTTAAATTTGAAGACGAATTGTGTTCTCCCAAAGTGTGAACCGTTGTGAAAGTTCGTCGTGTTGAGACACCACGTGATGATCGGGTGTGATAGACTCTACGTTCACATACAACGGGTGCAAGCCAGTGTTGCACGTGCAGAACACTCGGGTTAAACTTGACGAGCCTAGCATGTACAGACATGGCCTCGGAACACATGAGACCAAAAGGTCGAACATGAGTCATATAACAGATATGATCAACATGATGATGTTCACCGTTGAAACCACCTCAACTCACGTGATGATCGGACTTGAGTTGGTGAATTTGGATCATGCATCACTCGAATGACCGGAGGGATGTCAATTTGAGTGGGAGTTCTTAAGTAATATGATTAATTGAACTCATTATCATGAACATAGTCAGTAGTGTCTTTGCAAACTGTGTTGTAGATTACTAGCTCACGCTGTAGCTCCCTTGAATTTTTATATGTTCCTAGAAAAATAGAGTTGAAAGATGATGGTAGCAATATTGCGGACTCGCTCCATGATCTGAGGATTGTCCTCATTGCTGCACAGAGGGCTTATGTCCTTAATGCACCGCTCGGTGCGCCAACCTCTCTAGCGTCGTCTGTAGATGTTGTGAACATCTGATAGGCACGTTCTGATGACTACTTGATAGTTTAGTGCATCATGCATTACGGCTTAGAATTGAGGCTCCGAAAAGTTTTGAACGTCACGGAACATATGAGATGTTCTAAGAGCTGAAATTAGGATCTCAGGCTCGTGCCCGTGTTGCGAGATATGAGATCTCCAACAAGATTCTTTGCCTGCAAGATGAAAGAGAATAGCTCAATCGTTGAGCATGTGCTCAGATTTTCTGGGTGCTACAATCGCTTGAATCGAGTGGGAGTTGATCTTCCAAATAAGATAGCGATTGATATAGTTCTCCAAATCGCTGTCACTAAAGCTACTAGAACTTGGTGATGAACTATAAAATGTCAGGGATAGAAATAATGATCCCTGAGCTATTCGCGATGTTTGACACCGTGAAGGTAGAAATCAAGAAGGACGTCAAGTGTTGATGGTTAGTCAAACCACTAGTTTCGAGAAGGGCAAGAGCAAGGAGGGAAACTTGATGGATAGCAAGTCAGTTGCTGCTCTAGTGAAGCAACCCAAAGTTGAACCCAAACCCGAGACTAAGTGCTTCGATTATGAGGAGAGCGGTTGCTGAAGCGGAACAACCCTAGATACTTGGTAGATAAGAAGGCTGGCAACATCGACAGAAGTATATTTGATATACTTGTTAATGATGTGTACCTTGCAAGTACTCCTAGTAGCACCTGGGTATTGGATACCGGTTCGGTTGCTAAATGTTAGTAACTCGAAATAAAATCTACGGAATAAACGGAGAACTAGCTAAGGGTGAGGTGACGATGTGTGTTGGAAATGTTTCCAAGGTTGATGTGATAAACATCGCACGCTCTCTCTACCTTCGGGATTAGTGACAAACCTAAATAAATGTTATTTGGTGTTTTGCGTCGAGCATGAACATGATTAGATCGTGTTTATTGCAACACGGTTCTTCATTTAAGTTAGAGAATAATGGTTATTCTGTTTACATGAATAATACCTTCAATGGTCATGCACCTAGTGAGAATGGTTTGTTGAATCTTGATCGTAGTAATACACATGTTCATAACATTGATGCCAAAAGATACAAAGTTAATAATGATAGTACCACATACTTGTGGCACTGCCGCTAAATGTCATATTGGTATAAAGCGCATGAAGAAACTCCATGCTGATGGATCTTTGGACTCATTCGATTTCGAATCGGTTGAGACATGCGAACCATGCCTCTTAGGCAAGATGACTAAGGACCCCGTTTCCAGATGGATGGAGCGGGCAAGTGATTTATTGGAAATGATACATGTTGATGTATGCAATCCAATGAGTCTTGTAGCGTGCGGTGGATATCGTTATTTTCTTACCTTCACTGATGATTTGAGTAGATATAGTGTATATTTACTTAATGAAACACAAGTCTGAACCGTTTGAAAGGTTCAAGAAAATTCAGAGTGAAGTTTAAGATCATCGTGACAAGAAGATAAAAATGTCTGCGATATGATCGTGGAGGTAAATATCTGAGTTACGAATTTGGCATACAACTTTAGACAATGTGAAAGTTGTTTCACAACTCACGCCACCTGGAACACCATAGTGTGATGGTGTGTTCGAGCATCATAGTCGTGCTCTATTGAAAATGGTGCTTCCTATGATGTCTCTTATCGTTTTGCTACTATAATTTTGGGGTTACGCATTAGAGACAACTACATTCACTTTAGATAGGGCACCATCTAAAACCGTTGAGATGACACCATGTGAATTATGGTTTGATAGAAACATAAGCTGTCATTTCTTAATGTTTGGGGCTGCAACACTTATGTGAAAAAGGTTTTCACCTAATGAGCTCGAACCCAAAGCGGACAAATGCATCTTCATAGAATACCCTAAAGACAGTTGGGTAAACCTTCTATCTCAGATCCAAGCATAAAGTGTTTGTTGCTAATATTGGGTCCTTTCTCGAGAAAGAGTTTCTCTCGAAAGAATTGAGTGGGAGGAAGATAGAACTTGATGAGGTTGTTGAACCTTTGTTCAACCAGAGAGTAGCGCAGCGCAGGAATTTGTTTCTGTGAAGCCTACGTTAGTTGAAGAGGAAGTTAATGATGATGATCATGAAGCTTCGGATCAAGTTACTATCAAACCTCGTAGGTCGACAAGGATGTGTAATGCTCCTGAGCGGTATGACAACCCTGTCTTGGAGGTCATGTTTTTGGACAACGATGAACCTACGAGCTGTGGAGAAGCGATGATGGGCCCGGATTCCGACAAATGGTTAGAGGCCATGAAATCCGAGAAAGGATCCATGTATGAAAACCAAGTATAGACTTTGGTAGACTTGCTCGTTGGACGGCAGGTCGTTGAGTACAAATGGATGTTTAAAATGAAGACGGACGCTCGTGGTAAATGTCACCATTTGTAAAGCTCGACTTGTTGCAAAGAAGTTTACGACAAGTTCAAGGAGTTGACTGCGATAAGACTTTCTCACTCGTAGCGATGCTAAAGTCTGTTGGAATTATGTTAGCAGTTGCTGCATTTTTCAATTATGAAATCTCGCAGACGGATAACAAAACATCGTTTCCTTAACGGTTTACTTGAGGAAAGGTTGTATGTGATACAACCAGAAGGTTTTGTCTGTCCTAAGGATGCTAAAAGGTGTGCAAGCTTCAGTGATTCTTCTATGAACTGAAGCAAGCATCTCGGAGTTGGAATATACACTTTGATGAGGTGATCAAAGTTTTTGAGTCTATACAAAGTTTACGAGAAACTTGTATTTACAATAAAGTGAGTGGGAGCACTATAGAATTTCTGATGAGTATATGTGGATGACATATTGTTGATCGGAAATGATGTAGAATTTTTGGAAAGCATAAATGGTTGTTTGAAATGAGTTTTTCAAAGGAAGACCTAGATAAAGCTACCTAATTGTTGAGCATCAAGATCTATAGAGATAGATCGAGATGCTTGATGAGACTTTCAATGAGTACATACCTTGACAAGATTTTGAAAGAGTTCAAAATGGATCAGTCAGAGAAAGAGTTCTCGCCTGATTTGTAAGGTGTGAAGTTGAGTGAGACTCAAAGCTCGACCACGGCAGAAGAAAGAGAAATGAAAAATGTCGTCCCCTATGCCTTAGCCATAGGCTCTATATAGTATGCCATGCTGTGTACCGCACCTGTGTGTGCCTTGCCATGAGTCTGTCAAGGGGTACAAGAGTGATCCAGGAATGGATCACCGGACAGCGGTCAAGATTATCCTTAGTAACTAAAAGTCTAAGGGGATGTTTCTCGATTATGGAGGTGATAAAGAGCTCGTCGTAAAGAGTTACATCGATGCAAGCTTTAACACCAATCCGGATGACTCGTAGTAGCAATCTGGATACGTATAGTGGAGCAGCCATTTGGAATAGTACCAAGTGGAGTGTGGTAGCAGTGTTTATAGTTTGACATAGAGATTTGCAAAGTACGCACGGATCTGAATGTCATAGACCCGTTGACTATAAGACCTCTCTCACATGCAAAGCATGATCGAGCCCTAGAACTCATTGGGTGTTAGATTCATAACAATGCGAATCACATGGTGATGTGAACTAGATTATTGACTCTAGTGCAAGTGGGAGACTGTTGGAAATATGCCCTAGAGGCAATAATAAATTAGTTATTATCATATTTCCTTGTTCATGATAATCGTTTACTATCCATGCTATAATTGTATTGATCGGAGACTTAGATACATGTGTGGATACATAGACAACATCATGTCCCTAGTATGCCTCTAAATAGACTAGCTCGTTGATCAAAGATGGCTATCATTTCCTAGTCATGGACATGAGATGTCATTTGGAAACGGGATCACATCATTAGGAGAATGATGTGATGGACAAGACCCAAACTACAAACGTAGCAAATGATCGTGTCAGTTTATTGCTACTGTTTTCTGCATGTCAAGTATATGTTCCTATGACCATGAGATCATGCAACTCACTGACACCGGAGGAGCACCTTGTGTTTATAAAACGTCGCAACGTAACTGGGTGACTATAAAGGTGCTCTATAGGTATCTCCGAGGGTGTCTGTTGGGTTGGCATGGATCAAGACTCGGATTTATTACTCCGTGTGAGGGAGAGGTATCTCAGGGCCCACTCGGTAATAAAACATCACAATAAGCCTTGCAAGCAATGTGACTAAGCGTTAGTCATGGGATCTTGTATTAGGGAACGAGTAAAGAGACTTGCCGGTAATGAGGTTAAACTAGGTATGGAGATACCGACGATCGAATCTCGGGCAAGTAACATACCGAAGAACAAAGGGAACATCATACGGGATTAACTGAATCCTTGACATAGAGATTCGACCGATAAAGATCTTCATAAAATATTTAGAAACCAATATGGGCATCCAGGTCCCGCTATTTATTATTGACCGTAGAGGTGTCTCGGTCATGTCTACATAGTTCTCGAACCTGCACGGTCTGCACACTTAAGGTTCGGTGACGTTTCGGTAGTATAGAGTTATGTATGGTGGTGACCGAAGGTTGTTTGGAGCCTCGGATGAGATCACGTACGTCACGAGGAGCTCCGGAATGGTCCGGAGGTAAAGATTAATATATAGGAAGTCCTGTTTTGGTCGCCGGAAAGGTTTCGGCCTCATCGGTAGTGTACCGGGAGACCATCGGGAGGGGTATTTCGACCCAAGAGGCTACATGAGCTGTGGAAGAGTAAATACCAGCCCTTAGTGGGCTGGTGGAAGTCCCACACAAGGTCCATGTGGCTTCAAAGAAAAGCCCAAAGAGAAAAAGGTGGAAAAAGGCAAAAATAAGGAGGAGTCCTAGTCCTCCTCCAATCCTCCTTGGTTCGGCCGATCCAAGGGCTGGCTCCTTGGGAGCCAAGCCTCCTCCTCTCTTCCTCCTATATATACTAGAGGTTTTAGGGTTTTTGGCACTAGTTTTTCATCCGCGTGCTACCCGTTCCTCCAGTGCATAGTTTCTCCTCTAGATCAGATTTCTGCAGTGCTTAGGCGAAGCCCTGCCGGAATAGCTCCACCACCATCGTCGGAGCACCGTCATGCTGTCGGAGAACTCTTCTACCTCTCCGCTCTCTCTTGCTGGATCAAGAAGGCGGAGATTGTCATCAAGCTGTACGTGTGCTGAACGCGGAGGTGCCGTCCGTTCGGCGCTAGATCGGAAGGACCATGATCAAGATCACGAGATGGATTGTGATGAGATCGCGGGAAGGATCGTGATGAGTTCGCAGGATGGATCGTGATGAGATCGCGGGACGGATCGTGATGAGTTCGCGTGACAGATCTTGATTAGATCGCGGGACGGAATCGTGATGAGATCGCGGGATGCTCGGCGATTTGGATCGCGAAGATGTTCGACTACACCAACCGCGTTTCTTAACACTTTCCGCTTAGCGATCTATAAGGGTATGTAGATCCACTCTCCCTCTCGTAGATGCTCATCACCATGGATAGATCTTGCGTGTGCGTAGGAAATTTTTTGTTTCCCATGCAACGTTCCCCAACAGAGTCCACCGAATGAAGGGCGTGAGGCGATGCCGGGGTGGCGGTTCCTAGGGAGGCATGCCAGCGCACCCGCTAGGTGTAGCCTTCGGGCGACTCGAGGAGTCGGGCGAAGGGTCTTTGCTGTTTGCTGAGGCAGGCGGTGGTGTCAAAGATGTCGAGCATAGACGCGGGGTCCACCGATTGAAGGACACAAGGCGCTACCGAAGGCGGATGCGGGGTCTGCCGGCTGATGGGCGTGGAGCCCTACCGAGGGCGGACGCGGGGTCCACCGACTATTGAGCGCGAGGCGCTGCCAGGCACGGACGGAGGGTCCGCCAGCTGGTGGGCGTGGAGCCCTGCCAAAGGCGGACGCGAGGTCCGCCGGCTATCGAGCGCGAGGTGCTGTCGGGCGCGGACGGAGGGTCCGCCGACTGATGGACGCGAGGCACTGCCGGGCGCAAACGAAGGGTCCGCCGGCTGGTGGGCATGGAGCCCTGCCGAAGGTGGACGCAGGGTCCACCGGCAGTCGAGCGTGAGGCGCTGCTGGCGCTGACGGAGGGTCCGCCGGCTGGTGGGCGTGGAGCCCTGCCAAAGGCGGATGTAGGGTCCGCCGGCTGTCGAGCGCGAGGCGCTACCGGGCGCGGACGGAGGGTCCACCGGCTGATGGGTGCGAGGCACTGTTGGGCATGGCCGGAGGGTCCCCGGGCTGGTGGGCGTGGAGCCCTGCCAAAGGCGAACGCGGGGTCCGCCGACTGTCGAGCGCGAGGCGCTGCCGGGCACGGACGGAGGGTCCGTCGGCTGATGGGCGCGAGGCGCTACCCGGGTGCGGACGGAGGGTTTGCCGGCTGGTGAGCGTCGAGCCCTACCAAAGGCGGACGCGGGGTCCGCCGGCTGTCGAGTGTGAGGCGCTACCGGGCATGGACGGAGGGTCCGCGGGCTGATGGGCGCAAGGCGCTGCCGGGCGTGGACGGAGGATCCGCCGGCTGGTGGGCGTGGAGCCCTGCCGAAGGCGAACGCGGGGTCCGCCAGTTGTCGAGCGCGAGGCGCTGCCGGGCGCGGACGGAGGGTCCGCCGGCTGATGGGCGTGGAGCCCTGTCGAAGGCGAACGTGGGGTCCAGCGGCTGTCGAGCGTGATGCACTGCCGGGCGCGGACGGAGGGTCTGCCTGCTGATGAGCGTGGAGCCCTGCCGAAGGCGAACGCGGGGTCCGCCGACTGTCGAGCGCGAGGCACTGCAAGGCGTGGATGGAGGGTCCGCCAGCTGATGGGCATGGAGCCGTGCCACGAGCAGCCTCCGGGCGAGAAGGTTCCTCATGAAAACGATCGTACAGAAGACAAGGTTAAGTCGGCGCAGATATATCAAATATTTGATTTTGGTAGTGCATGTTGGTGCAGAGGGTGCCGACTTGGTTTCGTCCAAGTCCCCTTAAGTCTTTTTCATGTTCTCTCCGCTCTATGGCTTTTGCTCTTTCTATCTAAACAACCGGGAGCCGGTCTATAGCTGAGACGAAGAGTGGGTCGCAGAATAGAGCGTACAGTACTCGGACTCTGGGAGAAGACTCGAACGAGCAGATACTCATAAATGAAACGACCGGGTCGCCCAAGCCGTATTCTCCCTGGACGCTTTTCGCGTGTGGTGACCTCGAGCTTTTGCTCTCGCTAGCCGGACAGCCGTGGTGCGGTCTGTAGCTGAGACAAAGAGTGGGCCTTTGGTCCCATGCACGCTACTAAGCCGTCTCGTGGGAATGAGCGTATCAGGACAAGCGGCTAGCCCCGGGCCGAGACTAGTTGGCACCGGGGCGGATAGTAAAGTTGAAGAATAAATGCGGAGATGGCCCCCTAGGATCGCTCGAGGTTATTTGTTTTGTGTGTACGGTGCAAGGGTGTGCGCGTGGAGATCTCACATTGCTTTTGGTTGCCGGCGAGGTGATTTTGTCGATGTTGGCCAACGTAGTTCGTAGCCGACGTGTCCTGCTGACGCGCGCGAGGCGCTGCCAAGCGCGGACTTGGGGTCCGTCGGCTGATGCGCGCGAGGTGTTGCCAGAGGCGGACGCAGGGTCCGCCGGCTGGTGTGCGCGAGGCGTTGCCGGGGGCGGACGCAGGGTCCGCCGGCTGGTGTGCGCGAGGTGTTGGGAGACGTAGTAGTAAATCAAAAATTTCCTACGTATCACCAAGATCTATTTATGGAGAAACCAGCAACGAGTGGGGAGAGATTGCATCTTCATACCTTTGAAGATCGCTAAGCGGAAGCGTAGAACGCGGTTGGTGGAGTCGTACTCGCAGCGATTCAGATCGCGGTGGATTCCGATCTCAGCGCCGAACAACGGCGCCTCCGTGTTCATCACACGTGCAGCCTGATGAAGTCTCCTACGCCTTGATCCAGCAAGGAGGAAGGAGAGGTTGAGGGAGAGCACCGGCAACATGACGGCGTGGTGACGGTGGAGCTACGTGGACTCCGGCAGGGCTTCGCCAAGAGCCGCGGAGAACGAGGAAGAGGAAGGGTAGGGCTGCACCGAGAGAGAGAGAGAAGTCGTGTCTCAAATCAGCCCAAACCCTTGCATATATATAGGAGGAGGGAGAGGGAGGGATGCCTTGGCCCCTCCTCCAAGGAGGAGAGGTTCGGCCGAACCTAGGGAGGAGTCCACCTCCCACAAGGGAGGTGGATCTCTTCCTTTTAAATCCTTTTCAGCCCTATCTCTTATCCCTAGCCGCATGGGCCCTTCTGGAAGGTCTTGGCCAGACCAATAAGGGCTGGTACACCTCTTCTAAAGGCCCACGAAGTCCTTTGGTCGTCACACCCCTCCCGGGGGTCGTCCGGCACCCTCCCGGCACTCCCGGTACACTACCGATGAGCCCGAAAACTTTCCGGTGACCAAAACTGGACTTCCTATATATCAATCTTTACCTCCGGACCATTTCGGAGCTCCTCGTGATGTCCGGGATCTCATCAGGGACTCCTAAGAACCTTCGGTAACCACGTACAACATTTCCCTATAACCCTAGCGTCATCGAACCTTAAGTGTGTAGACCCTACGGGTTCAGGAGACACGTAGACATGACCGAGACACCTCTCCGGTCAATAACCAACAACAGGATCTAGATACCCATGTGGGCTCCCACATGCTCCACGATGATCTCGTCGGATGAACCACGATGTCGGGGATCCAATCAATCCCGTATAAAATTCCCTTTGTCTATCGGTATGATACTTGCCCGAGATTCGATCGTCGGTATCTCTATACCTTGTTCAATCTCGTTATCGGCAAGTCTCTTTACTCGTTCCATAATACATCATCCCGTGGCTAACTCCTTAGTCACATTGAGCTCATTATGATGATGTCTTACCGAGTGGGCCTAGAGATACCTCTCCGTCACACGGAGTGACAAATCCCAGTCTCAATTCGTGCCAACCCAACAGACACTTTCAGAGATACCCGTAGTGCACCTTTATAGCCACCCAGTTATGTTGTGACGTTTGGCACACCTAAAGCATTCCTACGGTATCCGGGAGTTGCACAATCTCATGGTCTAAGGAAACGATACTTGACATTGAAAAGCTTTAGCAAACGAACTACACGATCTTGTGCTATGCTTAGGATTGGGTCTTTTCCATCACATCATTCTCCTAATGACGTGATCCCGTTATCAATGACATCCAATGTCCATGGTCATGAAACCGTGACCATCTATTGATCAACGAGCTAGTCAACTAGAGGCTCACTAGGGACATGTTGTGGTCTATGTATTCACACATGTATTACGGTTTCCGGTTAACACAATTATAGCATGAACAATAGACAATTATCATGAACAAGGAAATACAATAATAACCATTTTATTATTGCCTCTAGGGCATATTTCCAACATGAGGCGCCGCCAGGCACGGACGCGGAGTCCGCCGGCTGATGGGCGTGGCGCCCAACCGGGCACGGACACGGGGTCCGCCAGCTGATGTGCGCGAGGCACTACCAAGGGCGGACGCGGGGTCCTATGGCTGAAGGGTGCGAGGCGCTGCCGAAGGCGGGCGCGGGGTCTGCCGGTTGGTGTGCACGAGGTGCTGCCGAGGGCGGACGCGAGGTCCGTCGGCTGATGTGCGCGAGACGCTGTCGAGGGCGGAATCAGGGTCCACCGGCTGATGAGTGTGTTGGAAATATGCCCTAGAGGCAATAATAAAATGGTTATTATTGTATTTCCTTGTTCATGATAATTGTCTATTGTTCATGCTATAATTGTGTTGACCGGAAACCATAATACATGTGTGAATACATAGACCACAACATGTCCCTAGTGAGCCTCTAGTTGACTAGCTCGTTGATCAATAGATGGTCACGGTTTCATGGCCATGGACATTGGATGTCATTGATAACGGGATCACATCATTAGGAGAATGATGTGATGGACAAGACCCAATTCTAAGCATAGCACAAGATCGTGTAGTTCGTTTGCTAAAGCTTTTCAATGTCAAGTATCGTTTCCTTAGACCATGAGATTGTGCAACTCCCGGATACCGTAGGAATGCTTTGGGTGTGCCAAACGTCACAACGTAACTAGGTGGCTATAAAGGTGCACTACGGGTATCTCCGAAAGTATCTGTTGGGTTGGCATGAATCGAGACTGGGATTTGTCACTCCGTGTGACGGAGAGGTATCTCTGGGCCCACTCGGTAAGACATCATCATTATGAGCTCAATGTGACTAAGGAGTTAGTCATGGGATGATGTATTACGGAACGAGTAAAGAGACTTGCCGGTAACGAGATTGAACAAGGTATGGGGATACCGACGATCGAATCTCGGGCAAGTATCATACCGATAGACAAAGGGAATTGTATACGGGATTGATTGAATCCTTGACATCGTGGTTCATCCGATGAGATCATCGTGGAGTACGTGGGAGCCAACATGGGTATCCAGATCCCGCTGTTGGTTATTGACCGGAGAGGTGTCTCGGTCATGTCTACGTGTCTCCCGAACCCGTAGGGTCTACACACTTAAGGTTCGATGACGCTAGGGTTATAGGGAAAAGGTATACGTGATTACCGAAGGTTGTTCGGAGTCCCGGATGAGATCCCGGACGTCACGAGGAGCTCCGGAATGGTCCGGAGGTAAAGATTGATATATAGGAAGTCCAGTTTTGGTCACCGGAAAGTTTTCGGGCTCATCGGTAGTGTACCGGGAGTGCCGGGAGGGTGCCGGATGACCCCCGGGAGGGGTGTGACGACCAAAGGACCACATGGGCTGTTAGATAAAGTGTGCCAGCCCTTATTGGGCTGGGCAAGACTTTTGCTAAAGGCCCATGCGGCTGGAGATAAGGAGATAAGGCAAAAAGGATTTAAAAGGAGGAGATCCACCTCCCTTGTGGGAGGTGGACTCTCCCTTTAATTCGGCCGGCCATCTCCTCTTTGGAGTAGAGGCCAAGCCAGCCCTCCACGTCCCTCCTCCTATATATACTTGAGGTTTTGGATGTTTTGAGACAAGATTTGATCTCTCTCTCTCACGGCGAAGCCCTACCTCTCTTCTTCCTCCTCCACAGCGCTTAGGCGAAGCCCTGTCGGAATACCTTGCTACTCCACCACCACCAAGTCGTCGTGCTGCTGTTGGAGCCCTTCCCCAACCTCTCCTTCCTCCTTGCTGGATCAAGGTGTTGGAGACGTCACCGGGCTGCACGTGTGTTGAACGCGGAGGTGCCGTCCGTTCGGCACTTGATCGGATCTACCGCGATCTGAATCGCTGCGAGTACGACTCCATCAACCGCGTTCTTGTAACGCTTCCGCTTAGCGATCTTCAAAGGTATGAAGATGCAATCTCTCCCCTCTCGTTTCTGGTTTCTCCATAGATAGATCTTGGTGAACGTAGGAAAATTTTGATTTACTACTACGTCTCCCAACAGTGGCATCATGAGCTAGGTCTATGCGTAGAATCTATGCACGAGTAGAACACAAAGCAGTTGTGGGCGTCGAGTTTGTTAATTTGCTTGCCGCTACTAGTCTTATCTTGATTCGGCGGTATTGTGGGATGAAGCGGCCCGGACCAACTTTACACGTACGCTTACGTGAGACCGGTTCCACCGCCTGACATGCACTAGATGCATAAGGTGGCTAGCGGGTGTCTGTCTCTCCTACCTTAGTCGGATCGGATTCGATGAAAAGGGTCCTTATGAAGGGTAAATAGCAATTGGCAAATCACGTTGTGGTGTTGACATAGGTAAGAAACGTTCTTGCTAGTAACCTATAGCAGCCACGTAAAAACTTGCAACTACAAATTAGAGGACGTCTAACTTGTTTTTGCAGCATGTGCCTTGTGATGTGATATGGCCAAAGGATGTGATGTGATGCATTGTGATGTATGAATTGATCATGTTCTTGTAATAGGATTCACGACTTGCATGTCGATGATTATGACAACCGGCAGGAGCCATAGGAGTTATCTTATTTATTGTATGACCTGCGTGTCAATCATAAACGCCATGTAATTACTTTACTTTATTGCTAAGCGTTAGCCATAGTAGTAGAAGTAATAGTTGGCGAGACAACTTCATGAAGACACAATGATGGAGATCATGATGATGGAGATCATGGTGTCGTGCCGGTGACAGTGATGATCATGGTGCCCCGAAGATGGAGATCATAGGAGCAAAATGATATTGGCCATATCATGTCACTATATTGATTGCATGTGATGTTTATCATGTTTACATCTTATTTCAATAGAACGACGGTAGTAAATAAGATGATCTCTCAATAAAATTTCAAGAAAGGTGTTCACCCTAACTGTGCACCGTTGCTAAGGATCGTCGTTCCGAAGCACCACGTGATGATCGGGTGTGATAGGTTCTAACGTTTGCATACAACGGGTGTAAGCCAGATTTACACATGCGAAACACTTAGGTTGACTTGACGAGCCTAGCATGTACAGACATGGCCTCGGAACACGGAAGACCGAAAGGTCGAACATGAGTCGTATAGAAGATACGATCAACATAGAGATGTTCACCATGGATGACTAGTCCGTCTCACGTGATGATCGGACACGGGCTAGTTGACATGGATCATGTATCACTTGGAAGACTAGAGAGATGTCTATCTAAGTGGGAGTTCATTAATAATTTGATTAAATGAACTTAATTATCATGAACTTAGTCTAAAAATGTCCTTGCAAATTATGTCGTAGATAGCTCGCACTGTAGCTCCCCAGTTTTATTGATACAATCCTAGAGAAAAGTAAGTTGAAAGTTGATGGTAGCAATAATGCGGACTGGGTCCGTGATCTGAGGATTGTCCTCATTGCTGCACAGAAAGCTTATGTTTTTGATGTACCGCTAACTGCATCACTCCCTCAAGTGTTGTCTGTAGATGTTGTGAACATATGACAGGCACTTTTTGATGACTACGTGATAGTTCAGTGCGTCATGCATTACGGCTTAGAATTGAGGCTTCAAAATGTTTTGAACGTCACAGAACATATGAGATGTTCTAGGAGCTGAGATTGTGATCTCAAGCTCGTGCCTATGTTGAGAGGTATGAGACCTCCAACAAGATTCTTTGCCTGCAAGATAAAGGAGAATAGCTTAATCGGTGAGCGTGTTCTCAGATTGTCTGGGTGCTACAATCACTTGAATCAAGTGGGAGTTAATCTTCCAGATGAGATAGTGATTAATGCAGTTCTCCAAGTCACTGCCACCAAGCTACTAGAGCTTCGTGATGAACTATAACATGCCAGGGATGGATAAGATGATCCCTGAGTTGTTCGTGATGTTTGACACCACGAAGGTAGAAATCAATAAGGAGCATCAAGTGTTGATGGTTAAGTGAAAACCACTAGTTTCAAAAGGGGCAAGGGCAAGAAGGGAAAAACTTCAGGAATGGCAAGCCAGTTGTTGCTCTAGTGAAGAAACCCAAGGTTGAGCCCGAACCCGAGACTAAGTGCTTCTGTTATGAGGAGAATGTTCGCTGAAGCGGAAAAACCCTAGATGATTGGTAGATAAGAAGGCTGGTAATGTCAATGGAAGTATATTTGATATACGTGTTAGTGATGTGTACCTTGCTGGTACTCCTAGTAGCACCTGGGTATTAGATACCGGTTCGGTTGCTAAGTGTTAGCAACTCGAAATAAAAGCTACGGAGTAAATGGAGACTAGCTAGGTGAAAGGTGACGATGTGTGTTGGAAGTATTTCCAAGATTGATGTGATCACCATCGCACGCTCTCTCTACCTTCAGGATTTGTGATAAACCTAAATAAATGTTATTTGGTGTTTGCGTTGAGCATAAACGTGATTAGATCATGATTAGTGCGATACGGTTATTCATATAAGTTAGAGAATAATGGTTATTCTGTTTACATGGATAATGCCTTCAATGGTCATGCACCCACTCGAAATGGTTTATCGAATCATGATCGTAGTAGTACACATATTCATAACATTGGTACCAAAAGATACAAAGTTAATAATGATAGTACCACATGCTTGTGGCACTGCCACGTAATGTCATATTGGTATAAATCGCATGAAGAAACTCCATGATGATGGATGTTTTTTGACTCACTCGATTTCGAATCGGTTGAGACATGCGAGCCATGCCTCTTGGGCAAGATGACTGAGACCCCGTCATCCAATATGATGGAGCGGGCAAGTGGCTTATTGGAATTAATACATGTTGATGTATGTGGTCCAATGAGTGTTGAAACACACAGTGGATATCGTTGTTTTTCTTTACCTTCACTGATGATTTGAGTAAATATGGGGATATTTACTTAATGAAACACGAATCTGAAATGTTTGAAAGGTTCAAGGAGTTTCAGAGTGAAGTTAAAGATCATCGTGACAAGAAGATAAATGTCTATGATATGATCATGGAGGTGAATATCTAAGTTACGAGTTTGGTATGCAATTTTAGACAATGTGGAAATTGTTTCACAGCTCATGCCTCCTGGAACACCATAGTGTGATGGTGTGTTCGAACGTCGTAGTCGTGCTCTATTGGATATAGTGAGTACTATGATGTCTCTTATCGTTTTACCACTATCGTTATGGGGTTATGCATTAAAGACAAATCCATTCACTTTAACAGGGCACCATCTAAGTCTGTTGAGATGACACCGTGAGAATTATGGTTTGACAGAAGCCTAAGCTGTCATTTCTTAATGTTTGGGGCTGCGACGCTTATGTGAAAATGGGTTTTTCACCTAGCGAGCTCGAACTCAAAGCAGACAAATGCATCTTCATAGAATACCCTAATGACACATTGGGTATACCTTCTATCTCAGATCCAAGCGCAAAAGGTGTTTGTTGCTAAGAACGGGTCCTTTTTGAGAAAGAGTTTCTCTCGAAAGAATTGAGTGGGAGGAAGATAGAACTTGATAAGGTTGTTGAACCTTTGTTTCAACCAGAGAATAGCGCAACACAGAAAGATGTTTCTGTAGAGCCTACTTAGTTGAAAAGGAAGTTAATGATGATGATCATGAAGCTTCGGATCAAGTCACTATCGAACCTCGTAGGTCGACAAGGACGCGTACTGCTCCTGAGTAGTACGACAACCCTGTCTTGGAAATCATGTTGTTGGACAACGATGAACCTACGAACTATGGAGAAGCGATGGTGGGCCCGGATTCCAACAAATGGCTAGGAGCCATGAAATCCGAGAAAGGATCCATGTATGAAAACCAAGTATGGACTTTGGTAGACTTGCCTGTTGAATGGCGGGTCATTGAGTACAAATGGACCTTTGAGATAAACATAGACGCTAATGGTGAAATGTCACCGTTTATAAAGCTCGACTTGTCGCAAAGAAGTTTCCGCCAAGTTCAAGGAGTTGACTGCAATGAGATTGTCTCATCTGTAGCGATGCTAAAAGTCTATTAAAATTTTGTTAGCAGTTGCTGCATTTTTCGATTATGAAATCTGGCAGATGGATGACAAAACAAGGTTTCCGTAATGGTTTCTGTGAGGAAGAGTTGTATGTGATACAACCAGAAGGTTTTGTCAATCCTAAGGATGCTAATAATATGCAAACTCCAGCGATCCTTCTATGGACTGGAGCAAGCATCTCGGAGTTGGAATATATGCTTTGATGAGGTGATCAAAGTGTTTAAGTTTATACAAAGTTTATGAGAAACTTGTATTTGCAAGAAAGTGAGTGGGAGCACTATGGAATTTCTTATAAGAATATGTAGTTGACATATTATTGATCGGAAATGATGTAGAATTTCTGGAAGAGCATGAAGGGTTGTTTGAAAAGTTTTGTTTTTCAAAGGAAGACCCAGATAAAGCTACTATTTTATTGAGCATCAAGATCTATAGGGATAGATCTATTCGCTTGATAAGTTTTTTCGACGAAGACATACCTTGACAAGTTTTTGAAGGAGTTCAAAATAGATGGGTCAAAGAAGGAGTTCTTGACTGTATTGTAAGGTGTGAAATTGAGTAAGACTCAATACCCGACCACGGCAGAAGATAAAGAAGAGATGAGTGTCATCTCCTATGCTTTAGCCATAGGCTCTATATAGTATGCCATGCTGTGTACCGCACCTGTGTGTGCCTTGCCATGAGTCTGTCAAGGGGTACAAGAGTAATCCAAGAGTGGATCACTAGACAGCGGTCAAAGTTAGCCTTAGTAACTTGAGAACTAAGGAAATATTTCTCGATTATGGAGGTGATAAAGAGTTCATCGTAAAGTGTTACGATGATGCAAGCTTTAAAACCAATCCGGATGACTCTTAGTAGAAATCCAGCTACGTATAGTGGAGCAGCCATTTGGAATAGCTCCAAGTGGAGCATGGGAGTAGTATCTACAAATATGACATGGAAAGTTTGTAAGGTACACACGGATCTGAATGTCGCAGACCCGTTGACTAAAACCTCTTTCACGAGCAGGACATGAACAAACCCCAGAACTTATTGGGTGTTAATCACATGATGATATGATCACATGGTGATGTAAGTGTTAATCACATGGTGATGTGAACTAGATTATTGACTCTAGTGCAAGTGGGAGACTGTTGGAAATATGCCCTAGAGGCAATAATAAAATGGTTATTATTGTATTTCCTTGTTCATGATAATTGTCTATTGTTCATGCTATAATTGTGTTGACCGGAAACCATAATACATGTGTGAATACATAGACCACAACATGTCCCTAGTGAGCCTCTAGTTGACTAGCTCGTTGATCAATAGATGGTCACGGTTTCATGGCCATGGACATTGGATGTCATTGATAACGGGATCACATCATTAGGAGAATGATGTGATGGACAAGACCCAATTCTAAGCATAGCACAAGATCGTGTAGTTCGTTTGCTAAAGCTTTTCAATGTCAAGTATCGTTTCCTTAGACCATGAGATTGTGCAACTCCCGGATACCGTAGGAATGCTTTGGGTGTGCCAAACGTCACAACGTAACTGGGTGGCTATAAAGGTGCACTACGGGTATCTCCGAAAGTATCTGTTGGGTTGGCATGAATCGAGACTGGGATTTGTCACTCCGTGTGACGGAGAGGTATCTCTGGGCCCACTCGGTAAGACATCATCATTATGAGCTCAATGTGACTAAGGAGTTAGTCACGGGATGATGTATTACGGAACGAGTAAAGAGACTTGCCGGTAACGAGATTGAACAAGGTATGGGGATACCGACGATCGAATCTCGGGCAAGTATCATACCGATAGACAAAGGGAATTGTATACGGGATTGATTGAATCCTTGACATCGTGGTTCATCCGATGAGATCATCGTGGAGTACGTGGGAGCCAACATGGGTATCCAGATCCCGCTGTTGGTTATTGACCGGAGAGGTGTCTCGGTCATGTCTACGTGTCTCCCGAACCCGTAGGGTCTACACACTTAAGGTTCGATGACGCTAGGGTTATAGGGAAAAGGTATACGTGATTACCGAAGGTTGTTCGGAGTCCCGGATGAGATCCCGGACGTCACGAGGAGCTCCGGAATGGTCCGGAGGTAAAGATTGATATATAGGAAGTCCAGTTTTGGTCACCGGAAAGTTTTCGGGCTCATCGGTAGTGTACCGGGAGTGCCGGGAGGGTGCCGGATGACCCCCGGGAGGGGTGTGACGACCAAAGGACCACATGGGCTGTTAGATAAAGTGTGCCAGCCCTTATTGGGCTGGGCAAGACTTTTGCTAAAGGCCCATGCGGCTGGAGATAAGGAGATAAGGCAAAAAGGATTTAAAAGGAGGAGATCCACCTCCCTTGTGGGAGGTGGACTCTCCCTTTAATTCGGCCGGCCATCTCCTCTTTGGAGTAGAGGCCAAGCCAGCCCTCCACGTCCCTCCTCCTATATATACTTGAGGTTTTGGATGTTTTGAGACAAGATTTGATCTCTCTCTCTCTCACGGCGAAGCCCTACCTCTCTTCTTCCTCCTCCGCAGCGCTTAGGCGAAGCCCTGTCGGAATACCTTGCTACTCCACCACCACCAAGCCGTCGTGCTGCTGTTGGAGCCCTTCCCCAACCTATCCTTCCTCCTTGCTGGATCAAGGTGTTGGAGACGTCACCGGGCTGCACGTGTGTTGAACGCGGAGGTGCCGTCCGTTCGGCACTTGATCGGATCTACCGCGATCTGAATCGCTGCGAGTACGACTCCATCAACCGCGTTCTTGTAACGCTTCCGCTTAGCGATCTTCAAAGGTATGAAGATGAAATCTCTCCCCTCTCGTTGCTGGTTTCTCCATAGATAGATCTTGGTGAACGTAGGAAAATTTTGATTTACTACTACGTCTCCCAACAGAGTGCGAGGCGCTGCCGGAAGTAGCCTCCACGCCTCCAGGCGACAAGGTTCATTGATTTGCGCATAGGCGATACGGTTGTTGTTGAAGATAGCTGGCGCGGCCTAGCGCTTTGCGGAGCACGCCGACACACCCGCTGGGTGTAGCCTTCGAGCCTCCGGGTGCTCGAAGGGGGGTCTTGGCCGGTCGGATCTGACCGAACGGGCGTTGAGGCGGACAGGTCGGCTCCTCAGCCGGCCAGGCGACAAAGGCGGCGGGGCAGACCGGTCGGCTAGACAGGGCGAGTCACGACTGGTCGTTCGAGTGGCGAAGCAGGCGGATGGGCAGGTAGACGTTTTTTTTGGCCCCACCGTCAATCGGCCACGCACTAACACTCGCATACATGCATGCATGCAAATATACTTTTCTTTTCTTCCGGCTCTCACCACACCAGCCTGACCCCCTCTTCCCTCATACGTGAGTGTGAGAGTGGGAATGAGAGGATGTGAGGGAAGCTAGCCCCCTTGAGAGTGTGAGAGGGGGCCTTTATATAGGCATGGATATGTAGCTTGGGATGTAAGCCATAGTGGGTAGCTTACATCCCAAGCATCTTGAGGTGTAAGCTATCATGGGTAGCTTACATGTCAAGCCACATGTAGCTTGTGGACTAAGCTAGGTCTGTCCCCTGGTGCACTTTATAAATCAGTGTCCAGGGGGCTGGTTACACTGTAGAGAGTACTACTTGACGCGCATACAGTGTGCTCCTGCTCTCCAATAGCGCACCGCCATGAGATATGGCCGTCTGGTCCGTGTGTGTCTGATGGGACGTCGCAAGCTGACTTCGTTAGGCCGCAGTCGGACAGGAGGAGCCGTATGGGAGGAGTCGGACAGGGGAGCCGTATAAGAGGAGCCGGACTAGAGGAGCCGTATGGGAGGAGCCAGACAGGAGGAGATGGACAGGGGGGCCGGATAGGAGGAGCCGGACTGGAGGAGCCGGACAGGAGGAGCTAGATAGGAGGAGCCGGACAGGTGGAGGCTGCCGAGCCGGACGGGTGGAGGCTGCCGAGCCGGACGGGTAGAGGCTGTCGAGACGGACGGGTGGAGGCTGCCGAGCTAGCCGAGAGGAGGCTGCCAAGCCAGTCGGGTGGAGGCTGCCGAGCCAGCCGGGAGGAGCCAGCTGGTTCGTAGCTTTGTCTTTTGTCTTCACTTCTTCGTCTGTCTTGTTGATTCGCGGGGCTTCGCATACCGGGCTGGGTCCCTCGAAGTTTTAAAATGTTGAGTCGTCTCCTTGAGCCTACCTGGGGGTAATCCCCCCGACACTTGATTTGGACCGAATAATGTGGGAGCGTTTGGGATTTGTCATCAAGCTTCTACTAGCCATAGCCTGAACTAAACCACGACGGATTCCGTACTAGGTGCTTCCTAACTGGGGTATGTTGAATGCGAGGAAAAACTTGGTGGCACTCATGTGCCTCTCAGGAGAGATAGACTAGTGGTCCCCTTACAAAGTTGATAAAAGTATAAATGGACAATAGGAATTGAACACAAAATGGCACACAAAAGAGAGAAAAACGACACGAAAATGTTGGCACGCATAAGCATAGATCGGCTCAATCGATAGCGTTGACCTCCCTAACAACGCCCCAAGGAAAGGACACCGCGCGCCACCGTTTTGAGTCCGAGTAGACCTGGATGTTCCCTTAGAGTCCTGAACTTGGGAAGAGTCATGCAATGACATCCTCAAGAGGAAAACGACACCCACGGGTGTTGTTATTGAATGCCAAATCGCAGAAATTTCACTCGCACCACCACGAGATTATGCTAGATCTTGGCACTGCTACTACCAATGAAATAGATCGAGCTATGGCCACCCGTCGCCAAACCCTTGTCGCCCATAGGAAAGAGGCGAAACCGTCACTACCACCACAAAGTCTGTCGAGGAGACGAGCGGGTAGCCAACCATTTGGGGTCGCCACCCAACATCTAGTGTTGAACATATCACTAATGCCAAAAGACGCTCATGCCACCACCGAGAACGGAAGCACACATCTCCAACCCTGACCCACGAGGCTCTACCATGGTAGATGAACGGAAGGAAACCAAAATTTCCGCAACGGGCGCCCAACAAAGAAACATTGGGCACATGCAAGTGAAAGCACATTTCCTCCCTTGGTGGTTTTGGTAATTAATAACAACATATATGTCATTGAACTAATGTTTCCACTAAGCATGTTTCGGGAAAAGTCTAATAATGGGTTCCCAAAAGGATGGTGGAATACCCCAAGATGCAAGGAAATATATTGGCAAAGCTTCAAGCAAGAGGACTCTACATTTTATTTTGTGAGAAATCACTTTGAGTCCATAGGAAAGCCAATACTATCAAAAGGGGGTAAGGTACTGTTGGTGAACAAAATGCTCATACGTGCACAGGTGATAGTCACCACATACACCCACAAGATCTTCCACAAAAGTTTGTCCAAAGTCCAATATCCAAAATTGGTGCAACCAACACACCCCACTCGGTGCCACCGATTCTCAGCCTCACACAGACTCAGCCAAACCCTAGCCCTTTGGTGCAACCGATTCTGATTTGGTGCCACTGAGTTTGGGTTGCCAACTTTCTGTTACGCAAATTCACAAAATTGGTCCCACCGAGTTTATTGAATCGGCTTCACTGAGTCTGACAATCTGACCGTTGGTCACCTTATCGGTGCAACCGATTTTTATGTATCGACCTCACCGAGATTCAAAAGTTGCTACCTTTTAGGCAACTCGGTACCACTGAGATTAACACATCGGTGTCACCGAGTTGGACTTATTAGGTGTAACAGTTGGATTTTTGGAGATGCCTATATATACCCCTCCACCACCACTCACTCGCAGGTGAAGCACTCAGAATAGATCCCCGCTCATACCAACTGATTTTCTGAGAGAGAGCCACCTACTCATGTGTTGAGATCATGCCATTCCATTCCAACCATATGAATCTTGATCTCTAGCCTCCCTAAGTTGCTTTCCACCCAATCAATCTCTTCCACCAAAGCCAAATCTGTGGGAGAGTGATTGTGTGTTGAGGAGTCTATCATCTTGAAGCACAAGAGCAAGGAGTTCATCGACATTATCGAGCCTATTACCTTTTGGAGGGTGGTGCCTCCTAGATTGGTTATGTGTCGCTTGGGAGCCTCCTACTTCATGTTGTGGAGTGAACGAAGAAGTTTGTAAGGGCAAGGAGATCGCCTACTTCGTGAAGATCTACCCGAGTTAGACTAGTCCTCCGTGGACGTAGGCCATCATGGTATAGTCAAGGTTGCTTCTTCATGGAATCCTACGTGGGTAGAGCGCTTCATGGACTCTCGCGACCGTTACCCTCCGTGGGTTGATGACTCCATAAACGTGGACGTACGATAGCACCACCTATCGGAACCACGGGAAAAATCATCGTGTCTCCAAATTGTGTTTGATCCTCCTACCCTTCCTTTACTTCTCATGCTTGTCTTTACTTTCCGTTGCTATACTCGTAGACATGCATGTGTAGGGTGTACTTGACTTGCTATGAATGCTAAAATCTGCCAACACTTAAAATTGGGGAAAGTAGTTTTTTATTTGGTCAGGTAGTCTAATCACCCCCCTCTAGACCTACTTTTGATCCTACAAGTGGTATCAAAGCTTTGGTCTCCAGTGCATTGGTTTCACAACCTAGGAGAGTATGGTGTCTAGTGAGGGAAATTATCACCATAGAGGTCCGTACTTTGATGGCACAAATTTTGCTAGTTGGGAACACAAAATGAAAATGCATCTTCTTGGTCATAACCCCGCCATTTGGGCTGTTGTTCGTGTTGGAAAGCAAGGTGAATTCTTTGCGGATGGAAGGGAACCGGATCGTGAAGCGACTGCGGATGAATTGAATATGTTGCAACTCAATGCTTAAGCATGTGACATTCTCTTCAACTGCCTATGCCCTGAAGAATTCAACAAAATCAGCCGTCTTGAGAATGCAAAAGAGATTTGGGATACTTTGGTTGATATAGCATGACGGTACTGAATCTGTAAGAGAGTCCAAGTTGGATGTTCTTCAAAGTCAGCTTAACAAATTCAAGATGAAGGATGGTGAAGGAGTCGATGAGATGTACTCTAGGCTAGCTCTCATCACCAATGAGATTGCCGGCTTAGGAAGTGAAGAAATGACCGACAAATTCATCATCAAGAAGATACTTCAAAATTTGGATGATCGATACGACACCGTATGCACATTGATCCAAATGATGCCCAACTACAAAGATCTCAAGCCAACGGAAGTGATTGGAAGGATTGTTGCTCATGAGATGAGACTCAAGGACAAGGAAGAGCTTCACCACAAGTCTAGCAGTGCTTACAAGGCCACAAGTGATGCTCCTGCTACCTCAAGAGACAACCTTATCACAAATGAAGAGATAAGCCTCAAGGTCAAGAAATTCAACAAGTTCTACAAGAATAGAGGCAAAGATCAAAGCTCCAATTCAAGATATGAAGAGAAGCGATCGTCAAGTCGTGACCAAAACCGCTACAATTTTGGGAAGCCCAGACACTACTCCCATGAGTGCACAGCTCCTTACAAAAGGAAAGAAAAGTCACCAAGAAGACGAAGCTCAAGAGACGAGTCACCTTGAAGAGAGAGAAGGAGTAGGGATGATCGTTATGAACGAAGACCCTCAAGGAGAAGTAGGGACTCGGAGAAGAAGGACAAGTACACCAAGAGCTACTCAAGAATAAGATATCAAGCTCATGTTGGTGAATGGGTTTCCGGCTCCGAATCCGATAACCACTCCGAGAGAAGCTACCACTCCAACTCCGACTATAGTCAATATGAAGGTGTTGCCGGACTTGCACTAGTGACAACCGACTCCTATGACCTATTTGATTCACCAAATGAAGGGAGTGGATGTTGCTTCATGGCTAAAGGCCCCAAGGTATCACACCCCCGAGTATCTTGATTTCAATAGTGATGAGGATGACTTGTTAATTGAAGATGACTTGCCATTTGACAAATCTAGTAATGTTAGTCAAGATGAACTTGCTAGTAATCACTATAGTCTAGATAAGTCGTGTGATGATGATAAGTTGGAAATAGAACGACTAACTCAAGAACTAAACACTCTGTTAGCTCATGAGTTTACTCTACAAGATCATAGAGAGCTTGAAAGGACACATGAGAAGCTCCGGTTTGAGAAGCTCAATTTAGAGCAAGAGCATGAGTTCCTTAAAGTTATCAACGACGATCTTCGAAAGAAGACTTCCTCTTATCTATCCAAACGACTTCTCTTGTCTACGTTCATGCCACAAGTTAAAACTAAGCAAACTAGTAACAAAGGCAAGAAAGGTTCTTCAACTAGTAACATTAAAATGATAAATCCAATGATAGTCCTTCTAGTGGTTCCATTGATCCCACTAACTCTTCTCTTAGCCAAGTTACACTTGAGCAAGAAAATGAACTTTTGAAAGGGATTATAGAGAAAGGTATCTACAAGAGTATTGCTAGTTGCAAACAATTTGAGGAGATTGTACGCAAGCACGGAGGATACCGGAAGAACCGTGGCATTGGCTACTTCAACGCTAATGGGGTTGAATGGGAAGAAAGTCAATACCCCAATCCCAAGTTTGTTCATCAAAAGGAGAAGTATGAAAATACTCTCCCCAAGGGAACAAAAGCTCAAGATGACCTTCCACCACAAGACCCCAAGCTCAAGGGCAAGAACAAGCTTCAAGAGGACATTGACTCATATGAAGATGAATCCCAAGCCTTGGTGAAGTTGGTTCCCAAGGCTACTGCAAGTTCAACTTCTACAAGTGCTACTTCAACACCAAGGTCCCCATCAACTTGATGTGGGTCCACAAGAAGAAGAACTAGAGAAGTTCTTGAGGGGTGACTCCGCAAAGGAAATTCACTCATATTCATTATTGACAATAACTAGTTGCAATCAACATCAACATCATGCAATAGTTCAAGGAGTCACACATTCCCTCAAAGGTAAGCAAGGGACAAAGTAATCAACAAATCAATGGACATCATCATGTATGCTTTGCACTCCATGTCCATATATATCCTTGTATTTGTCTCTTGTGTGTTGGGACTAACACATGTAGGTGAGAAGAGTAATGAAACAACAAGGATGCTCCCAACTCATGGTGATATTCATCAACTTTCAGCATCCACCACTACTTCACCTACATGAAGTCTTCATCGACAAAACCCAAGGTTAGTTTATCCCTCCTATGAGGGGATGACACATCAAGGGGGAGCTTTACTCTAAGACTTGAGTCAAAGTATCTCATAGTATGTGACAACATTAAATGCTTTATGTAAAAGTGGTAACCCCACTTGTGCTTAAACAATGAGTATGACCTATGATCAAGTATTCTTACTTGGCTCCTAAGTCAATATACTCATATATAGATGAATCCGTCATCGCCAAAGTGCTTGTTAGATGCTAGTGTGTTTGTGCATGTTTGCCATGTTTTCATTTGACATCTTATTGTGTGAGCATGTTGGTCTGCATTTATTTACTCATTCGAGGACATCCAATTGTTGCTATTTGGCTTTTGATTTTTTAGTTGCCAATTGGATGTACAAGAATGTCTAGGACCGCTCCTCTAGCTATCTATGCTTTCTCACCTCATGTTCTATCCAACCTACGATTCTTACGCATTAGGACTTTTTCATCCATGAGCCACCATTTGAGATCGATCTATCCACGAAAGAATTCCCGTAGTTAGCGAATATGAGATTTTCTAGGGTTTGTCGTCTGCCCAATGAAACTCGGTGGAACCGAAGCAAACAAATCGGTGTCATCGATTTGCCCTATGTTTTGCTGAGAACGATCTTGGTGAAACCGAGTACTCTTTTTCGGTCTCCCCGAAAAGAGTGCCAAGTTTCTGTTAAAGAGATAGTCAGTCTCGGTAGCACCAATTTTTTTGCTTCGGCTGTACCAATTTTCATGTGACAGAATGCAAACCTTGAGAATCTTTTGTTCAAATTTTCAAAAACATGCTGCATTTTGTGATGACTTATCCTATTCTACTCCTCTATACTCTATTCACAGGGTTAGATATGTCAGACGTTGAGGACAACCAGAATTTGCAGAAGCAGAACATTGACATGAGTTCACGCACTAGCCCTGTGTCCAGTTCCTTCTTAGATTCAGGCACCCCTAGTTCTCATGGGTTGCCCAAGGCTGCTACTAGGACCAGGAGGAAGCTGAATTTAGATGAGGAGGACTCAGATTTTGTCCCAGAGGAAGTTCCTGCTAAGAAGCAAGACAAGGATGTGAGGAAGTCAGCAAATGAAGCCACCTCTTCCAGGAGGGTGATCAGCAAGTCATATGCCCCTCCAGAGTCTATGATTGCACCTGAGAGTGCTAGGGCTACCATGACCATTGAGCCCCCAAGGAGGTCATTGCCTAACAAGGCAGGAGAGAAGAAATCCAGAAAGAGGATTATCCGTGTTGTTGGCAGGCCTACCTCAATGTTTGAGGATCCCAAGGAGGTTGCTGGTGCTACTGCTAAGGAGGAGGAGGAGGAAGAGCAATTTGTCAAGGCCCCTCTCAAGAAGAAGCGGAAGAAGCTTTTGGCAGATGCTATGCCAAAGCAAGGTCCCTCCAAGAGCACCAAGTCTGCTCCCAAGGAGGCTGATGCTGAAAATTCCAAGAAGACTACCAAAGACATCCCAGCTTCTGAGAAGAACAAGGGATCCACCTTCAGAGAAGCTGATGAGGATGTTATGTCTGCGTTGATGAAGCTCAGACCTCATCTTCCAGTGCATAATGCCAGCCATACTTTAACTGTAGATATGAAGAAGAAGACGGATGCGGGTTTGAGAGAGTGGAGAGCCATTGATCCTTACTCTCAAAGGAAGAAGACAAATGTGGACTACAGGTTCTACACCAAGGAGCAACAAGATTTCTATGAGACCGTGCTGCTTGACAAGAGTCCGGCTATGAGTGACATGAGATATGTCGACTGGAAGTACATCAAGGAGAATGAAGACTACTTCCCGAGTGTGCAAGACAACTTCCACTGCATTGGTCTAGACAAGTTTGTTGGCAAAGAATTCACTGCATGGAATGATGAGATGATCATGCAATTCTACTCCACTACTCACTTCTATGGAGATGGTAGGATTGTGTGGATGACAGAAGGAGCAAGATACGAATGAACTGTTGATGAATGGGATGCCATCTTAGGAGTCCCAGAGGCACAGGATGGAGATATCCGCGTGTACTCAGAGTCCAAGGCAAGCCAGAATGCCATGAAGGACATGTACAGCTTCAGACCCACAAGCTAGGATCTATCTATCACCTCCAGGCAGGTCTCCGCACCATCAACACTATTTTGAGGCATACCTTGATGCCCAAGTCAGGTGACGAGAAGATGATCCGAGGCTACTCCATCAACCTGATGCTTCTTATTGACCAGCACCAGAGATTCAGAGTGATGGATCTGATAGTGGAGACTGTGAAGAGGGTTGCTGCTTATCAGAAGCGCTCATGCTGCTATGCACCCTATATTCAGATGCTCATCAACTCCAAGATGGAGAAGCACATCTTTGCTCTAGACAGACCCCACTTGCCCCTACAGCTAGACTTCAAGGATAACGTTTTGGTGATGGACTCGGACCATCCCACATCAGCTGCAACTCAGGCTCAAGCAGAGGCAGAGGCAGCTAGAGCCACTAGTGCTCCCGTCCCTAGGTCCAGGAACAAGAAGATGGACCTCTTGATTTATATAGTCATGGACATGAAGAAGGATATCAAAGGCATAATGGACAATCAGAACAGTCTTGTGAGCATCTTTGAGGATAGAGTGAAGACCCTCAATGACAAGGTGGATGGGCTAACCCAAGACAGTGAACGATCTCAAGAAGGAAGTAGATGAAGCTCCTATCCATCATACCTCTTCAGAGTGTGATTCTGATGATGATGAAGATTGTGCACCTATCAGGAATACTGCCTAGTTTAGGACACAGACCAGGACACCTATAGTGCCAGCTCCGGAGATGAGACCTTCATCGTCTGCACCAGCTACTGTCACCTTGATACGTCTCCAACATATCTAATTTTCCAAACGCTTTTGCCCTTGTTTTGTACTCTAATTTGCATGATTTGAATGGAACTAACCTGGACTGATGCTGTTTTCAGTAGAATTGCCTTGGTGTTATTTTTGTGTAGAAATAAAAGTTCTCGGATCGTCTTGAAAATTTACGGAGAATATTTTTGGAATTAATAAAAAATACTGGCGCAAGAATTAACTAGAGGGGGACACCTGCAAGCCACAAGCCTGCTAGGCGCGGCCACCCCCTGGCTGTGCCGAGCAGGCTTGTGGGGCCCTCATGGATCCTCCGACCTCCTCTCCAGCTCCATATAACCCTATTTGTCAAGAAAAAACAGATAAAAGAGTTCATCACGTTTCACGATATGGAGTCGCCGCCATCGCTTGTTCTTCCTCGGGAGACCAGATCTAGAGTCCGTTTTGGGCTCCAGGGAGGGGAAATCGACGTCTTCGTCATCACCAACCATCCTTCATCACCAATTCCATGATGCTCTCCACCATTCATGAGTAATCCCATCATAGGCTTGCTGTACGGTGATGGGTTGGATGAGATTTATCATGTAATCGAGTTAGTTTGGTTAGGGTTTGATCCCTAGTATCCACTATGTTCTGAGATTGATGTTGCTATGACTTTGCTATGCTTAATGCTTGTCACTAGGGCACGTGTGCCATGATTTGAGATCTCAACCTATTATGTTTTCATGAATATATGTGTGTTCTTAATCCTATCTTACAAGTTGTAGACACCTATTACGAGTTATGATCTGCATCCCCCAGGGTGGCAATAATTGGGATTCTTTCCGGTGATTACCGTAGTTTGAGGAGTTCATGTATTCACTAAGTGCTAATGCTTTGGTCCGGTTCTATATTAAAAGGAGGCTTTAATATCCCTTAGTTTCCAATAGGACCCTGCTACCACACGAGGGTAGGACAAAAGATGTCATGCAAGTTTCTTTCCATAAGCACGTATGACTATATATATGGAATACATGCCTACATTACATTGATGAATTGGAGCTAGTTCTGTGTCACCCTATGTTATAACTGTTGCATGATGAATGCCATCCGACATAATTATCCATCGCTGATCATTGCCTACGAGCTTTTCATATATTGATCTTCGTTAAGTTACTTTTCCATTGCTACTTCCACAATCACTACAAACTTCTATTATCACTTGTCACCGTTACCATTACTACCATATTACTTTGCTACTGAATACTTTGCTGCAGATATTAAGTCTTTCAGGTGTGGTTGAATTGACAACTCAGCTGCTAATACTCGAGAATATTCTTTGGCTCCCGTTGTGTTGAATCAATAAATTTGGGTTGAATACTCTACCGTCAAAAACTATTGCGATCCCCTATACTTGTGGGTTATCACACCTCAGCTCCATCAGCTCCTCCAATGCCACCAATTGCTACTCGAACTCTATCCAAGACATCTACAGAGGTCTCCGCCGACGCAATTCTCTCGACTCCGACATCGACCACCGGAGGAGATCAACCCAAAAGGACGATTAGCTATATCTCTTTGAACTTGTTGGTAACTTGTTGCCAAAGGGGGAGAAGTTGTATATAGATCTTTAGGCTTCGCATGAGAGAGCGTTTGGTTTTTATTGTTGTTTTAAAAACATTTGGTCTTTTGGTTGCTTGTGTTATACTTTTGTTCGTGTTTGATCATACGCTTTAATGTGTGTTGCTACCACTTCCTATCCTTTTGATGATTATGTGATGATCATTCACTTTGCTTGATGTGTTGTGCTATGATATTAACTCTTATTTACTCTCGCACACCACCAAGTTGTATGTGACATGGAAGAAGTGCCCCATGTACCTAATCGGTTGTGCATTTGCATTCAAACGCAAATTTCAACATAATGCACAAATTTAGGGGTAGCTCTTCCTTATCACATACTTCTAAAAGCAAGGATTATATTCATTGATTATATCATATGTCGAAGCTTTGATCTATATGTTGTCATCAATTACCAAAAAGGGGGAGATTGAAAGCACATTTGCTCCCTTAGTGGTTTTGGTAATTAATAACAACATATATGTCATTGAACTAATGTTTCCACTAAGCATGTTTCACGAAAAGTCCAATGATGGGTTGCCAAAAGGATTGTGGAATACCCCAATATGCAAGGAAATAGATTGGCAAAGCTTCAAGCAAGAAGACTCTACATTTTACTTTGTGAGAAATCACTTTGAGTCCATAGGAAATCCAATACTATCAAAAGGGGGTAAGGTACTGTTGGTGAACAAAATGCTCATACATGCACAATTGATAGTCACCACATACACCCACAAGCTCTTCCACAAAAGTCTATCCAAAGTCAAATATCCAAAATCAATGCAACCAACACTCCCCACTCGATGCCACCGATTCTCAGCCTCAGACAGACTCAGCCAAACCGTAGCCCTTTGGTGCAACCGATTTTGATTCGGTGCCACCAAGTTTGGGTTGCCAACTTTCTGTTACCCAAATTCACAAAATCAGTCCCACTGAGTTTTTTGAATTGGCGTCACTAAGTCTGGCAATCTGACCGTTGGTCACTTTATCGGTGCAACCAAGTTTTATGTATCGGTCTCACCGAGATTCAAAAGTTGCTACCTTTTAGGCAACTCGGTACCGTCGAGATTAACACATTGGTGTCACCAGGTTGGACTTATTAGGTGTAACGGTTGGATTTTTTTTGGAGATGCCTATGTATACCCCTTCACCACCACTCACTCGCAAGTGAAGCACTCAGAATAGATCCCCACTCATACCAACCAATTTTCTGAGAGAGAGCCACCTACTCATGTGTTGAGATCAGGCCATTCCATTCCAACCATGTGAATCTTGATCTCTATACTCCCCAAGTTGCTTTCCACCCAATCAATCTCTTCCACCAATGCCAAATCTGTGAGAGAGTGATTGTGTGTTGAGGAGTCTATCATCTTGAAGCACAAGAGCAAGGAGTTCATCGACATTATTGATCCTATTACCTTTTGGAGGGTGGTGCCTCCTAAATTGGTTAGGTGTCACTTGGGAGACTCCTACTTCGTGTTGTGGAGTGAACCAAGAAGTTTGTAAGGGCAAGGAGATCGCCTACTTCATGAAGATCTACTCGAGTTAGGCTAGTCCTCCGTGGACGTAGGCCATCATGGTATAGTCAAGGTTGCTTCTTCGTGGAAACCTCCATGGGTAGAGCCCTTCGTGGACTCTCGCGATCGTTACCCTCCATGGGTTGAAGACTCCATAAACATGGATGTACGATAGCACCACCTATCGGAACCACGGAAAAAATCAGCGTGTCTCCAAATTGCGTTTGATCCTCCTACCCTTCCTTTACTTATCATGCTTCTCTTTACTTGCCGCTGCTATACTCGTAGACATGCATGTGTAGGGTGTACTTGACTTGCTATGAATGCTAAAATCTGCCAACACTTAAAATTGGGAAAGGATAGATTTTTATTTGGTCTTGTAGGCTAATCCCTCCCTCTAGACCTACTTTTGATCCTACAACAAGGAGAATTAGACCAATACAGCAGGGCAACACCTCACCCCTGTAACGACAAGTAAGCATGTACCATCGTCCAACTGCCAACACAAATCGCCTCAGGAGGCCGATGGCCTACAAGTCCACATTGTTAGTTGTAGCCTTTTTGAAGTAAGAGTATAGATCCTAGAGAGGGCATAGAAAAGAGACTTTGACTCTCATAATGGTTTATGATAGTGTTCCTCGTAATGGTTTATGATATTGTGCCTACAAGTTAGTATGATCCAAATCAAGACGAGAATGCAAGCTAACACGATAATAAAATGCAAGAGTAAAATAAAATAAGGGATGTAAAGTAGCGGTTTTTGGAATCAACAGGGTTAAAGCGTTATCACGGAGTCTAGATACCCTAGTAGTATGTGTCTAAAGTGACCCATGCCAACAAATAATTCAAAGTTTCGATTCCTAAACCACTCTATATGTTTCTACTAGTGGACGAAGCCAAGTACAGATACATGCATACATGTTGCACTCCTGTATAACATACGCCACTATCGATCATCCCCACTTCGGTTACCAAACGGAAATTAAGGGTTTCCTTGTGGATGTAAAAAAAGGTCGTCTTCGTTTATCCCCTTTTTTAATGATATGGAAAAGGAGGGAGATAAGCAGTGTCACTACCATCTTCCACTTCCTATCATCACACCAATAATAATGACCTTTTGTCCAAAGGAGGCATCTATTGAATGTTCGACTTCACCCAACATCAAGAAGATCATTAACATAAATATATAAAGAGAATATCAAATCCTGTCGTTATTCAGTCCTAAACATATTAGGTTTCCACCATATCCCCAAGTACTAGGTAGACTACTCGCTAATTACTTCCCTTGGTGATACGGAAATGGAGCAAAAAGGATTCTTGCCTTTTTCTGAGAGGCGACCTCGAGTTATCATCTCCACGAGAGGAGGATGCCATTTAAGCTAGGGTCTCAAACAAGCTTTTGTTAAAGAAAAAATCTCAAATTTTGGTCGAATCAAAATCAAACAACTGAAGGAAAACACTTATAATAAAAATAGGCATGGGTATGAGTCTTAATGATTACAACCATATATTTATGTTGGGACAAAATATGATCTCTTAATTTGTGCGCTCCAAGTCACCGATCGAGATGAGCTTGTTACAAACCAAAGTGGGGGATGTGTCCAATTTACGCCTTGACCGACACGCGTCTGGCATCAAGAGTTAGTTGTCCAATTGAAGTCCCAATTCATCTCGCGGGGTTGCCTCGATAATTATGATTGCAATAATCACAAAAGTGCATTGTGCGCTTAATGACTACACCTCTTGAATCCCCAAAGATAGGATCAGTGTTATGATACGTCTCCAACGTATGTATAATTTTGATTGTTCCATGCTATTATATTATCTGTTTTGGATGTTTTATATGCATTAATATGCTATTTTATATTATTTTTGGGACTAACCTATTAATCTAGGGCCTAGTGTCAGTTTCTATTTTTCCTTGTTTTTGAGTATTGCAGATATGGAATATTAAACAGAGTCCAAAGGGAATAAAATCTTCGCGGTGATTTTTTTTGGAACAGAAGAGATCTCCCAGGCTTGGAGTGCAAGGCAAGGCACTTGCTAGTAAGTCACAAGCCAGGGGCGCGGCCACCCCCCTCGTCGCGCCTGATGACCCACAAGTATAGGGGATATATCATAGTCCTTTCAATAAGTAAGAGTGTCGAACCCAACGAGGAGCAGAAGGAAATGACAACCGGTTTCCAGTAAGGTATTCTCTGCAAGCACTGAAATTATCGGTGACAGATAGTTTTGTGATAAGATAATTCGTAACGAGTAACAAGTAACAAGTGTAGCTTAGGTGCAACAAGGTATCCTAGTCCTTTTTTAGCAAAGAACAGGCCTGGACAAACTCTTATATAAAGCAAAGTGCTCCCTAGGACACATGGGAATTTTTGTGAAGCTAGTTTTCATCATGCTCATTTGATTCGCGTTCGTTACTTTGATAATTTGATATGTGGGTGGACCGGTGCTTGGGTGATGTCCTTACTTGGACAAACTTCCCACTTATGATCAACCCCTATCGCAAGCATCTGGGACTACGGAAGAAGAATTAAGGTAAACCTAACCATAGCATGAAACATATGGATCCAAATCAGCCCCTTACTAAGCAATGCATAAACTAGGGTTTAAGCTTTTGTCACTCTAGCAACCCATCATCTAATTATTACTTCCCAATGCTTTCCCCTAGTCCCAAATAATGGTGAAGTGTTATGTAGTCGACGTTCACATAACACCACTAGAGGAGAGACAACATACATCTCATCAAAATGTCGAACGAATACCAAATTCACATGATTACTTATAACAAGACTTATCCCATGTCCTTAGGAACAAACGGAACAACTCACAAAGCATGTTCATGTTCAAGATAATCGAAGTATTAATTATCATAAAGGATCTGAACATATGATCTTCCACCAAGTAAACCAACTAGCATCAACTACAAGTAGTAATCAACACTACTAGCAACCCACAGGTACCGATCTAAGGTGTTGAGATAAAGATCGGATACAAGAGATGAACTAGGGTTTGGAGAGGAGACGGTGCTGGTGAAGATGTTGATGGAGATTGACCCCCTCTCGATGAGAGGATCGTTGGTGATGACGATGGCTTCGATTTCCCCCTCCGGGAGGGAAGTTTCCCCGGCAGGACCGCCCTGCCGGAGCTCTAGATTGGTTCTGCCCAAGTTCCGCCTCGAGACGGCAGCGCTTCATCCTGAAAGCTCTCTTTTGATTTTTTCCAGGTCAAAACACTTCAAATAGGAGAAGATGGGCGTCGGAGGAGCCATAGGGGCCCCACAAGCCTGCTAGGCGTGGCCAGGGGGTGGTCGGGCCTAGCAGGCTTGTGGCCCACCTCTGGTTGATTCTTGCGCCAATATTTTTTATTAATTCAAAAAAATATTCTCCGTCAATTTTTAGGACTTTTGGAGTTGTGCAAAATAGGTATCTCAGATTTGCTCCTTTTCCAGTCCAGAATTCCAGTTGTTGGCATTCTCCCTCTTCATGTAAACCTTGTAAAATAAGAGAGAAAAGGCATAAGTATTGTACCATAACGTGTAATAACAACCCATAATGAAATAAATATCAATATAAAAGCATGATGCAAAATGGACGTATCAACTCCCCCAAGCTTAGACCTCGCTTGCCCTCAAGCAAAAGCCGAGATCGATGAATATGTCAACATGTTTAGAGATAGAGGTGTCGATAAAAATAAAATATCGACATGAGGGCATCATGATCAACTTTAGAACAACAATACTCATCGTATGAGATTCTTTATACTAGAGTAACAATTCATTCACAAGATAAAGTATGAATCAAGAACTCTATTGACAACCAACAAACTATGATGTCAGTCGTTGAAGCAATTGACAATTTATCATAACATCGGAAAGTGTTAATATAAGAGCTTGTAAAGCAAATCCACATACTAAATCATCTTTTAGTCTTTCACAATTTCTAGCACTCACGTAGGGCTTATAATTTTGCCTCCCAACTATTCACCTCAAGGGTGATGTCAACAATAATAACTCATGATCACCCACATCCGAGTGGATATATGAGTCTAGATCATTCCCCAACACATAATGCTTGCCAAGATAGACGGAATATAGGAGTGGTGAAGACCACCATGACTCTTGCATAAAGGTAAGTACTAGAAAGTAAAAGTAACATATAGGTCCTTCATAGAGGGAAGCAGAGGTTGTCTTGCACTTTTTGTTTTTGGATGCACAAACTCTTAATGCAGAGGAACACCATGTTGTATTGCCCTTTGTGATAGCAACCTTTATTATGCAGTCTGCCGCTTTTATTTCTTCACTATCACAAGTTCGTACAGCGCTTATTTCCCTTACAATAAAAGGTCACACATATTTAGGAGCAATTTTTATTGCCTTATTGCACCGATGACAACTTACTTGAAGGATCTTATTTAATCCACAATTAGGTAAGGGGAGCAAACTCTTGGACTTGCTTACATAAGGGGAGCAAAAGCAAAAAACTAAAAGGGGTAGATCATACTAAAAACTTTTATTCTACTAGATCAAAGCAAAAACAAACAGGATAGAACTAGGAAAGATAAAAACAAAAAGGCAAAACAAAAAGGTGTGATGTGATACGATACTGGGGCACCTCGCCCAAGCTTGGCACAAGCCAAGGGGAGTGCCCATACCCATGTACTCAAGTGTCCTTCTTCGGGGTTGATGGTGGTGGAGTTGTTGAGGAGGTTGGAGGCTTGTCCTTCGTCTTCCAAGGCATAGGCTCACCATCGTAAAAAGATGAATGAGTCACCGAAATCCTCAAATCTGCAGCCAAACTCATTCTCTTAAATCTGTATTCATACTCATAGTTTTGGTTTTGCAGATCATAGATCTGGGCTTGGAGATGCTCAATTTTCTCGTAAAGCTTGAAGATGTGCTCTCCAATGTCCTTGGTGTCCAGCTTGTGTTTATGGGTAATCTCCGAGATCATCATATGATTGGCATTGAGTCCACACTCCACCATAGCTTGGCACTTGAAGACTTGTTGCTCCATTGCCTCGAGCCTTGTTTCCATGCTTTCGGTCTTCTTCGGCCCCTCAACGTCACGGATGTGCAGCACCCCCTCACGCATCTCAATGGTTTGAGGGTGTTGCAGCACCTCCGCAAGATATGGGTTGATGACCTTCTCGAAAAACTTGTCCTTCGGAGCACCGGGGGACGCCATGACAACCTAAATCTGTTGCATAAACAACTCAAAACAAAAACAGGAGGTATTGTCGTGATACAAAAGTCGAAACCTTCGAGAGATTATATAATGATTTTTTGCCGACCCGAAGGAGTGTTCCACAAGAAAATGGAGTCCAAGGGCGCACGGGGTGGTGACAAGCCCCCTAGGCACGGCCAGGGTGGGTGGCCATGCCTAGCAGGCTTGTCGCCTCCCCGTGCGTCCTTCGACTTCTTTTAATTTTCCTAATTTTTTAAATATTCCAAAACCAAGTAAAATTGCTACTGGAAAACTTTTGGAGTCGGTTTACTTATCGTACCACGTACCTATTCCTTTTCAGAGTCTGAAACATTCTGGTAAGTCTCCCTGATATGCTCTTCGGGAGTTATGGTATTGATAACATTGGTTTCGACATTAATGGGAGTACCTGAAATATAGTGTTTGATTCTTTGACCATTTACACCCTTAGGATTTGTGCCTTCGGCGTTGTTGATCTTGATGGCACCCGAACGATATACCTCCTCGATGATGTATGGTCCTTCCCATTTAGAGAGAAGTTTTCCTGCAAAAATTCTTAACCGAGAATTGTATAGCAAGACATGATCACCTACACTAAATTCACGCTTTTGTATCCTTTTATCATGCCATCTCTTAACCTTTTCTTTAAACAACTTGGCATTCTCATAGGCCTGGGTTCTCCATTCATCAAGTGAGCTAATATCAAATAACCTCTTCTCACCACCAAGTTTGAAATCATAGTTGAGCTCTTTGACTGCCCAATAAGCTTTATGCTCTAGCTCTAGAGGTAAGTGACATGCTTTGCCATAAACCATTTTATATGGAGACATACCCATAGGATTCTTGTAAGCAGTCTATAAGCCCATAATGCATCGTCAAGATTTTTAGACCAATTCTTCCTAGATCTATTAACCGTCTTTTGCAAGATCAATTTAATTTCTCTATTGCTTAATTATACTTGACCACTAGACCGAGGATGATAAGGAGATGCAATTCTATGATTAACATAGCAAGCAATTTACGGAAAGCACCATGAATAAAATGTGAACCACCATCAGTCATTAAGTATCTGGGGACTCCAAATCTAGAGAAAATAACTTCTTTAAGCATATTAATAGAGGTGATGTGATCAACACTACTAGTTGGAATAACTTCTACCCACTTAGTAACGTAATCAACAACAACTAATATATGAGTATACCCGTTGGACGTTGGAAAAGGTCCCATATAATCAAAACCCCAAACATCAAATGGTTCAATAACAAGAGAGTAATTCATAGGCATTTCCTGACGTCTACTAATATTGCCAATTATTTGACATTCATCCCATGACAAGACAAACTTACGAGCATCCTTGAAGAGAGTAGGCCAATAAAAACCAGATTGTAATACCTTATGTGCAGTTCTAACTCCACCATGTTGTCCTCCGTAGGCCTCAGAATGACACTTCCGTAGGATCTGTTCCTGTTCATGCTCAGGTACACAATGTCTAATAATACCATCTACTCCTTCTTTATAAAGGTGTGGGTCATCCTAGAAGTAATGTCTTAAATCATAGAAAACCTTTTTCTTTTGCTCGTATGTGAAACTAGGCGGTATAAATTTAGCGACAATGTAATTAGCATAATCAGGATACCAAGGAGAATTATGAGAAGCATTTATGACAGCTAATTGTTCATCAGGAAACCTATCATCAATAGGTAGTGCGTCATCAAGAACGTTCTCTAACCTAGACAAGTTATCTGCTATGGGGTTATCAGCGCCCTTTCTATCGACAATATGCAAATCAAATTCCTTTAAGAGAAGAACCCACCTAATAAGTCTAGGTTTAGCCTCTTTCTTTTCCATGAGATATTTAATAGCAGCATGATCAGTGTGAATAGTTACTTTAGAATCAACAATATAAGGTCTAAACTTATCACAAGCGAACACAACTGCTAAAAATTCCTTTTTAGTGGTAGCATAGTTTCTTTGAGCATTGTATATAGTTTTGCTAGCATAATGAATACCATTTAATTTTTTTATCAACTCGTTGTCCTAGAACAACACCTACAACATAGTCACTAGCATCACACATAATTTCAAAAGGTGGGTTCCAATTAGGTGGTTGAACAACAGGTGCAGAAATCAAGGCATTCTTGAGAATTTCAAAAGCTTTCACACAATCATCATCAAAAATGAACGGAGCATCTTTTTGCAAAAGATTAGTGAGAGGCCTAGAAATCTTAGAGAAATCTTTAATAAATCTCCTATAGAAACTAGCATGACCAAGGAAACTTTTTATACCCCTCATATCCGTAGGACACGATTTTTTTCAATAGCATCAACTTTAGCCTTGTCAACTTCAATACCTCTTTCGGAAATTTTATGTCCCAAGATAATGCCTTCATTCACCATAAAATGGCACTTCTCCCAATTCAAGACAAGATTAGTTTCTTCACATCTCTGCAAAACTCGATCAAGGTTGCTCAAACAATCATCAAAAGAAGTTTCGTAAACAGAAAAATCATCCATGAGAACCTTAACAATCCTTTCACATAAATCAGAGAATATAGGAGTCATGAATCTTTGAAAGGTAGCAGGTGCATTGCATAAACCAAAAGGCATACGTCTATAAGCAAAGGTACCAAAAGGGCAGGTAAAGGTGGTCTTCTCTTGGTCCTCTTTTGACACAGGTATTTGAGAGAAACCAGAATAACCATCTAGAAAGCAAAAAATGTGTGTGTTTGGACAATCTTTCTAGAATTTGATCAATGAAAGGTAGAGGGTAATGATCTTTTCGAGTAGCTTTATTCAATTTCCTAAAATCAATTACCATTCTATAACTTGTAACAATTCTCTGCGGGATCAATTCATTTTTATCATTAGGAACTACGGTAATACCTCCTTTCTTAGGGACACAATGAATAGGACTAACCCATCTACTATCAGCAATAGGATAAATGATACCTGCCTCCAGAAGCTTTAATATTTCATTTCTTACCACTTCCTTCATTTTAGGATTCAACCGTCGTTGGTGATCAACCACTGGTTTAGCATCAGGCTTCGTTTTAATTTTGTGCTGACATAGAGTGGGACTAATGCCCTTAAGATCATCAAGAGTATATCCAATAGTAGCACGGTGCTTCCTCGGAGTTTTCAATAATCTCTGTTCTTCATGCTTTGAAAGGTTAGCACTAATAATAATAGGATATATCTTCTTTTCATCAAGATAAGCATATTTCAAAGTATCAGGTAATTGTTTAAGCTCAAACACGGGATCACCCTTGGGAGGAGGAGGATCCCCAAGTATTTCAACAGGCAAGTTGTGTTTCATGATAGGATGTTGATCCAAGAAAATCCTATCTATTTCATTCCTTTCATTCATATGCATGTCATTTTCATGGTCTAGCAAATATTGCTCTAAGGGACCAGTAGGGGCACAAAAATAGAAGCAAGATCAATAATTTCATCCTTATTAGGCAATTCTTTATCATGGGGTTGTCTATGAAATATAGAGAAATTAAACTTACGAGACGTATCCCCAAAACTTACGGTAACCGTTTCCTTCTCACAAGCTATCCTCGCATTAACGGTATTCAAGAAGGGTCTTCCAAATATAACATGACAAAAATTATCTTGTGGGGAACCAAGAACAAGAAAATAAGTAGGATATTTTATTTTACCACACAAGACTTCAACATCTCTAATAATCCCAACTGGTGATGTAGTATCTCTATCAGCAAGTTTAATTGTAATAATAATTTCCTCTAACTCAGCTGGTGCAATATCATTTATAATCTCTTTATATAAGGAAAAGGGAATTGCACTCACATTAGCAGCCATATCACATAAGCCATGATAACAATGATCTCCTATTTTAACAGCAACAACATGTATGCCAACAATCGGTCTATGTTTAGCTTTAGCATCGGGTTTAGCAATTCTAGTAGCTTCATCACAAAATTGAATAACATGCCCATCAATATTATCAACCAAGAGATCCTTAAACATAGCAATACTAGGTTCAACTTTAATTTTCTCAGGGGGTGTAGGTGTTCTAGCACAACTCTTACAAACCACAGTTGAAGCTTTAGCATGATCCTTTATTCTAACAGGGAAAGGTGGTTTCTCAATATAAGCAGTGGAAATAATAGGATCAACATTATAAGTAATAGTCTTCTCTTCAACTTTAATAGGTTTAACTACTTTCACTTCAATGGGAGGATGATATTTAAACCATCTCTCCTTGGGGAGATCAACATGAGCAGCAAAAGATTCACAAAAAGAAGCTGCCATCTCAGAGTCAACTCCATATTTAGTGCTAAATTCATGAAAAGCATGAGTGTCTACGAAGTATTTAACACAATCAAACTTAAGGTTCATACCTGACTCCTTACCTTCGTTGAGTTCCCAATCTTCAGAGTTGCATTTAATTCTTTCCAATAGATCCCATTTGAAGTCAATATCTTTCTTCATATAAGAACCAGCACAAGAAGTATCGAGCATGGATTGATCATTACGAGAAAGCCGAGCATAAAAATTCTGAATAATAATTTCTCTCGAGAGCTCATGATTGGGGCATGAATATAACATTGACTTAAGCCTCCCCAAGCTTGAGTAATTCTTTCTCCTTCACGAGGCCAAAAATTATAAATATAATTACGATCACGATGAACTAGATGCATAGGAACTTCTGATGAAATTCCATCTTCAATCGGTTGTAGCTCCATGATCCAATATCATCACATAGCCTATACCATGTCAATGCCTTTTCCTTCAAAGATAAAGGAAAAACCTTATTCTTAACGTGATCCTCGGGCAGACCTGCAAGATTAAATAATCCACAAACTTCATCCACATAGATTAGATGCAAATCAGGATGTAATGTTCCATCTCTTGCATAAGGATTAGCCAGAAGTTTCTCTATCATACCCAAAGGAATTTCATAATAAATATTTTCAGTAGGTTCATTAGGTTGAGGGACAACTCTTTGTGTTTCCGATCGAGGTGAAGATACCCCAAACAAGCCCCTCAAAGGATTACTTTCCATAGTGACAAGTGATAGTAAATTTCAGCACACTATATAAATTCTTCCTTACCAAATTCCACTTACCAAAGGCGCTTCACTCCCCGGCAACGGCACTAGAAAAAAGTCTTGATGACCCACAAGTATAGGTGATCTATCATAGTCCTTTCAATAAGTAAGAGTGTTGAACCCAACGAGGAGCGGAAGGAAATGACAAGCGGTTCCCAATAAGGTATTCTCTGCAAGCACTGAAATTATCGTTGACAGATAGTTTTGTGATAACATAATTCCTAACGAGTAACAAGTAACAAGTGTAGCAAAGGTGCAGCAAGGTAGCCCAATCCTTTTTGTAGAAAAGGACAGGCCTCGACAAACTCTTATATAAAGCAAATCGCTCCCTAGGACATATGGGAATTTCTGTTAAGCTAGTTTTCATCATGCTCTTTTGATTCGCGTTCATTACTTTGATAATTTGATATGTGGGTGTACCGGTGCTTGGGTGCTGCTCTTACTTGGACAAACTTCCCACTTATGATTAACCCCTATTGCAAGCATCCGCAGCTACAAAATAAGAATTAAGGTAAACCTAACCATAGCATGAAATATATGGATCCAAATCAGCCCCTTACGAAGCAACGCATAAACTAGGGTTTAAGCTTGTGTCACTCTAGCAACCCATCATCTACTTATTACTTCCCAATGCTTTCCCCTAGTCCAAAATATGGTGAAGTGTTATGTAGTCGACGTTCACATAAAACCACTAGAGGAGAGACAACATACATCTCATCAAAATGTCGAACGAATACCAAATTCACATGATTACTTATAACAAGACTTATCCCATGTCCTCAGGAAAAAACGGAATTACTCACAACGCATGTTCATGTTCAAGATCAGAGGAGTATTAATTATCATAAAGGATCTGAACATATGATCTTCCATCAAGTAAACCAACTAGCATCAACTACAAGGAGTAATCAACACTACTAGCAACCCACAGGTACCAATCTGAGGTGTTGAGATAAAGATCGGATACAAGAGATGAACTAGGGTTTGGAGAGGATACGGTGCTGGTGAAGATGTTGATGGAGATTGACCCCCTCTCGATGAGAGGATCGTTGGTGATGACGATGGCTTTGATTTCCCCCTCCGGGACGGAAGTTTCCCCGTCAGGACCGCCTTGTCGGAGCTCTAGATTGGTTCTACCCATGTTCCACCTTGAGACGGTGGCGCTTCGTCCCGAAATCTCTCTTATGATTTTTTCCAGGTCAAAACGCTTCATATAGGAGTAGATGGGCGTCAGAGGAGCCATAGGGGCCCCACAAGCCCTATTCTTCGTCCTATAAATACCCAAATATTCCCTCAATACCTAAAAGAGCCACAAAAATACTTTTCAGCCACCAGAAGCCTCCGTTCCCAAGAGATCCAATCTTGGAGCCTTTTCTGGTAATCTATCGGAGGGGGATTCGATCACGGAGGGCATCTACATAAACTCCATTGCCCTTCCGATGATGCGTGAGTAGTCCACCATAGACCTACGGGTCCATAGCTAGTATCTAGATGGCTTCTTCTCTCTCTCTTTGTGCTTCAATACCATGTTCTTCATGATCTTCATGGAGATCTATCCGATGTAATACTCTTTTGTGGTGTGTTTGTCGAGATCCGATGAATTGTGGGTTTATGTTCAGATTATCCATGAATATTATTTGAGTCTTTTATGAATTCTTATATGCGTGATTTCATATCTTTGCAAGTCTCTTCGAGTTATTGGTTTGGTTTGGCCAACTAGATTGGTAATTCTTGCGATGGGAGAAGTGCTTAGTTTTGGGTTCAATCTTGTGGTGTCCTCACCCAGTGACATAGTAGGGGTAGCAAGGCATGTGTTGTATTGTTGCCATCAAGGGTAAAAAGATGGGGTTTTCATCATATTGCTTGATTTTATCCCTCTACATCATGTCATCTTACCTAATGTGTTATGTTGTTCTTTATGAACTTAATACTCTAGATGCAGGCAGGAGTCGATCGATGTGTGGAGTAATAGTAGTAGATGCGGGATCGTTTCGGTCTACTTGACACGGACGTGATGCCTATATGCATAATCATTGCCTTGTATATCTTCATAATTATTCGCTTTTCTATCAATTGCTCGACAGTAATTTGTTCACCCACTGTGTTATTTTTCTTCAAGAGAGACGCCTCTAGTGAAACCTATGGCCCCCTGGTCTACTTTCCATAATATATTTTCACATATATAAACCAAAAATACCAAAAATACCTTGTTGAAATTTATTTACTTTTTTAATTTCCGCAATCTTTTACATCTATCTCTATCAGATCTAATCCTTGCAAATAATCGTGAAGGGATTGACAACCCCTTTATAGCGTTGGGTGCAAGAGTTTTATTCTTTCTGTAGGTGCATCCATTGGTGACTTGCTTGTTCCTCCTACTCTATTGATACCTTGGTTCTCATCAACTGAGAAAATTATTATCTAGTTCGCTACATCACTCTTTCCTCTTCAAGGGAAAACCAACACACGCTCAAGAGGTAGCATGTTACGGCACTAAACATTACTGCCACTAGTGTTCAGAATAACACTTCACGGTCTCCCTGGCCTTAGCCTGTCCATGGTCGCTCACCATGATCCTGAGCGCATACATGGATGAAGAACGTGAACGAGACAAGAGACACCTACACAATAATTTTATTTCACACATACGGGACGTTAATTCAAGGCCCTTTCATTGATCCCTACGGCAAATACATTGGGTTGCAGGGTTCTTGCCTCAACCCATATCTTACCGGACTACTCACACACGGACATCAGATCACACGAAGAACACATAAGGAAGATAGATTGATTAGTAATAAGTCTTACGATGGATGTCATGTGTGATACACGATCACAAGTATGACTAGAAGGGGAAGAACTATGGTGGAGATGGAGATGGTGGCTATGAAGATTGGAAATGGCGGCGAATAGGGTTGAAGATGAAATGAAGATGATTCTGTCTTGTGGCTCCTCTCATGGCTGTTCTGATGACATCGCAGCCTCGACCCCTTTATAAAGTTTGTTCAGGTGAACGAGACGCCTCAGTTTCCATGCCATAAAACTGTCATGTGAGTGGTTGCAGTCGCAAGATGCACCGTCTTTTGTTATGTTTCTTGTGGTGCACTTCCACTTGATTTCTTCTATCTCCTTCTTTACTCCTTTCCTTGTTATGACTTGATTTCGTCTATATTTAGCCCATTTCATGTGGAAACAGAATAAATAAAGGATTTTCAAATCACACGCATTCATTAGTCATTAGTGGCAATATGAGAGCAAATATCTTAGTTTTAACGAAATATATAGGTTTAAACTCAAGTTAGAAGAGTGTAGAAATATCACTCATCACCCGCACATCAATATCATGAGCATCACAGAATGAACCATGATGAACATGGATGAAGTGTTAAAGTAATATAAAAAATTGGATCCAAACAGACTAATGCACTACACACAGATGGAGATGGGATGGTGATGATGTAGACATATGGCAATGATGCCCTCTCGATGCCTTGATGCGACCGTAGAATCCTTCTATCACCCCCCCTCTCGAATCCTTTAGGAAGCTTGGGTTCTTCTACGTGGACGAGTTTCTGGTGGCTCCAAGTGTTTGTTCCTCGCCCTGATTGCACGGGAGTGAAGTACTTGACCAAGTAGAGGTGGCATGTGAGGTGTAAACAGTGGTACGAGTGTGTGTGTTTGTACTGTGTGTCGTCTTGCGCTCCACGCCCCTCCATGGGCCCCTTTATTCTCCCACTCGCTTTATTCTTTTGTGGTAGTATTCTACTATGTTACGTGTCATGATTTTACCATTGTATCTTGGCGTTCTTTCCTTAAACTGACAAATGCTTCCGCAAGTGGCAACCTAGCAAAAACATAAAAAAGGATGTGTGGATGCGGTAAAATACGAAGAATACTGACACTACAAAACAAAAACAAAAAGGTGCAAAATAGCATAGTGGACTCATCGGGGGCATCGACTAGCGCCTCGTCAAATCCACTAACTCCAGATCCACATAGGGGGCTGCCGAGGCAGATGGGACCTTCAACTTCCCGCGTATCCTCGGTCATGCTAGTCATGCCGCCTTCGGTGCCCGCACGTCGAGTTAGACTCCGCATCATCTTATGTGTGCCACCATCCGATGAGTAAACCCATTAAGTCGAGCCTAGCTGGTACAACAGTTGTCGGATGAGCACCACCCCAACCACGACGTCGCCTCCATCGCCCTTCCACGACCAAGATGACCGCTCGCGGCCCATGATGTAAGCGGGGACATAGCAGGCCAAATGCCACTGCAAACAGCAAGCCGCACCGCCACCGTTGTCCCTCAAGGCCAGCACCGACACAACGTCATGGATGTGTCGTCATCATGCAACAGTTACATCCACGCCTCCCACGCTTCGCCACGTCACAACGCCCGACGCCCAACACCGCACCCCAGCTTGGCAGCCTCGCCCTGCCCTAAGCCCATCGTGTGAGGAGACGAGAAGTATCCACTACCAATGATGCAGACCAGGCTTTGCCCGGTCATGCCCTCTGGTGGCGGTGAGGGAGGAGGAGAGAGGTGGAATGAAGGCTCGTCGGACATGGGGGCGACACGGAAGAGGAGAAGGGTTTTTCCTATGGTGTTATTTGTTCAAAGTCCACCAAGTATTATTATGTTGTCGATGTCGCGGTTTGTAGTATATACTTTCAACTCGTAAAAGATATAATGCGAGTAAAGCTCGGTATAACCATGCATGTTTACCTCACTAGCTTGGGAGAAGGAAAAAATCAACATTAATTCAATAATAGGCATTGCACGTTGCCATGACATGCCGGAAACTCGTAGAGGCACGCACGTGCACGGGCATGCACCTGCCAAGCCCCGCCCGACTTCTCGATTTCCTCATGATCCACGAAGTAGTTGAATCCCACCCGAGGCCACAATAAGTTTTAAGTTTTAATCATTGAAACCTACAATTTTGTACCAAGTTTCAAGAGTTGAAACTTAATATTATTTTTCAAAATTTTCTAAAAACGTCTTCAAAATGGACCTTATTTGAAAGCCCTCATCACGAGAAACATGAATATGAAAACATAACTTCATTTGGACTTTTAATTCAAAAGATATGAAAGTTTGAAAACCGAAATCCTAAAGAAAAAAGCACGCTCAAGGGACTTGGTGCTTGCGCACCTACGTGCTAAAATTATTTCCCCATGACACGCTCATTTGCAAGCAACTTTTCTAACTCATTGAATCTACCGCTTGGGATCATAAGAGCATATACAACCAAACCCCTCATAACATCCCTAAATGTTCCGACAGATAGCCTGGTCACTCTCAGGTCACTAAATGGCATCCTAACCAAACCCCCGGACCCACTTCAAACGTTTGGACTGTCTGACACCACAGAAACTTAGCCCATGTGTGGGCGATTGCGGGGATGCTCGAACGCGTCCCCAAGTCAAGGTCACGGGCGAGACATGTGCGAAAACCCATCGTCCATTGGATTCCTCCTTCGAGTTGGTGAGAACGCATTCATGCCGCCTCTCTGGATCGTTGCTCTAGGGACCAACCCGACGTTTTAAGCCGAACCGTGAGGGGAATCCTACCTGCCCCATTTCTCTCTCTCTCCCTTGCGCATGCACCGCCACCTCTCCTCCCATCCGCTTTCCCTGATGCCTCGACCTTGTCACCATGGCCTAGGAGAAAATAACCCGCTACAAGATGCTCACGTCCGAGCGCCGGACGGACATCGCCATCGAGATGCACGCTGCTTAAATTGCAACAGCGGTGGTGACGGAGGTCCCGGAGGAGGATGCGGTGGAGGAGACATGTAGGAAGAGGATGTGGAGGATGCGTCGGGCATGACGGTTTGCCCCGACAGTTTTGGCATGAAGCTGGCGGAGGCGTAGTTCCAACACGCCCAAGTCACGGAGGCGGCGATGCAGTTCGAGGCAGACCATGCAGCCATCCTCGACTCGGTCCAATCTGAGCAAGAGGTCGCGCTGAACCGACGCCTTATCCACCTCGTTCACAGAGGCGGGGCCAGCTCATTGCACACATTGATGACGAGGAAGAGGAGCCGGAGCTTGGTCCCACCAACAATGATCACGAGGACGGTCCTTCCGACTAGGGGGTCATCAACATCTCCGATGATAAGTAAGTTAGGGTAGTTTGCCTGTTTTAAGTACGGGAAATGCTTAGTATCTATAGTCTGATGGAAAACACTCGCCAGACCACTCGACGGACGTCGATTTGGAAGACTCCGGACGCTCCAGATTTCGTTGGCGAAAAAAAGGAAACCGAGCCGACCCGCGTCGCCGTAAACTCCGCACGAAATCATCTCTCATTAACCTCGCTCGCATTAAACGATGCTTCCATCCCCCCTCCGCTGACTGCGCACGACTTCCTCTGCTCCCATCGCCCAGCTCGCCGACAGAGTCCATCGTCAGATCCATTCTCCGCCGTTATCCATCATCGTCGCCACCAGCCAACGCCGCGCCCCTCACTGGCCACCGACGCGACCTCATCGTCCACCGGAGCGGACTCGCGCATCCACCGCCTTTCCCCTGTGCTCGCCCCGCCGTGCAACACCAACTCGCCCCCCTCGCATCTACCATCCCGCCGGCAGCGAGCTCCCGCATCTCACTCACCCAAAGTCGATCCGCACCAGCGACAAGCCCCCACCCCCACCCCGTCGATTGATTCCACTGCAGTAGGTGTGTATTGGCCGCCAGTATTTGGAGCTCGCTTCCCCCAAATCAAAGGTATGTGAACATTGTGCATTGTCCCAGATTTGGTATGTTCTCATATTTTGCAACGGAAATTAGTTGTATACTCCCTCCGTTCCTTTATATAAGGTGTATTTGTTTTTTGATAAAATTTCACAATGTAAGGTGTATGTCTTATAATTTCTCGTAATTCCGTCGTTAGCCCTTCAAAAAAGGGAAAGTATCTTTCCCCTGATTGCATGCATCTCTTTTTGTAAAGACAAAAAGTAAAGTATCTCTCTCCTGATTGTGTGTATCTCTTACTTTCCTAGCCTAAATGATTTAGTTGCCGCTAATGAATGATTTTGCCAAGGTTAATTTCGTCCTTACATGTGTATAATTGCGTGCCTTGGTCACTGTGCCAAAAATAATACACCTTACATAAAGGAATGGAGGGAGTATTTCATTCCGCACACTAATTTATTGTTGCTTACATTCGTCCCTGGCCTAGCATTCTTTCCAATATTCAGATACGGTAGCCGTGCTTCAAATCTGTTCGATTTTGCGTTTCCAAACATATCCTACGATGCTTTCTGTACACAGAACACGCTAGCATATGTATGCACACATTGGCGACAAATTTGATATGTACTCCAATTTCAAAAATCCATGCTTCCAGCTGAATTGAACCCTGCTGCATCAAAATTTGCAACACAGACATATGCTTCTAAGCTGTCCACACTCTGTTTCGGTCTTTTTAGAAAAATGCTACCATGTCAATACCACGAGGAGATGCATCCCCATAATGTCTGCAAGCTTACCAAATTCTGGTGTCATGCGCCTTATTATCATGCGGTCAAAGATTGTGCTCTTGACATTAACAAATGTAATTCGATAAATTGTACTGTATGCTTCCATCCTCATTAACACCTCCCACGTGGGGCTTCCTGGCTAATCTGATGGATTGCCTGCTTCTAATCCGACGGTGCATGCCTAGTCTGATGGATACAAACTTGTTGTAGTCTGATGCCTAGTGCTTGCCATGATGAAATGGACGTTGCATGGCTAGTGAGGATTTGAGGGTTACTACATAGGGCTTATTGTTGTATTGTCGGGCATATGAGGGCAGTGTGACACTTTCTCTGAACTTTTTGGGCAATCTGGCTGTAAATGCTCTAACAAATTAAAAGTTGTCCCGCTACTCAGTCTAGAGCATTAGACAAGGATGTGTACACCCCGTGTTACAAATATAGTTCGTATTAGATTTTTGTTTCAAAATTAAACTTTGTTGACTTTGACCAAATTTATAGAAAAAATCATCAATATTTACGGTACGAAAAAAATAGTATTAGTTCATGTTGAAATATTTTATAGATGACGTCTATTTGGTATTGTTATTTTTCCAAAATGACAAGATTACTGCAATCATCAGCTAGAAAAGAGTTTCTCGGTAAATTACGGAAAACCGAACGAAAAGCAAATTGATAGGTTAATTATAAAGAAACATACGGAAACTATCACAACCTATGAACGAGACATATAAGAAACCTCACACATACCAATTCTAAGAGGGCCTCGACAAAAAAACATACAAACGTCATCGTCATCACTCCTTCCTAAAAACGTCAACACCATCCCTAAACTTTGAACAAATGACTTTGATTTCATTATAGCCGATCATCGACTCAATTCACATCGTGTGTAGCTATATGAAGATGTGCTCAAAGCTCGGCCATTTGCAGCCAGACGTCACTTTGACGAAAAATCTCCGAAGGACAAAACCAGACTCTATTGGCTTCACGAAAGATTACCAATAGACCACCTCTAGCGATATCATGAAAAACATATATTTTTTTAAACTTGGTCAAAGTTTATACAAATCCGACTTTCACCAGAAAAAATTAATGTGCGACCGAGAGAGCAATGAGCCATTGAGACGGCCAAAACTAAGAGAAGATGAACGGTGGCGCATGGTGCTTATTGACCCTCACAATCACAAACCATCGTTTAGTTAATCGCAGCAGCTAGAGGTGGAGGATGCCGCGGCTGGCTGCTGGCGTCTGACGAACGCCCTAACATGGTTCAGTCAATTGTAAATGTTGCCTCTCAAATGTTTAGGAGAAGATGCACGGCGCTAAACAGTCCGTGCCTCCGCTGATTTGGAGAACACGGCCCTCGCTCAACCGGCATCACACGGAGACACCGGCTCAGAGGATCACAGGTGCATGGCCATGGACGCATGGGCAAGACCGGCCTAGTGGAAACAGCTGGATTGACAGTTGCCCATGGACCCCCACCCCCAGCAAATTAGCTGTCAAAGTTGCTAAATAAATGCTCCCGACCTGCGGTAGTCCCTCCCTCCCGCCAGAGGTTTAGGCCAGACCGCGCCACCGATGCAAAGCGTCCTCCTCCTCCTTTCGTCCTTTGTCCATTCTTTCCTGTCCACCCCCCAAAAAAGTTCGTTGGAACGTCGGATGCGCATTTCATTTCGTCGATAGTTCCTTCCAGTAGAAAATGAAACGTGACCGTGGTGAGGTGCCAAGCTGGGCGCAGCCCGGCCTGATCGCTGCCTGCGAACCAACGCCGAAGACGCATGGTACGAGACAACGTAGCCGAGACGAGAGGACAACGTAGCCGCTCGTATTCTTTCGTGGGGAAGAATAGAGTGGCTACCAGCCGGGGAGGGTGGTGGGTAATCCGGACGGGTACTCCACGCCGTAGAAGACGGCTGGCGCCGGAAGGTCGTGGCGTGAGCAGATCTCTCCATTCTCGGAGGCAAAGTCGGCAGCGGCTTTCAGCACGCATTGCTTTTGCGTAGGTGCATGCATGCATCTCCTCCTGCTCTCTCGTGGGTTTTGGCACTCGACCCGACCGTCGTTGCTTTTGCGGCGTGCGGGCGCAGGAGGGGGTGGTGCGCGTGGTTAACCGCCTTCCGTCGCGCGTCACGACACCGGTGCGCACGCCGAAGTTATGGCCGTCCAGGGCAGCACGGCCAGTGGGTGGGGGGGTGTCGTCTGCGGCGTGGTCGCGGAAGCATGGTGCGGCTCTGGGAATTGCTGTACGTACAGTACAGGGATTGGTGGACCGTGGGCGTGGACCTTTGTCGACCGAGGCATGGAGCGCTCGATCTGATTCTCAACGTAGCCCGCGCGCCGCACTGTTCTCCCTCTCGCTGGCCACTACAACTTCGTTGTAATATTGTCTGTAACAACATCTGTATTGAAAAAGTTTCTTCCACAACTACGTCGGTGTTGTAGAGAAAAGAAGAGCCAAGAAAAACATGTAACAAGGCATATGTTACAAACAAGATATACAAGAGGACCGCACAACAAATTATGCAACAGTACCTTTGTTACAAATGTTTCTGTAACAACCAGTGACGAATCTACAAAAAAATTGAAGGATGGGCTGGGCTGGCTATTTCATGTGAATATATGTTGGGCTGGGCTTACAAATGTTGGGTTGGGCCTTTAAACTAGTAGTGAAAATTAATTTTACAACAGATCTGACGGCTCATAACCTGACGGATCGACACGTAGCACTAGCACGTCCCTTTTTCTTTTTAGGAAGAATGGCACACGTTGGATTTTTTTGAGACGTATTCTGGGTATAGCACGTGCCTCGCGTGAAGAACGCACATATGGGCCGGCCTATTAGCGCATGTCGGTCTCCCGCTCAATCGACATACTAGTTAGGCCTGTTTTTTTTCTGTTTTTCCTTCCGGTTTACTATGTTTCTTCATCAGTTTTCTTTTTTTCTTTTTTTCTTTTTTCTTTTTTCTTTCACCGGTTTTACTGATTTTTGTGTGTGTTTCTTTCTCGGTTTTTATTGGCTTTTGTCGCTCTTCTTTCTTTCTTCATTTTTTAGTTTTGTTCACTTTTCTTTGTTTCCTTCTTGCGTTTCAATGCTTTTCATTCTTTTGTGGTGGCTTCTTCACTTTTTATTTTATTTTCTAGTTTTAATTCTTTATCTGTGGATTTTCATCAGTTTACTTTTTGTTCAACACACATCTACTTTTGCCGGTACACAATTTATATTTGTAGTATACACATGAAAAAATGGATACACATTGAACATTTTTATTTTAGTACATGTTTTGAACATTATTTTATTATGCAATATACATTTTTCTTTTAGTACACGTTTTGAATATTATTTTAACACACAATGAACTCTTTACGATAATTTTGTAAAACTACTTAGACATTATTTTACATTATTTAAATGTTTGCAGTACACAATTTACATTTTTAGTGTACAGATGAAATATTTTTTTGATACACACTAAACAATTTGCAGATACACCATGTACAATTTTCTTTCTAATACTTGCTTTGAACACTTTTTGTACAATAATGAACATTAAATACAAGCTAACATTTCTATGGTAACAAAAGTTATTAATAAAACTACACGAACATTCTTTTACATTATATAAACATTTTCTAAATGTTCTCCGTAGATAATATACATTTTTATTGTACACGTGAAACATATTTTGTACATGTTGACCATTTTTCAAATATATGATGTATATATTTCTTTTGAATACATGTTTTAAATACTTTTTACGAAATATGTTTGACAATTTTTTCAAATACTTGTTGAACATTTTATTACGAAGATAAATATTTCTCTTAAATTACTCAAACATATTTTTATGTTTCATAAAAACTATTTAAATGTTAGAAATATTTTTTGAAACACAAAATTATTTAATTTTTACATTGTTCAACATTTTTATATTACAGATTTTTTTTACATTGTATATGTTTTTTCGAGAATTTCACATGCAGTTTTTTTTTTGCATGATGAAACATTTTTCCTAAAAGCTATCAACATGTTTTCAGTTGCGCTAACATTTTGATTACCATGTTAACATTTTCCAAACTCATGGTTTATTTATTTTTAATAAATTGAAGTTTTTAAAATATAGATAGAAAGTAAAAAAGGAAAAGGAAATTAGCGCGCTTTGAGAGTCATACGAGAGGCATGAGACTCAATGTTGATGAGAGTATTCGATTTGAGAGATATCACTAATAGGAGGTTTAGTATAATTATGTGTTGATGATTGTAAGGTTTTCTCCTTGAACCACTAATAACTATGTTAGCTTTTGTCATTTTGATGGTACTGAATCGAATCAATATTTGGAGTAACAAATATTGCACCCACGTTACCTTCTCGAAATTTGAAGGAGAGCCTCAAATTGAACTATGTTGCAACTTCTATACACCCGCTAGTACCCTTATGCCTAGCAGCAATACCGCTTCCCTTACGGGAGCAACACCTCTGCTGGCACTTCAGGCCGATAGTACCGCTCTCTTGTTTGGAGCGGCACTACTGCTCCAAGTGTCGGACCTACTACGTGGGGAGGTCCTTCTCTCTAGTCTTGCGGCAGTACTTGGTGGTAGTGTTACGGTAGTACCGACTATTTTCAATAGTCGGCATTACGTGTGTCCATATTGGTAGTATTTCTTCGTACATTGTCCGACGGTTCATCTAGTGGGCCGGTATTACCATGCACTAGTCTAGAAGTACCACTCCCTTGGTTTGAGCGGCCCTATCGGACTAGTGTCGGTCTAACTGCGTATGGGCTCAATCTCCCTTGTATCGCCACCGGCACCAAGGCGACACATCTGCGGCAATACCATCTATTTCTATATAGCCATTACTACTATGGTCTAGAGCGGTAGTACCGCTCGGGCCTTCATAGTGCATCCTGAAGGGACCAATGCTTGTACCGATCTCCGAAGAAGTACTACAACTCATTGCAAATTCAGCATAATGGCTAGATTTCAGTCTCTCCTCGGAAACTTGGGAAGGTGATATGGGTGCAATATTAGTTTTGTGTCATGTTTTGATTTTCAGTTGTACCTTCCAATGTGAACCATTGTAAATAGTATGGATTTTATATGACCAAAGAAACTTAAGTGTCAGAAACACCGTCTTCAATATTTTCCTTCCACAAGGGAAATTAAACATCGTGTGCCACTTGCGAAATATGCATGTGTAACTTAAACACATGGTTAGTCTGCAAATTGTGTTGTCATCAACACTAAAACACTTTTAGGTAGGGAAATGCCCTTTCACACATTATCACATGCTCACTTTGTCATGCTAGCCATGACGTTCGTGGGCGACATGGTCGGCGATGAGAAAATCAATACAGGGGAGAGTTTTCTAGAGTCCTTCATGAACACATTTATGTATCAACCATTTTGTCTCTAAACTTGATAGAGTGGGGCTGAAGCAAACATCGCATGTGTCAACTGGTCCGAGAAGGGAAGGCCTAGTCTGCCTAAAGTCCCCTTCCACTGGCTATGCAAAGATTCACATCGATGGGAGTGTGGCAAGGTCAGGTACGGGAGGTTATGCGCGATGGTATGCCGCGAAAACTACCTGGGAAGCTCGATGCTAGTTGTAAATGGCATTCTGGACATGTCCACGCTAGAGGCCATCAGATACTATGAGGGTTTATCGCTCGCGGATGATTTCATGTTGCATAGCTTCATCATCGCATCACGCATCAAATTCTAATCACGTAGATAACGGTATTATCAAAGGCAATCAAAGGACGATATGGCTCTCATTGACAAGATCAAGTTGAGGGCTACGATCTTTAACTGAAAATTCAATTTCGAAGAGCGTGCAACTAATGCAAAAGCTTGTAGTTTAACAAACTTTTTTCATACTCTTGATCAAGTGCGTCATGTGAAAGCACATTTGCTCCCTTGGTGGTTTTGGTAATTAATAACAACATATATGTCATTGAGATAATGTTTCCAAGCATATTTCATGAAAATTTCAATGATAGGGATGGCAAAAGGATTGTGGAATACCCCAAGATGCAAGGAAATGGGTTGGCAAAGCTTCAAGCAAGAGGACTCTACATTTTACTTTGTGAGAAATCACTTTGAGTCCATAGGAAAGCCAATACTATTAAAAGGGGGTAAGATACTATTGGTGAACAAAATGCTCATGCGTACACAAGTGACAGTCATCAAATACACCCACAAAGCTCTTTCACAAAAGTCTGTCCAAAGCCAAATATCCAAAATCGGTGCAACCAACAACTCCCACTCGGTGCCACCGATTCCCAGACTCACACAGACCCAAGCCAAACCCTAGCACATCGTTGCAACCGATTCTACTTCGGTGCCACCGAGTTCGGATTGCCAACTTGTTGTTACCGCAATTCACAAAATTGGTCCCACCGAGTTTGTTGGATCACCATCACCGAGTTGCGCAATCTGACTGTTGGTCACCTAATCGGTGCAACCGAGATTTGTGTATCGGTCTCATCGAGATTTAAAAGTTGCTACCTTTGGAGAAACTCGGTACCATCGAGATTCACACATCGGTGTCACCGAGTTGGTCACATAAGGTGTAACGGTTGGATTTTTGGAGATGCCTACATATACCCCTCCACCACCACTCACTCGCAAAAGAAGCACTCAGAACAGATCCCCACTCATACCAACTGATTTTCTCAGAGAGAGCCACCTACTCATGTGTTGAGATCATGCCATTTCATTCCAAACATATGAATCTTGATCTCTAGCCTCCCCAAGTTGCTTTCCACCCAATCAATCTCTTCCACCAAAGCCAAATCTATGAGAGAGTGATTGTGTGTTGAGGAGTCTATCATCTTGAAGCACAAGAGCAAGGAGTTCATCGACATTATCGAGCCTATTACCTTTTGGAGGGTGGTGCCTCCTAGATTGGTTAGGTGTCGCTTGGGAGCCTCCTACTTCATGTTGTGGAGTGAACCAAGAAGTTTGTAAGGGCAAGGAGATCGCCTACTTTGTGAAGATCTACCCCGAGTGAGGCTAGTCCTTCGTGGACGTAGGCCATCATGGTATAGTCAAGGTTGCTTCTTCGTGGAACCCTCCGTGGGTAGAGCCCTTCGTGGACTCTCGCGACCGTTACCCTCCCTAGGTTGAAGACTCCAGAAACGTGGACGTACGATAGCACCACATATCGGAACCACGGGAAAAATCATCGTGTATCCAAATTGTGTTTGATCCTCCTACCCTTCCTTTACTACTCATACTTGCCTTTACTTTCCGCTACTATACTTGTAGACATGCATGTGTAGGGTGTGTTTGACTTGCTATGAATGCTAAAATCTGCCAACACTTAAAATTGGGAAAAAGTATATTTTGATTTGGTTAAGTAGTCTAATCACCTCCCCCTCTAGACCTATTTTTGATCCTACAAGTGGTATCAGAGCTTTGGTGTCCATTGCATTGGTTTCACAACCTAGGAGAGTATGCCATCTAGTGAGGGAAATTATCACCGTAGAGGTCCGTACTTTGATGGCACCAATTTTGCTAGTTGGAAGACAAAATGAAAATGCATATCCTTGGTCATAACCCCATCTTTTGGGCTGTTATTCGTGTTGGATTGCAAGGTGAATTCTTTGCGGATGGAAGGGAACCGGATCGTGAAGCGGCTGTGGATGAATTGAAGATGTTGCAATACAACGCTCAAGCATGTGATATTCTCTTCAACTGCCTATGCCCTGAAGAATTCAACAAAATCAGCCATCTTGAGAATGCAAAAGAGATTTAGGATACTTTGGTTGATATGCATGAAGGTACCGAATCTATGAGAGAATCCAAGTTGGATGTTCTTTAAAGTTAGCTTGACAAGTTCAAGATGAAGGACGGTGAAGGAGTCGCTGAGATGTACTATAGGCTAGCTCTCATCACCAATGAGATTGCCGACTTGGGAAGCGAAGAAATGACCGATAAATTCATCATTAAGAAGATACTTCGTGCTTTGGACGATCGATATGACACCATATGCACATTGATACAAATGATGCCCAACTACAAAGATCTCAAGCGTATGGAAGTGATTGGAAAGATTGTTGCTCATGAGACGACACTCAAGGACAAGGAAGAGCTTCACAACAATCTAGTGGTGCTTACAAAGCTACAAGTGATGCTCTTGCAACTTCAAGCGACAACCTTGTCACAAATGAATAGATAAGCCTCATGGTCAAGAAATTCAACAAGTTATACAAGAATAGAGGCAAAGATCAAAGCTCCAACTCAAGATATGAAGAGAAGCATTCCTCAAGTCGTGACCTAAACTGCTACAATTGTGGGAAGCCCGGACACTACTCAAATGAGTGCACGGATCCTTGCAAAAGGAAACAAGAGTCACCAAGAAGACGAAGCTCAAGATACGAGTCACCTCGAAGAGAGAGAAGGAGTAGAGATGACCATTATGAACGAAGACCCTCAAAGGAGAAGTTGGGACTTGTAGAAGAAGGACAAGTACGCCAAGAGCTACTCAAGAAGAAGGCATCAAGCTCATGTTGGTGAATGGGTTTCCGGCTCTGAATCCGACAACCACTCCGAGAGAAGCTATCACTCCAACTCCTACTATATTCAAGATGAAGGTGTTGTCGGACTTGCACTAGTGACAACCGACTCCTATGACATATTTGATTCACCAAATGAAGGGAGTGGATGTTGCTTCATGGCTAAAGGCCCCAAGGTATCACACCCCGAGTATCTTGATTTCAATAGTGATGAGGATGAATTGTTAATTGAAGATGACTTGCTAGGTGACAAATCTAATGTTAGTCAAGATGAACTTGCTAGTAATCATTCTAGTCAAGATAACTCGTGTGATGATGATAAGTTGGAAATAGAACGACTAACTCAAGAACTAAACACTCTCAAGTTAGCTCATGAGTCTACTCTACAATATTATAGAGAGACTGAAAGGACACATGAGAAGCTTCGCTTCGAGAATCTCAATTTAGAGCAAGAGCATGAGTTCCTTAAAGCTATCAATGACGATCTTCGAAAGAAGACTTCGTCTTATCTAGCCAAACGACTTCTCTTGTCTACGTTCATACCACAAGTGAAGGCTAAGCAAACTAGTAACAAAGGCAAGAAAGGTTCTTCAAATAGTAGCAATAAAAATGATAAGTCCAATGATATTGCTTCTAGTAGTTCTATTGATCCCACTAACACTTTTCTTATCCAAGTCACACTTGAGAAAGAAAATAAACTTTTGAAAGGGATTATAGAGAAAGGTATCTACAAGAGTGTTGCCGGGTGTAAGCAATTTGAGGAAATTGTTCGCAAGCACGGAGGATACCGGTAGAACCATGGCATTGGCTACTTCAACACTAATGGAGTTGAATGGGAAGAAGGTAAATACCCCAAGACCAAGTTTGTTCCTCAAAAGGAGAAGTATGAAAATAATCTCCCCAAGGGAACAAAAGCTCAAGATGACCTCCTACCACAAGAACCCGAGCTCAAGGTCAAGAACAAGGTTCAAGAGGACATTGACTCATATGAAGATGAATCCCGAGCTATGGTGAAGTGGGTTCCCAAGGCTACTACAAGCTCAACTTCTACAAGTGCTACTTCAACACCAAGGATCCCCATCAACTTGATGTGGGTCCCCAAGAAGAAGAACTAGACAAGTTCTTGAGGGGTGACTCCGCCAATGAAATTCACTCATATTCATTATTGGCAAGAACTAGTTGCAATCAACATCAACATCATGCAATAGTTCATGGAGTCACACATTCCCTCAAAGGTAAGCAAGGTACAAGGTAATGAACAAATCAATGGACATCATCAAATATGCTTTGCACTCCATGTCCATAGATATCCTTGTATTTGTCTCTTGTGTGTTGGGACTAACCCATGTAGGTGAGAAGAGTAAGGAAACAACAAGGATGCTCCCAACTCATGGTGATCTTCATCAACATTGAGCATATACCACTACTTCACCTAAATGAAGTCTTGATCGACAAAACCCGAGGTTAGTTTATCCCTCCTATGGGGGGATGACACATCAAGGGGGGGATTTACTCTAAGACTTGAGTCAAAGCATCTCATAGTATGTGACAACATTAAGTGCTTTATGTAAAAGTGGTAACCCCACTTGTGCTTAAACGACGAGTATGACCTATGATCAAGTATTCTTACTTGACTCCTAGGTCAATGTACTCATATATAGATGACTCCGTCATCGCCAAAGTGCTTGTGAGATGCTAGTGCGTTTGTGCATGTTTGTCATGATTTCATTTGACATCTTATTGTGTGAGCATGTTGGTCTACATTCATTTACTCATTCGAGGACATCCAATTGTTGCTATTTGGCTTTTCTTTTTTCTCTTGCCAATTGGGTGAACAAGAATGCCTAGGACCACTCTCTAGCTACCTATGCTTTCTCACCTCATATTCTATTCATGCTTCATCACAAAATTTGAACCAGTACTTTTCGATCTCTCTGTGTGAGGAGCACTCGGAGTTCCGTATCGACAAAGGACCGGTCATTAAATCCTCCCAAGTGCATCTCGATGGAACCAACACACAAATCTCTGTGACACCGAATGCCTAGGGTTGATCTGGTTTTCAATCTCGGTACCACTGATTCCATATTCTCGGTTACACCAAGTTTCACTGTCAACTAACAGTCGAGGAAGTCGGTGACACCGAAAATTTAGAATCGGTGTCACCGACAGCCGAGGGTATATATAGAGGCAGACCCGACCTTTGAAAATCTTCTTCAAACGTCGCCCCCTCCAAAACCCTAAGTTGCCGAATCAAGGCCCCTGGTCATCACCTTTGCTTCCCCGTGCATCTCCGCCGTTGGGAATCGCCGCCGCCGACGGAATCATCACCCCCATCGCCGTCGTAGCGGATCCGTCACCAAGCTAGGATATGGATCCGGCCCTCCTTGCGCTTCCCGTCCGATTCTTGTGAGGGAGTCCTGGATTAAGGGGTCCTCGGATAGCCGACCTATTGTTTATGGGCCGGACTATATGGGCCGCACATTGGACATCGGATGATCGAAGACCACCTACGCCAGATGGAAGCTTCGAGGAGTCATGACGTATTCTCCAAGTTATTAGCTGTAGTTAGGCATGTTTATCTCTTTGGCATGTAATCGACCATGTGTAAACCTAGGACACCCCCAGTGTCTATATAAGTCGGAGGGTGTCGGGGGTATAGGGAGGACAACTCATCTAGGGTTAGCTATACGATCTCGAGGTAGATCAACTCTGTAACCCTCTCACATCATCAATACAACCAAGCAGGACATAGGGTATTATCTCAACAGGAAGGCCCGAACCTGGGTAAACTCGTGTCCCCTTCGTCCCCTATTACCGTCGACTCCAGCCTCATAGTTCGGGACCCCCTACCCGAGATCCACCAGTTTTGACACTGGCATTGGTGCTTTCATTGAGAGTTCCTCTATGAGCGTCAAAGGAATCGATGACTCGCCTCGTCACAAATAGCGAAATCTGCATTGAGGGGACTCTCGCCCTCGATCAGAGTTTCATCCGCAATGACGTCTTGTCGCATGCCAGCCCGATTGGCCATCATAGCCAGATCAGAAGATTTACCCCCAATCAGAGTATCAAGTTCGGAGCCCTAGAGTTCATGGCTGATTCATGGGGAACACTCAACCTTTGAAGAAAAACCTGTAAGTCTGGATGCCTTGACATCCAAGACATCATGTCCCATGGTGAGACGGAATACAGATCCGCTTCGGCGTAACTCTGGAACCATCACACCACTTCACGAATCCACTCGTATCAGCGACACGCACCCTACCATCGCCTCGTTCTTAAACGAGTTGTTCGATCGGATCGAAGCTATGCGCATATCGGATGACCAGGCTCTAATCTATGATCGGCTCGGAATCAAAGTCGATGACACGGAAATTCATGTCCCTCTGGTCACCACCTTATTGCTACCATCGAGTGCGTGACTGCGGATTTTGTCCGACAGCCGGAATTAAAAACCGTCTATACTTCAGTCCTCGATCTCCAAGACCCTGTCGGTGAATCAGAGGCGGGAAATCATTCTAAAGTCGACCGTCACCGGTCTGGAATCCTTCGCACGATTTGCAAACCGCAATTCCGAACACTCGTTGTGACAGGGAACCAAAAAATTTCCCACCCACCGCCCAAAACGATCATCCAGGTACTGCACCAAAAGCCCATGTCTTCGGACTTTCGGGATATCAAGCACCTACAAGGAGAATCAGTCCATTACTTTTGGGAAAGACTCCTGCTCGCTAGGAGCAGAGTAAAAGGTCTTAGTGACCAAGATGTAATGACAATTTTCATCCGCAATTGCCACGACAAAGGGATTCTTAATGCCCTGGCCCGCCGACGCATAAACAACTTTTCAGAGTTATCCGAATTGGTACAGAAGTACTATGCCAGGAGAGTGTCTAGCAATCCGAGCAGTTTTTCTCGGAACCAATTTTCTCCGAACACCCTAGAGGAGCTCAAAAAAAGAGGACACCTCCAAATAGGCCAGCCAAGTATGAAGCCGTTGACAAAAGAAACAAGCCCCTTTCAGGGACCGGCACTGTCCTTGATGGACTCTTGGATAAACCTTGCCCCATACATTCCGTGTTGTTAAACACTTACCCAACGCACAGCCTTCGAGCTTGCTGGGCCATCAAGTAAGTCGCAAGAAGTGGCGAGGCCATCCTCGACACACCTCTATCGAGTTGGCGATCTCCTTCGCCGCCCGGATTTAATGCCGAAGTACTCACAGTCTATGAGACCTTCCCCTCGAGGAACAGGCATAAAAGAGCTCTTAGGGAGCACGAGCAAGTCTACCACGTGGCAGCTACTAGCCCATGGGCAGACATATCGATTACTTTCAGGGACACTGACCAGCCGCCCATCCCTCCCGGTCATTCACCGGCCGCTCTAGTCTTGAATCCCATCATTGATGGATACATGCTACATAAAGCGCTAATGGACGGCGGTAGTGGTCTTAACCTCATATACGAGGCCACTCTGGAAAAAATGCAGTTCGACCGATCCCGCACCGAACATAGCAACACAACCTTCCGGGGAATTCTCCAAGGGAAAGAGGCACGTTGTTCTGGATGTATCATCCTGGACGTTGTATTCGGCATGCCCAAAAACTACCGATCCAAAGAACTTCGCTTCCACATCGTCCCCTTCCCAAGTGGCTATCACGCCCTATTGGGAAGCAACGCCTTTACAAAGTTCTAGGCTATACCCCATTACGGGTACATGAAACTCAAAATGTCAGGACCAAATGGAGTGATCACGATTGCCAGTGATCCGAACATAGCCCTTCAGGCCGAAAACAAAACGGTAGTGCTCGCCCTCGAGGAATTAGCGGAAACTTTTGCCACAAAAAAGTTGACCGCCCTACGGTCAACAGTTAATAGGGACAATGTGATCCTTAGCAAAAGGCCCAAGTCCACGTCCTTTAAACTCGCAGAGGAAATCATTAAATTTCAGGTGCATCCAACGGACCCCAATAAGACATTGTCCATCGGAGCCCAGCTCGATCGCCTCATAGACGAAGCATTGCGGAATTTCCTCCGCGAGAATTGGGACATTTTCGCCTGGCATCCTTCCGATATGCCTGGAAACCCAGGTCGGCTCGTCGAACACGGCTTTAACATTATTCTAGGCTCCAAGCCCGTGAAACAGACTCTGCGCCGCTTCTCCGAGCCCATACGACAAGCCATGGGTGAAGAATTAGCTAAACTGCTCGAGGCCGGATTTATTGGGGATATTAAACACCCCAAGTGGCTAGCAAACTTGGTGATGGTACCTAAAAAAGACAAGTCCTGGCGGCTGTGTGTTGATTTCAAAGACCTCAACAAAGCATGCCCCAAGGACCCTTTCCCCTTACCACGCATAGACCAGATCATTGATGCCACGTCCGAACACGATTTGTTGTGTTTCCTCGATGCCTACTCTAGATACCATCAAATCAAAATGAAGGAATCCGATCAAGCGGCTACTACATTCATCACCCCCTACGGGCCATTCTGCTTCAACACGATGCCCTTCGGGCTACAAAACGTCGGGGCTACATACCAGTGCATGATCCGAACCTGCCTCGCGACATAGGTCAGTAAGACTATCGAGGCATACGTGGATGATGTGGTAATTAAAACCAAACATGTCGACCAGCTAATCGACGACTTACGTCAAACTTTCGCTAGTCTATGCGAATATGACATACGGCTCAATCCAAAAAAATGTATTCGGAGTTCCCTCTGGTAAGCTGCTTGGATTCATCATCTCCCATAGAGGAATAGAGGCAAATCCAGCTAAAATCCGTGCTCTATCAGAACTTGCAATCCCCACCGAGCTGAAGCATGTCCAGAGGCTAGCCGGGTGCGTAGCGGCGTTAAGCCGCTTTATCTCCCGCCTCGGAGAAAAGGCTTTACCGCTCTATAAGCTGCTAAAACGGACCAACAATTTCGAATGGACCGATGAGGTAGCGGTTGCGTTAGAAGAGATCAAAACACTACTAGCAACCAATCTCATACTCATGGCACCAGGCGCCGGTGAGCCCATGTTGTTATACATATCGGCCACCAACAAAGTTGTCAATGCGGTGCTTGTCGTTGAACGAGATGAGGAGGGACATAAATTCTGGACTCAGAAATCGGTATATTATGTGTGAGAGGTGCTAACGTTCTGCAAGTCCAGATACTCACATTACCAAAAAATAGCCTATACAGTATTCATGGCGTCGAGGAAACCCAAACACTACTTCCAGGAGTGTGCGGTAACAGTGGCATCGGAATTCCCCCTCAATGATATAATCAACAACAGGGATGCCACTGGCTACATAGCCAAATGGGCCATTGAGCTCCTTCCCTTTGAAATAACCTACAAGCCACGTCGCACCATTAAATCTCAAGTACTGGCGGACTTCATGTCTGAATGGACAGAGGCCGAGCTCCCCAAGGAGTATAGTGCATACTCCCATTGGACAATGTACTTTGATGGATCCAAGACCTTGGCCGGTCTGGGGGCTAAAGTTATCCTCACATCCCCCATAGGCAACAATGTGCGATACATGTTGCAAATCATGTATGCCGACTCCAACAATGCCGCCGAATATGAAGCTTTTCTTCATGCTCTTCGGATGGCAGTGTCAATGGGCATACGATGGCTAGATGTACGAGGAGACTCAAACTTGGCCATGTCCCAAATTAACGGCAATTTTGACGCCAAAAATCCGAAGATGGCGGCATATACAAACGCCGTCCTTAAGATATTTGTTCAGTTTGAGGGTTTGGAATTCCACCACGTTGCTCGAGACAACAACCAAGCCACCGACATACTGGCCCGTATGGGATCCAAGCGCGATCCCGTCCCAAAAACACCTTCCTGGAGCATCTCTTTAAGCCCTCCGTAGTGTGGTAGGACGACGACAATGGCACCGGTCCGAATACGGCGGACGAAGTTGTTCCCCCTATAAACGAGCCAGATGATGGCATTATCAGCGGCTCCACGATGGACGAGACGCCCTTGGCTCATGAGGTAATGGCAGGTATTGCGCTATGGACGGAGCCCCTCCTTGCTTACCTTCTTCACAAGGAACTCCCCGACGATCAAACTGAGGCACAATGCATAGTTCGGCGATCCAAGGCCTACAGAGTACACGAGGGTGAGTTATACAAGAAAAGCACCACCGGAATATTGCAGAGGTGTATATCCGAGGAAGAAGGACGAGAGCTCCTCGCCGAAATCCATGCAGCCATGGGCGGACATCACGCCGCGGCGAGATCCCTTGTCAGCAAGGCCTGCCGAGCCGGTTTCTTTTGGCCTACAGCTCGGACGGACGCCTAGTCACTTGTTCAACATTGCGTTGGGTGTCAACTCTTCGCAAATCAAAGTCACATGCCCCCAACAACTCTTCGAACCATTCCAATCACCTGGCCTTTTGCGGTCCGGGGGCTGGACATGGTCGTACCCCTCAAAGGGGGAGCCAAGAAAATTAAATACCTACTGGTCATGGTTGACAACTTCACCAAATGGATAGAAGCAAAGCCTGTTAAATCGGCTAAATCCGGACGAGTGATTGACTTTATATCTAGCATAGTACACCATTACGGTGTCCTGCATAATATAATAACGGATAATGGATCCAACTTCACGGCCCAAGAGGTCAAGGACTGGTGCACAAAAATGGGCATAAAGCTTGATTATGCATCGGTCTATCATCCGCAGACCAATGGACAGGTCGAGCGAGCAAACGGTCTCATTATGAGCAGCATCAAGCCACGTTTGGTATGATCTCTTCACGAGTCCGATTGTCATTGGGTGGAGGAACTCGACTCCGTCCTATGGGGCTTGCGTACCACTCCAAATAGATCAACGGGATACACACCGTTTTTTATGGTCTATGGGGCAGAATCCATGCCGCACCAAGAGTGCGCATGTACAAGGAAAAGGAAGCCGAGTTGGATCGGCAGGACGACTTAAACACCTTGGAGGGGGAGCGGGACATAGCTCTGACTCGTTCCACTCTTTATCAACAGCAAGCTCGATGGTACCAAAGCAGGGGGGTCAGGGCAAAAGCATACAACGTAGGAGAACTCGTCCTATGGCTCCTGGAGAAATAGAAGCACAAACTCAAACCCAAATGAAAGGGTCCTTTCATGATCGACGAAGTGCTCGCGGGAGGGGCCTATCGTTTGCGAAGTCCATCCGATAACCGCCTTGAACCAAACCCATGGAACGTAGCTCGTCTTCGGCGCTTCTACGGATAAACCGGTGTCGTCTAAACTCCCCCACATTTCTTTCCTCTCTGTTATTTTTGCCTTTTTCCTTTTCCCTTCTCACTTTATTGTTTGATAGGGCCAATGTCTTTTCTTACCCTATGTTCGACTAAGCCTATCTTGTACTACACATAATCGGCATACACCATAAAGTGTTAAATCCGAACACATCACATGGGGGCTTCTTCTAAATAGCCAAACTTTTATTTTCTCATACTTATCGGGCGTACATGTTTCTTTTGTCATGTTCTAGCCATCATATGCATCAATTCAAATTAAGACTTTGCCAAGCTGGGTTGCCTCGCTCCTGTGATTACTCTCTATGTTCCCGATTGTTCGACTAGAGAGTAAAGAGAGAACCTCTGCGATTGTTATGTCCGGGTCATCCGTACACGTACCTTAGATGGGTGAAGCCGAAAGCTAGCTATCTTACATAGACAATTGGTCGGCTACGATGGAAACACCTTATACGGCTCTGGTCGCTATTACCGTTGTTTGGGTCTTTTCTTCCCAAAGGACACTTAACCCGCATACTGCAAGTATGTAGACTTCTATCTATGCTCTTCGTAGAGCCCCGACAAAAGGTATCAATAGAGGTACTATTTTCATCGAAAGATGTTTCTTACGCTACGTCATAATATAACATATCTTTCCGTGTGCTTTTTATCTGTTCGCACCACATGACCGGATTGCCTGGTTCCCTGAATACAGTTCTGTCTTCTACGAGGGAAAAATAAGGAGGAACACTCCCGAGCTCTTCACACGGGAGGGAGAAGCCGATGGCCGGTTAACACAAAGTTTACAACACGGATTGTTTGTACACACATACATATAAATTACATGTGCGGCTGTTGATCGAGATTATCAGCTATTGTGTTAAGGGGGCAGTCTGCTTGTGAAAGACGGGCGGCTGGCATCACCTGGTCATATACCAAGTGGAGTGGCACTTCTTTTCCATCTGATCCCACAGGACCAACCCGCGCCATACGCTCGGGGTTAGGTCTGGAGAAATGGGTCTTGACCATTGCCCATGCCTCCCTCGCTCCCTCGCGGCAAGCTTTTGATTCTCTTCTTGAGCTTGGGCCAATTGAATCTTTAAAATCTTTATTTCTTCGACATGTTTTTGTATAACAAGGCAGCCAGCCTGATGCTGGGACTCCGCATACCTCTAAGAATCTCGGGCTTCTTCCTGCTGCCTTTCCATATGTCCTATTGATTCGGATACTACACGGAATCCGTATGTCAGGCACAATGATATATAAAGATTAGCATTAAATGCATACTCACCATGGGACTCTCGCGTGAAGATCTTTACTTGTGCTAGTTCGGCTTTCACGGATTTTACTTCTGTGCGGCTCTCCTCGAGCTCCATAGCCAATTGCTCAGACTGTTGCTTTGAGGCCTGCGTCAAGCAGTCAAACAGTACGGAGATCCTTAATTCGTTTGTTCCAAAACAAGTTAAGGCTCGGGGGATACTAGGCTCACACAAATATTCGGATTCTATAAAACCCGATCACTTACCTGTATCCTGGTTGTTATCAACTTCATAGCTTCGCCGAACCCAGCTCTGGCGGCGCCAAGGTGCGCATCCGCCGAGCATAGGGCACCGAACTCCTGATCGGAGAAAACTGGGTGCCGCATGGCTTCCCCTCATTGCCGATGATGCATGGCACTCTCCACCTCCGATTTGGTGATGGAGACACCATCACCCGAATTGGCGGGCGCTGGATTGGCCATGAGGGCTTCTGTAGCAGAAGCCGCATGGGTCGTGGCTCGGGAGCTTCGTGCATCTCCAGACACCCGAGTAGCACCTTCGGTAGGAGAGGATTGGGTCTTTTGCCTAAATGTTTCAATAAAACAAACTGCTATAAGACTCTACTGATTAAAACCATAAGCGGATAACCGAACAATGTACCTTCGGGATAAACGGGCAGGTGGATTCGTCCCCATGTCCGGCTCCTTCGCAGGGTCCCGGTTGGACTCCAATTCGGCCACAACTTTGACTGTCGGTGTATGGCGCGCGGATCGGCGGTGCTTAGGGGGTCGGGACCGGCATGTCCGGGGCGCTCTTGATGGTTGGCCTCTTGCGGGAGGAACTTTTCTTCTTGCCCACAACAGGGATGGAGAATGACCCGGGGTAATCAACTATGATAGCCACCGGGGTTTGGACAATACTGCTTGGAAATAGACTCCGTTTTCGAAGTCAAGAAGAAGATTCGGGTCCTCATTGAAACCCGGATCGTTATTGCGTGAATGGTTCTCGGGCTGAGGAGCCGGATAGTTGACTGTCTCGATGAAACTCCTCCATTCCTTCTCACACCCGGCCTCGGTCAAATAGAGTACGGAGTGGAAACCCCAAACTGTCTCATGATTAAAAGAGAAAGGCTTACCCGTTTGATGGGATTGTGGGCCGAATACCCTTCCTTGGTTGACCGCCGAATGAAGTCTTCTTGCTCTCCTTTGTACAGATCATCAAGTGCAGCGGCCAAAGCCATCGGATTGGTGGGACCTAGCTTTCGGGAGCGCGTGGCGTCGCTTGTCCCATTGTATTGCCATAAGGGGGTGTACCCTCTGTTGGAGGGGCTGTACACACCGGGAGATGGCGGCGGCCATGACGTCGATCATGGTAAGATGGTGGTGGACGAGCATCCGCACCTGCGCAGCCAGGCATCGCACTTTGGTGCTTTGCTCCTGGGATGAGCTCCTTGGTCGCCAGTTGTACCTTTTCTTCGGGAGAACATCCGAGTATTCGGGAAGGCCTGTCCGGGTTGCCTCGAACAGGGGTACATCTTCAATATAGAACCACTCGGAAGTCCATTCTTCGAACCTCTTCGACGTGCCTTCTGGATACCCCATCCCCGCTATGCGGCAGACTTCGGCCCCGCCGACCTCCAAGATTGTCTTGCCCCGAGTCCGAGGGACGAGACAAAAGTATTTCCTCCATAGATCAAAATGTGCTTCGCACCCCAAGAACATCTCGTAGAGGGCAACGAAGCCCGAGATGTGTAAGATTGACCCTGGAGTGAGATGGTGGAGTTGGATCCCATAGAACTCCAGTAACCCCCTTAGGAACTGGTGGATTGGAAACCCAAGGCCCGGAGGAGGAAGGGGACGAAGCACACGTGCTCCCCCTTGTTAGGATTGGGGAAACGCTCGTCGAAAACCTCGTCACTGTAGGAGAGCAGACCTACGCGGGTTGCCACCAAATCTGATGATGGAAGATATTGTTGGGTCTCCAGATTGCGGCAGGAGGGTGATAGAACAGCTAGTCCAGTCCCCTAGACGCTGGCCGTAGGGACGTGCGGAGGAGTTGGGAACATTGGCCATGTTTTGCGTGGAGTTTCCGCTAGGAGTTTCTTTTGACAAGAAGGAAGAGGATGTGGTCTGAGCCACATTTTTCTTTGATTAAATGGGTTGGTGCCTCCGTTACGGAGGGGTAAGATTGTAAAAGTTGCTGACCACTCGCCTCCCCACGATGCGTTAAATTCGAGGAACTAGCGCAGTTATTATAATGAACCCGTGCCCACGACGCCTGGGATCTTGCTGAAGACTGGTCGGTTGCCGAACGAAGAAGGATGAGGGACTCGCCTCGCAAGCCGAAGAAGACGACATGAGGAGATCGACTGGATATAAATCAGCGTTGAAGGCTAGTCCGGGGGCTACTGAGGGAGCCCTGGATTAAGGGGTCCTTTGATAGCCGACCTATTGTTTATGGGCCAGACTATATGGGCTGCACACCGGTCATCGGATGATCAAAGACCACCTACGCCAGATGGAAGGTTCGAGGAGTCATGACGTATTCTCCAAGTTATTAGTTGTAGTTAGGCATGTTTATCTCTTCGGCATGTAACCGACCATGTGTAAACCTAGGACACCCCCAGTGTCTATATAAGCTAGAGGGTGTCGGGGGTATAGGGAGGACAACTCATCTAGGGGGTAGATGTAGATCAACTCTGTAACCCCCTCACATCATCAATACAACCAAGTAGGACGTAGGGTATTACCTCTATAGGAGGGCTCGAACCTGGGTAAACTCGTGTCCCCTTCGTCTCCTGTAATCGTCGACTCCAGCCTCACAGTTTGGGACCCCCTACTCGAGATCCACCGGTTTTGACACCGACATCTTGCGCATTGGAGTTAATTTTATCAATAATCCACCGATTGCAAACCTCTCTATCCACCAGAAAGCTCATTAGATTAGCGAGCGGAGAATTTTTAGGTTTAGTTGTCCGCAAAACCGAATCTCGGTGACACCGAGTCAGAAAAATCGGTTCCACCAATTTTGTTTTTGTGCTACTGAGGATAGTACTCGGTGAAACCGAGTGGTAATTTTTGGTCTAACCGAAGTTGCTGCCAAGTTTTTGTTAAGAGTACTGTGTGTCTTGGTAGTACCAATTTTTTTGACCCGGTGACACCAAAATCCCTTTTTACTGAGGACTATATCTAAGGATTTTCTGTTCAAACTTTTGAAAATATCTGTATTTTGTGATGACTCGTCCTCTTCTACTCTTCTACACTCTATTCAGTCAAATATGTCAGCTTCAGAGGACAGTCAGAATTTGCAGGAGCAGAATGTTGACATGAGCTCTGGCACTAGTCCAGACAATGGCTCATCATCTTCAGATGTTGGTGTTCCTAGCTCACCTAATCTACCCAGGGTTGTTACTAGGGTAAGGAGGAAGCTAAATTCTGATGAGGAAGTTGAGGACTTCATTCCTGAGGAAGTGCCTCCCAAGACCAAGCAAGACAAATCTGTCAAAAAGGCTCCTAAGAAGCGCATTAGAAAAGAGTATGCACCTTCAGATTCTATGAGAGCACCTGAGAGTTCTAGAGGCACTATGATTGTTGAGCCTCCCAGGAAGTCTATGCCTAAGAAGACAGGAGAGAGGAAAGCCATGAAGAGGATTGTCTATGTGACCGACAGGGCTACCTCCATGTATGAGGACCCAGAGGAGACTATTGGTGTTGCTACTGAGGAGGAGGAGGAAGAGCATGTTTCCAAGGCCCCTCCCAAGAATAAGCAAAAGAATCCTTTGGCAGATGCTATGCCAAAGCAAGCTCCATCCAAGAGCACCAAGTCTACACCCAAGAAAGCTGCTGCTGACAAGTCCAAGAGGTCATCCAGACAGATTCCAGCTTCTGAGAAGAACAAGGGATCTATCTCCAGAGATATAGATGAGGATGCCATGTCTGCATTGATGAAGCTTAGACTACACTTTCGAGAGCACAATGCCAGCCACCTGCTTGCTGAGGACATGAAGAAGAAGAAAGATTCAGGTCTGAGTTGGAGAGCCATTGATCCTTACTCTCAGAGGAGGAAAACTGCTATGGACTATAGATTTTACACCAAGGAGAAACAAGATTTTTATGAGACTGTGTTGCTTGACAAGAGCCCAGCTGTCGGTGACATGAGGTATGTTCATTGGAAGTACATAAAGGCAAATCAAGACTATTGTCCAAGTGTGTAAGACAGCTTCCACTGCATTGGCCTAGATGAGTTCGTTGGCAAAGAATTCACTGCATGGAACGAGGAGATGATCATGTAATTCTACTCCACTCCTCACTTCTATGGAGATGGTAGGATTGTGTGGATGACTGAAGGAGCAAGATATGAGTCTACTGTTGATGAATGTGCTGCCATCTTAGGAGTCCCAGAGGTGCAAGATGGAGATGTTTGTGTACTCATAGTCCAAGGCCAGCCACAATGCCATGAAGGACATGTACAATGCTATTCCCGTTGCACATCTTCAGTCTCATAAGCTAGGATCTATCTACCACCTCCAGGCAGGTCTCCATGCCATCAACACCATTCTGAGGCATACTTTGATGCCTAAGTCGTCAGACGAGAAAATGATCTGAGGATACTCCATCAACCTGCTGCTTCTTATTGACCAGCATCAGAGATTCTGAGTGATGGATCTGATTGTGGAGACTTTGAAGAGGGTTGCTGCTGATTAGAAGCGCTCTTGTTGCTATGCACCCTACATTCAGATGCTCATCAACTCCAAGCTGGAGAAGCAAATATTTGCTCTTGGTAGACCCCATTTGCCTCTATGGCCAGATTTTGAGGACAACGTTGTGGTGATGGACCCAGACCATCCCACATCAGCTGCAGCTCAGGCACAGTCAGAGGTAGAGGCAGCTAGAGCCACTAGTGCTCAAGTCCCTAGATCCAGGAATGAGCAAATGGGTCTCTTCATCTCTACCGTTCAGGGTATGCAGAAGGACATCAAGGACATACTGGAGAATCAGCAAAGTCTTGTGGGGATCTTTGAGAATAGGGTCAAGACCCTCAATGACAAGGTGGATGGGTTGGCCAAGACCATGAACAAGCTCAAGAAGGAAGTAGATGTTGTGCCTATCCCACACTCCACAGATGAGGACACTTCAGATGATGATGATGACTCTCCTCTCAGGCCAGCTACTCAGTTCACTACCCAGGCCAGATCAACCACAGTGCTAGCTCCTGAGTTGAGGCCTTCTTCATCAGCTCCGGCTACAGTCACTTTAGCTCCATCAGCTCCTCCAATACCACTAGTTGCTACTCCAACTCCGTCCATGACATCAGCAGAGGTCTTCGCTGACGCAGTTCTCTCGATTCCGACATTGGCCACCGAAGGAGATCAACCCCAGAAGAACGATTAGCTATATCTCTTTGAACTTTTTGGTAACTTGTTTCCAAATGGGGAGAAGTTGTATATAGATCTTTAGGCTTCGAGTGAGAGAGCGTTCGTTTTTATTGTTGTTTCAAAAACATTTGGTCTTTTGGTTGCTTGTGTTCAACTTTATTTGGTGTTTGATCATACGCTTAATGTGTGTTTCTACCATTTCCTATCCTTTTGATGTTTATGAGATGATCATTCACTTTGCTTGATTGTGTTGTGCTATGATATTCACTCTTTTTACTCTCGCACACCACCAAGATGTATGTGACATGGAAGAAGTTCCTCAATGTACCTAATCGATCGTGCATTTGCAGTCAAACGCAAATTTAAAATAATGCACAAATTTAGGGGGAGCTCTTGCTTATAACATACTTCTCAAAGCGATGATTATATTCATTGATTATATCATATGTCGAAGCTTTGATCTATATGTTGTCATCAATTACCAAAAAGGGAGAGATTGAAAGCACATTTGCTCCCTTGGTGGTTTTGGTAACTAATAACAACATATATGTCATTGAGCTAATGTTTACACTAAGCATATTTCAGGAAAAATTCAATGATAGGGATGGCAAAAGGATTGTGGAACACCCCAAGATGCAAGGAAATGGATTGACAAAGCCTCAAGCAAGAGGACTCTACATTTTACTTTGTTAGAAATCACTTTGAGCCCATAGGAAAGCCAATACTATTAAAAGGGGGTAAGATATTGTTGGTGAACAAAATGCTCATACGTGCATAAGTGATAGTCACCAAATACACCCACAAAGCTCTTCACAAAAGTATGTCCAAAGCCAAATATCCAAAATCGGTGCAACCAACAACTCCCACTCGGTGCCACCGATTCCCACACTCAGACAGATCCAAGCCAAACCCTAGCACGTCGATGCAACCGATTCCACTTTGGTGCCACTGAGTTTGGGTTGCCAACTTCCTGTTACCCCAATTCACAAAATTGGTCCCGCCGAGTTTGTTGGATTGGCGTCACCGAGTTGTGCAATCTGCCCGTTGGTCACCTAATCGGTGCAACCGAGATTTGTGTATCGGTATCACCGAGATTCAAAAGTTGCTACCTTTGGAGCAACTCGGTACCATCGAGATTCACACATCGGTGTCACGGAGTTGGTCACTTAAGGTGTAACGGTTGGATTTTTGGAGATGCCTATATATACCCCTCCACCATCACTCACTTGCAAGAGAAGCACTCAAAACTGATTTTCCGAGAGATAGACACCTACTCATGTGTTGAGATCATGCCATTCCATTCCAACCATATGAATTTTGATCTCTAGCCTCCACAAGTTGCCTTCCACCCAATCAATCTCTTTCACCAAAGCCAAATCCGCGAGAGGGTGATTGTGTGTTGAGAAGTCTATCATCTTGAAGCACAAGAGCAAGGAGTTCATCGACATTATCGAGCCTATTACCTTTTGAAGGGTGGTGTCTCCTAGATTGGTTAGGCTTAGCTTGGGAGACTCCTACTTCGTGTTGTGGAGTGAACCAAGAAGTTTGTAAGGGCAAGGAGATCGCCTACTTCATGAAGATCTACCCCGAGTTAGGCTAGTACTCCATGGACATAGGCCATCATGGTATAGTCAATGTTGCTTCTTCGTGGAACCCTTCGTGGGTAGAGCCCTCCGTGGACTCTCGCGACCGTTACACTTCGTGGGTTGAAGACTTCATAAATGTGGACGTACGATAGCACACCTATCGGAACCACGGGAAAAATCATCGTGTCTCCAAATTGCGTTTAATCCTCCTACCCTTTTTTTTATTACTCATGCTTGTCTTTACTTTGCGATGCTATACTCGTAGACATGCATGTGCAAGGTGTGTTTGACTTGCTATGAATGCTAAAATCTGTCAACACTTAAAATTGATAGATTTTGATTTGGTCAAGTAGTCTAATCATCCCCCTCTAGATCTATTTTCGATCCGACAGCATGTTTGGCTAGTCGTGCCCCATGACCCCTTTTGTATCTCACTCTCCATGGATTTTTATCAATAAAGCTTGGAAATTACCCCTTAAGAAAACATAGCAAATCCTATTTAACGCACCTTGCTTCAAACAGTCGAGCCAACACATATGCGAATGATCGGGGCTGGTTCATTTAGCGTGATGTAGAGGAGATTACCAGTTTTGATTTGGGGAGCCTTTTAGAAAGTTGCTGGTCATTTCTTGTTGTTGGTTTATTTCAGTTTTTCTTTTCTTAAAAATATTCTTCACACCATTTAGAGATATTTGAAAAACCATGTTTTTGTTTCAAAATTTGATTGTGTTTTAAAAATTGTTTGCACAATTCAAAAATATATATCAAATGTATGCAAAAATTGTTCGTGTTTTCAATTTATTTAACATTTTAAAAATTCTTTTTAATATTTCAAACATTGCTCATGTTATAAAAAACTAGCATGCAAAAAATGTTTATTTTTCTTATTTGTTTTGTAAATTTGAAGGCTATGAAAAACTTATAAGAATTTTTCGTGTTCTTCAAAAAAATATTAAAAAAATGTGTCTACTTTTCTTTTCATACTTTTGAAAATGTTCGTGTTTCTATAAAATGTCCACTTGTTTCGAAAACAATGTTTGTGTTTTAGAAAATAATTTAGATTTCTAAAATACATTTTCAAATACTGACCAAAAAACAAGGTGCATCGTTTTCTATTCGCTACGGTGTTTCAATATCTCAGTTGTCTTTTTTAGGTAAATATGTCAACAGTTGTACGAAACAAACACACAAACCGACGTTTGGCCTGGTTTGTGGATGTGTGTTCAAATGATGGGCATTTTAAACGAAATCACTAATTAACGAGTGTATCTCTTAAAAAACAATTCTCTCAAAAATCACTTCCATCCTCATGTTGTGACAAATGGTGCACTGCATATGCGTCAGTTGTCGCAACCCGAGAGTTTTGACCTTTTCGTAGATCCGTATTTTTAAAATGTTCTATCTCTTAAACCGTGCGTCCAAATCTCGAACTGTTTTCATCGTTGGATTCCTCACATCGAGATCTTCAAAACTAGATCCCATGTTGATGGGTTTTGACGATTTGTTTTTCAGAAAAAAGCCGAACGAAAAAACCATGCCTCCCACGATAGAAAAAAAACAAAAAAAGGCGTTTTCCCCCTTTTTGAGAGACACGTCCATGCCACTCGCGAAGGCAAAACAGTGCCTCTCGCGGAAGGAAAACCATGCCTCTCACGAAAAAACCCGCGTTTCTTCCCTTTCCGACAGGTACGACCGTGTCTCTAGCGAAAGCAAAAGTGTGCCTCTCGCGAAAGCAAAACTGTGATTTGCGCAAAAAATAAAAACAGAAAACGTGATTCTTCCCCTTTCCGAGAGGCACGGTCGTGCCTCTCGCGAAAGCAAAACCATGTCTCTCTCAAAAAAACAGAAAACACGTTTTTCATGCAATTTTTTTATATATGTTTTTCGTCCAAAAGCTAAGAAAGACCTATAAAAACCGGAACACAAAAAAAGCAAAAAATAAACCAATCCAAAAAGCCGAAAACGTGTGCACAAAATTATTAAAACAAAATTCAAAGGAAACTCCGAGAGCGCGACATGTGACGACGGCTGAGAACACGCCAAGTGGCGACGCATGGGATCGTTGAAAGGCTTTCAAGGGAGTGCTTTCTAATTAGTTGCTTCCCATTTTGACGCATGGAGCGTGACATAACAGATTCTATTGGATGCGTATTGCCTCAAATAGTCGAGCCAACGCACGAGTGATCTGCGAAACAACCAGTGGTAGTATGGTTTGGAGGACAGTGGTATCCCTGCCTCGAGAATTTAAATTGCAGACTTGACAATGATGCTCGTGTTTTTCTGTATTTTTTTTAAGCCTTCTGATAATGTGTGTTTGGTGGGAAAAGACGTTTCCGTTGACTATGAAGACGTTTGTGACGATTTTTTCAATCTCAAGATGACAAATCGGACCAGTCTTTTGGAAATACTCATTGGGATAATGTGTGCGTACGCATGTTCATAAGAGAGAGTGTATACTTGTGTATGTGAGGGATTCCAATTATACTGTGTTAAAAAAACTGCATGAGTGATGTGAGCCGAACCATTTAGCGTTACTCAGAGGTTCCTGATCGGGTTTTCCCTTTTTCTTTGCAGGTTTATTTCGTGGTTTTTTTTCTTCCTTTAAAGAAATCCAAAAAATCTAGAAAATTAGTTTGGAAAATTTAGAGATTTTTGTTAGATGTTTGCATTTCCAAAAAAACCATAAATTTTAAAAGATGTTAGTAGATTGAAAAAATGTTCGTGTTTTGAAAACAATATTTAATCTTTAGAAACTTTTTGCTAGTTTCAGAAAATTTTACAACTATTTGAAAAATGGGCTCTTTTGAAAAAAATGTTTGCAAGTTTCACAATCTCATTTTCGAAAATTATTCGCATTTCCAAAAAATGTTGATCGTTTTTAAATGCTCACAGTTAAGAATAAAATGTTCAAGACGATCAGAATTTTGGAAAAGGTGCATGTTTTCAAAGTAAATGTTCATGTTTTAGACAACCGATCAGAATTTTGGAAAAAATTCATGTTCACTTTTCCAAAAAATGTTTGCTAATTTGAAAAATGTCCTAATGTACAAATTTTTTCCATGTTTCTTTAAACATGTTCAATTTTCCTAGAGTTTACTTCTTTTCAAAAATAATTTAACCTTTTTATGAATTCATCATGGAAAGGGGCTACAACATTTTCCGGTTTGCTGTAGTGCCTTTTGATTCAGTAGAGTGCCTTGTAGTTCTCTACATTGCTTCAAGGTCGCTACAGTGTACAAAAGAAAAAACGCAAACTAACGCCGGTGGCTTAGGATGTGTTTGGTTGAATGAATGGTCCAGAATGGGTTGAGATCGTATCTAACAAGGGACATTTACATCTCTGCCCCTAACTCGAACCCACTACTCAGTTTTTCCCCTAGTTTTCGGGTATGCTCAGTGTTGCCCTCCGCCGTCAGTGCCACTTATAGAAATGCCCCTCCGCTCCGTTTCCGTCCAGTCAAGGCTGTTTGACCGCTAACTTGCCGTCACTTTGACATATTTGCCCCTCCGTTCTCACATGTGTGCCCTCTCTTACCTCTTCGCTTCACTCTCTCTCTGCTCTTTCTCTCGCTCGACTGAAACCCTAGCTCTCTCCCCCAAATCGCTCCCTCACCCGAACGGAGGCGACTTCGATCCCCATCACGAAAAACTCCAGATCAATGACGGGAATGGTGGAGATTTGGTGGATCTAAATCATTATGTGAGATGTGCTACGGTTAGGAGCCAACCGCTCCGGATGGAGGTCGATGGTGGTTGCGGCGCTGGCGGCGGCCACAAAGGGAGCACAAATCTGATAGGGTAAGTGCACTACTTTCAGATCGGAAGCATCTTGTAGGTACTGTAGTTCGATTTGAGGCCTAGTGGTCATCTGCGTTCATAGTGCTCATTTGGTTCGTTTTTTTTCCTATTTTCAATGGTCATTCGTAGGGTGGACTATATATGTTTGGATTGTAGAATGGAAACAACTCTTCTAGTTCCTGCGGGTACAAAAGTAGGGGAGACAAGATTTTCATTTCCTTTGGTAGTGGAGAGTACACTGAAGTTTGAGCAGTTTAGGTCTCATATCTGTGCTAAATACCCATGAGGAATACATGATGCCATTGAATTCAGGTACTGGGATATTGATAGTTCTGTTTGGGTCCCAGTCCAATGTGATGCTGAGTTAGAAAAAATGTTTAGAACTCATGCTAATGTCCCAGTCAAATTAGAAACAAATGTCATACAAAGAAAGAGAGGACTTGCTTGACAAAATTAGGCAGTTCATAATGGAAAAGTTTGACTTGAGATAGCGGATTGCAGCTGGCACATACAATGGGCACATCATAATCCCCAAAATCATGATTATGCTCCATGCAAAATCAAAAGACCTTGATATGACCATAGTGAAAAGAAGCACATTTGAGGCAGAGATTACTACAATTGACAAGGAAAAAAGAGAGTGAAGATATCCTGTTAATTTGAAAACGATGACTTGTAGTTGTAGAAAGTGTCAAATAACAGGACAACCATGCATACATGCATTGTACTTTATCACTTCAATGAGAGGTACAATGAGTGAGATTGATCTTCATGAGTATTTCTCTATGGCAAAATTCAATGCTACTTATGCTGATAATCTGCCACTTCTGGAGGGTAAGCAACAATGGGATGTTGTAGACCCAGGATTTAAATTGAGTGCTCCATTGCAAAATAGGCCACCTGATACACCTAGGAAGACAAGAATTAGGGCAAAATCAGAGGGAAAAGGGCTTGGAGGAAGAAAAAAAATAAGTGTTCAAGATGTGGGAAGCTTGGGCACAAAGGCAACAACTGCAAAGAGTCCATTGACCCTGCATTTGGAGAGGAAGGACATTGGGGTGCTGATAATGCTGATCATGAACCTCTGGCTAAAAATGATGAAGCAACTGATGTTGCTACTGATGCAACTGCGACTACTAATGAAACTATGGCAGATGCTGCTACTGATGATGTAAATGCAAATGCAAATGCAAGTGCTGGAGATGCTGCAAATGCAAGTGCTGGAGATGCAAATGCAAATGCACGTGCTGCTAGTGTTGGAGATGATGCAAATGCAAATGCAGATGCTACTACTGCTACAACAGTCAGTAGTGCAGTCATGTACTTTTTGGGTTTATTTTTGAAGTTATTTCCTACATTATTCAATGTTTGGTACTGACTTCTCCCATTTATTTGTGATTTTGCAGCCCAAGAAAGAACTACAAAAGAACAGCTGAGAGGGGACGGTCACCAGTTAAGAAGAAGTTCAAAATTGTAGAAGAGGAGACTATAGGTTCTGCCACTGGAAGCAATAATCCTACCAGTTCTTCTACTCCAAATAAGGTTGTGAGCAAAGCTGTTAGCACTAGGAAGAGTTCTAGGCTCTCTTCAAACCCAGCTTGCAACACCAGGATCAAGAAGAACAAGTAGATGTGGTGGTAGTTGTAATCTTGTGAAAATTTGTTGTGGATGTCAAAACTGTAAGGTCATGTACCAGATTTGGTGGTAGTTGTACTGCTGTCAAAATTTGTTGTGGCACAATGCTATGAACTATGTTTGGTCAAGTTATGTTTCAATGTCAACTTTTGTCACATTACTACTGCACCGTCAACTTTTGTCACATTACTATATTGTTACCAAATGGAACACAATATACTCAAAATAGCAAACTCATTTCTAGTTGAAACTTGTCACATTACACCAGATGAAACTCATTTCCAATGTGCTCTGGTCCAAATACAACTAATTAAGATAGCTCACACAACAATACATTACACTTCATTACGTACCATAACCCAGTTAGTATGGATTCTTAAACCACTCAGAAAAAACTGATGCTAAAATGCTAATGCCAAGTACTATGAGAAATCTCCATGTTTGCATAAGCTCGTTTCTCTTCTTGATCTTCAACTGGAGTTTCTTGTTCTTCTCTGTTAAGTACATCAACCTCCTCTCTAAATCATGGCCCTTTAGCCAGCTTTTCTCCAATCCAGCATGAAGTTCCTCAAATGCACGAGCAACACAATCTATGGGAGGGGGATCAATCCAAACTACCCAGTCGCATTCATTAGGGAGTTGCAGAAGTAAAACTGACATTATACAAAAAATGGCAAATAATGAAGGCAAAATGAGAGGACAGACAAAGCAGGAATGAGAGGTAATTACATCTAGGGGCAGCTTAAGAATCTTCTTCCCGTGCTTGTACCTCCCCAGGCAACGCGACGAGCGGGAATGAGACCGTGCCCTGGGCACCACCACGTCGTGCTCATCTCCAGCCCAGAGAATGACGGGCGGGGGATGATGAACTCGGATTGAAGGAACAATCCCAACACCGTCGACCTAAACACAAGAAACCCCCAAACTTATGAACCCTAATTGGGAGAGAAATCCCCCAGATCGATCCACCCACGAGCAACACTTACCTCGCAAGCCACCGACGAGCTCGACCCCGACGTGCCCGACGTGCACATGTCGTCGCCCTCCAAATCGACCCGTCGTCGGCCTCCGAATCCTGCTGCGCCCGCTCTCCAAATCGAGTCGTCGGGAGGTTAAAGAAAGAGCAGAGAGAGAGAGAGAGTGAAGCGAAGATGTAAGAGAGGGCCCACATGTAAGAACGAAGGGGCAAATATGTCAAAGTGACGACAAGTTAGCGGTCAAACAACCTTGACTAGACGGAAACAGAGCGGAGGGGCATTTCTATAAGTGGCACTGACGGCGGAGGGGCAAAACTGAGCATACCCGAAAACTAAGGGCAAAACTGAGTAGTGGGTTCGAGTTAGGGGTAGAATTGGAATTGGCCCATCAAACAAACAATTGTTTGGTTAAGAAGCACTTGAATGGTTCCAACCAAAAAGGGAATATACTATGAAGATACCGAACCATCCCACCCGAGAAAATCAACCTGGTTGAGCGATCCAATCCCTATTTGGCTCCTCACATGACTATTTTATTTGACGATCTCTCTACGTCCTGTGATTATTTTATGTGATGACCACATCCAAACCACCTTTATCCCTACAAGTAAAGAGAAATGAATTCATCCCACTCATCTTAACCACACCCTAAAACTGAACCATCTCATTTGCAAGATTTGTATTTTTTTGAGAGAATTCACAAAAGTTGGATATTTTTCTTTGAGAATCCAAAAAAATTGGATGGTCCCAGCCCACTCATATCCACCAACCGAACTCACCCTTAATGGCCCGGCCCGGTTCGCTCGTTAACTCAAGGAGGTCAGCCATCTCCGGCAAGGCCAGTTCAGTGCCACTCAACCAGCCCACCAGGGAATCATTCAAGCCGGGCCGAGGTGCTCGTCTTCCCCACGCACGCGTGTGCCGTGCCGTGCCGACCGAGCGACCACCAAGCGGCCAGCGAGGCACCCCTGCACACACAGACCAAGACCCACACACACCAAGGCGTGCACGCAATGAGGCCCTTCCTGCCCACGCCGGTGGGCGCCCAGCTCGCGTCGCTCCCCTCGCCGTCAACGCTCTCGCGACTGCTCCGCCCGCTCCACCTACAAAACCGCCATGCTCACGCCATCCCCGCCCCCACCCCTACCTCCTCCTCGTCGCCCCTCCTCCATCCTCCCCGCCGCAGCACCAGCCGCCGGGGCGATCGCTTCCTCGCCTCCTCCTCGCCCTCTCAGGTCTTCCTGGCCTCTCCGCCCCGCCGAATTCAACCTGTTTGAGAATGGTCCCGGACCCCCAACTCCCCAAGTGTTCGATGGAATGCCCCCCCTGCGGTGATTGTGGCCTTTGGCTGATGGTGCCCCGCTGTTTTGTTTGTCCTGCAGATGGCCGCGCCTGCCGATGCCCCGGGAGGATCCGCCGACGGGTTCGAGGTGATCCGCGCTCACCAGGTGCGGCCCTTGGCCTTGGCTCTGCCTAGTGATCATGTAGCTATATACAACTTCTAACACGAAAAACTGGGTGCTCTGGCTCAGTACCATGGGGAATTTTACAAACTTAGGGCATTTTTTTTTTCAGAACCATGTGTTGAGTATATGTTACGGAGTCTGGTAGATTATCAGGAGGATTAAACAGTACTCTGGAATAGGCTTCAAATTATTCATGTGTAATTAACTGAATTTTCGTCTTTTCGAAATTTAGTATGGCGCGGGAGAAGTGTCATTGACGATTAACAATGATAGGGAAGGTACTCCGTGCTTTTCTTTTCAGAACCATGTGCTTGGTATGTGTTTATGGGGTCAGATTAATTGCCAGCAGGATAGGCTTAAAATTGTTCCCTGGTAGTGATTCTCTTCAACAATTAGTATAACAAGGAAAAAACATATCATCATCAATAATTAACAACGATATGCAGAGTTCTCCTCCACAATAGCAACTTTTTCCAATATCGGGGGAGTTTTTTTATATCTGATCAACCATTCATCATAATTCCCTACCCAAACCACCACCGGACCAACTTTGTCCTTTCCAGTTCCTATTAGATATTTGAATGATCAGCCTGTGGAACAAGTGCATGCAACATATGACAGCTCTGGACAAATACCTTAACTAACAAGTTACAAAGTTGCCTTGGATTTTAATTAATAGGAACTCTAAAGATTGTAGGTTTTAATCTTTTGCCATCTCAACGTCTTTCTTACGCACTAACATCATCATGATTATAGGTAAAAGCTACCCGGCTTCCTCCTGTTGAAGAAATACGAACCATTCTGGACCAAAGTGTCAGAGGTGTTCTGGCTACCCATTCTCAGGTATGCTAGAAGCATTCTTGTGTTTGCAGTCTAGTGAGCATGCATTTGCCAGTCTTTTCCCGCGTCGTCCTTTTTAGAATTCCATTGAAACTGGCAAGTACTGATTGTCATGTGGATATGCTAGAGGCACATACTGATTATTCAAACTTATATTTTTTTGCTTAAACCTGCTTGATAACCCCACTTTTCATTTCTCACTGAAATGTGGCACGTGCTTGGCAAGGTGCCTGTCATATATTTAGTACATCGTGATATGTAATTTTTTTACCATGCCATACTGGCTGGGATTGTCAACTTTCAGTATGTGCCTTTTCTGCTTTGTGAATGGCAAAGGCAAATTATATTTTTCTTCTATCTCCTATTGCCAATTAGTTGATTACAGGAAAAGAAATTTATAACATGTCATTCTGTTAACAGGAACATGTGGGTTATCCATCTGGTTCAATGGTTGATTTTGCGTGCGATCAAGATGGTTCCCCCATATTAGCAGTGAGTAGTTTAGCAGTTCACTCGAAGGTATGCCAGTATTGTGCTCTCATGATTATGTATACATGTAATACTACCTGGCGACACCATTCTACGCGCATGGAGACCCTATGCATTTGGTAACTAAACTCAAACACACATGATAACACTGACAGTGGCAGGAGTACTGACACATAAATGCGGAAATAAAAAATAAAATGGATAGACATGAAAAGTATAAAACGCATGAACAGTGTTCTGTGAAAAGAATAGGGTGCTGGTCTAATATACTAAATTCTCAATAGCTTCTGATAGTTATGTCTTTTGTTGCCACCATTTTTCAGAATCTCGCAGGAAGTACTAAATGCTCACTTTTGGTTGCCAAAGATCCAGAGGACAGAACAGATACTGTAATCACTGTATATGGAGATGCTACACCTGTAATTCCCTCCTGTCACTCGCCCCATATATTAGTGTGCTTATGTCCTGATAAATTTCTTAACTTGATATTGTTTATTAAAGCATACTGTATATGTTACCTGATAATTTTGTGTTGGCTTCACTTCGTATTTGGTGTTCTGTTCCAAAGGTTTCCGACGAAGAAAAAGATGCAGTAAGAACTGCATATTTACGGAGACACCCTGAGGCCTTTTGGGTATGTTTGTTGAACATTATATTGTTCCTAAAGTAACCGAATAATATCCTACTAATTTCTGATGGAAATTTGCCAAATCAAGGTTGACTTTGGTGACTTCCGTTTTCTGCACATCAAACCAAAAGCTGTACGTTACGTATCTGGGGTTGCAACAGCTATACTTGGCTCTGGAGGTTTGTGGCCCGTCTTTTGTATGCCCTAGTTAAAACTACTTATATTTAGAAGCCTGCATAACCTTTCTGACCATAAGGTCAAGGTTCTAATGGACTGTTAATTTGTTTTTGAGTTGCTATGTATTGTTCCTGTAGAGCTCTTATCGTGAGTTGCAATGCGAGAACCATGAAAAGCAATATCCTGAATAAGAAAACTGAAACCAAGGAAACTATAACAGTAAAAACTAGTAGCCTCTCGTCTTACATCATTCTCTTCTCCTTTTTACTCTCAATGTTTCATCCGGATTTAACGATCGAATTTTCTATAACAGAGGCTGAGTGTTCCTATAGTTAGTTTTATAGTGAATATCAGGCTCAATCGTAATACTTGCACATTCAGGGTCTTGCACTTGTGCTCCTATAGTTAGTTTTTTGTGACCTAAAGGTCAATTTCTGTTCGAAATGCAATATGATTTGGTATGATGGTCCTTGAAATACTATTCTGTTCTCCACATCCTCAGAATTTAGTGCAGCTGAGTTCAAGGAAGCAAAAGTGGATCCCATATCTCAGTTCTCCACTCCTATTGCAGTACGTTTTATATTTGGTTGACTTCACACTAATCTATTGATCTTCAATTGGCATATTTATGCTCAAGTTAGCTGCATGTATTCCACAGGGCCACATGAACAAGGATCATGCTAATGATACAAAGCTCATTGTGCAACACTCAACCTCTGTTAAGGCAAGTACAATATAAAGCTTACTTACGTGGTGTCTGGTCATGAATGCGACTCTGCAAGATATACTAGAAAACAAGTCTTAGCTATATTAGTTTGTGAGACAGTCATACTATTTATCTTCTGTTCATTCCATGCTTAAGTTTTCTTTCTGTAACTAAGTAACTACTCCAGTATTTTAGTTATTATATGGTGTGTCCTCGGTCACCGTGATATATTTAGTGTAAAGAGAGGAATGTTTTAGTTCAAGCGCATGATTCTTACCTTTTGTCCCAAACATTAGATAAAAAAGTGCAAACATCACACAGAGCTATGCAAGTCTTGACTCAGGAAAACAGCTGCACATCAAAATTTATAAACCAGTTTACCAATTTAAAAAGCAATAATTTTATAATGTAGTCTCTGTTTATCTGCTTAATCTCTTGGGCACCATGAAATATTATTATTTCAGTGTGCTGAGTCTGCAACATGAACACTTGGGTTCAGACTTTTAGCATTGCAAAATACAGTTTGTCAGTGCTAACTGCTGACAGACTATGTAATGCCTGTCTTTTTTTAGTAGTAGCACGTAGCAGTATAGCACATGGGTTCTTTTTTTACAGTGAACACATCTATGTGCCTGTATCACTCTTTTCATTTTCTTGATTTTGACACTTCTATACTTTGACCAAATGTTAATGTTTCCATTTAAATATATTGATGAGGGATGACAAATGTAAGCTATTTCAGGTGGATTTTGCTTCTATTGTGGATGTGGATAGCCTCGGTATCAATGTGAAGGTAACAACCCTCTCAAAGCTTGTCTCGATTTTCTTGTATAGACCTCTGTATAGTTCCTCTCCCAACACACCCACACGCCCTCTGTTGTACATATCTCCTTGTGTTTTTAATAGAAAGTTACCGTGGAGGCCTCCCTCTTTCAAAAATGGGAATGTAATAACTATACAAAGGTTATGTCTTTTTCTTGTTTGCTAAAAAACATATCAATGAATCATAGTGATGTTGTCTTGTGAATACTTTTCTACCATCAGCTCTAATAGTCAACCAGTAAATTGTCATATGCACTGTATCAGTGGTTTGACGGTTTCATCAGAACTGAATTCGAAATAGTTAATTTATTCCTATGGGATGTTCTTTGGTTGGACAATGATGCACTATGCTTTCATATCTTTGAATTTACTTGATCGGGCCTTTAATGTCCATGCTATATTCTAGTCGAAGCCAACTGATGTGGTAACATGGTAATTGACGCTTTCCTTGTTGTGCAGGCTGGTTATGATGGAACTGTTCTGAAGCTGCGCATTCCCTTCCCTAGGCGTGCTCAAGACAGAAAGTTGGTCCCTGCTCTATTATATTTCCCCCATAGTTATAGTTCATGCATACTCATCTCTCCGGTCTGCTCTGTACCTATATCTGCTACTCTATTCGTAATCTTGTTTTTGAATTGGGTTTATACACAAATACATGTTCCCTTCTTTTGGATGCTTATGCATTTTTTCAACACTCTGTTATTCATCAAGACCTCCTAGGTCTATACTCTGCTAAATGGCAGTTTAATTGGTAACTAAGACATGCTTATTCTGATATTCGATTGACCGACTCCTGAACGGTCCTGTGCTTTTACAGGGATGTTAAGACACTCATTGTGGAAATGCTACAGGCTGCAAAGGCCTCATCCTGACATGCTGAGGACTTCTTTGTTTTGGAAGGCGGTGGCGGTTTCCATGTGTAAAAAAGAAAGCCCTAGCCGATAAGAGCTTTCAGTTTGCTCTCCGCTCTCAGCGTCAGCGAAGATGGATGATCCAAAGAAAATTCCATGGTTTCATACATCATTCAGCACCATTGTGACAGCGAACTTGTGTGAATTACTTCCAGTCAAACTTAACGAAATGCAAAGCGACTTGTATATTGTACCGAACTGTTTTGCACTCATACACGACTGAGGTTGTTGAGCAAACAAAGGTCATCTTATGGGAAAATTTCATATGTCAAAAGTTTGATACTTATTACATATATGTAGATTGCACTAGCCCTTTTCATCGGTTTGGATGTTTGGTTTCGTTGGCTAGTGCACAAAGCTAACATGGTATCAGAGATAAAGTATTGAGTTTAAGTCCTAACTTTCGCAGTTTATTAAAAAATATTGGTAGCCCCTCAGTTTGAATGTTTGGTTTTGTTGACTAGTGCATAAAGTTTAACAATATTATCGTCTTTGACTCAAAGGAATATTATAAGTTCTATAGAGGGTTTGATCTTTTAGGAAAAAAATCCTACTTAGCTTGTTTGATTTGCACGATTAGAATATGTAAACACTGCCTCCATAAATTTTCTTTTTCTTTTTTTGTCATTCCCTTCAAATTTGTAGTGGCGATTTAAGCTCAGTTTAATCTCTGTAAACACATGTATCAACACAATAATTTTCAACTATATTATTTAGGAACTAGACTACATATATTTAGTGGCCACAATGTGTCACATTAAATATATTTTGCGACTTTACAATGTCGTTAAGCCACATTTCCAAAATATGCAGTGTCGCTATTAGGCATTGTTACTACTACCTTGACTAGTTGTCGACCTCCTCGTCGAGGTAGGTGTAGGTATACCTGGCCATACCTCGGGTCGGGCCGAAAAAAGCCCGGCGCTAAAAATCCCGGCCCGGCCCGGCCATCGGGCCTATTTTTTGGGCCCAAGCCCGGCCTGAGCCCAAAAAAGTCCGGCCCGGCCCAACGTAGGCGTAAACTTAGGTTTTGTCGGGGCCGAGCCCGGTCCGGTCCGACCACCGGGCTCAAAATCTAGGCCTGAGCCAGGCCCATGGGCAATGTCGGGTCGGGCCGGGTCAGGCTTTTTCGGATCGGGCCGGGCTGTCCATGGCCAGGGCTAGGCGTAGGGTTCAGAGCGGCGAGCGGCGATCGCCAGTTCCGTCGTCTTCTCCTCATCGCCCCGAAGCACTACATTTTAAGCTCCGCACGATGGCATGCCATCCACTTCTAGTTCGGCGAGCCACACCATGACTGTGATTGGGTCCTCGGGCTTCGACATCGGCTCGTTGACATCGAGTGGGGCGGTGTCAATGGTGAAGACCTTGTTCATGGGGTCGAAGGTGCCCGAGGTGCCAGGTCCACCACATCTACTACCATAAGAGGCCCTATCTCCATCGCTCCTGCCGCCACGGGTGCCTCCATCTTCGTTGTGCCCGCAGTCACGAGAGGAGGATGCGCTAGCTTTCACGGCTAATGCACCTCGGGGAGAGTTCGCCCCGCGGTTGCGAGTGCCGAAGATGGGAGGGGGAGTCACAGAGGAGGTGACGGTTAGGGCTTGGCTGATGGGGACACGTCATTGACAGGCTTTTATACCATCTTTGCAGCCCAAGTGATTGACCACGCCATTAATGAAAGGATGGTGGTGGTTACTAGTCACATCACCCCACTCACTAGTGATTAATCAGAACGCAGAGATGCGTGTATGGGTGACACATTGCTTCAATTATGTGTATACGGGAGTAAGTTTCATACTAGCCCTCATCAACCTCCAAATATGGAGTCTCCAAGCTTGTTTATGCAGTGGGAGTCACATGGCGACTTTGATGTACATCTGGGCATGGGCAGCCCGGTCGTTGACCCGGCCTGAAAAATCCAGTCCGGGCTGGGCTTTAGGTTCGGGTCGAGTTCAGGCTTTGGAACCAGGCCCGACAAGCAGTTCGGGCCGGGCTCGAGCTTACAAAAATGGCATTTTACACGGAGGCCCGACTTGGCCCGGAAATCATCCACTTAGTCCAATCGGGGCGGGCTCGGGCCTGCAGATTGTTTTTTTGGTCGGGCCGGTCCGGGCTTAGGCTTGGGATTTCTACTTCGTGCTTTATAAAGCCCGGTTCGAAACCCAACCCAACCCGATGAATGTCGGGGTTTACTTTGATGGTTTCACTTTTGGGTCCAATCATCATGTTGCCACTTATTATGATGACTGAGAGCATATGAGGACCATGCTAAAGTTGCTATAATCTTTTTTGTTTTCTATGTGATGTGTCAAACACTCTTGATGCTAATTTCAGTGGTTTTCACAATCAACAAGATTGAAGAGTGCATGACATCTCAAACCATTGTCTTTCTATTGTATATTTGCAGATCTTGCGAATCAAAGAGTCCAAAACGTCGTCTAGGTGTCGCCAATGGCGGCATAATGTAGTGCCATCTCATACTCCGTATAGTACCTCGCAAAGTCTAGCCAAGATATTCTGAATCTTTTTGATAATATGACACACTTTTCCTAGGACTTTGATCTAATGACACTTTTCTTTTGGTTTGATTAGATGACACACCTTATATGTCATATAACTTATAATCCTCTTAATCATCTAACAACTCATCATCCTCTTAATCATCTAACAACTCATCATCATCTTAATCATCTAACAACTCATCATCATCTTAATCATACCAATTTAAAATGTCATAAAACAGAAAAACACCATAATAATCATCATCCTACCCGATCATGCCAAGTTAATATAAATCAGAAAAACTTCTCTCTCATAGGACCTAGTCCTCCCTCGTAGGTAAAATGTCATAAAACAGAATAACACCTATGTCTCCATGATGAAGCAATGTCACGCCCTGTGTTTGTATCACTTTGCTATGCTTGGTTTTACAAAATCTGGAATCAATAAAAACTTTTTGAGTGCATGCTTGTTGAATTGTTGCTTGTTTGCTTGTTTGGTTCATTATGTTTGGCACTCCTAGGTTCTACTCCTCTCTATACTCATCTTCCTTGACCCAACATCTTGCCCAATGATCATACCATGTGTATAGTACTTCAAAATAAATTTATCAAAATTCATTTTGACCAAAAAGGATTTATTCAAATTAGGTTTTCAAAAACACCTGAGTTGAGTTTGCACTGCAAGTCCTCAAATTGGGTGGATCATTTTTCCTCAAAGGCTTTATTTGAAACCTATCATATATATATGACTTCCCAAAACCACAAAATATTAATTTTAAATATTATTTTACTATTTTATTTAAAGGTTTTTTCTTAAGGCCAGAAATGGTCTTTTATAGGGAAAAATTATTTAAATGCTTTAAAAATGTTTGAGAAAAATTAGGGAAACTCAGTGGACATATATTTTTCATATATATTGAACACATGGCCATGTTCAAAATCATGGAAAAAACCCTCAAAACCCTTTTTGCTTAAATCAATCTTTTCAAATATTTCTATAATAAATATTCTCAATAAATTCCAGAAAAATTCTAGAAAGTCACACATGTTATATGTGATGATCTTGTAAAATTTTCAACTCAATCCCAATTGATTGGCTTCACCAAAATATTCCAAAACCATTCCTGTCTAGAGCCAAGTTTGAACAAGTTTACATTATGAAGTTTGTCCTTTTGACCACAAACTTTGTGGCCATGCTCTCATCACTTATTAATGCTCCTACACCAAGTGGTGGATTTGGAGGAAGTGAAATGCATGCTTGGATCTACAGAAATCTGATTCTGCCCAATTCTAGGGTTTTTCAAGTTTGTATTGTCAACTTCTGTCAAACCATCTCAAATGTGGTGGTCCACTCTATCTTTACCCATATTTCCATCCTGTTAAATCTCATGGCCAGAAAACCCCATTTGCTTGCCAAAACCTCCATCAAACACCTTCTGCATGTTTAGTAAAAAAATGTTTTGACCCTCTTCCTCTATTCTCCTTGAGTCAAACTTTTTACCACATCTCCATATAGTGTTCCTATACCCCCAGTAATTTTCCTTGGCCAAGACTCAATCATTGCATGGGGTGGAACCTCCATTTTCTTCTCTGGACAGCCCCTTTCTCTCTTTCCTTCAACCTCTCTCCTCTCCCTTAGGCCTTCCAGAGCATCCAATGCCTCCCAGGGACTATTTTTCTTCCTCTAGATCCCCTAGACGCAGGTGGCCGCACAGAAGCTGCCAAGGGCATGCCATGACATGCTCCAGAATGCGCTACAGTGCTCCAATGCACTGTAGCCGCTCACTACCCAATGCCCCGACAACCTTGGGATGGGGAAAGCTGTCCCCCGAGATGCCCTTGACGTCCGCAACCCTCCAAGGCATCGTCCCCCTCCTCCTTCTCTCTTCGACGACCTCCCGCACGCGTGCCCGACACCGCCTAGCTCGACCAACCATGGGGGCTCGCACGCGCGTGCTCCCCCGCTTCACCCTCTTCTTCCCCTGGTCGTGGACTTTCCCCAGCAACGCCACAGGCACACCAGCTCCTCCCCCCGTGGCCTTAGGCCTTGGCCCCGGGCTCGCTGGCGCACCCGAGCTCGGTAGACTCGTGCCCCCTATTTAAGGCGCCCCGAGCTCGTCTATCCCCTTCTCTCACTCCCTCCTCCTCCCAATTGACCACCCAAAGCACCCTCTTGAGCTCCTGAGCCGCCTGTGCCCGGATCGAACCAGGGATCTGCCACCTCAGGTTTTCGGCGATCTCCGGGTACATCCCCTCTCTGGCCCCCATTTCTATTCCATTGAGTTCCCCTCAATGCCCTGACTCATTCCCCTCCTTTCCCCCTCTGTTTGATGCACAAGGCGACTAGGACGTCCTCCTCCTGAAGCTGCTCCCCCGCCCTCTTTTGTCACCGGCAAACCCGATGTTGGGGAACGTTGCATGGGAAACAAAAAAATTCCTATGCTTCACCAAGATTAATCTAGGACATGAGCATCTACGAGAGGAGAGATCGAATCCACATACCCCTGTAGATCGCTAAGCGGAAGCGTTTAAGAAACATTGTTGATGTAGTTGAACGTCTTCGCGATCCAAATCGCAAGCCATCCCACGAACTTCCGATCAAGTGCCGAACGGACGACACCTTCGCGTTCAACACACGTGCAGCTTGATGACGCTTTCACCTCCTCGATCTAGCGAGTGATGGTGAAGTAGTAGCTCGAGTCCTTCCAGCAGCACAATGGTGCGGTGACGGTGGTGGAGGGACTGATCCGACAGGGCTTCGCTATGCACAACCGAATCAATCTAGAGAAGAAGAACGAGCTTTGAGGGAGGGAGAGGTTGCGCTATGGCTTAAAGAGTTGACAGACCTCCCTCCCCTCACATATAAATAGGGGTAGAGGAGGAGGGGCCCGGCGCCCTAGGGTTCCCATCCCTAGGGGAGGCGGCCAAGATGGGTCCGGCGGTCGAGGGGGTGCCTTGGCCCCCAAGGCAAGTGGTGCGCCCCCTCCCTTGTGCCAGCCCTAACCTAGACGCATGTGCCTTGGGTGGGAGGTGTGGCCACCCCTCTCACAGGCCATGAGGCCCTCCGGGGCAGGTGGACCTCCCCGGTGGACTCCCGGAACCCTTCCGGCATTTTTGTCACAAAACTGGCAAGTCCAAGAACCTTTCCAGACTCCGATTCTCTCCATCCTATATATCATTCTTCACCTACGGACCATTCCGGAGTTCCTCGTCACATCCGGGATCCCATCTGAGACTCCGAACAACCTTCGGTCACCAACATAAAACTCGACTATACTTATATCGTCATCAAGCGTTAAGTGTGTTGACCCTACGGGTTCGAGAACTATGCAGACATGACTGATACACCTCTACATTCAATAACCAATAGCGGGACCTGGATGCCCATATTGGTTCCTACGTATTCTACGAAGATCTTTATCGGTTGAACCTCTATGTCAAGGATTCAGTTAATCCCGTATGATGTTCCCTTTGTTCTTCAGTATGTTACTTTTCCGAGATTTGATCGTTGTTATATATCTATACCTAGTTCAATCTCGTTACAGGCAAGTCTCTTTACTTGTTCCGTAATACAAGATCCCATGGCTAACACTTTAGTCACATTGCTTGCAAGGCTTGTTGCGATGTTTTATTACCTAGTGGGCCCTGATACGTCTCCAATGTATCTATAATTTATGAAGCATTCATGTCATGTTTTATGATTTTGGTATGATTTTATTAGAACTAACCCGTACTGACGTTGTTTTCAGCAGAACTACCATGGTGTCATTTTTTGTGCAGAAATAAAAGTTCCCTGAATGGGCTGAAAATTTAGTATCATTTTTTATGCATAAAAAGAAACCCCCGAAGCATTGGAGTCGGGCCAGAAGAGGCACGAGGAGGCCACAAGCCAGGAGGGCGCGACCATCCCCCTGGTCACGCCTGGGTGGCTTGTCGTCGCCTCGTGTCCCCCCTTGACATGAGACTGATGCCAAAAATTCCTATAAATACAGAAACCTCCGAAAAGAAACCTAGATCGGGAGTTCCGCCACTGCAAGCCTCCAGAGCAACGAAAAACCAATCGAGAGCCCGTTCTGGCACCCTACCGGAGGGGGAAACCATCACCGGAGGCCATCTTCATCATCCCGGTGGTACCGATGATGAGGAGGGAGTAGTTCACCCTCGGGGCTGAGGGTATGTACCAGTAGCTATGTGTTTGATCTCTCTCTCTCTCTCTCTCGTGTTCTTGAGATGACACGATCTTGATGTATCGCGAGCTTTATTAATATAGATTGAATCATATGGAGTTTTCCCCTCTCTATCTTCTTGTGATGAATTGAGTTTTCTCTATGAAGTTTTCTTATCGGATTGAGTATTTAAAGATTTGAGAACACTTGATGTATGTCTTGCGATGGGATAGCCGTGGTGAAAATGGGATGTTCTATTGATCCACTTGAAAATGGGATGTTCTATTGATCCACTTGATGTTCTCTAAATATCCATGATGCTAATGATATGCAAAGCCACAAGCTTGGGGATGCTATGTTTGATGAAGATGATATCTTTAGTCCCCCAAGTTTTGATGAGCAAATTTATTATGATCAAAGCATGCCTCCTATTTATGATGATTATTGTGATGACATGTATGCTATAAATAATAATGATAATCATGAGTTGTCATCGTGATTTTAATTTTCAATTGGATTATGCTTCACATGATAGTTATTTTGTTGAGTTTATTCCCACTATTAGTCATGAGAAGAAATTTTCTTGTGTGGAGAGTAGTAAAATTTCTATGCTTGTAGATCATGAAAAGAATGCTTTATGTGATGGTTATATTGTGGAATTACTTCATGATTCTACTGAAAATTATTATGAGGGAGGAACATATGCTTGTAGGAACTGCAATAATATCAAGTTTCCTCTCTATGTGTTCAAAGTTTTGAAGTTATGCTTGTTTTGCCTTCCTATGCTAGTTGATTATTGCTCCCATAAATTGTTTGCTCACAATATCCCTATGCATAGGAAGTGGGTTAGACTTAAATGTGCATGTAATGAGATTCATGATGCTCTTTTGCATGTTTCAATTATTATTCCTATGTGAGCATCATTGAAATCATCATGCCTAGCTAAAAGGCATTAAAGAAAAGCGCTTGTTGGGAGACAACCAAACACTTTTACCTTCTGTTTTTACGTGTTAACATGATTAAGATACTATAGTAATCATTTTTTGTGTCTTTTATTTCAATAAAGTGCCAAGTAAAGCCTTTGGGATAGTGTGGATACTTGCTTGTTTGATTCTGTGCAAAAACCGAAAGTTCTGCGTCCAGTATATGAATTATATGATTTTACTGGAGCGTCAAAAAATTCTGAAATTTTTACACAACATTTATATGAAAATTATTTTAGTTTTCATAATTTTTATGAATTTTTAGAGTCATGTAAGTATGATGATCATACAGATCTTCACAGATTGTTCTATTTTTTGACAGATTCTGTTTTGCATGCATAGTTTGCTTGTTTCAAGTGTTCCTATAGCTTATATTGAGTAATATAAATTGTGGTAATGATGTAATAAATTAGGTATCATGTGGGAATAATTATTAATATTTTCTTGATAGTACCTAAGTGAATGATCTATCTTTATTACACTAACCCTTCTGACGAAGTTTCGTTAAGTTTTGTGTGATTGAAGTTTTCAAGTTTTGGGTGAGATACCGATATGTGGAAAATAAGGAGTGACAAGAAACTAATATTGGGGATTACCAAGGCACCCCCAAGGTAATATCCAAGGAATATTCAAGCGCCTAAGCTTGGGGATGCCCCGGAAGGCATCCCCTCTTTCGTCTTCAACACTATCATATATCTCACTTGGAGCTATATTTTTATTCGTCACATAATATGAGTTTTGCTTGGAGAATCATTTTATTTTGTTGTTATATGTTAGGTGTTATTTATAATCTTGTTTTTCAATAAAAATTTCCAATAATTGCCTTAGGATGCTTGCATTGCATGTTTTGATGTGTGCTGTGTAAAAACAGAAACTTCTGCTGTAGTGTTTGAATTTTCATAGTTTACTGGAAAGTGGAAAGTTTACGAAATTTTTACACAATATTTTCATATAAATTATTTATCATTTCCTAAATTTTCATAATTTTTGGAGTTACATAAGTAGACTAGTTTAATAAATTGCTATAGACTGCTCTGTTTGGACAGATTGCTGTCATAGTTTTGCTATCTACTTATCCTATAGTTTCCATAGCCTATATAGGTAGATATAAATTGTGTAAACGATAGTATAAATTAACTAATGTTTGAAAATTATTGTGAAACTTGTCTTGGAAGTACATAAAGAGTTGCTTTATTATTATGTGTACTAACCTATCTCACGAGTTCTTTTTGAGTTTTGTGTGGATGAAGTTTTTGAGAATAGGTGAAACCATGATATGAAAGGATTGAACGAGATACAAAAGATCAAGCTTGGGGATGCCCAAGGCACTCCAAGTAAATATCTCAAGAAGTATCAAGCATCTAAGCTTGGGGATGCTACTCATCCCATCTCTCTTCATCAACAATTATCGGTTAGCCTATGTTGAGCCTAAATTTTAATTTGTTCACTTAATGCATGCTATTCTTGGAGTGATATTTTTATTTTGCTTGATGTTGAATAAAATACTCAGATCTTAAAATATTTATTGAGAGAGATAGATAAAGTCCTCACATAGCTACTTAATTGTTTGACTACCCATTGATCTTCACTTATATGTTTTGGAGTAGTTTTGTCATTCACCCTCGTGCTTCACTTTTATCCAATGAGTAAATGATTGAATGAATTAAATATCATAAATATGAAATTATATATGTTTTATATGCTTATCCCATGCGGAGTAATGACTTCACGTATAAGAAGTATAGGTGGTAAAATTTATTGAAAGTTAGCAAACACCGCATTTGTCAGTTGAACAATTCATGAAAGAATATTGAAGGAAGAGAGATTTGACATATAAATATACTGTCTTGGACATCTTATATGATTGTTAATCCCATTAATTATTTTCAAACTTGATAAAATTAGTTGAAGTTGGACAAGGAAGACAACGTAATGAGTTATGTTTGGGTATATTTGTGTAGAAGATATTCTTATGGATCCTCCAACATGTGATGCTTGCTTCCACCTCATACTAGCCAAAACTTCCGCACCAATTAGAAATACTACTTGTTCATCCAAACACCCTTAAACCCAAAGTTGTTCCATATGAGTCCACCATACCTACCTATATGTGGTATTTACCTGCCATTTCAAGTAAATTTGCATGTGTAGAACTCTAAAGCTTCAAATAATATTCTGTTTTGTATGCCCGAATCGCTCACATAGTGACTAGGGGCTGTCAGTATCTTCCATGCTAGGTGGGTTATTCTCACGATATGTGTTGATTCACTATCATTCACGAGAAAGTGGCTAGTATTCAGGATGCCCAGTTCCATGCTCAAAAATCAAATCAAAATATAATGAAACAAAACTCCCCATGATTGTTGTTTTTATGGACGGTACCTGTGGATTCGGCTCGCCGTGGAGTGTGATTGATTGGTGGAGGGGGAGTAAAAAAATTACCATTCAGTTTGGGAACCGCCTATAATGTATCTAGCATGGAAGATACTGAGATCTCTCGGTTGTTATGTTGACAATGAAAGCATACCGCTCAAAATTATTATTCATCTCTGTTTCAAAAGCTCGAGCTCTGGCACCTCTGCAAATCAATGCTTCCCTCTATGAAGGGACTATCTTTTACTTTCTATTACTTACCTTTATACAAGAGTCATGGTGATCTTCACCACTTCCTATATTTTGCCTTTTTCTCTTAGAAAGCATATATGGCCATTCAAATATATTTGATCGTGAATTATTATTGTTGACAATTATATATATGATAAATAAGTTGGGAGGTGAAAATTTAAGCCCCTATCTTTCTCTGTGTTCGACGGATGCCATTTGCTCTAAAAATATGCTTTGAGTGTTAGCAATCATGGAAGACTATATGATGGCTGAGTATGCGGAATTTGCTAAATCAAAGCTCTTACATAGACCCTTCTCGAAAATAAGATGAATTGCAATTGTTTGGTGAACATAGTTTGTTAGTTTTCAAGAAACTTTATGGTCTATACTTTAACATGTGAATAGCTTGTTACTTTATCATGAGAAGTTTTATGAGATGAACTACTGTTTATGATATATAATGATGCTAGAAAAAAAGTGATTGAAATTATCATTGATCAAACTTCTGCACTTGCTAGCATTCACACTTCATAAATTATTTCTTTTATCATTTACCTACTCGAGGACGAGCAGGAATTAAGCTTGGGGATGCTGATACGTCTCCAACGTATCTATAATTTATGAAGTATTCATGCCATGTTTACAATAATTCTATATGATTTTGGTATGATTTTATTAGAACTAACTTGGACTGATGTTGTTTTCAGTAGAACTACCATGGTGCCGTTTTTTGTGTAGAAATAAAAGTTCTCGGAATGGGCTGAAAATTTAGTATGATTTTTTCTGGCCCAAAAGAGACCCCCGAAGCATTAGAGTTGGGACAGAAGAGCCACGAGGAGGCCACAAGCCAGGAGGGTGCGGCCACCCCCCGGCCGCGCCTGGGGGTCTTTTCGTCACCTCGTGGCCCCCCTTGACGTGAGACTGATGCCAAAATTCCTATAAATACAGAAACCTCCGAAAAGAAACCTAGATCGGGAGTTCCTCCACCGCAAGCCTCTAGAGCCACGAAAAACCAATCGGGAGCCCGTTCCGACACCCTGTCGGAGGGGGAAACCATCACCGAATGCCATCTTCATCATCCTGGCGGTCTCCATGATGAGGAGGGAGTAGTTCACCCTCGGGGCTGAGGGTATGTACCAGTAGCTATGTGTGTGATCTCTCTCTCTCTCTCATGTTCTTGAGATGACACGATCTTGATGTATCACGAGCTTTATTAATATAGATTGAATCATATGGAGTTTACCCCTCTCTATCTTCTTGTGATGAATTGACTTTTCCCTTTGAAGTTTTCTTATCGGATTGAGTCTTTAAGGATTTGAGAACACTTGATGTATGTCTTGCGATGGGATATCCGTGGTGACAATGGGATGTTCTATTGATCCAAATGATGTATGTTTTGGTGATCAACTTGCGGGTTCCGTGACCTTGGGAATCTATGGATAGGGGTTGGCACATGTTTTTGTCTTGACTCTCTGGTAGAAACTTTAGGGTACTCTTTGAAATTCTTTGTGTTGGATTGAATATGATGAATTTCAAATTGTGTGATGCATATCGTATAATCAAGCCCATGGGTACTTGTGGTGACATTGGAGTATCTAGGTGACATTAGGGTTTTGGTTGATGTGTATCTTAAGGTGTTATTTTAGTACGAACTCTAGGGCTGTACGTGACACTTATAGGGATAACTCATAAGATTAATCGGAAAAGATAACTTTGAGGTGGTTTCGTACCCTACAATAATTTCTTCGTTAGTTCTCCGCTATTCGTGACTTTGCAGTGAACTCTTTGTCGCACGAGAGGTATTTACATATGATTCAACTATGTCAGTATGGTTGAGAGAAATTGCACTAGTAAAAGTATCAACCCTAGGCCTTGTTTCTAAGCATTGCAATACTGTTTGTGCTCACTTTTATCATTAGTTACCTTGCTGTTTTTATATTTTCAGATTACAAAAACCTATATCTACGATCCATATTACACTTGTATCATTATCTCTTTGCCGAACTAGTGCACCTATACAATTTATCATTGTATTGGGTGTGTTGGGGACACAAGAAAATTCTTGTATTTGATTGTAGGGTTGTTTGAGAGAGACCATGATACAACCACAACTAGTATTAGTGTTTCCAAGGTTCATAACACTTTTACACACGTCAAGGGCTTACAGACCGAAGATGTGTACGTACAAAAATATATATGTTTTGATGGAAAGTATGAAGGAGGACAAGCATTTGTTGTTGAACATGATGCATGGCATACAAAGACAAATAAATTAGAGTCAAGAAGCACTACGTTTAAACATGCATGGACATCAGAATGCATGCAAGCTTATATGTTAAGCCAGTTTGGACTTTGTGCTGATCGTGTGAACCATATAAAGGTACAACCCTGCTATTATTATTATACACGGCCACCGGATCCATCTATAATTAGACCCAGCGAGAAGTTCTATCTCCATACGACGTATCAGGTGCAAACAATCAAAAGAAAACATCTAATCTATTGGTATTTCTTTGGGCGACCAAGACCACCAGAAGAGTCGAGCATAATAAAGTTCCTCACGTGGGGTCTCATATGTTTAAAAGAATCAGAATGGGGGCCACCGCTGGCAAAACTAAATTAACCAGCGCACAAATAGGAGAGTCAAAGTTTATCTGTAGCATGCCGAGATGTGAAAGGCAAATCAGTTTAAAATAAATAAGAGTCCATTATATTTGGAAGGCTTGCGTGTGTCTAATTCTTGTTAGATGGGTCGGCTATACTAGTATAAATAGCCACAATACGGTTAATGTAAAGGAGGAGGTGATATTTTATGAATAGACACGATGTGTTTTTAGGGTAAATACCTGTATCGAGTTTTGGGGGAAACTGTCTAAAAATCCCTAAGTTTTGGAGGAAGCTTTAGAAAACCTCTGTGTTGCGATTTCTGTTCGTGGAAATTGTTTTGTGCGTGAGTACCGTCGTCAACATTGGTTCTCTCGTGCTGAGCCGTAAGGTTCAAACCCTCTACTTCATGTACATCGCATGCGCGGGCGAGAGGTTGCTGCTACTGAAGGTTGTTGAAAATATGCCCTAGAGGCAATAATAAAATGGTTATTATTGTATTTCCTTGTTCATGATAATTGTCTATTGTTCATGCTATAATTGTGTTAACTGGAAACCGTAATACATGTGTGAATACATAGACCACAACATGTCCCTAGTGAGCCTCTAGTTGACTAGCTCGTTGATCAATAGATGGTCACGGTTTCATGACCACGGACATTGGATGTCGTTGATAACGGGATCACATCATTAGGAGAATGATGTGATGGACAAGACCCAATCCTAAGCCTAGCACAAGATCGTATAGTTCATTTGCTGAAGCTTTTCAATGTCAAGTATCGTTTCCTTAGACCATGAGATTGTGCAACTCCTGGATATCGTAGGAATTCTGTGGGTGTGCCAAACATCACAACGTAACTGGGTGGCTATAAAGGTGCACTAGAGGTATCTCCTAAAGTGTCTGTTGGGTTGGCACGAATCGAGACTGGGATTTGTCACTCCGTGTGACGGAGAGGTATCTCTGGGTCCACTCGGTAAGACATCATCAAAATGAGCTCATGTGACTAAGGAGTTGGCCACGGGATGATGTATTATGGAACGAGTAAAGAGACTTGCCGGTAACGAGATTGAACAAGGTATAGAGATACCGACGATCAAATCTCGGGCAAGTATCATACCGATAGACAAAGGAAATTGTATACAGGATTGATTGAATCCCCGACATCGTGGTTCATCCGATGAAATCATCATGGAGCATGTGGGAGCCAACATGGGTATCCAGATCCCGCTGTTGGTTATTGACCGGAGAGGTGTCTTGGTCATGTCTACATGTCTCCCGAACCCATAGGGTCTACACACTTAAGGTTCGATGACGCTAGGGTTATAGGGAAATGGTATACGTGATTACCGAAGGTTGTTCGGAGTCCCGGATGAGATCCTGGACGTCACGAGGAGCTCCAAAATGGTCCGGAGGTGAAGATTGATATATAGGAAGTCCAGTTTTGGTCACCGGAAAGTTTTCGGGCTCATCGGTAGTGTACCGGGAGTGCCGGGAGGGTGCCAGAGGACCCCCGGGAGGGGTGTGACGACCAAAGGACTTCGTGGGCCCTTAGAGGAGGTGTGCCAGCCCTTTTTGGGCTGGCCAAGACCTTCTAGAAAGGCCCATGCGGCTGGAGATAAGAGATAGGGCTGAAAAGGTTTAAAAGGAGGAGATCCACCTCCCTTGTGGGAGGTGGACTCTCCCCCTAGTTCGGCCAAACCTCTCCTCCTTGGAGGAGGGGCTAAGGCAGCCCTCCCTCTCCCTCCTCCTATATATATGCAAGGGTTTGGGCTGATTTGAGACACGACTTCTCTCTCTCTCGGCGCAGCCCTACCCTTCCTCTTCCTCGTTCTCCGTAGCGCTTGGCGAAGCCCTGCCGGAGTTCACGTAGCTCCACCGTCGCCATGCCATCGTGCTGCCGGGGCTCTCCCTCAACCTCTCCTTCCTCCTTGCTGGATCAAGGCGTAGGAGATGTCATCGGGCTGCACGTGTGTTGAACGCGGAGGCGCCGTTGTTCGGCGCTGAGATCGGAATCCACCGCGATCTGAATCGCTGCGAGTACGACTCCACCAACCGCGTTCTTGTAACGCTTCCTCTTAGTGATCTTCAAAGGTATGAAGATGCAATCTCTCCCCACTCGTTGCTGGTTTCTCCATGGATAGATCTTGGTGATTGTAGGAATTTTTTTGATTTACTACTACGTCTCCCAACAGTGGCATCATGAGCTAGGTCTATGTGTAGAATCTATGCACGAGTAGAACACAAGTTGTTGTGGGCGTCGATTTTGTTAATATGCTTACCACTACTAGTCTTATCTTGATTCGGTGGTATTGTGGGATGAAGCGGCCCGGACCGACTTTACACGTACGCTTACGTGAGACTGGTTCCACCGCCTGACATGCACTTGTTGCATAAGGTGGCTAGCGGGTGTCTGTCTCTCCCACCTTAGTCGGATTGGATTCGATGAAAAGGGTCCTTATGAAGGGTAAATAGCAATTGGCATATCACGTTGTGGTTTTGGCGTAGGTAAGAAACGTTCTTGCTAGAAACCTATAGCAGCCACGTAAAAACTTGCAACTACAAATTAGAGGACGTCTAACTTGTTTTTGCAGCATATGCCTTGTGATGTGATATGGCCAAAGGATGTGATGTGATGCATTGTGATGTATGAGATTGATCATGTTCTTGTAATAGGATTCACGACTTGCATGTCAATGAGTATGACAACTGGCAGGAGCCATAGGAGTTGTCTTATTTTATTGTATGACCTGCACGTCGATCATAAACGCCATGTAATTACTTTACTTTATTGCTAATTAGTTATAGTAGTTGAAGTAATAGTTGGCGAGACAACTTCATGAAGACATGATGATGGAGATCATGATGATGGAGATCATGGTGTCGTGCTGGTGACAGTGATGATCATGGTGCCCCAAAGATGGAGATCAAAGGAGCAAGATGATATTGGCCATATCATGTCACTATATTGATTGCATGTGATGTTTATCATGTTTACATCTTATTTTCTTAGAACGACGGTAGTAAATAAGATGATCTCTCAATAAAATTTCAAGAAAAGTGTTCACCCTAACTGTGCACCGTTGCTAAGGATCGTTGTTTCGAAGCACCACGTGATGATCGGGTGTGATAGGTTCTAACGTTCGCATACAATGGGTGTAAGCCAGATTTACACACGCGATACACTTAGGTTGACTTGACGAGCCTAGCATGTACATACATGGCCTCGGAACACGGAAGACTGAAAGGTTGAACATGAGTCGTATAGAAGATACGATCAACATGCAGATGTTCATCATGGATGACTAGTCCGTCTCACGTGATGATCGGACACGGGCTAGTTGACATGGATCATGTGTCACTTGGATGACTAGATAGATGTCTATCTAAGTGAGAGTTCATTAAATAATTTGATTATGCGAACTTAATTATCATGAACTTAGTCTAAAATTATCTTTACAACCTATATTGTAGATCCAATGGCCAATGCGAATGCCACCCTCAATTTCAATGCGTTCCTAGAGAAAACCAAGCTGAAAGATGATGGAAGTAACTATGCGGACTGGGTCCGTGGTTTGAGGATCATCCTCATAGCTTCCAAGAAATTGTATGTCCTCGATGCACCGCTAGGTGACCCACCCCTTCTCCCAGCAGAGCAAGACGTTGCAAACGCTTGGCATTCTCGCTGCGATGATTACTCCCTTGTTCAGTGCGGCATGCTTTACAGTTTAGAACCGGGGCTCCAAAAGCGTTTTGAGCAACACGGAGCATATGAGATGTTCCAAGAGCTGAAACTAGTTTTCCAAGCTCATGCTCGGGTCGAGAGATATGATGTCTCTGACAAGTTCTTTAGCTGTAAGATGGAGGAGAATAGTTCTGTCAGTGAGCACATGCTCAACATGTCTGGGCTACACAACCGCTTGACTCAGCTGGGAGTTAATCTCCCGGATGACTCGGTCATTGACAGAATCCTCCAGTTGCTTCCACCTAGCTACAAGAGCTTTGTGATGAACTACAATATGCAAGGGATGGAGAAGTCCATTCCTAAGTTGTACTCGATGCTGAAATCAGCGGAGGTCGAGATCAAAAAGGAGCATCAAGTGTTGATGGTGAATAAGACCACTAGTTTCAAGAAAGGCAAGGGTAAGAAGAACTTCAAGAAGGACGACAAAGTTGTTGCCATGCCCGGCAAGCAAGTTGTCGGGAAGAAGAAGAACAAGAATGGACCCAAGCCTGAGACTGAGTGTTTTTATTGCAAGGGTACCGGTCACTCGAAGCGGAACTGCCCCAAGTACTTAGCGAATAAGAAGGACGGCAACGTTAAAGGTATATGTGATATACTTGTTATTGATGTGTACCTAACCAGCGCTCGTAGTAGCTCCTGGGTATTTGATACCGGTGCAGTTGCTCACATTTGTAACTCCAAGCAGGAGCTACGGAATAAGCGGAGGCTGGCAAAGGACGAGGTGACGGTGCGCGTGGGAATGGTTCCAAGGTCGATGTGATCGCCATTGGCACGCTACCTCTACATCTACCTTAGGGATTAGTGTTAAACCTTAATAATTGTTATTTAGTACCAGCTTTGAGCATGAACATTATATCTGGATCTCGCTTGATGCGAGATGGCTACTCATTTAAATCTAAGAATAATCGTTGTTCTATTTATATGAGAGAAATGTTTTATGGTCATGCCCCGCTGGTCAATGGTTTATTTTTGATGAATCTCGAACGTGATGTTACACATGTCCATAGTGTGAGTACCAAAAAGTGTAAGGTTGATAACGATAGTCCCACTTACATGTGGCACTACCGCCTTGGTCATATTGGTGTCAAATGCATGAAGAAGCTCCATACTGATGGACTTTTGGAGTCTCTTGATTTCGAATCATTTGACACGTGCGAACCATGCCTCATGGGCAAGATGACCAAGACTCCGTTCTCCGGAACAATGGAGCGAGAAACTGACTTGTTGGAAATAATACATACCGATGTATGCAGTCCAATGAGTGTCGAGGCTCGTGGTGGCTACCGTTATGTTCTCACCCTCACTAATGACTTGAGTAGATATGGGTATGTCTACTTAATGAAACATAAGTCTGAAACTTTTGAAAGGTTCAAGGAATTTCAGAGTGAGGTAGAGAATCAACGTGACAGGAAAATAAAGTGCCTACGATCTGATCGTGGCGGAGGATATTTAAGTCACGAGTTTGGCACGCACCTAAGGAAATGTGGAATTGTTTCACAACTCACGCCGCCTGGCACACCTTAGCGAAATGGTGTGTCTGAACGTCGTAATCGCACTCTGTTAGATATGGTATGATCTATGATGTCTCTTACCGACTTACCGCTATCATTTTGGGGATATGCATTAGAGACTGCCGCATTCACTTTAAATAGGGCACCGTCAAAATCCATTGAGACGACACCGTATGAATTATGGTTTGGAAAGAAACCTAAGCTGTCGTTTCTAAAAGTTTGGGGATGCGATGCTTATGTGAAGAAACTTCAACCTGAGAAGCTCGAACCCAAAGCGGAAAAGTGCGTCTTCATAGGATATCCCAAAGAGACTATTGGGTATACCTTCTACCTACGATCCGAGGGCAAAGTCTTTGTTGCCAAGAATGGATCCTTTCTCGAGAAAGAGTTTCTCTCGAAAGAAGTAAGTGGGAGGAAAATAGAACTTGATGAGGTAATTGTACCTCCACTCGAACCGGAGAGTAGCACAGCACAGGAAGTTGTTTCTGTGGAGCCTACACCGGCTGGAGAGGAAGTTAATGATGATGATCATGAAACTTCAGATCAAGTTACTATTGAACGTCGAAGGTCCACTAGGAAACGTTCCGCACCAGAGTGGTACGACAACCCTGTCCTAGAGATCATGTTGTTAGACAACGGTGAAGCTTCGAACTATGAAGAAGCGATGGCGGGCCCGGATTCGAACAAATGGCTTGAAGCCATGAAATCCGAGATAGGATCCATGTATGAGAACAAAGTGTGGACTTTGGTGGACTTGCCTGATGATAAACGAGCCATTGAAAATAAATGGATCTTTAAGAAGAAGACTGACGCGAATGGTAATGTGACCGTCTATAAGGCTCAACTTGTCGCTAAGGGTTATCGACAAGTTCAAGGAGTTGACTATGATGAGACTTTCTCACCCGTAGCGATGCTAAAGTCTATCCGAATCATGTTAGCAATTGCCGCATTTTATGATTATGAGATCTGGCAAACGGACGTCAAAACGGCATTCCTTAATGGCTTCCTCAAGGAAGAACTGTATATGATGCACCCGGAAGGTTTTGTCGGTCCTAAAGATGCTAACAAGGTATGCAAGCTCCGGCGCTCCATCTATGGGCTGGTGCAAGCATCTCGGAGTTGGAACATTCGCTTTAATGAAGTGATTAAAGCGTTTGGGTTTATACAGGTTTATGGAGAACCCTGTATTTACAAGAAAGTGAGTGGGAGCTTTGTAGCATTTCTCATATTATATGTGGATGACATACTGATAATGGGAAATGATATAGAACTCTTGGAAAGCATAAAGGCCTACTTGAATAAGTGTTTTTCAATGAAGGACCTTGGAGAAGCTGCTTACATATTAGGTATTAAGATCTATAGAGATAGATCGAGATGCCTCATAGGTCTTTCACAAAGCACATACCTTGACAAGATATTGAAGAAGTTCAATATGGATCAGTCCAAGAAGGGGTTCTTGCCTGTGTTACAAGGTGTGAGATTGGGTACGACTCAATGCCCGACCACGGCAAAGGATAGAGAAGAGATGAGTGTCATCCCCTATGCTTCAGCCATAGGCTCTATTATGTATGCCATGCTGTGTACCAGACCTGATGTGAACCTTGCCATAAGTTTGGTGGGGAGGTACCAAAGTGATCCCGGAGTGGAACACTGGACATCGGTCAAGAATATCCGGAAGTACCTGAAAAGGACAAAGGACATGTTTCTCGTATATGGAGGTGCCGAAGAGCTCGTCGTAAAGGGTTACGTCGATGCTAGCTTCGACACAGATCCGGACGACTCCAAGTCGCAAACTGGATACGTATGTTTTGAACGGAGGGGCAGTCAGCTGGTGCAGCAGCAAGCAAAGCATCGTGGCGGCATCTACATGTGAAGCGGAGTACATAGCTGCTTTGGAAGTAGCAAAGGAAGGAGTCTGGATGAAGGAGTTCATCACCGACCGAGGAGTAATTCCAAGTGCGTCGGGCCTGGAGCTATTGCCCTTGCGAAGGAGCCCAGGTTTCACAAGAAGACAAGACACATCAAGCGCCGCTTCAACTCCATCCGTGATTACATTTAGGAAGGAGATATAGATATTTGTAAAGTGCATACAGATCTGAATGTCGCAGATCCGGTGACTAAACCTCTCTCACGAGCAAAACATGATCAACACCAGATTGCTATGGGTGTGCGATTCATCACAATGTAACTAGATTATTGACTCTAGTGCAAGTGAGAGACTGTTGGAAATATGCCCTAGAGGCAATAATAAAATGGTTATTATTGTATTTCCTTGTTCATGATAATTGTCTATTGTTCATGCTATAATTGTGTTAACTGGAAACCGTAATACATGTGTGAATACATAGACCACAACATGTCCCTAGTGAGCCTCTAGTTGACTAGCTCGTTGATCAATAGATGGTCACGGTTTCATGACCATGGACATTGGATGTCGTTGATAACGGGATCACATCATTAGGAGAATGATGTGATGGACAAGACCCAATCCTAAGCCTAGCACAAGATCGTGTAGTTCGTTTCCTAAAGCTTTTCAATGTCAAGTATCGTTTCCTTAGACCATGAGATTGTGCAACTCCTGGATACCGTAGGAATGCTTTGGGTGTGCCAAACGTCACAACGTAACTGGGTGTCTATAAAGGTGCACTACGGGTATCTCCGAAAGTGTCTGTTGGGTTGGCACGAATCGAGACTGGGATTTGTCACTCCGTGTGACGGAGAGGTATCTCTGGGCCCACTCGGTAAGACATCATCATAATGAGCTCAATGTGACTAAGGAGTTAGCCACGGTATGATGCATTACGGAACGAGTAAAGAGACTTGCCGGTAACGAGATTGAACAAGGTATAGAGATATCGACGATCGAATCTCGAGCAAGTATCATACCGATAGACAAAGGGAATTGTATACGAGATTGATTGAATCCCCGACATCGTGGTTCATCCGATGAAATCATCGTGGAGCATGTGGGAGCCAACATGAGTATCCAGATCCCGCTGTTGGTTATTGACCGGAGAGGTGTCTTGGTCATGTCTACATGTCTCCCGAACCCGTATGGTCTACACACTTAAGGTTCGATGACACTAGGGTTATAGGGAAATGGTATACGTGATTACCGAAGGTTGTTAGGAGTCCCGGATGAGATCCCGTACGTCACGAGGAGCTCCGTAATGGTTCGGAGGTGAAGATTGATATATAGGAAGTCCAGTTTTGGTCACCGGAAAGTTTTGGGGCTCATCGGTAGTGTACCGGGAGTGCCGGAAGGGTGCCAGAGGACCCCTGGGAGGGGTGTGATGACCAAAGGACTTCGCGAGCCCTTAGAGGAGGTGTGCCAGCCCTTTTTGGGCTGGAAAAGACCTTCTAGAAAGGCCCATGCGGCTGGAGATAAGAGATAGGGCTGAAAAGGTTTAAAAGGAGGAGATCCACCTCCCTTGTGGGAGGGTGGACTCTTCCCCTAGTTCGGCCGAACCTCTCCTCCTTGGAGGAGGGGATAAGGCAGCCCTCCCTCTCCCTCCTCCTATATATATGCAAGGGTTTGGGCTGATTTGAGACATGACTTCTCTCTCTCTCGGCGCAGCCCTACCCTTCCTCTTCCTCGTTCTCCTTAGCGCTTGGCGAAGCCCTGCCGAAGTTCACGTAGCTCCACCGTCACCATGTCGTCGTGCTGCCGGAGCTCTCCCTCAACCTCTCCTTCCTCCTTTCTGTATCAAGGTGTAGGAGACGTCATCGGGATGCACGCATGTTTAACGCGGAGGCGTCGTTGTTCGGCGCTGAGATCGGAATCCACCGCGATGTGAATCGCTGCGAGTACGACTCCACCAACCGCGTTCTTGTAACGCTTCCGCTTAGCAATCTTCAAGGTATGAAGATGCAATCTCTCCCCACTCATTGCTGGTTTCTCCATGGATAGATCTTGGTGGTCATAGGAATTTTTTTGATTTACTACCACGTCTCCCAACAAAGGTGGAGTGCCGTGAAAGATCGGACCGTAACAACAGATCGAATCTCGACACGAGGTTCGGTCTAGATCAGACCATCTTCATCCTACACCTCCCACGGATTTATAAACCTTAGGTCATCCACTTGAGGGAAAATTGCCACTGTCCTACAAAACTCTGCGCTTGGAGGCCCAACACAAGTCTACAAGAAGAAGGTTGTGTAGTAGACATCAGGCCCTGAGATACCTCTCCGTCACACGGAGTAACAAATCTCAGTCTTGATCCATGCCCACTCAATAGACACCCTCGAAGATATCTATAGAGCATCTTTATAGTCATCCAGTTACGTTGCAACGTTTGATACACACAAGGTATTCCTCCGGTGTCAGTGAGTTGCATGATCTCATGGACATAGGAACAAATATTTGACATGCAGAAAACTATAGCAATAAACTGACACGATCATATGCTATGTTTATAGTTTGGGTCTTGTCCATAACATAATTCTCCTAATGATGTGATCCCATTATCAAATGACATCTCATGTCCATGGCTAGGAAACCTTGACCATCGTTGATCAATGAGCTAGTCTATTAGAGGCATACTAGGGACATGGTGTTGTCTATGTATCCACACATGTATGTGAGTTTCCGATCAATACAATTCTAGCTTGGAAATAAATGATTATCATGAATTAGGAAATATGATAATAACTAATTTATTATTGTCTCTAGGGCATATTTCCAACACTCTCCCAGTTTCACTAGAGTCAGTAATCTTGCTCACATCGCTATGTGATTTACATTGTTATGAATCTCACACCCAATGAGTTCTGGGGTTTGATCATGCTTTGCATGTGAGAGAGGTTTTAGTCAACTGGCTGCGACATTCAGATCTATGTGTACTTTGCAAATCTATATGTCATATTGTAGATACTGCTACCACGCTCCACTTGGAGCTATTCCAAATGGCTGCTCCATGATACGTCCATTTTGCATCATGATTTTATATTGATATTTATTGCATTATGGGCTGTTATTACACATTTTGGTACAATACTTATGCCTTTTCTCTCTTATTTACAAGGTCTACATGAAGAGGGTGAATGCCGACAGCTAGAATTCTGGACTGGAAAAGAAGCAAATCTGAGATACCTATTCTACGCAACTCCAAAAGTCCTAAAAATCTACGGAGAATTATTTTGGAATATGTAAAAAAATACGGGTGAAAGAAATATACTAGGGGGCCCACCAGGGAGCCACAAGCCTGCTGGGCACGGCCACCCCCCTAGCCGTGCCTAGTGAGCTTGTGGCCCACATGGCAGCCCTCCCGTGCCCATTTTCTGCTATATTGAGGGTTTCGTCAAGGAAAAAAATCATAAGATACCTTTCGGGATGAAGCGCTGCCATCTCGAGGCGGAACTTGGGCAGAACCAATCTAGAGCTCCGGCAGGGCGATCCTGCCGGTGAAACTTCCCTCCGGGAGGGGGAAATTGAAGCCATCATCATCACCAACGATCCTCTCATCGAGAGGGGGTCAATCTCCATCAACATCTTCATTAGCACCATATCCTCTCCAAACCCTTGTTCATCTCTTGTATCCGATCTTTGTCTCAAAACCTTAGATTGGTACCCGTGGGTTGCTAGTAGTGTTGATTAGTCCTTGTAGTTGATGCTAGTTGGTTTACTTGGTGGAAGATTATATGTTTAGATCCTCGATCATAACTTATACTCCTCTGATTATGAACATGAATATGTTTAGTGAGTAGTTACGTTTGTTCCTGAGGACATGGGATAAGTCTTGTTATAAGTAATCATGTGAATTTGGTATTCGTTCGATATTTTGATGAGATGTATGTTGTATCTCCTCTAGTGGTGTTATGTGAACGTCGACTACATAACACTTCACCATTGTTTGGGCCTAAAGGAAGGCATTGGGAAGTAATAAGTAGATGATGGGTTGCTAGAGTGACAGAATCTTAAACCCTAGTTTATGCGTTGCTTCGTAAGGGGCTGATTTGGATCCACACGTTTCATGCTATGGTTAGATTTATCTTAATTCTTCTTTTGTAGTTGCATATGCCTGTGGGAGGGGTTAATCATAAGTGGGAGCCTTGTCCAAGTAATGACAGCACCCAAGCACCGGTCCACCCACATATCAAATTATCAAAGTAGCGAACGTGAATCAAATGAGCATGATGAAAACTAGCTTGACATAAATTCCCATGTGTCCTCGGGAGCGCTTTGCTTTATATAAGTGTTTGTCCAGGCTTGTCCTTTGTTATAAAAAGGATTGGGACACCTTTCTGCACCTTTGTTACAATTGTTACTTGCGACCCGTTACGAATTATCTTATCACAAAACTATCTATTACCGATAATTTCAGTCTTGCAGAGAATACCTTACTGAGAACCGTTTGCCATTTCCTTCCGCTCCTCATTGGGTTTGACACTCTTACTTATCGAAAGGACTATGATAGATCCCCTATACTTGTGGATCATCAAGACTCTTTTCTGGCGCCGTTTCTGGGGAGTGAAGCGCCTTTGGTGAGTGGAACTTGGTAAGGAAAAAGATTATATGGTGTGCTGAAATTTACTGTCACTTGTTACTATGGAAAGTAATACTTTGAGGGGCTTGTTCGGGGTATCTTCACCTCGAACGGAAACACAAAGAGTTGTCCCTCAACCTACTGAACCTACTGAAAATATTTATTAAGAAATTCCTTTGGGTATGATAGAGAAACTGCTAGCTAATCCTTATGCAGGAGATGGAACACTACATCCTGATTTGCATCTAATCTATGTGGATGAAGTTTGTGGATTATTTAAGCTTGCAGGTCTGCCCAAGGATCACGTCAAGAATAAGGTCTTTCCTTTATCTTTGAAGGAGAAGTCATTGACATGGTATAGGCTATGTTATGATATTGGATCATGGAGCTACAACCGGTTGAAAATGGAATTTCATCAGAAGTTCTATCCTATGCATCTAGTTCATCGTGATCGGAATTATATTTATAATTACTGGCCTCGTGAAGGAGAAAGAATCGCTCAAGCTTGGGGGAGGCTTAAGTCAATGTTATATTCTTGCCCCAATCATGAGCTCTCGGGAGAAATTATTATTCAGAATTTTTATGCTCGGCTTTCTCGTAATGATCAATCCATGCTCGATAGTTCTTGTGCTAGTTATTTTATGAAGAAAGATATTGAATTCAAAAGGAATTTATTGGAAATAATTAAACGCAACTCTGAAGATTGGGAACTCGACGAAGGTAAGGATTCAGGTATAAATCTTAAGTTTGATTGTGTTAAATCCTTCGTGGACACTGATGCTTTTCGTGAATTTAGCACTAAATATGGACTTGACTCTGTGATAGTAGCTTCTTTGTGTGAATCTTTTGCTACTCATGTTGATCTCCCTAAGGAGAAGTGGTTTAAATATCATCCTCCCATTGAAGTGAAAGTAATGGAACCTATTAAAGTTGAAGAGAAAATTATTACTTACAATGTTGATCTTGTTATCCCTACTGCTTACACTGAGAAACCACCTTTCCCTATTAGGATAAAGGAACATGCTAAAGCTTCAACTGTGGTTCGTAAGAGTTGTATTAGAACACCTACACCCCCTGAACAAATCAAAGTTGAACCTAGTATTGCTATGGTTAAAGATCTCTTGGTTGATAATATTGATGGGGACGTTATTCATTTCTGTGATGGAGCTGCTAGAATTGCTAGACCTGATATTAAGCATAAACATAGACCAGTTGTTGGTATGCCTGTTGTTTCTGTTAAAATAGGAGATCATTGTTATCATGGATTATGTGATATGGGTGCTAGCGTAAGTGCAATTCCCCATTCCTTATACAAACAAATCATGCATGATATTGCACCAGTTGAACTAGAGGATATTGATATTACTATTAAGCTTGCTAATAGAGACACTATCGCATTGATAGGAATTATTAGAGATGTTGAAGTCTTGTGTGGGAAAGTAATATATCCTACTGATTTTCTTGTTCTTGGTTACCCACAAGATAATTTTTGTCCCATTATATTTGGCAGACCCTTCTTGAATACTGTTAATGCTAAGATTGATTGTGAGAAGGAAATAGTTACTGTGAGCTTTGGGGATGTGTCCCATGAGTTTAATTTCTCTAAATTTCGTAGACAACCCCATGACAAGGAATTGCCTAGAAAAGATGAAATTATTGGTCTTGCTTCTATTGTTGTGCCTCCTACTGATCCCTTAGAATAATATTTGCTAGACCATGAAAATGATATGCATATGAATGAGAGGAATGAAATAGATGAAATTTCCTTTGAGCAACAACCTATTTTGAAACATAACTTGTTGGAAATATGCCCTAGAGGCAATAATAAATTAGTTATTATTATATTTCCTTATTCATGATAATCGTTTATTATCCATGCTATAATTATATTGATCGGAGACTTAGATGCATGTGTGGATACATAGACAAAACCATGTCCCTAGTATGCCTCTAATAGACTGGCTCGTTGATCAAAGATGGTTAAGGTTTCCTAGCCATGGACATGAGATGTCATTTGATAATGGGATCACATCATTAGGAGAATGGTGTGATGGACAAGACCCAAACTACAAACGTAGCATATGATCGTGTCAGTTTATTGCTACTGTTTTTTGCATGTCAAGTATCTGTTCCTATGACCATGAGATCATGCAACTCACTGACACCGGAGGAGTGCATTGTGTGTATCAAACGTTGCAACGTAACTGGGTGACTATAAAGGTGATCTACATGTATCTCCAAGGGTGTCTGTTGGGTTGGCATGGATCTAGACTGGGATTTGTTACTCCGTGTGACGGAGAGGTATCTCAGGGCCCACTCGGTAATACAACATCACAACAATCCTTGCAAGCAATATGACTAAGTGTTAGTCACGGGATCTTGTATTACGGAACGAGTAAAGAGACTTGCCGGTAACGATGTTGAACTAGGTATGGAGATACCGACTATCGAATCTCGGGCAAGTAACATACCGAAGAACAAAGGGAACACCATACGGGATTAACTGAATCCTTGACATAGAGGTTCGACCGATAAAGATCTTCGTAGAATATGTAGGATCCAATATGATCATCTAGGTCCCGCTATTGGTTATTGACCGTAGAGGTGTCTCGGTCATGCCTACATAGTTCTCGAGCCCGCAGGGTCTGCACACTTAAGGTTTGGTGACATTTCGGTAGTATAGAGTTATGTATGGTGGTTAACAAAGGTTTTTCGGAGTCCCGGATGAGATCTCGGATGTCACGAGGAGCTCCAAAATGGTCCGGAGGTAAATATTGATATATAGGAAGTCCTATTTTGGTCGCCGGAAAAGTTTTGGGCTCATCGGTAGTGTACCGGAAGTGCCGGTAGTGTACTGGGAGACCATCGGGAGGGGTATTTCGACCCAAGAGGCTACATGAGCTGTGGGAGGATGAATACCATCCCTTAGTGGGCTGGAGGAAGTCCCACAAAGGTCCCATGCGTCTGGGAAGAAAAAGCCCAAAAGGAAAAAGGTGGAAAAAGGCAAAAGGGCTAAATTAGGAAGGAGTCCTAATCCTACTAGGAGTGGAGGAGGAGGACTCCTCCCTCCTGGTTCGGCCGACCCAAGGGCTGGCTCCTTGGGAGCTAAGCCTCCTCCTCCTATCCTCCTATATATACTAGAGGTTTTAGGGTTTTGGCACAAGATTTTTAGCCACGTGCTACCCGTTCCTCTAGTGCATAGTTTCTCCTCTAGATCGGATTTCTGCAGTGCTTAGGTGAAGCCCTGCCGGAATAGCTCCACCACCATCGCCGGAGCGCCGTCACGCTGCCGGAGAACTCTTCTACCTCTCCGCTCCCTCTTGCTGGATCAAGAAGGCAGAGATCGTCATCAAGCTGTACCTGTGCTAAACGCGGAGGTGTCGTCCGTTCGGCGCTAGATCGAAAGGACCGTGATCAAGATCGCGAGACAGATTGTGATGAGATCGCGGGACGGATCTTGATGAGTTCGCGGGATGGATTGTGATTGGATCACGGGATGGATCATGATGAGATCGCGGGATGCTTGGCGTTTTGTTTCCCATGCGATGTTCCCCAACAGTGGCATCATGAGCTAGGTCTATGTGTAGATGAGATCTCGAGTAGAACACAAAGAGTTTGTGGGCATTGATGCTTAGATTGCTTCCTCCCTTGGTCGTGTTTTGGTTCAGCGGTATTGTGGGATGAAGCGGCCCGGACCAACCTTACTCGTACACTTACGAGAGACCGGTTCCATCAACTGACGTCTAACCTCGTTGCACAAAGATGGCTGGCGGGTGCCTGTTTCTCCTACTTTAGTTGGATCGGATTCGACAAAGGTGGTCCTTGAGAAGGTTGAAAAGCAACTTATGTATCACCGTTGTGGTTTATGCGTAGGTGAGAATTGTTCTTGCTAGATACCCGTAGCAGCCACGTAAAACATGCAACAACAATTAGAGGACGTCTAACTTGTTTTTGCAAGGTATGTTGTGATGTGATATGGCCAATTACATGATGAGATATATGTGATGTATGAGATGATCATGTTTTGTATAGAATATCACGACTTGCATGTCGATGAGTATGGCAACCGACAGGAGCCATAGGGTTGTCTTTAATTATTGTATGACCTGCGTGTCAATCATTAAGCGTTATGTAATGCTTTACTTTATCGCTAAACAGTAGCAATAGTAGTAGAATCATGATGGGCGCGACAACCCCAATGGTGACACGTTGATGGAGATCAAGATGATGGAGATCATGGTGTCGTGCCGGTGACGATGGAGATCATGCCGGTGCTTTCAAGATGGAGATCGAAAGCACAAGTTCATGGCCATATCATGTCACTTATGATTTGCATGTGATGTTAATCCTTTTATGCACCTTGTTTTTCTTAGGATGACGGTAGCATTATAAGGTGATCCTTCACTTAAATTTCAAGATGAATTGTGTTCTCCCTGAGTGTGCACCGTTGCGAAAGTTCGTCGTGTTGAGACACCACGTGATGATCGGGTGTGATAGACTCTACGTTCACATACAACGGGTGCAAGCCAGTGTTGCACATGCAGAACACTCGGGTTAAACTTGACGAGCCTAGCATGTACAGACATGGGCTCGGAACACAAGAGACCGAAAGGTCGAACATGAGTCATATAGCAGATATGATCAACATGATGATGTTCACCATTGAAACCACCTCAACTCATGTGATGATCGGACTTGAGTTGGTGAATTTGGATCATGTATCACTCGAATGACCAGAGGGATGCCAATTTGAGTGGGAGTTCTTAAGTAATATGATTAATTGAACTCATTATCATGAACATAGTCAGTAGTGTATTTGCAAACTGTATTGTAGATTACTAGCTCACGCTGTAGCTCCCTTGAATTTTTATATGTTCCTAGAGAAATATAGTTGAAAGATGATGGTAGCAATATTGCGGACTGGGTCCGTGATATGAGGATTGTCCTCATTTCTGCACAGAAGGCTTATGTCCTTAATGCACCGCTCGGTGCGCCAATCCCTCTAGCGTCGTCTGTAGATGTTGTGAACATCTGACAGGCATGTTCTGATGACTACTTGATAGTTTAGTGCGTCATGCATTACGGCTTAGAATTGAGGCTCCGAAGCGTTTTGAACGTCACGGAACATATAAGATGTTCTAAGATATGAAATTAGGATCTCAGGCTCGTGCCCGTGTTGCGAGATATGAGATCTCCAACGAGATTCTTTGTCTGCAAGATGAAGGAGAATAGCTCAATCGTTGAGCATGTTCTCAGATTGTCTGGGTGCTACAATCTCTTGAATCGAGAGGGAGTTAATCTTCCAGATAAGATAGTGATTAATATACTTCTCGAAGTCACTATCACTAAGCTACTAGAACTTGGTGATGAACTATAAAATACCAGGGATAGAAATAATGATCCCTGAGCTATTCGCGATGTTTGACACCGCAAAGGTAGAAATAAAGAAGGAGCGTCAAGTGTTGATGGTTAGTAAAAACCACTAGTTATCGAGAAGGGCAAGGGCAACGAGGGAAACTTCATGGATGGCAAGTCAGTTACTGCTCTAGTGAAGCAAACCAAAGTTGAACCCAAACTCGAGACTAAGTGCTTCCATTATGAGGAGAGAGGTCGATGAAGTGGAACAACCCTAGATACTTGGTAGATAAGAAGGCTGGCAACGTCATCAGAAGTATATTTGATATACGCGTTATTGATGTGTACCTTGCTAGTACTCCTAGTAGCACCTGGGTATTGGATACCGGTTCGGTTGCTAAATGTTAGTAACTCGAAATAAAAGCTACTGAATGAACGGAGAACTAGCTAAGGGTGAGATGATGATGTGTGTTGGAAATGTTTCCAAGGTTGATGAGATCAACATCACACGCTCTCTCTACCTTCGGGATTAGTGACGAACCTAAATAAATGTTATTTGGTGTCTTGCGTTGAGCATGAACGTGATTAGATTGTGTTTATTGCAACACGGTTATTCATTTAAGTTGGAGAATAATGGTTATTCTGTTTACATGAATAATACCTTCAATGGTCATGCACCCAGTGAGAATGGTTTGTTGCATCTTAATTGTAGTAATACACATGTTCATAACATTGATGCCAAAAGATACAAAGTTAATAATGATAGTACCACAGACTTGTGGCACTGTCGCTAAATGTCATATTGGTACAAAACGCATGAAGAAACTACATGTTGCTGGATCTTTGGACTCATTCGATTTCAAATCGGTTGAGACATGCGAACATGCCTCTTGGTCAAGATGACTAAGGACCCCATTTTCTGGTTTGATGGAGCGAGCAAGTGATTTATTGGAAATGATACATGTTGATCTATGCAATCCAATGAGTCTTGTAGCGTGCGGTGGATATCGTTACTTTCTTACCTTCAGTGATGATTTGAGTAGATATAGTGTATATTTACTTAATGAAACACAAGTCTGAATCGTTTGAAAGGTTCAAGAAAATTCAGAGTGAAGTTTAAAGATCATCGTGACAAGAAGATATCTGTGATATGATCGTGGAGGTGAATATGTGAGTTACGAGTTTGGCATACAACTTGAGACAATGTGAAAGTTGTTTCACAACTCACGCCACCTGGAACACCATAGTGTGATGGTGTGTCCGAATATCATAGTTGTGCTCTATTGGATATGGTGCGTGCTATGATGTCTCTTCTCGTTTTGCTATTATAATTTTGGGGTTATGCATTAGAGACAACTACATTCACTTTAAATAGGGAACCATCTAAATCCGTTGAGATGACACCGTGTGAATTAGGGTTTGATAGAAACCCAAGATGTCATTTCTTAATGTTTGGGGCTGCGACGCTTGTGTGGAAAAATGTTTTCACCTAATGAGCTCGAACCCAAAGCGGACAAATGCATCTTCATAGAATACCCTAAGAACAGTTGGGTAAACCTTCTATCTCAGATCCGAGCATAAAGTGTTTGTTGCTAAAACGAATCCTTTCTCAAGAAAGAGTTTCTCTCGAAAGAATTGAGTGGGAGGAAGATAGAACTTGATGAGGTTGTTGAACCTTTCTTCAACCAGAGAGTAGCGCAGCGCAGGAGGATGTTCCTATGAAGCCTATGTTAGTTGAAGAGGAAGTTAACGATGATGATCATGAAGCTTCGGATCAAGTTACTATCGAACCTAGTAGGTCGACAAGGATGTGTACTGCTCCTGAGCGGTACGACAACCCTGTCTTGGAGGTCATGTTGTTGTACAACGATGAACCTACGAGCTGTGGAGAAGCGATGATGGGCCCAGAATCCGACAAATGGTTAGAGGCCATGAAATCCGAGAAAGGATCCATGTATGAAAACCAAGTATAGACTTTGGTGGACTTGCTCGTTGGACGGCAGGTCGTTGAGTACAAATGGATCTTTAAAATGAAGACAGACGCTGATGGTGAAAGTCACCATTTATAAAGCTCGACTTGTCGCAAAGAACTTTCCGGCAAGTTCAAGGAGTTGACTACGATGAGACTTTCTCACTCGTAGCGATGCTAAAGTTTGTTGGAATTATGTTAGTAGTTGCTACATTTTTCAATTATGAAATCTGGCAGATGGATGCCAAAACATCGTTTCCTTCCTTAAGGAAAGGTTGTATGAGATACAACAAGAAGGTTTTGTCAGTCCTAAGGATGCTAAAAGGTGTGCAAGCTTCAGTGATCCTTCTATGAACTGAAGCAAGCATCTCAGAGTTGGAATATACACTTTGATGAGGTGATCAAAGTTTTTGAGTCTATACAAAGTTTACGAGAAACTTGTATTTACAATAAAGTGAGTGGGAGCACTATAGAATTTCTGATAAGTATATGTGGATGACATACTGTTGATCGGAAATGATGTAGAATTTCTAGAAAGCATAAACGGTTGTTTGAAAAGAGTTTTTCAAAGGAAGACCTGGATAAAGCTACCTAATTGTTGAGCATCAATATCTATAGAGATAGATCAAGATGCTTGATGAGATTTTCAATGAGTACATACTTTGACAAGATTTTGAAAGAGTTCAAAATGGATCAGTCACAGAAAGAGTTCTCGCCTAATTTGTAAGGTGTGAAGTTGAGTGAGACTCAAAGCTTGAAAACGGCAGAAGAAAGAGAAAGGACGAATGTTGTCCCCTATGCCTTAGCCATAGGCTCTATATTATGCCATGTTGTGTACCGCACCTGTGTGTGCCTTGCCATGAGTCTATCAAGGGGTACAAGAGTGGTCCAGGAGTGGATCACTGGACTGCGGTCAAAATTATCCTTAGTAACCAGAGGACTAAGGAGATGTTTCTCTATTATGGAGGTGATAAAGAGTTCGTCATAAAGAGTTACGTCGATGCAAGCTTTAACACCAATCCGGATGACTCAGAGTAGCAATCTGGATACGTATAGTGGAGCAGCCATTTGGAAGAGTACCAAGTGGAGTGTAGTAGCAGTGTTTACAGTTTAACATAGAGATTTGCAAAGTACACACGGATCTGAATGTCGCAGACCCGTTGACTAAAAGACCTCTCTCACATGCAAAGCATGATCGAGCCCCAGAACTCATTGGGTGTTAGATTCATAACAATGCGGATCACATGATGATGTGAACTAGATTATTGACTCTAGTGCAAGTGGGAGAGTGTTGAAAATATGCCCTAGAGGCAATAATAAATTAGTTATTATCATATTTCCTTGTTCATGATAATCGTTTATTATCCATGCTATAATTATATTGATAGGAGACTTAGATGCATGTGTGGATACATAGACAAAACCATGTCCCTAGTATGCCTCTAATAGACTGGCTCGTTGATCAAAGATGGTTAAGGTTTCCTAGCCATGTACATAAGATGTCATTTGATAATGGGATCACATCATTAGGAGAATGGTGTAATGTACAAGACCCAACTACAAACGTAGCATATGATCGTGTCAGTTTATTGCTACTGTTTTCTGCATGTCAAGTATCTGTTCCTATGACCATGAGATCATGCAACTTACTGACACTGGAGGAGTGCCTTGTGTCTATCAAATGTCGCAACGTAACTGGGTGACTATAAAGGTGCTATACGGGTATCTCCGAGGGTGTCTGTTGGGTTGCCATGGATCAAGACTGGGATTTGTTACTCCGTGTGACGGAGAGGTATCTCAGGGCCCAATCGGTAATACAACATCACAACAAGCCTTGCAAGAAATATGACTAAGTGTTAGTCGCGAGATCTTGTATTATGGAACGAGTAAAGAGACTTGTCGTTAACAATGTTGAACTAGGTATGGAGATACCGACGATCGAATCTCGGGCAAGTAACATACCGAAGAACAAAGGGAACATCATACGGGATTAACTGAATCCTTGACATAGAGGTTCAACCGATAAAGATCTTCATAGAATATGTAGGAACTAATATGGGCATCCAGGTCCCGCTATTGGTTATTAACCGTAGAGGTGTCTCGGTCATGTCTACATAGTTCTCGAACCCACAGGGTCTGCACACGTAAGGTTTGGTGATGTTTTGGTAGTATAGAGTTATGTATGGTGGTTACCGAAGGTTGTTCAAAGTCCCGGATGAGATCTTGGACGTCACGAGGAGACCCAGAATGGTCCGGAGGTAAAGATTGATATATAGGAAGTCTTATTTTGGTCGCCGGAAAAGTTTTGGGCTCATCGGTAGTGTACCGGGAGTGCCGGTAGTGTATCGGGAGACCATCGGGAGGGGTATTTCGACCCAAGAGGCTACATGGGCTGTGGGAGGATGAATACCAGCCCTTAGTGGGATGGTGGAAGTCCTACAAAGGGCCCATGCGTCTGGGAAGAAAAATCCCAAAAGGAAAAAGGTGGAAAAAGGTAAAAGGGCTAAATTAGGAAGGAGTCCTAATCCTACTAGGAGTGGAGGAGGAGGACTCCTCCCTCCTGGTTCGGCCGACCCAAGGGCTGGCTGCTTGGGAGCCAAGCCTCCTCCTCCTCTCCTCCTATATATACTAGAGGTTTTAGGGTTTTGGCACAAGATTTTCAGCCACGTGCTACCCGTTCCTCTAGTGCATAGTTTCTCCTCTAGATCGGATTTCTGCAGTGCTTAGGCGAAGCCCTGCCGGAATAGCTCCACCACCATCGCCGGAGCACCATCACGCTGCCGGAGAACTCTTCTACCTCTCCACTCCCTCTTGCTGGATCACCAAGGCGGAGATCGTCATCAAGCTGTACGTGTGCTGAACACGGAGGTGCCGTCCGTTCGGCGCTAGATCGGAAGGACCGTGACCAAGATCGCGAGACGGATCATGATGAGTTCGCGGGACGGATCATGATTGGATCGCGGGACGGATCGTGATGAGATCGCGGGATGCTTGGTGATTTGGACCACGAAGACGTTCGACTTCACCAACCGCGTTTCTTAACGCTCCCCGCTTAGCGATCTACAAGGGTATGTAGATTCACTCTCCCTCTCGTAGATGCTCGTCACCATGGATAGGTCTTGCGTGAGCGTAGGAATTTTTTTGTTTCCCATGCGATGTTACCCAACATAACTTACCTATTGAAATACTTGGGGATCCTCCTCCACCCAAGGGTGATCCCGTGTTCGAGCTCAAGCAATTACCCGATACGTTGAAATATGCTTATCTTGGTGAAAAGGAGATATATCCTAATATTATTAGTTCTAACCTTTCAGAGCATGAATAAAAGAGATTATTGAAAACTCTCAGGAAGCACCATGCTGCTATTGGTTATACTCTTGATGATATTAAGGGTGTTAGTCCCACTCTGTACCAGCATAAAATTAATATGGAGCCTAATGCCAAACCAGTTATTGATCACCAACGACGATTGAACCCTAAGATGAAAGAAGTGGTAAGAAAAGAAGCACTAAAGCTTCTAGAGGCAGGTATAATTTATCATGTTGCTGATAGTAGATGGGTTAGTCCCATCCATTGTGTCCCTAAGAAGGGAGGTATTACCGTTGTTCCTAATGATAAAAGTGAATTGATCCCGCAAAGAATTGTTACAGGTTATAGAATGGTAATTGATTTTAGGAAAATAAATAAAGCTACTAAGAAAGATCATTACCCTTTACCTTTTATTGATCAAATGCTAGAAAGATTATCCAAACATACTCATTTTTGCTTTCTAGATGGTTACTCTTGTTTCTCTCAAATACCTGTATCAAGCCAGGATCAATAAAAAACCACTTTTACTTCCCCTTTCGGTACCTTTGCTTATAGACGTATGCCTTTTGGTTTATGCAATGCACTAGCTACCTTTCAAACATGTATGATGGCTATATTCTCCGACTTTTGTGAAAATATTCTTGAGGTTTTCATGGATGATTTTTCCGTTTATGGAACTTCATTTGACGATTGTTTGAGCAACCTTGATCGAGTTTTGCAGAGATGTGAAGAAACTAATCTTGTCTTGAATTGGGAAAAGTGCCACTTTATGGTTAATGAAGGTATTGTATTGGGGCACAGGATCTCCGAAAGAGGTATTGAAGTTGATAAAGCTAAAGTTGATGCTACTGAAAAAATGTCGTGCCCCATGGATATCAAAGGTATAAGAAGTTTCCTTGGTCATACTGGTTTCTATAGGAGGTTTATCAAAGATTTCTCTAAGATTTCTAGGACACTCACAAACCTTTTGGAAAAATATGTTCCATTTGTTTTTATGATGATTGCGTAGAAGCATTTGAAATTCTTAAGAATGCCTTGATTACCGCACCTGTTGTTCAACCACCCGACTAGAACCTACCTTTTGAAATTATGTGTGATGCTAGTGATTATGATGTTGGTGCTTTTCTAGGACAAAGAGTTGATAAGAAATTAAATGTTATCCATTATGCTAGTAAAACTCTAGACAGTGCTCAAAGAAACTGTGCTACTACTGAAAAGGAATTTTTAGCAGTCGTGTTTGCTTGTGATAAGTTTAGACCTTATATTGTTGATTCCAAAGTAACTGTTCACACCGATCATGCTGCTATTAAGTACCTTATGGAGAATAAAGATGCTAAACCTAGACTTATTAGGTGGGTCCTTCTACTACAAGAATTTCATTTCTATGTCATTGATACAAAGGGTGCTAATAACCCTGTGGCAGATAACCTGTCTAGGTTAGAAAATGTTCTTGATGACCCACTACCTATTGATGATAGCTTTCCTGATGAACAATTAGCTATCATGAATACTTCACATAATGCTCCTTGGTATGTTGATTACGCCAATTACATTGTTGCTAAATTTATACCTCCTAGTTTCACATGCCAACAAAAGAAAAAAGTTCTTCTATGATTTAAGGCATTACATTTGGGATGACCCACATCTTTATAAAGAAGGAGTAGATGGTATTATTAGACGTTGTGTACCTGAGCATGAACAGGAATAGATCTTACGCAAGTGTCACTCCGAAGCCTATGGGGGACATCACGCTGGAGATAGAACTGCACACAAGGTACTACAATCTGGGTTTTATTGGCCTACTCTCTTCAAGGATGCTCGTAAGTTTGTCTTATCCTGTGATGAATGTCAAAGAATTGGTAATATTAGTAGACGTCAGGAAATGCCTATGAATTACTCTCTTGTTATCAAACCATTTGATGTTTGGGGCTTTGATTATATGGGGCCTTTTCCACAATCTAACAGGTATACTCATATTCTAGTTGCTATTGATTATGTCACTAGTGGGTAGAAGCTATTCCAACTAGTAGCGATGATCATAACACTTCTATTAAAATGCTCAAAGAAGTTATTTTCCCTAGATTTGGAGTCCCTAGATATTTGATGACTGATGGTGGTTCACATTTTATTCATGGTGCTTTCCGTAAATTGCTTGCTAAATATGATTTTAATCATAGAGTTGCATCTCCTTATCATCCTCAGTCTAGTCACTACTGGAATCAGAAGATTTTCCATCTACCACCTCTTTGTCGTCCGCTAGCGGACGGCAAAGAGTGGCTTTGCCATCAGCTAGCATAAAGCAAACGGCAAAGAGGTGGCAGACGGCAAAGGGTGGCTTTGCCATCAACCACTTCTTTGCCGTCTGCTAGCGGATGGCAAAGGAGGTTTGCCGTCCGCTAGCGGACGACAAAGAGGGAAGGGGCCCACCCTAAACCCAGCCCGCAACTTGACCTAATGGCCCCCCTCTTTGCCATTCGCTAACGGACGGCAAAGAGGGGGGCTAACTAACGGTTAACGCCCCCCCGACCCGCCTCTCTCTCTCTTTCTCTCCCTCTCTCCTCCCCATCGGCTGCCGCCTGCCTCTCTCTCTTTCTCTCCCTCTCTCTCTTTCTAACCCACCGTCGGCCGCCGCCTGTGCCCCCCACCCCCGCCGCCCGTGCCCACCGCTGCCCGCGCCCCTCACCCCCACCACCCCCACCCCCGCTGCCCGCGCCCACCGCCGGCCGCCGCCCGCGCCCCCCACCCCCACCGTCGCGTCGCCACTGCGTCGGCACTGCCGCCCACCGCCCATGCCCACCGCCCCACCACCCCGCCCCTCTCTCCCTCCCCGGCGCCCCCGACACCCCACCGCCACCGCCCCTCCGCGGCACCCGCCACCCCTGACGCCCCACCGCCGGCGCCCCACCATCGACCATGCCGTCCACGTCCTCCATGACCCCGCCCCCGCCCGCCTGGTCCTCCCGCTCGCCGTCGCCAAGATCCTCCGCGTCCTCGCGCTCCAGGAGAGCCCCGACCTCCTCATCCTCGGCAAGCAGGTCCGCCGCCCTGTCTTCGATTTGGCCTTGATTCAGTCAGTTTTGCATGATCTTTCATGTCTCTGAAACTCTCAAGTGTTAGCTGGAACAAAGTTCAAAACTAAGACCAAGTATTATTGACACAACATCCTCAACATCATCACATCCACTGCTTGTATAACACCTGAATCCTTAGTTTTACTGTTTGAAGTTAAACAAGAAGCATTGCGGGGCTTAATTTTGTTGATAACAAACTTCAGTCGAACAATCTTTATAGAAAACCAGCTTAATTACAAGATTCTTGTTGTTCTAGTCTAGCTACAAAACAAAGGATGAGAGATTTCTCATTGAAATGTTTCTCCTACTGTTTCGGGGTTAAAAAACGTTTGGAGTGTTTCTTTCTCATAAGAGTTTAAGGATAAGGTAAATGTTTTTGTGATTACCTGAAGGGCATGGATATCTGTGTTTTTTTTCCTGTTGACTTAGCTGCTTACCTTTTTTTACCCCCGACACGACACCCCGACACGGCACCCCGACATGACACCCCGACACCCCGACACGGCACCCCAGACCCCGACACAGCACCCCTACCACGACAACCCGACATGGCACCCCGACACCCCGACACGGCACCCCGACACCCCGACACGGCACCCCGACCCCCGACACAACACCCCGACACGGCACCCCCGACCCCGACACAGCACCCCTACCCCGACACGACACCACCGACACCCCAACCCCCGACACGACACCCTGACACCCCGACACAACACCCCTACCCCGACACGACACCCCTGGCACCCCGACCCCGACACGACACATATATTATTAATTATTATTATAATGTGAGGTATTCAATTATTATTATGCACATATATATTATTAATTAGTTCAAGAGGTATTCAATTTTTTTATGTTGAACTAATTTCGTTCACTCTTTGTCATTGCATTTGTTGACAGATGGTGGGCGGGGTCGAGAGGGCTCTGAGCCTCCTTCCTCGGCGCGTGCTGGGAGGGGTGCTATTATTCCACCCCAGCAACTCCGGAGAGCGCTGGTACACAGCATGAAGACACCAGCAGTCGCTTCTTCTTCGACCGGGAGAGGTCGGAGGAAGCCAAAGAGAGGTGCTAGAGGTAGGAAGGCTGCTGCGCCTTCCTCGCCGCCACCCCCAGCTGATTCTCCCGACCACAGGAGTTCTCCGTCTCAGATGGACCCATCTGACTTGGACCCGTCTCGGACTCCGTTCCACGAGCCTCGGGTCGACGAGCCTCGGGTCACCGAGCCTTTGTCCTAGGAGACTCCGGTCCCAGAGTCTTCGTCCCAGGAGACTCGAGTCCCAGAGTCTTCGTCCCACGTGACTCCGGAGGCTAGTGGCCATGCTGATGGTGGCGAGGACAACTTGTCTGAGGACACCTATAGTGAGGGCGAGCTGGTTGAGGAGGGCAAGAAGGTTTGCCAGCGTGGTTGTACAAAGCTGCCGCCCGTGCCGACGACCCGCGAGCAGAGGTGGTTGATTGCGCCTAATGCAGAGAAGTAAGTGCATTTACTCTTTTTTAACCTTTTGCCTTCATGTTTCTTCAAATTAATATCTAATGTGTTGGCCTTGTCCTACTTCAGGGATTGGAAATACGAGCGTGGTGTCCGCAGGCCCAACCAGGTCCTTGGTGTGCTTCTCCGGCACCACTTCCCGGGGAAGGTCCAGTTGCCCGGTGAGGGTGAGTCTCCATAGGTAGCACTGACCTGGGAGCTGTACAAGGCTGCCCCGGCCCCGCCGCAGGAGATGGTCGACGGTGTCTTGTGCAAGACGGTGGCTGGCATTGTGATCCGTCGCTTTTGGGTAATTTCTCCTTTACAGAATTAAAAATCAACAACACCTAGTGATTGTAGTAATCAGTGTTGTCTTGTTTGATTGCAGACCTTCTACAGGTGTCTTGAGGAAGACGAGGCGAAAGCGGCTGTTGTTCTCGAAGCCGAGTGCAAGCTCCTACTTCAGAACTTACGGCACGAGGCTCGGGTGCAGGCTATTCGAGACTACTACACCTCGAGTAACATTAAGAGGGCCAAGAAGAAGTGCCACAAAAATTATCTGAGTAAGGAGAAGTTAATGAAGGTAATTATCTATTCTTAAGGCCTTGTACTTAGTTTCTTTGATTTGATTCGTAGGCATAGCGCTGAAATTTCTCTTGTCTAACTTAGGTGCCCCCGAGATGGTGTGCGGATAGGATGGACTGTTGGGAGGCATTGGTGGATGAGTGGTGCTCTCCCGAATGGCTAGCCGAACACAACAAGGCCAAGGATAAGCGTGCCCAAATGAGAGGTGTGCCACACCATCAAGGGAGCTCCAACCTATTTGAGTTCGGGGATAACTGGGTATGTGGTTTGCTTCATGATTCATGCAATTTCATTCTTCATGCTAGCTTGAGCCCTTAACTAATATTTTGTTCCTCTCTTTTAGGCGCGACACAACAAGAAGGAGGTGCCACCTCTGTTCGACCTCTGTGCCATGGCCCATACTGCCTCGTACAAGAAGGCCAAGGCATTCACTGAGGATGACCTCGATCATCCACAGAGCTTCAGCAACATCTCCTCCCACAACAAGCTCGTGAGGTATAGGGATGAGGGGAAGGCGAGGAAAGGGGAGGACTTCAACCCGAGCCAGAGTCCTTTTGATCCAGAGCTCGTGATGATATCTGGTGGCGGGAGGCCCCATGGCTCGATAGCCATTGGGGATGGACTGATACGTTATCCTAGAACTCCCTCGGAGATCAAGAAGTGCTAGACGAGCTCTGATCCTGAGATAGGGCCTCGTCCATGGCCAATGGAGCTCGCCATTGAGGCTAGGGTCCAGGAGCTTCTGGCAGAGGCAAACAGGCACGCGATGCAGACGGAGAGGGACATGGAGGAGAGGATGGCTAGGCTGTTGGAGGAGGAGAGGAACCGGAACGACGCGTCTCACCGGGCCCTATACGAGCTCCTCGTGGTAAGTTTCTCTTGCATATTAGCCAAATCATGCACGTAATGTTCGTTTCATCACTAACTAATATGAATGACTCGTGAAAACAAAATGTGCAGACTGTGTGCCAGAACAATGGTCAGACCCCTCCGTCGATGCCCCATATTGCTATAGCACCCACGATGAGTTTCATTTAAATGGTCATTAGTTACTAGTATTCACATTTGAGTTGCATCATGCTAAGGAGACATTACAAATGATCTTTGGTGCAACGTGCCTCCCGACAAGCATCGACCGATCCTTCTGCGTCTGCCGCAAGCCCGACCGGTCCTTCTACGTCTCACCCTCACGCAAACCCTACCGCTCCTTCGCCTCCATGTTGATGGTAAGTTTTCCCAAGTGTTTTCATTAACAAATGCATACTTAGCTTAAGAAATGACCTACTTAGCTCCAAAATGACCCATACTTAGCTTATTTTCCTCAAAAATGACTTGATATGCTTAGTTAGCTAGAAAATGGTATATTCTACCTAGGATAGCTATAAAATGACCTATACTTAGCATTTTTTTCCTCCAAAATGACTTGATATTCTTAGTTAGCTAGAAAATGGCATTACTAGCTAGTATAGCTCAATAATGATCTATAGCTAGCTTAGCTAGTTCATTTATGACATAATTAGCTCACTTAGGTACAAAATGGCATAACTACGTAGGATAGCTCAATAATGATCTATAATTAGCTTAGCTAGTTCATTTATGACATAATTAACTCACTTAGGTAAAAATGGCATAATAACCTTGGTTTAGCTCTAAAATGACCTATAGTTAGCTTATTTTCCTCAATAATGAAATAATAACCTTACTTACCTCCAAATGATATATTCTACCTAGGATAGCTATAAAATGACCTATACTTAGCGTTTTTTCCTCCAAAATGACTTGATATGCTTAGTTAGCTAGAAAATGGAATTACTACCTTGGGGAAGAGGATAAGAGAGGAGAAAAAGAAAGAGAAGATAGATTCTTCTTCTTCTTCTTTTTCTTCTTTTTCTTCTAGCTAGTCTTCTTCTTCTTCTAACTTTCATCTTTCCTACTTTGCATATTTGCTATAGATGAGGAAGCTTGCATTTATGGAGTGTACTCTTCAAATTCTGCTTCCTTTTTGTTTATGGAAACTTGTTTTGGATATGTATGTTGGATATGTTGTTCGAAACTTCTATATGTTGGATATGTTGTTGGAACTTATTGTTGGTATGCTTGCTGGAACTTATTGTTGGTATGCTTGTTGAAACTTATTGTTGGTATGCTTGTTGGAAACTTGTACTGTTGATATGTTGGATATATATGTGATATTCTATAAAATTGAATGATTTTAAGAAAAAACAGAAAAATAGGGGTTTTATAGCCACTTTGCCGTCTGCTAGCAGACGACAAAGAGCATTGCCGTCTGCTGGCACACGACAAAGATACCACGTGGCAGCTGCCTGTGCAACCTGGGGCTGGCCTAGGTGGGTTCTTTGCCGTCAGCTGGCAGACGGCAAAGAACTAAGGTCTTTGCCGTCTGCCAGCGGACGACAAAGCATACCGTTAAGCACTTAACGGAGCTAAGTTGCCATGTGTGTCGTCCAGGCCCTTTGCCGTCCGCTGGCAGACGACAAAGATTCAAAGGTCTTTGCCGTCCGCCAGCAGACGACAAAGCGCCCTTTACCGTGGCTTATTTAGCCAGACAGTTTGCCGTCTGCTGGCGAATGGCAAAGTCTTTGCCATCCGGGATGCATGCCTTTGCTGTACGGGATGGCTGACGGCAAAGTGCATGATTCCTGTAGTGAGTGGTCAAGTAGAATTGAGCAATAGAGAGATTAAATTGATTTTGCAGAAGACTGTTAATAGATCTAGGAAGAATTGGTCTAAGAAACTTGACGATGCATTGTGGGCTTATAGAACTGCTTACAAAAACCCTATGGGTATGTCTCCATATAAGATGGTTTATGGTAAAGCATGTCACTTACCTCTAGAGCTAGAACATAAGGCTTATTGGGCAATCAAAGAGCTCAATTATGATTTCAAACTTGCTGGTGAGAAGATGTTATTTGACATTAGCTCACTTGATGAATGGAGAACCCAAGCCTGTGAGAATGTTAAGTTATTTAAAGAAAAGGTTAAGAGATGGCATGATAGAAGGATACAAAAGCGTGAATTTAATGTAGGTGATCATGTCTTGCTATACAATTCTCGTTTAAGGACTTTTGCAGGAAAACTTCTCTCTAAATGGGAAGGTCCTTACGTCATCGAAGAGGTATACCGTTCTGGTGCCATCAAGATTAACAACATCGAAGGCACAAACCCGAAGGTGGTGAACGGTCAAAGAATCAAACATTATATCTCAGGTACTCCCATGAATGTTGAAACCAATATCATCAATACCATAACTCCGGAGGAGTACATTAGGGAGACTTACCAGAACGTTTCAGACTCCGAAAAGGAATAGGTATGTGATACGGTAAGCAAAAAGACTCCAAAACTTTTTCAATGGCAAATTTTACCCCGTTTTGGAATATAAAAAAATAGGAAAATTTAAAGTAGTCTAAAAAGTGCACGAGGAGGTGACAAGCCTGCTCAGCGCGACCACCCCCCTGGTTGTGCCCCTGGGACTTGTGGCCAATTCGTGCACCACCCGGACTCCATTTTCTTGTGGCATACTACTTTGGGTCGGTAAAAATTCATTATATAATCTCCCGAAGGTTTTGACTCTCATATCACGACAATACCTCCCGTTTTCTCTTTTGAGCTGTTTCTGCAGCAGATTTAGATCAACATGGCATCCCTAAGTGTTTCGAAGGACAAGTTCTCCGAGGAGGCCATCAGCCCCTACCTTGCGGAGGTGCTGCAACACCCTCAAACCATTGAGGTGTGTGAGGGGGTGCTGCACATCTGTGATGTGGAGGGGCCAAAGAAAACCGAAAGCATGGAGACAAGGCTCAAAGCAATGGAGCAGCAGGTCTTCAAGTGCCAAGGGATGGTGGAACGGGGACTTGATGCTAATCAGATGAGGATCGCAGAATTTACCCACAAACATAAGTTGGACGCCAAGGACGTTGTGGATCACATCTTGAAGCTTTACGAGAGAATCAAGCACCTCCGAGCCCAGATCTACCACCTGCAAAACCAAAACTATGAGTATGAATACAAATTTAAGAGAATGAGTTTGGTTGTAGATTTGAGGATTCCGAAGACTCGTTCATCCTTTATGATGGTGAGCCTATGCCTTGGAAGATGGAGGACAAGCTTCCAACCTCATCAACAACTCCCACATCATCACCTCCAAAGCAAGACAACTAAACACATGGGTATGGGCACTCCCATTGGCTTGTGCCAAGCTTGGGGGAGGTGCCCCGGTATCGTATCACCATCACATCTTTCGTTTTTGTTTTTATTTTTATTTTTATTTTCATCATCTTTTCTTAGTTCAATCCTTTTGGTTATATCTTGATCTAGTGGAATAAAGTTTTTGTGTGATCTAGTTTTGAGTCTTTGCTTTATGATTCCTCCTATGTAAGCAAGTTCGTGAGTTATATAATGAAAAGTGCTTTTGAGTTGAGGGCCTTTCTTGGTATGATCTTATTCTTGAGAAAGATGAAGTAGGAAGAAGTGTAGAATAAAAGCAAATAGTACATATGAAAATCTTATGGGGAGTGATGACTTCACATATACAAAGTATGTCGATTGAAACATGTTGTGGGTTGACAAACATAGTTGTCGGTCATTGGGGCAATTATAGGAAGTAATAAAGAAAGAGAGGTTCACATATAAATATATTATCTTGGACATCTTTTATGATTGTGAGCACTCATTAAAATGGTATATGTTAAGAAGTTGATGTTGGAGAAGGAAGAGAACATAATGGGTTATGTTTGCTTATTCCGAATAGAAGTTATATTGTTATAGATCCCTCAACATGTGTCGCTTGCTTCCACCTCATATCAGCCAAAACTTCCGCACCAAGTAGAGATACTACTTGTGCATCTAAACACCCTTAACCCAGTTTTCCCATGAAAGTCCACCATACCTACCTAAGGATAGAATAAGATCCTTCAAGTAAGTTGTCATCGGTGCAAGCAATAAAAATTGCTCTCTAAATATGTGTGATCTATTAGTGTGAGGAAAATAAACTTTATACGAACTTGTGATAGGGAAGAAATAAAAGCGACAGACTGCATAATAAAGTTCTCTATCACAAGGGGCAATATAAAGTGACGTTACTTTGCATTAAGATATTGTGCATCCAATTATAAAAGCACATGACAACCTCTGCTTCCCACTACCAAGGGGCTATCTTTTACTTTTATTCTCTAGCACTTACCTTTATACAAGAGTCGTGGTGATCTCAATCACCTTTGCTATTTTCGCCTTTATCTTCTGGAAAGTGTCACGTGTTGGGGAAAGATCTAGGCACATATACCCACTTGGAAGTGGATGAGCATGAGTTATTATTGTTGACGTTACGCTTGAGGTAAATAGTTGGGAGGCAACACTATAAGACCCTATCTTTCTCTGTGTCCGATTGAAACTTTGAAGTCATAGGTACCTCGTGAGTGTTAGCAATTGTGAAAGACTAAAAGATGATTGAGTATGTGGGTTTGCTTTACAAGCTCTTATATTGAATCTTTCCTACGTTATGATAAATTGGAATTGCTTCAATGACTGAGATCATAGTTTGCCAGTTCTCAATAGAGTTCTTGATTCATACTTTGCCATTGTGAATGAATTATTACTTTATTTTAAGAAATTATATGTCAATATATGTTGCTATTCTAAAGATGATCATGCTTCTTTCATGTTCGTATTTTATTTTATCGACACCTCTATCTCTAAACATGTGGGCATATTTATTGATTTTGGTTCCGCTTGAGGACAAGCGAGGTCTAAGCTTGGGGGAGTTGATACGTCCATTTTGCATCATTATTTTATATTGATATTTATTGCATTATGGGCTGTTATTACACATTTTGGTACAATACTTATGCCTTTTCTCTCTTATTTTACAAGATCTACATGAAGAGGGAGAATGTCAGTAGTTGGAATTCTAGACTAGAAAAGGAGCAAATCTGAGATACCTATTCTGCGCAACTCCAAAAGTCCTGAAAATCTACGAAGAATTATTTTGGAATATATAAAAAAATACTGGGCGAAAGAAATATACCAGGGGCCCACCAGGGAGTCACAAGCCTGCTAGGCGCGGCCACCCCCTTGGCCGCGCCTAGCGAGCTTGTGGCCTACCTGGCAGCCCTCCGGTGCCCATCTTTTGCTATATTGAGGGAGGAAAAAAATCATAAGAGACCTTTTGGGATGAAGCGCTGCCGTCTCGAGGCGCAACTTGGGCAGAACCAATCTAGAAATCCGGCAGGGCGATCTTGATGGTGAAACTTCCCTCCGGGAGGGGAAAATCGAAGCCATCGTCATCACCAATGATCCTCTCATCGAGTGGGGGTCAATCTCCATCAACATCTTCATCAGCATCATCTCCTCTCCAAACCCTAGTTCATCTCTTGTATCCGATCTTTGTCTCAAAACCTCAGATTGGTACCTCTGGGTTGCTAGTAGTGTTGATTAGTCCTTGTAGTTGATGCTAGTTGGTTTACTTGGTGGAAGATTATATGTTCAGATCCTTGATCATCACTTATACTCCTCTGATTATGAACATGAATATGTTTCTTGAGTAGTTACGTTTGTTCCTGAGGACATGGGATAACTCTTGTTATAAGTAATCATGTGAATTTGGTATTCGTTCGATATTTTGATGAGATGTATGTTGTCTCTCCTCTAGTGGTGTTATGTGAATGTCGACTACATAACACTGTTGTAAATATGCCCTAGAGGCAATAATAAAGTGGTTATTATTATTATATTTCCTTGTTCATGATAATTGTCTATTGTTCATGCTATAATTGTATTAACCGAAAACCATAATACATGTGTGAATACATAGACCACAACATGTCCCTAGTGAGCCTCTAGTTGGCTAGCTCGTTGATCAATAGATGGTCACCGTTTCATGGCCATGGACACTGGATGTCATTGATAAAGGGATCACGTCATTAGGAGAATGACGTGATGGACAAGACCCAATCCTAAGCATAACACAAGATCGTGTAGTTCGTCTGCTAAAGCTTTTCTAATGTCAAGTATCATTTCCTTAGACCATGAGATTGTGCAACTCCCAGGTACCGTAGGAATGCTTTGGGTGTGCCAAACGTCACAACGTAACTGGTAGGCTATAAAGGTGCACTACGGGTATCCCCGAAAGTATCTGTTGGGTTGGCACGAATCAAGACTAGGAATTGTCACTCCATGTGACGAAGAGGTATCTCGGGGCCCACTCGGTAATACATCATCACAATGAGATCAATGTGACTAAGGAGTTAGTCACGGGATGATGTGTTACTGAACGATTAAAGAGACTTTCCGGTAACGAGATTGAACAAGGTATAGGGATACCGACGGTCGAATCTCGCGCAAGTAACATACCGATTGACAAGGGAATAGTATACAGGATTGTTTGAATCCCCGACATCGTGGTTCATCCAATGAGATCATCATGGAACATGTGGGAGCCAATATGGGTATCCAGATCCCACTATCGGTTATTGACCGGAGAGGTGTCTCGGTCATGACTGCATGGTTCCCGAACCCGTAGGGTCTACACACTTAAGGTTCGATGACGCTAGGGTTGTGTGGGAATAGTGTACGTGGTTGCCGAATGTTTTTCGGAGTACCAGATGAGATCCCGAACGTAACGAGGAGTTACGGAATGGTCCGGAAGTAAAGATTAATATATAGGAAGTGAGGTATTGGTCACCGGAAGTGTTCCGGGCATCACTGGTAACGTACCGGGACCACAGGAAGGGTTCCGAGGGTCCATCGTGTGGGGCCACCGGCACCAGAGGGCTACATGGGCCTAAAGTGGGAGGGAGCCAGCCCCTAGGTGGGATGGTGTGCTTCCCACCAAGGCCCAAGGCACAGGAAGAGCAAGGGGGCATACCCTAGCGTAGATGGGCCCTAGGCCCACCCTAGGGCGTCTCCCCCTCTCCCTCTCTTGGTCGCCGCCCCAAGGGGCCATCGAGGGTTGGCCGCCAGCCCTAGGGTGGGAACCCTAGGGGCTGCGCCCCCCTCCTCCTCCTGCTATAAATAGAGAGGCCTAGGGGCTGTTGGCACACACCAATCTCCCTCGGGCAGCCCCTCTCCTCCTCCTCCTCCTCCGTAGTCCTTGTTGAAGCACTGTCGGAGCTGCCATGCTGCTCCACCTCCACCACACCATCGTGCTGCTGTTGGAGTGGTCTCCCTCAACCTCTCCTTCCTCCTTGCTGGATCAAGGCGCAGGAGACATCACCGCGCTGTACGTGTGTTGAACGTGGAGGCGCTATTGTTCGGCGCTTAGATCGGAATCGAGCGCGATCGGTACCGCTGCGAGTACGACTCCACCAACCGCGTTCTTGTAATGCTTCCGCTTAGCGATCTTCAAAGTATGAAGATGCACTCAAACCCCTTACTCGTTGCTGGTTTCACATAGATAGATCCTGGTGATACATAGGAAAATTTTGAATTACTACTATGTTCCCCAACAATGGCATCATGAGCTAGGTCTATGCGTAGAATGTATGCACGAGTAGAACATAAGGTGTTGTGGGCGTCCATCTTGTCAATTGGCTTGCCGTTACTAGTATTATCTTGATTCGGCGACATTGTGGGATGAAGCGGCTCGGACCGACCTTACACGTACGCTTACGTGAGACTGGTTCCACCACAGATGCACTGGTTGCATAAGGTGGCTTGCGGTTGTCTGTCTCTCCCACTTTAGTCGGATCGGATTCGATGAACAGGGTCCTTATGAAGGGTAAATAGAAATTGGCATATCGTGTTGTGGTTTTTGCGTAGGTAAGAAACGTTCTTGCTAGAAACCTATAGCAGCCACGTAAAAACTTGCAAACAACAAATTAGAGGACGTCTAACTTGTTTTCGCAGCATATGCCATGTGATGTGATATGGTCAAAGAATGTGATATGATATATGTGATGTATGAGATTGATCATGTTCTTGTAATAGGATTCATGACCTGCATGTCGATGAGTATGACAACCGGCAGGAGCCATAGGAGTTGTGTTAATTTATTAATTGACCTGCGTGTCAACGCCATGTAATTACTTTACTTTATTGCTAAGTGTTAGCCATAGTAGTAGAAGTAATAGTTGGCGAGACGACTTCATGGAGACACAATGATGAAGATCATGATGATGGAGATCATGGTGTCGCGCCGGTGACAATGGTGATCATGCTGCGCCCAGAAGATGGAGATCAAGGGTGCCAGATGATATTCGCCATATCATGTCACTTTATGATTTGCATGTGATGTTTATCATGTTTTACATCTTATTTTCTTAGAACGACGGTAGCTTAAATAAGATGATCTCTCACTAAAGTTTCAAGAAATGTGTTCCCCCCTAACTGTGCACCGTTGCTAAGGTTCGTTGTTCCGAAGCACCACGTGATGATCGGGTGTGATAGGCTCTAACGTTTGCATACAATGGGTGTAAGTCAGATTTACACATGCAATACACTTAGGTTGACTTGATGAGCCTAGCATGTACAGACATGGCCCCAGAACACGAGAGACCGAAAGGTCAAACATGAGTCATATAGAAGATACGATCAACATGGAGATGTTCACCATTGATGACTAGTACGTCTCACGTGATGATCGGACACGGGCTAGTTGACATGGATCATGTGTCACTTGGATTACTAGAGAGATGTCTATCTAAGTGGGAGTTCATTAATAATTTGATTAGATGAACTTAATTATCATGAGCTTACTCTAAAAGTGTCTTTGTAAATTATGTCGTAGATAGCTCGCGTTGTAGCTCCCCTGTTTTATTGATATGGTCCTAGAGAAAAATAAGTTCAAAGTTGATGGTACCAATAATGCGGACTGGGTTCGTGATCTGAGGATTGTCCTCATTGCCGCACAGAAGGCTTATGTCCTTGAGGCACCTCTAAGTGCACCACTCCCTCATGCGTTGTCTGTAGATGTTGTGAACATATGCTAGGCACTTTCTGATGAATACTTGATAGTTCAGTGTGTCATGCATTACGGCTTAGAATTGAGGCTCCCAAATGTTTTGAATGTCACGGAACATATGAGATGTTCTAAGAGCTGAAATTGGGATTTCAGGCTCCTGCCTATGTTCAGAGGTATGAGACCTCCAAGAAGATTCTTTGCCTGCAAGATAAAGGAGAATAGCTCAATCGGTGAGCATGTGCTCAGATTGTCTGGGTGCTACAATCACTTGAATCGAGTGGGAGTTAATCTTCCAGATAAGATAGTGATTAATGCAGTTCTCCAAGTCACTGCCACCAAGCTACTAGAGCTTCGTGATGAACTATAAAATGCCAGGGATGGATAAGATGATCCGTGAGTTGTTCGTGATGTTTGACACCACGAAGGTAGAAATCAAGACGGAGCATCAAGTGTTGATGGTTAAGTGAAAACCACTAGTTTCAAGAAGGGCAAGGGCAAGAAGGGAAAAACTTCAGGAATGGCAAGCCAATTGCCGCTCTAGTGAACAAACCCAAGGTTGAGCCCAAACCCGAGACTAAGTGCTTCTGTTATGAGGAGAATGTTCGTTGAAGCGGAACGACCCTAGATACTTGGTAGATAAGAAGGCTGGCAATGTCGACAGAAGTATATTTGATATACCTGTTATTGATGTGTACCTTGCTGGTACTCCTAGTAGCACCTGGGTATTGGATACCACCGGTTGCTAAGTGTTAGCAACTCGAAATAAAAGCTATGGAATAAACGGAGGCTAGCTATGTGAAAGGTGACGATGTGTGTTGGAAGTGTTTCCAAGGTTGATGTGATCACCATCGCACGCTCTCTCTGCCTTCGGGATTTGTGATAAACCTAAATAAATGTTATTTGGTGTTTGCGTTGAGCATGAACGTGATTAGATCATGTTTAGTGCAATACAGTTATTCATATAAGTTAGAGAATAATGGTTATTCTGTTTACATGAATAATGCCTTCAATGGTCATGCACCCACTCGGAATGGTTTATTGAATCTTGATCGTAGTAGTACACATGTTCATAACACTGGTACCAAAAGATACAAAGTTAATAATGATAGTACCACATACTTGTGGCACTGCCGCTAAATGTCATATTGGTATAAATCGCATGAAGAAAGTCCATGCTGATGGATCTTTTGACTCACTTGATTTTGAATCGGTTGAGACATGCGAGCCATGCCTCTTGGGCAAGATGACTAAGACCCCGTCTTCTGGTATGATGGAGCGGGCTAGTGGATTATTGGAATTAATACATGTTGATGTATGTGGTCTAATGTGTGTTGAAACACACAGTGGATATCGCTATTTTATTTACCTTCACTGATGATTTGAGTAAATATGGGGATATTTTCTTAATGAAACACGAGTTTGAAATGTTTGAAAGGTTCAAGGAGTTTCAGAGTGAATTTAAAGATCATCGTGACAAGAAGATAAAATATCTACGATATGATCATGGACATAAATATCTGAGTTACGAGTTTGGTATGCAATGTAAGACAATGCGGAAATTGTTTCACAGCTCACGCCTCCTGGAACACCATAGTGTGATGGTGTGTCCGAACGTCGTAGACGTGCTCTATTGGATATAGTGCATACTATGATGTCTCTTATCGTTTTGCCACTATCGTTATGGGGTTATGCATTAAAGACAAATCCATTCACTTTAATAGGGCACCATCTAAGTCTGTTGAGATGACACCATCAGAATTATGGTTTGATAGAAGCCTAAGCTGTCATTTCTTAATGTTTGGGGCTGCGACGCTTCTATGAAAATGGTTTTTCACCTAATGAGCTCGAACCCAAAGCAGGCAAATGCATCTTCATAGAATACCCTAAGGAGACATTAGGTATACCTTCTATCTCAGATCCAAGCGCAAAAGGTGTTTGTTGCTAACAATGGGTCCTTTCTCGAGAAAGAGTTTCTCTCGAAAGAATTGAGTGGGATGAAGATAGGACTTGATGAGGTGGTTGAACCTTTTTTTCAACCAGAGAGTAGCGCAACACAGAAAGATGTTTCTGTGGAGCCTACATCAGTTGAAAAGGAAGTTAATGATGATGATCATGAAGCTTCGGACCAAGTTACTATCGAACCTCGTAGGTCAACAAGGACGCATACTGCTCCTGAGTAGTACAGCAACCCTGTCTTGGAAGTCATGTTATTGGACAACGATGAACCTAGGAACTATGGAGAAGCGATGGTGGGACCGGATTCCAACAAATGGCTAGGAGCCATGAAATCCGAGAAAGAATCCATTTATGAAAACCAAGTATGGACTTTGGTAGACTTGCCCATTGAACGGCAGGTTGTTGAGTACAAATGGACCTTTGAGATGAACACAGACGCTAATGGTGAAATGTCACCGTTTATAAAGCTCTACTTGTCGCAAAGAAGTTTCCGACAAGTTCAAGGAGTTGACTGTGATGAGATTTTCTCATCCGTAGGAATGCTAAAAGTCTATTAAAATTATGTTAGCGGTTGCTGCATTTTTTGATTATGAAAATCTGGCAGATGGATGTCGAAACCAGGCTTCCTTAACGGTTTCCATGTGGAATAGTTGTATGTGATACAACCAGAAGGTTTTGTCAATCCTAAGGATGCTAAAAGGTATGCAAACTCTAGCGATCCTTCTATGGACTGGATCAAGCATCTCGGAGTTGGAATATGAGCTTTGAGAAGTGATCAAAGTTTTTGAGTTTATACAAAGTTCATGAGAAACTTGTATTTACAAGAAAGTGAGTGGGAGCACTATAGAATTTCTGATAAGAATATGTAGTTGATATATTATTGACCGGAAATGATGTAGAATTTCTAGAAAGCATAAATGGTTGTTTGAAAAAGTTTTTTCAAAGGAAGGCCTGGATAAAGCTACCTAATTGTTGGGCATCAAGATTTATAGAGATAGATCAAGATGCTTGATAATAATAGATCAAGATTTCAATGAGTCTTTCAAGGGGTACAAGAGAGATCCAGCTGTGGATCACTGGACAGCGGTCGAAATTATCCTTAGCAACTAGAGGACTAAGGAAATATTTCTCGATTATGGAGGTGATAAAGAGTTCATCGTAAAGGGTTACGTCGATGCAAGCTTTAACACCAATCCAGATGACTCTTCATAGAAATCCGGATACGTATAATGGAGTAACCATTTGGAATAGCACCAAGTGGAGCGTGGGATCAGTATCTATAGTATGACATAGAAGTTTGCAAGGTACACACGGATCTGAATGTCGCAGACCCGTTGACTAAAACCTCTTTCACGAGCAAAACATGATCAAACCCCAGAACTAATTGGGTGTTAATCACATGATGATATGATCACATGGTGATGTAAGTGTTAATCACATGGTGATGTGAACTAGATTATTGACTCTAGTGCAAGTGGGAGACTGTTGGAAATATGCCCTAGAGGCAATAATAAAGTGGTTATTATTATTATATTTCCTTGTTCATGATAATTGTCTATTGTTCATGCTCTAATTGTATTAACCGAAAACCATAATACATGTGTGAATACATAGACCACAACATGTACCTAGTGAGCCTCTAGTTGGCTAGCTCCTTGGTCAATAGATGGTCAAGGTTTCATGGCCATGGACATTGGATGTCATTGATAACAGGATCACATCATTAGGAGAATGATGTTATGGACAAGACCCAATCCTAAGCATAGCACAAGATCGTGTAGTTCGTCTGCTAAAGCTTTTCTAATGTCAAGTATCATTTCCTTAGACCATGAGATTATGCAACTCCCGGGTACCGTAGGAATGCTTTGGGTGTGCCAAACGTCACATCGTAATTGGGTGGCTATAAAGGTGCACTACTGGTATCCCCGAAAGTATCTGTTGGGTTGGCACGAATCAATACTAGGAATTGTCACTTCGTGTGACGGAGAGGTATCTCGGGGCCCACTCGGTAATACATCATCACAATGAGCTCAATGTGACTAAGGAGTTAGTCACGGGATGATGTGTTACTAAACGAGTAAAGAGACTTGCCAGTAACGAGATTGAACAAGGTATAGGGATACCGACGATCGAATCTCGGGCAAGTAACATACCGATTGACAAGGGAATTGTATACGAGATTGTTTGAATCCCCGACATCGTGGTTCATCCGATGAGATCATCGTGGAACATGTGGGAGCCAATATGGGTATCCAGATCCCACTATTGGTTATTGACCGGACAGGTGTCTCGGTCATGACTGCATGGTTCCCGAACCCATAGGGTCTACACACTTAAGGTTCGATGACGCCAGGGTTGTATGGGAATAGTGTACGTGGTTACCGAATGTTGTTCGGAGTTCCAGATGAGATCCCGGACATCATGAGGAGTTCTGGAATGGTCCGTAGGTAAAGATTAATATATAGGAAGTGAGGTATTGGTCACCGGAAGTGTACCGGGCATCACTGGTAATGTACTGGGACCACCGGAAGGGTTCCGAGGGTCCACCGTGTGGGGCCACCGGCACCAGAGGGCTACATGGGCATAAAGTGGGAGGGAACCAGCCCCTGGGTGGGCTGGTGCGCCTCCCACCAAGGCACAAGGCGCATCAAGAGCAAGGGGGGCAAACCCTAGCGCAAATGGGCCCTAGGCCCACCCTAGGGCGCCTCCCCCCTAAATGTCATGGGGGTGACATTTATTATCAGGATCTGTCTTCTTCTTTAACATCCATTTGTACTCAACGTCCTGCCATTCAACGGACAAGTCTACCAAAGTCCATACTTGGTTTTCATACATGGATCCTTTCTCGGATTTCATGACTCCTAGCCATTTGTTGGAATCCGGGCCCATCATTGTTTCTCCGTAGCTCGTAGGCTCATCGTTGTCCAACAACATGACCTCTAAGACAGGGTTACTGTACCACTCAGGAGCAATACATTCCCTTTTCGACCTACGAGGTTCGATAGTAACTTGATTTGAAGCTTCATGATCAACATCATTAACTTCCTTTTCAACTGATGTAGGCTCCACGGAAACATCTTTCTACGTTGCGCTATTCTTTGGTTGAAACAAATGTTCAACAACCTCATCAAGTTCTATCTTCCTCCCACTCAATTCTTTAGAGAGAAACTCTTTCTCGAGAAATGACCCATTTTAGCGACAAACACTTTGCCTCTAGATCTGAGATAGAAGGTGTACCCAACCATCTCGATTGGGTATCCTATGAAGATGCACCTGTTGGGTGACGTAGTAGTAAATAAAAAAAATTCCTACGATCACCAAGATATATCCATGGAGAAACCAGCAACGAGTGGGGAGAGATTGCATCTTCATACCTTTGAAGATTGCTAAGCGGAAGCATTACAAGAACGCGGTTGATGGAGTCGTACTCACAGCGATTCAGATCGCGGTAGATCCGATCAAGTGCCGAACGGACGACACCTCCGCGTTCAACATACGTGCAGCCCGGTGACGTCTCCTACGCCTTGATCCAGCAAGGAGGAAGGAGAGGTTGGGGAAGGGCTCCAACAGCAGCACGACGGCGTGGTGGTGGTGGAGTAGCAAGGTATTCCGACAGGGCTTCGCCTAAGCGCTGCGGAGGAGGAAGAAGAGAGGTAGGGCTTCGCCGTGAGAGAGAGATCAAATCTTGTCTCAAAACAGCCAAAACCTCAAGTATATATAGGAGGAGGGACGTGGAGGGCTGTCTTGGCCTCTACTCCAAAGAGGAGAGGTTCGGCCGATTTGAAGGGAGAGTCCACCTCCCACAAGGGAGGTGGATCTCCTCCTTTTAAATCCTTTTTGGCCCTATCTCTTATCCCTAGCCGCATGGGCCTTTAGAAAAAGTCTTTCCAAGCCCAATAAGGGCTGGCACACTTTATCTAACATCCCATGTGGTCCTTTGGTCGTCACACCCCTCCCGGGGGTCCTCCGGCACCCTCCCGGCACTCCCGGTACACCACCGATGAGCCCGAAAACTTTTCGGTGACCAAAACTGGACTTCCTATATATCAATCTTTACCTCCGTACCATTCCGGAGCTCCTCGTGATGTCCGGGATCTCATCCGGGACTCCGAACAACCTTCGGTAATCACGTATACCATTTCCCTATAACCCTAGCGTCATCGAACCTTAAGTGTGTAGACCCTACGGGTTCGGGAGACACGTGGACATGACCGAGACACCTCTCCGGCCAATAACCAACAGCGGGATCTGTATACCCATGTTGGCTCCCACATGCTCCACGATGATCTCATCGGATGAACCACGATGTCGGGGATTCAATCAATCCCGTATACAATTCCCTTTGTCTATCGATATGATACTCGCCCGAGATTGAATCGTCGGTATCTCTATACCTTGTTCAATCTCGTTACCGGCAAGTCTCTTTACTCGTTCCGTAATACATCATCCCGTGACTAACTCCTTGGTCACATTGATCTCATTATGATGATGTCTTACCGAGTGGGCCCAGAGATACCTCTCCGTCACACGGAGTGACAAATCCCAGTCTCGATTCGTGCCAACCCAACAGATACTTTTGGAGATACCCGTAGTGCACCTTTATAGCCACCCAGTTACGTTGTGACGTTTGGCACACCCAAAGCATTCCTACGGTATCCGGGAGTTGCACAATCTCATGGTCTAAGGAAACGATACTTGACATTGAAAAGCTTTAGCAGACGAACTACACGATTTAGTGCTATGCTTAGGATCGGGTCTTGTCCATCACATCATTCTCCTAATGATGTGATCCCGTTACCAACGACATCCAATGTCCATGGTCATGAAACCGTGACCATCTATTGATCAACGAGCTAGTCAACTAGAGGCTCACTAGGGACATGTTGTGGTCTATGTATTCACACATGTATTATGGTTTCCGGTTAACACAATTATAGCATGAACAATAGACAATTATCATGAACAAGGAAATACAATAATAACCATTTTATTATTGCCTCTAGGGCATATTTCCAACAGTCTCTCACTTGCACTAGAGTCAATAATCTAGTTCACATCGCCATGTGATTAACACTTACATCACCATGTGATCATATCATCATGTGATTAACACCCAATTAGTTCTGGGGTTTGATCATGTTTTGCTCGTGAAAGAGGTTTTAGTCAACGGGTCTGCGACATACAGATCCGTGTGTACCTTGCAAACTTTCTATGTCATATTTGTATATACTGCTCCCACACTCCACTTGGAGCTATTCCAAATGGCCGTTCCACTATACGTAGCCGGATTTCTACTAAGAGTCATCCGGATTGATGTTAAAGCTTGCATCATCGTAACCTTTTACGATGAACTCTTTATCACCTCCATAATCGAGAAATATTTCCTTAGATCTCAAGTTACTATGGATAACTTTGACCGCTGTCCAGTGATCCACTATTGGATTACTCTTGTACCCCTTGACAGACTCATGGCAAGGCACACACAAGTGCGGTACATAGCATGGCATACTATATAGAACCTATGGCTAAAGCATAGGGGATGACACTCATCTCTTCTTTATCTTCTGCCGTGGTCGGGCATTGAGTCTTACTCAATTTCACACCTTACAATACAGTCAAGAACTCCTTCTTTGACCCATCTATTTTGAACTCCTTCAAAAACTTGTCAAGGTATGTCTTCGTCGAAAAACTTATCAAGCGAATTGATCTATCCCTATAGATCTTGATGCTCAATAAAATAGTAGCTTTATCTGGGTCTTCCTTTGAAAAACTCTTTTCAAACAACCCTTCATGCTCTTCCAGAAATTCTACATCATTTCCGATCAATAATATGTCAACTACATATTCTTATAAGAAACTCTATAGTGCTCCCACTCACTTTCTTGTAAATACAAGTTTCTCATAAACTTTGTATAAACTTAAACACTTTGATCACCTCATCAAAGCATATATTCCAACTCCGAGATGCTTGCTCCAGTCCATAGAAGGATCGCTGGAGTTTGCATACTTTTTAGCATCCTTAGGATTGACAAAACCTTCTGGTTGTATGACATACAACTCTTCCTCACAAAAACCATTACGGAAACCTTGTTTTGTCATCCATCTGTCAGATTTCATAATCGAAAAATGCAGCAACTGCTAACATAATTCTAATAGACTTTTAGCATTGCTACATATGAGACAATCTCATCGCTGTCAACTCCTTGAACTTGGCGGAAACTTATTTGCGACAAGTCGAGCTTTATAAACGGTGACATTTCACCATTAGCGTCTATGTTTATCTCAAAGGTCCATTTGTAGTCAACGACCTGCCATTCAATTGGCAAGTCTACCAAAGTCCATACTTGGGTTTCATACATGGATCCTTTCTCGGATTTCATGGCTCCTAGCCATTTGTTGGAATCCGGGCCCACCATCGCTTCTCCATAGTTCGCAGGTTCATCGTTGTCCAACAACATGATTTCCAAGACAGGGTTGTCGTACTACTCAGGAGCAGTACGCGTCCTTGTCGACCTACGAGGTTCGATAGTGACTTGATCTGAAGCTTCATGATCATCATCATTAACTTCCTTTTCAACTGACGTAGGCTCTACAGAAAACTCTTTCTGTGCTGCAGTACTCTCTGGTTGAAACAAAAGTTCAACAACCTTATCAAGTTCTATCTTCCTCCCACTCAATTCTTTCGAGAGAAACTCTTTCTCGAGAAAGGACCCGTTCTTAGCCACAAACACTTTTGCGCTTGAATCTGAGATAGAAGGTATACCCAGTGTCTCCTTAGGGTATTGTATGAAGATGCATTCGTATGCTTTGGGTTCGAGCTCATTAGGTGAAAACCCTTTTCACATAAGCGTCACAGCCCCAAACATTAAGAAATGACAGCTTAGGCTTCTGTCAAACCATAATTCTCACGGTGTCATCTCGACAGACTTAGATGGTGCCCTATTAAAGTGAATGGATTTGGCTTTAATGCATAACCCCATAACGATAGTGGCAAAACAATAAGAGACATCATAGTACTCACTATATCCAATAGAGCACGACTACGATGTTCGAACACACCATCACACTATGGTGTTCCAGGAGGCGTGAGCTGTGAAACAATTTCCACATTGTCTAAAATTGCATACAAAACTCATAACTTAGATATTCACCTCCACGATCATATCATAGACATTTTATCTTCTTGTCACGATGATCTTTAACTTCACTCTAAAACTCCTTGAACCTTTCAAACATTTCAGATTCATGTTTCATTAAGTAAATATCCCCATATTTACTCCAATCATCAGTGAAGGTAAAGAAAAACAACGATATCCACTGTGTGTTTCAACACTCATTGGACCACATACATCAACATGTATTAATTCGAATAAGCCACTAGCCCGCTCCATCAAACCAGAAGACGGGGTCTTAGTCATCTTGCCCAACAGGCATGGCTCGCATGTCTCAACTGATTCGAAATCAAGTGAGTCAAAAGATCCATCAGCATGGAGTTTCTTCATGCGATTTATACCAACATGACATTTAGCGGTAGTGCCACAGGCATGTGGTGCTATCATTATTAACTTTGTATCTTTTGGTACCAATGTTATGACCATGTGTACTACTACGATCAAGATTCAATAAACCATTCCGAGTGGGTGTATGACCATTAAAGTCATTATTCATGTAAACAGAATAACCAATTATTCTCTAACTTATATGAATAACCGTATTTCACTAAACATGATCTAATCATGTTCATGTTCAACGCAAACACCAAATAACATTTATTTAGGTTTATCACAAATCCCGAAGATAGAGAGAGCGTGCGATGGTGATCACATCAACCTTGGAAACACTTCCAACACACATCATCACCTTTCACTTAGCTAGCCTCCCTTTATTCCGTAGCTTTTATTTCAAGTTACTAACACTTAGCAACCAAACCGGTATCCAATACCCAGGTGCTACTAGGAGTACCAGCAAGGTACACATCACTAACACGTATATCAAATATACTTCTATCGACATTACCAGCCTTCTTACCTACCAAGCATCTAGGGTTGTTCCGCTTCAGTGAACAGTCTCCTCATAACAGAAGAACTTAGTCTCGGGTTTGGGCTCAACCTTGGGTTTATTCACTAGAGCGACAGCTGGCTTGCCATTCCTGAAGTTTTTCCCTTCTTGCCCTTGCCCTTCTTGAAACTAGTGGTATTCACTTAACCATCAACACTTGATGCTCCTTCTTGATTTCTACCTTCGTGGTGTCAAACATCACGAACAACTAAGGGATTATCTTATCCATCCCTGGCATGTTATAGTTCATCACGAAGCTCTAGTAGCTTGGTGGTAGTGACTTGGAGAACTGCATTAATCACTATCTCATCTGGAAGATTAACTCCCACTTGATTTAAGTGATTGTAGCACCCAGACAATCAGAGCACACGCTCACCGATTGAGCTATTCTCCTTTATCTTGCAGGCAAAGAATCTTGTTGGAGGTCTCATACCTCTCAACATAGGCACGAGCCTGAAATCCCAATTTCAGCTCTTAGAACATCTCTTATGTTCCGTGACGTTCAAAACGTTTTGGAGCCTAAATTCTAAGCCGTAATGCATGACGCACTGAACTATCACATAGTCATCAAAAAGTGCCTGTCATATGTTCACAACATCTACACACAACGCTTGAGGGAGTGGTGCACTTAGCGGTGCATCAAAGACATAAGCTTTCTGTGCAGCAATGAGGACAATCCTCAGATCACGGACCCAGTCCGTATTATTGCTACCATCAACTTTCAACTTATTTTTCTCTAGGACCGTATCAATAAAACTGGGGAGCTACAGCGCGAGCTATCTATGACATAATTTGCAAGGACATTTTTAGACTAAGTTCATGATAATTAAGTTCATCTAATCAAATTATTAATGAACTCCTACTTAGATAGACATCTCTCTAGTCTTCCAAGTGATACATGATCCATGTCAACTAGCCCGTGTCCGATCATCACATGAGACGGACTAGTCATCCATGGTGAACATCTCCATGTTGATCGTATCTTCCATACGACTCATGTTCGACCTTTCGGTCTTCCGTGTTCCGAGGCCATGTCTGTACATGCTAGGCTCGTCAAGTCAACCTAAGTGTTTTGCGTGTGTAAATCTGGCTTACACCCGTTGTATGCGAACGTTAGAACCTATCACACCCGATCATCACGTGGTGCTTCCGAACGACGATCCTTAGCAATGGTGCACAGTTAGGGTGAACACCTTTCTTGAAATTTTATTGAGAGATCATCTTATTTACTACCGTCGTTCTAAGAAAATAAGGTGTAAACATGATAAACATCACATGCAATCAATATAGTGACATGATATGGCCAATATCATCTTGCTCCTTTGATCTCCATCTTCGGGGCACCATGATCATCACTGTCACCGGCACAACACCATGATCTCCATCATCATGATCTCCATCATTGTGTCTTCATGAAGTTGTCTCGCCAACTATTACTTCTACTACCATGGCTAACTCTTAGCAATAAAGTAAAGTAATTACATGGCGTTTATGATTGACACGCAGGTCATACAATAAAATAAGACAACTCCTATGGCTCCTGTCAGTTGTCATACTCATCAACATGCAAGTCGTGAATTCTATTACAAGAACATGATCAATATCATACCAAAGAGGAGAGGTTCGGCCGATTTAAAGGGAGAGTCCACCTCCCACAAGGGAGGTGGATCTCCTCCTTTTAAATCCTTTTTGGCCCTATCTCTTATCCCTAGCCGCATGGGCCTTTAGCAAAAGTCTTTACCAGCCCAATAAGGGCTGGCACACTTTATCTAACAGCCCATGTGGTCCTTTGGTCGTCACACCCCTCCCGGGGGTCCTCCGGCACCCTCCCGGCACTCCCGGTACACTACCGATGAGCCCGAAAACTTTCCGGTGACCAAAACTGGACTTCCTATATATCAATCTTTACCTCCGGACCATTCCGGAGCTCCTTGTGACGTCCGGGATCTCATCTGGGACTCCGAACAACCTTCGGTAATCACGTATACCATTTCCCTATAACCCTAGCATCATCGAACCTTAAGTGTGTAGACCCTACGGGTTCGGGAGACACGTGGACATGACCGAGACACCTCTCCGGCCAATAACCAACAGCGGATATGGATACCCATGTTGGCTCCCACATGCTCCACGATGATCTCATCGGATGAACCACGATGTCGGGGATTCAATCAATCCCGTATACAATTCCCTTTGTCTATCGGTATGATACTCGCGCGAGATTCGATCGTCGGTATCTCTATACCTTGTTCAATCTCGTTACCGGCAAGTCTCTTTACTCGTTCTGTAATACATCATCCCGTGACTAACTCCTTGGTCACATTGAGCTCATTATGATGATGTCTTACCGAGTGGGCCCAGAGATACCTCTCCATCACACAGAGTGACAAATCCCAGTCTCGATTCGTGCCAACCCAACAGATACTTTCGGAGATACCCGTAGTGCACCTTTATAGCCACCCAGTTACGTTTGATGTTTGGCACACTCAAAGCATTCCTGCGGTATCCGGGAGTTGCACAATCTCATGGTCTAAGGAAACGATACTTGACATTAAAAAGCTTTAGCAGACGAACTACACGATCTAGTGCTATGCTTAGGATTGGGTCTTGTCCATCACATCATTCTCCTAATGATGTGATCCCGTTATCAATGACATCCAATGTCCATGGTCATGAAACCATGACCATCTATTGATCAACGAGCTAGTCAACTAGAGGCTCACTAGGGACATGTTGTGGTCTATGTATTCACACATGTATTATGGTTTCCGGTTAACACAATTATAGCATGAACAATAGACAATTATCATGAACAAGGAAATACAATAATAACCATTTTATTATTGCCTCTAGGGCATATTTCCAACAGCACCTTTCCGCTTTGGGTTCGAGCTCATCAGACATAAGCGTCGCACTCCCAGACTCTGAGAAATGACAGCTTAGGTTTCTGCAAAACCATAATTCATATGGTGTTATCTCAACGGATTTAGATGGTGCCCTATTTAAAGTGAATGTAGTTGTCTCTAATGCATAACTTCAAAACGATAGTGGCAAAACGATAAAAGACATCATAGTATGCACCATATCCAATAGAGCACGACTATGACGTTCGGACACACCATCAGACTATGGTGTTCCAGGTGGCGTGAGTTGTGAAACAACTTCCACATTGTCTTAAGTTGTATACCAAACTTGTAACTCAGATATTCACCTCCAGGATGATATCGTAGACATTTTATCTTCTTGTCACGATGATCTCAAACTTCACTCCGAATTTGCTTGAACTTTTCAAACGATTCAGACTTGTGTTTCGTTAAGTAAATATACCCATATCTACTCAAATCATTAGTGAAGGTAAGAAAATAACGATATCCACCACACGCTATAACACTCACTGGACCACATTGATAAACCCCAAGTGCAAGGAATCATCGTAGCAATTTCCAAGGGTGGAAGTGATAAGTATGGAGTGTCGAACCCACAAGGAGCTAAAGGTATGATCAATATTCTCTCAAGTCCTATCTGCCACCGATACGACTCTACGTGCGCCAAACGTTTGCTTTCATCTAGAAACAAGAAATAAAACTACGTTGTGGGTATGAAGAGGATAGATTTGCATGATAACAGAGAACTAAAATATAAAAATAGGTGTTGTTATCATAATATTACAATATATTACAAATAGCGAGTGTGTAATAATGATGGGTTGGTGTGTGGAATTATCCTAGGCAATTGTTAACAAGATCGGAAATCATTATTGCAATTTTATATGAGGGAGAGGCATACGCTAACATACTTTCTCTACCTGGATCATATGCACTTATGGTTGGAACTCTAGCAAGCATCCGCAACTACTAAAGATCGTTAACGTAAAAACCAACCATAGGATTAAAGCATCAAGTCCCCTTTATCCCATACGCAACAACCCCCTTACTCGGGTTTATGCTTTTGTCACTCAAGCAACCAACTATAAGCGAATCATGAATGTATTGCAACACCCTACAGCAGGAATCCTTCATGTGTGCGCGGCACGAAAGGCACCAAAATAAACATACAACTCAAACCAATCTAGATCATCAATCAACCCAAAGGACAAAAGAAATCTACTCAAAACATCATAGGATGGCAACACATCATTGGATCATAATATGTGGCATACAACACCATGTTCAAGTAGGGGATTATAGTGGGGTGCGGGAGAGTGGATCGCTAAAAGGAGATGAGGATGGTGATGAAGAAGGTGATGTTGATGAAGAAATCACCGCGGCGATGGTTCCCCCGGTGGCACTCCGACACCACCGGGAAAGAGGGGGAGAGGGTCTCCCCCTTGTGCTTCCTCCTGCGTGGACTCTGATAACCCACAAGTATAGGGGATCAGTTGTAGCCTCTTTCGATAAGTAAGAGTGTCGAACCCAATGAGGAGCTAAAGGTAGAACAAATATTCCCTCAAGTTCTATTGACCACCGATACAACTCTACGCACGCTTAACGTTCGCTTTACCTAGAACAAGTATGAAACTAGAAGTACTTTGTAGGTGTGACGGGATAGGTTTGCAAGATAATAAAGAACACGTAAATAAAAACTAGGGGCTGGTAAGATAAAGTAACAATTAAGTTAGTTTAACGAGTGTGGAAAAGTGGTGGTAGGAGTTGTGGAATTGTCCCTAGGAAATCGATAACTAGACCGATCATCATTATTGCAATTTTATATGAAGGAGAGGCATAAGCTAACATACTTTCTCTCCTTGGATCGTATTCACTTATGATTGGAACTCTAGCAAGCATCCACAACTACTAAAGACCATTAAGGTAAAACCCAACCATAGCATTATAAGGTATCAAGTCCTCTTTACTCCCATATGCAACAACCCACCTACTCGGGTTTATGCTTCTGTCACTCAAGCAACCCACCATAGGCAAATCATGAACACATTGCAACACCCTACGACGAGGATCCCTCATGCTTGCGCGACATGGAGAGCATCATAGGACAGCACCAATAATAAAACATGCAACTCAAACCAATCATGATCATCAATCAACCCATAGGACAACAAAAATTTACTCAGACGTTATAGTATGGCAACACATCGTTGAATAATAATATGAAGCATAAAGCACCATGTTCAAGTACAGGGTACAGCGGGTTTCGGGAGAGTGGACTTCTATATATAGATGGGGGAAGGTGATGGAGGTGTTGGTGAAGATGACGGAGTTGTTGGAGTAGATCGTCGTCACAATGATGGCCCCGACGGCGTTTGGTGCCACTGGGAGAGAGGGGGAGAGAGCCCCACTCCTCCTTCTTCTTCCTTGCCCTCCCCCTAGATGGTAGGAGGGTTTCCCCTCTTGTCCTTGGACTCAATGGCGACAGTCCCTCCGAGATTGGATCTCTCTCTGTGTTTCCTTCTGTTTATGCACTCCCAGATTATGGCCTTTCACCGTTTCTTAAATATCCGGATATCCATAACTCCGATCAGGCTGAAACTTTGAGCGTATATTTATCCAAAAATTAGCTTTCTTGCGGTGAAATAACAGCTCCAACCGACCTAAGGGCTAGTCGCAAGGGCCCAGGATGCTGCCATGGGGTAGGCCGCACCTAGCAGGCTTGTGACCTCCTCGTGCATCATCTCATGTTGATTCTTTTTTTCCAAAAATAACATATATTCCAAAAAAATCTCCATGAGTTTTAATCGCATTTGGACTTTGTTTGATATGGATTTTCTGCGAAACAAAAAGCATGTAACAAACAGGAACTGGCACCGGGCACTGGATCAATATGTTAGTCCCAAAAATAGTATAAAAATTGCCAAAAGTATATGAAAGTTGTAGAATATTGGCATGAAACAATAAAAAATTATAGATACTATGGAGACGTATCAGCCTCTCCCCTCAATGGGGAGAGGTTCTCCCTCTGGTTCTCGGCCTCCATGGTGTTTATGGCCCCTCCGGGATGCTAAAGATGGCCTCCGGTGATGGTGACCCCCTCCGGTAGGGTGCTGGAGAGGGCCAAGGTTGGTTTTTCGTGGCTCTGGAGGTTTGCGGCGGCGGAACTACTGATCTAGGTTTCTTTTCGGAGGTTTCAGCATTTATAGGATTTTTTTGGTGTTGATCTCACGTCAAGGGGGGCCATGAGGCGGTGGCAAGCCTGCTAGGCGCGACCACCCCCGTAGCCGCGCCTGGTAGGCTTGTTGCCTCCTCGTGGCTCTTCTAGCCCAGCTCTAATGCTTCGGGGGTCTCTTTTGGTCCACAAAAAATCATACTAAATTTTCAGCCCATTCAGAGAACTTCTATTTCTGCACAAAAAACGACACCATGGTAGTTCTGCTGAAAACACCTTCAGTCCGAGTTAGTTCTAATAAAATCATACAAAAATCATATAGAATTATTGTAAACATGGCATGAATACTTCATAAATTATAGATACGTTGGAGACGTATCAGCATCCCCAAGATTAATTCTTGCTCGTCCTCGAGTAGGTAAATGATAAAAGAAATAATTTATGAAGTGTTAATGCTAGCAAGTGCATAAGTTTGATCAATGATAATTCCAGTCACTTATTCTAGCATCATTATGTGTCATAAATAGTAGCTCATCTCATAATACTTCTCATATTCAAGTAGCAAGCTATTCACATGTTAAATTACAAACCAGAAAGTTTCTTGAAAACTAACAAACTATGCTTGCAATCACCAAACAATTGCAATTCATATTATTTTCACGAAGGGTCTATGTAAGAGCTTTAATTTAGCAAATTCTGCATACTCAACTATCATATAGTCTTCCATGATTGCTAACTCTCAAAGCATATTTTTAGAGCAAGTGGCATCCGTCGAACACAAAGAAAGATAGGGGCTTAAAGTTTTGCCTCCCAACTTATTTATCATATAGATAATTGTGAGCAATAATAATTCATGATCAAATATATTTGAATGGCCATATATGCTTGGATCTTTCCCCACCACATGATGCTTGCCAAGAAAAAGGCAAAATATAGGAAGTGGTGAAGATCACCATGACTCTTGTATAAAGGTAAGTACTAGAAAGTAAAAGAGAGGCCCTTCGTAGAGGGAAGCGGAGGTTGTCATGCGCTTTTTGTTTTTGGATGTGCAAACTCTTAATGCAAAGAAACATCACGTTGTATTGCCTTTTGTGATAGCAACCTTTATTATGAAGTCCGTTGCTTTTATTTCTTTACCATCACAAGTTCATACAACGCTTATTTTCCCTTATAATAAAAGATCTTACATATTTAGGAGCAATTTTTATTGCTTTTTGCACCGATGACAACTTACTTGAAGGATCTTATTCAATCCATAGCTAGGTATAGTGGACTCTCATGGCAAAACTGGTTTAAGGGTGTTTGGATGCACAAGTAGTATTTCTACTTGGTGCAAAAGTTTTGGCTAGTATGAGGTGTAAGAAAGCACCACATGTTGGAGGATCCAAAACAATATAACTATTATACAAATATACCCAAGCATAACTCATTACATTGTCTTCCTTTTCCAAATTCAACTAATTTGCTCAAGTCTAAAAATAATTAATGGGTATTCACAATCATAGAAGATGTCCAAGATAGTATATTTATATGTGAAATATCTCTTCCTTCAATATTCTTTCATGAATTGTTCAAGTGACCAACGCGGTGTTTTCTAACTTTCAATAAATTTCACTACCTATACTTATTATGTGTGAAGTCATTACTCCCCATGGGATAAGTATCTGAAGAATTTTTAATTTCAGATTTATGATATTCAATTCATTCAACCATTTACTCATAGGATATAAGTGAAGCATGAGAGTGAATGATAAACTACTCCAAAAAGATATAGGTGAAGATCAACGCATAGTCAATTAGTTAAATATCCATGTGAGGACTCTCTCTTATTCAAAATTTCAGATGCAATGATTTTATTGAAATAGCAAACAAAATAAAATGGGACTCCAAGAATAACACGCATCATGAGAACGAATAAAAATTTAGGCTCCACAAAGGCTAACCGATAATTGTTGATGAAGAGAGGTGGGATGGTTAGCATCCCCAAGCTTAGATACTTGAGAGTTCTTGAAACATTTTCTTGGGGCGCCTTGGGAATCCCCAAGCTTGAGCTTTTGTATCTTCTTCAATCCTCTCATATCCCGGTTTCAGCTATTCTAAATAAACTTCATCCACACAAAACTAAAAAAAAGAGCTTGTGAGATAGGTTAGTACACATAAGAACAACTCAACACTTCATGTACTGCCAAGACAAGTTGCACAATAATTTCAAAACATTAGGTACTATATACCATCATTTCCACAATTTAGATCTACCAATATAGGCTATGGAAACTATAGGATAAGTAGATAACAAAACTGTGACAGCAATCTGTCTAAATAGAACAGTCTGTAGTAATTTATTAAACCAGTGTACCTATGTAACTCTAAATATTATGAAAAATTAGTACATGCTAAGTAATTTATAATACAACACTGTATGAAAATTTCAGAAACTTTTCGTGTTCTAGTAAAATATGAAAATTCAAACAATATAGCAAAAGTTTCTGTTTTTTTACACAACATACATCAAACATGCAATGCAAGCACCCTAAGGAAATTCTTGGAACTTTTTATTGAAAAACAAGATTATAAATAACACCTAACAGGTAACAACAAAATAAAATTATGATCCAAGAAAAATTCATACTATGTGACGAATAAAAATGTAGCTCCAAATAAGATATATCGATAGTGTTGAAGACAAAAGAGGGGATGCCTTCCGGGGCATCCCCAAGCTTAGATGCTTGAGTATTACTTGAATATTACCTTGGGGGTTACTTGGGCATCCCCAAGCTTGGTTTTTTGACACTCCTTATTCTCCTCATATCGGTATCTCACTCAAAACTTGAAAACTTCAATCACACAAAACTTAACGGAACTTCGTGAGAAGGGTTAGTGTAATAAAGATAAATCATTCACTTAGGTACTATCAAGAAAAAATTCATAATTGTTCCCACATGACACCTACTTTATTATAGCATTCTCATAATTTATATTACTCAATATAAGCTATAGGAACACTTGAAACAAGCAAACTATGCATGCAAAACAGATCTGTCAAAAACAGAACAGTCTGTAAAGATCTGAATGATCACCAAACTTCCCTAACTCTAAAAATTCTTAAAAATTAGTAAATATCACAGAATTTGCCTAAAAATGTTATTTAAAAATTTCATAATTTTGGACTCTCCAGTAAAATCAGATAATTCATATACTGGACGCAAAACTTTCTGTTTTTGCACAAAATCAAACAAGCAAGTATCCACACTATCCCAAAGGCTTTACTTGGCACTTTATTGAAATAAAAGGCAAAAACATGATTACTACAATATATTAATCATACGAACACATCAAAACATAAAGTAAAAGTGTTGGGTTGTCTCCCAACAAGCGCTTTTCTTTAATTCCATTTTAGCTAGGCATGATATTTCACTGATACTCTTTCAAGCCAAATTCCGATGATCATTTTATTCATACTCTAAAAGATATAAGTGTAGTTCATAGAGCATTCTAAAATTAATATAGATTAACCAATATCCAAGCTCAAAATATATAAGTGAAGCACACGAAGCATTCTATAAAGCCATACTCAAAAGATTTGAGTGAAGCACATGAAGTATTCTACAAAGCCATACTCAAAAGATTTAAGTGAAGCACAAAGAGCATTCTATAAAGCCATACTCAGAATATTTAAGTGAAGCGCATGAAACATTCTACAAAACAATGAAGGACTAACTCATACTAGAAGGGTGCATAAAGGAAAAGAAAAACACTAAAGACGCATTGTTGGGGAACGTTGCATGGGAAACAAAAATTTCCCTACGCACACGAAGATCTATCCATGGTGATGAGCATCTACGAGAGGGAGAGTGGATCTACATACCCTTGTAGATCGCTAAGCGGGAAGCGTTAAGAAACGCGGTTGGTGTAGTCGAACGTCTTCGCGATCCAAATCGCTGTGCATCCCGCGATCCAATCACGGTCCGTCCCGCAATCCAATCACGATCCGTCCCACGATCCGATCATGATCCGTCCCACGAACTTGATCACGATCCGTCTCACGAACTTGATCATGATCCTTCCTATCTAGCACCGAACGGACGGCACCTCCGCGTTCAGCAGACGTACAGCTTGATGACGATCTCCACCGTCTTGATCCAGCAAGAAGGAGTGGAGAGGAAGAAGAGTTCTCCGGCAGCCTGACGGTGCTCCAGCGATGGTGGTGGAGCAATTCCGGCAGGGCTTCGCCTAAGCGCTGCAGAAAACCGATCTAGAGGAGAAACTATGCACTGGAGGAACGGGTAGCACGTGGCTGAAAATCTAGTGCAAAACCCCTCAAAGATACCAGTATATATAGGAGGAGAGGATGAGAGGAGGTACCTTGGCCTCCAAGCCTCCTAGGCTTCGGCCGAACTAGGAGAGGAGGAGTCCACCTCCTCCACTCCTAGTAGGATTAGGATTCATCCTTTTTTTTCCTTTTTTCCTTTTTCCACCTTTTCCTTTTGGGTTTTCTTCTCCAGCCACATGGGCCTTGTGTGGGAGTTTCCACCAGCCCACTAAGGGCTGATATTCACTCTCCCACAGCCCATGAAGCCTCTTGGGTCGAAATACCCCTCCCGGAGGTCTCCCGGTACACTACCGGCACTCCCGGTACACTACCGATAAACCCGGAACTTTTCCGACGACCAAAACAGGACTTCCTATATATGAATCTTTACCTCCGGACCATTCCGGAGCTCCTCGTGACATCTAGGATCTCATCCGGGACTCTGAACAAACTTCGGTCACCACCATACATAACTCTATACTACCGAAACGTCACCAAACCTTAAGTGTGCAGACCCTGCGGGTTCGAGAACTATGTAGACATGACCGAGACACCTCTACGGTCAATAACCAATGGCGGGACCTGGATGTCCACATTGGTTCCTACATATTCTATGAAGATCTTTATCGGTCGAACCTCTATGTCAAGGATTCAGTTAATCCCGTATGATGTTCCCTTTGTTCTCCGGTATGTTACTTGCCCGAGATTCGATCGTCGGTATCTCCATACCTAGTTCAACCTCGTTACTGGCAAGTCTCTTTACTCATTCCGTAATACAAGATCCCGTGACCAACACTTAGTTACATTTCTTGCAAGGATTATTGTGATGTTGTATTACCGAGTGGGCCCTGAGATACCTCTCCGTCACATGGAGTAACAAATCCCAGTCTTGATCCATGCCAACTCAACAGACACCCTCGGAGACACCTGTAGAGCACCTTTATAGTCACCCAGTTACATTGTGACGTTTTATACACACAAGGTACTCCTTCGATATCTGTGAGTTGCATGATCTCATGGTCATGGGAACATATACTTTGACATGCAGAAAACAGTAGCAATAAACTGACACGATCATAAGCTACGTTTGTAGTTTGGGTCTTGTCCATCACATCATTCTCCTAATGATGTGATCTTGTTATCAAATGACATCTCATGTCCATGGCTAGGAAACCATAACCATCTTTCAATCAACGAGCTAGTTCACTAGAGGCATACTAGGGACATTGTGTTTGTCTATGTATCCACACATGTATCCATATTTCCAATTAATACAATTATAGCATGGATAATAAACGATTATCATGAACAAGGAAATACAATAATAAACACTTTATTTATTGCCTCTAGGGCATATTTCCAACAGTCTCCCACTTGCACTAGAGTCAATAATCTAGTTCACATCACTATGTGATTTACATTGTAATGAATCGAACACCCATGCAATTCTGGTGTTGATCATGTTTAGCCCTTGGAAGAGGTTTAGTCAACGGGTCTGCAACATTGAAATCCGTGTGCACTTTGCAAATATTTATGTCTTTCTCCAAAATGTAATCACGGATGGAGTTGAAGCGTCGCTTTATGTGTCTGGTCCTCTTGTGAAACCTTGGTTCCTTGGCCAGAGCAATGGCACCAGTGTTGTCACAGAACAGGTTCATTGGATTAAGTGCACTAGGCACTACTCCAAGATCTGTCATGAACTGCTTCATCCAGACACCTTACTTCGCTGCCTCCAAGGCTGCGATGTATTCTGCTTCGCACGTAGAATCAGCTACCACGCTTTGCTTGGAACTGCACCAGCTTACCGCTCCCCCGTTAAGAATAAATACGTATCCGGTTTGTGACTTAGAGTCGTCCGGATCAGTGTCAAACCTTGCATCGATGTAACCCTTTACGACGAGCTCTTCATCACCTCCATAAACGAGAAACATTTCCTTAGTCCTTTTCAGGTATTTAAGGATATTCCTGACCGCTTGCCAGTGTTCCATTCCAGGATCACTTTGAAACCTTCCGGCCATACTTATGGCAAGGCTGACATCGGGTCTTGTGCACAGCATTGTATACATGATAGAGCCTATGGCTGAAGCACAGGGGATGACACTCATCTTTTCTCTATCTTCTGCAGTTACTGGGCATTGAGTCTTACTCAACTTCACACCTTGTAATACAGGCAAGAACCCCTTCTTGGACTGTTCCATTTTGAACTTCTTCAAAACTTTATCAAGGTATGTGCTCTGTGAAAGCTATTAAGCGTCTCGATCTATCTCTATAGATCTTAATGCCTAATATGAAAGCAGCTTCTCCTAGGTCCTTCATTGAAAAACTCTTGTTCAAATATTCCTTCACGCTTTCCAGCATTTCTATATTGTTTCCAATCAGCAATATGTCATCCACATATAATACTAGAAACGCTATAGAGCTCCCACTCACTTTCTTGTAAATACAAGCTTCTCCGTAAACTTGTATAAACTCAAACGCTTTGATCACCTCATCAAAGCGCTTATTCCAACTCCGAGATGCTTGCACTAGTCCATAAATGGATCACTGGAGTTTGCAAACTTTGTCAGCATTCTCTGGATCGACAAAACCTTCGGGTTGAATCATATACAACTCTTCCTCAAGGAAAACATTGAGGAACGCTGTTTTTACATCCATCTGCCAAATTTCATAGTCGAAATAGGCAGTTATTGCTAACATGATTCTGACAGACTTAAGCATCGCTACGGGTGAGAAAGTCCCATCGTAGTCAACTCCTTGAACTTGTGAAAAACCCTTTGCCACAAGTCGAGCTTTATAGACGGTGACATTACCGTCCGCGTCTATTTTCTTCTTAAAGATCCATTTGTTCTGAATGGCCTTTCGCCCTTCAGGTAATACTTCCAAAGTCCATACTTTGTTTTCATACATGGATCCCATCTCGGATTTCATGGCCTCTAACCATTTCTCGGAATCTGGGCCCATCACTGCTCCTCCATAGCCCGTAGGTTCATTGTTGTCCAAAAACATGACCTCCAAGACAGGGTTGTCGTACCACTCAGGGGTAGTACGCGGCCTTGTCAACCTACGAGGTTCAATAGCTACTTGATCCGAAGCTTCATGATCATCATCATTAACTTCCTCTTCTACCGTCGTAGGTTCCACAGAAACATCTTTCTGCGCTGCGCTACTTTCTGGTTGAAGTAAAGGTTCAATAACCTCATCAAGCTCTATTTTCCTCCCACTCAATTCTTTTGAGAGAAACTCTTTCTCAAGAAATGTTCCGTTTTTAGCGACAAACACTTTGCCTTCGGATCTGAGATAGAAGGTATACCCGACTGTCTCTTTCGGGTATCCTATGAAGACGTATTTCTCCGCTTTGGGTTCCAGCTTTTCAGGCTGAAGCTTTTTGACATAAGCATCACATCCCCAAACTTTAAGAAACGACAACTTTAGCTTCTTGCCAAACCACAGTTCATATGGCATCGTCTCAACGGACTTTGATGGTGCCCTATTTAAAGTGAATGCAGTTGTCTCTAATGCATAACCCCAAAACGATAGTGGCAAATCAGCAAGAGACATCATAGAACGCACCATATCTGATAAGGTTCGATTACGATGTTCGGACACACCATTACGCTGTGGTGTTCCGGGCGGTGTCAACTGTGAAACAATTCCACACTGTCTTAAGTGACTGCCAAACTCATAACTCAGATATTCACCTCCTCGATCAGATCGCAGGAACTTAATCTTCTTGTTACGATGATTCTCAACTTCACTCTGAAATTGCTTGAACTTTTCAAACGTTTGAGACTTGTGTTTCATTAAGTAAATATACCCATATCTACTTAATTCCTCAGTGAAGGTGAGAAAATAACGATATCCACCACGCGGTGTAACATTCATTGGACCGCACACATCAGTGTGTATGATTTCCAATAAGTCACTCGCCCGTTCCATTGTTCCAGAGAACGGCGTTTTAGTAATCTTGCCCATGAGGCATGGTTCACATGTGTCAAGTGATTCAAAATCAAGTGACTCCAAAAGTCCATCAACATGGAGCTTCCTCATGTGTTTTACACCAATATGACCTAAACGGCAGTGCCACAAGAAAGTGGTACTATCATTATCAATTCTACATCTTTTGGCATCAATGTTATGAACATGTGTGTCATCACTATAAAGATTCAATATGAATAAACCCCTAACATTGGGTGCATGACCATAAAAGATATTACTCATATAAATAGAACAACATTTATTCTCTGATTTAAATGAGTAACCATCTCGCAATAAACAAGATCCAGATATAATGTTCATGCTTAACGCAGGCACTAAATAACAATTATTCAGGTTCATCACTAATCCCGATGGTAATCGAAGAGAGAGCGTGCCGACGGCGATCACATCAACCTTGGAACCATTTCCCACGCACTTCATCACTTCGTCCTTTGCCAGACTTCATTTATTCCGTAGTTCCTGCTTTGAGTTGCAAATGTGAGCAACCGAACCGGTATCAAATACCCAGGCACTACTACGAGAGCTAGTAAGGTACACATCAATAACATGTATATCATATATACCTTGTTTGTCGTTGGCCACCTTCTTGTCAGCCAGGTACTTGGGGCAGTTCCGCTTCCAGTGACTAGTTCCTTTGCAATGAAAGCACTCAGTTTCTGGCTTGGGTCCATGCTTGGGCTTCTTTGCAGGAGTAGCAACTTCTTTGCCATCCTTCTTGGTTTTACCCTTCTTGCCCTTGCCCTTGACTTTGCCATTTTTCTTGAAACTAGTGGTTTTATTGACCATCAACACTTGATGTTCTTTCTGGATTTCAGACTCAGCGACTTTTAGCATCGCAAACAGCTCGGCGACTAACTTGTTCATCCCGTGCATGTTATAGTTCATCACAAAGCTCTTGTAGCTTGGTGGCAGTGATTGAAGAACTCTGTCAGTGATCGCCTCTGGTGGATGGGCAATTCCCAACTCCGCTAGACGAGTTGAATACCCAGACATTCTGAGTATATGTTCACTGATAGACCCGTTCTCCTCCATCTTGCAAGCATAGAACTTAACGGAGGTTTCATACCTCTCGATCCGGGCGTTCTTCTGAAAGATAAACTTAAACTCCTCGAACATCTCATATGCTCCATGATGTTCAAAACGTCTTTGAAGTCCCGGTTCTAAGCCATACAATATTGCACACTAAACTATTGAGTAATCTCCAGTACGTGCCTCCCAAGCGTTCTTAACGTCTTCGGAGGTCATGTCTTCTAGTTGGTCACCAAGCGGTGCATCAAGGACATATGATTTCTGGGAAGCCGTGAGGATAATCCTCAGATTACGGGCCCAGTCAACAAAGTTACTTCCATCATCTTTCAGTTTAGCTTTCTCTAGGAACGCATTAAAATTCAGGGGTGCTACTGCGCGAGCCATTGATCTACAACATAAATATGAAAAGTTCACTTAGACTATTGTTCAAGATAATGAGTTTAGTTAATCAAATTACTAAAGTTCCCACTCAAATTGACATCCCTCGGGTCATGTGAGTGTCACATGATCCAAATCCACCAACTCAAGTCCGATCATCAAGTGAGTTGAGGTGGCTTCAATGGTGAACATCAATATGTTGATCATATCTACTATATGACTCATGTTTGACCTTTCTGTCTCTTGTGTTCCGAGGCCATGTCTGTACATGCTAGGCTCGTCAAGTTTAACCCGAGTGTTCTGCGCATGCAACACTGGCTTGCACCCGTTGTATGTGAACGTAGAGTCTATCACACCCGATCATCACGTGGTGTCTCAACACGACGAACTTTCGCAATGGTGCACACTCGGGGAGAACACAATTTTATCTTGAAATTTAAGTGAGGGATCACCTTATAATGCTACTGTCGTACTAAGAATAACAAGGTGCATAAAAGGATTAACATCACATGCAATTCATAAGTGACATGATATGGCCATGAACTTGTGCTTTAGATCTCCATCTTGAAAGCACCGGCATGATCTTCATCGTCACCGGCACGACACCATGATCTCCATCAACGTGTTGCCATCGAGGTTGTCACGCCCTGCATGCTTCTACTACTATTGCTACCGTTTAGCGATAAAGTAAAGCATTACATAGCGCTTAATGATTGACACGCAGGTCATACAATAATTAAAGACAATCCTATGGCTCCTGCCGGTTGCCGTACTCATCGACATGCAAGTCGTGAAATTCTATACATCACATGATCATCTCATACATCACATATATCACATCATGTAATTGGCCATATAACATCACAACATACCCTGCAAAAACAAGTTAGACGTCCTCTAATTGTTGTTGCATGTTTTACGTGGCTACTACGGGTTTCTAGCAAGAACAATTCTCACCTACGCATAAACCACAATGGTGATACATAATTTGCTTTTCAACCTTCTCAAGGACCGCCTTTGTTGAATCCGATCCAACTAAAGTGAGAGAAACTGCCACCTGCAAGCCATCTAGGCAACAAGCTGCGTCGAGGGAACCGGTCTCTTGTAAGCATACGAGTAATGTTGGTCCGAGCCACTTCATCTCACAACACCACTGAACCAAAATCCGACCAAGGGAGGAAGCAATCTAAGCATCAACGCCCACAAACCTTTTGTGTTCTACTCGAGATCTCATCTACACATAGACCTAGCTCATGATGCCACTGTTGGGGAACGTTGCATGGGAAACAAAAAATTTCCTACGCACACGAAGATCTATCCATGGTGATGAGCATCTACGAGAGGGAGAGTGGATCTACATACCCTTGTAGATCGCTAAGCGGGAAGCGTTAAGAAACGCGGTTGGTGTAGTCGAACATCTTCGCGATCCAAATCGCCGTGTGTCCGGCGATCCAATCACGATCCGTCCCGCGATCCAATCATGATCCGTCCCGTGATCCCATCACGATCTGTCCTGCGATCCGATCACGATCCGTCCCACGAACTTGATCGCGATCCGTCTCACGAACTTGATCATGATCCTTCCGATCTAGCACCTAACGGACGGCACCTCCGCGTTCAACACACGTACAGCTTGATGACGATCTCCACCGTCTTGATCCAGCAAGAAGGAGTGGAGAGGAACAAGAGTTCTCCGGCAGCCTGACGGTGCTCCGGCGATGGTGGTGGAGCAATTCCGGCAGGGCTTCGCCTAAGCGCTGCAGAAAACCGATCTAGAGGAGAAACTATGCACTGGAGGAACGGGTAGCAAGTGGCTGAAAATCTAGTCCAAAAACCCTCAATACCACCAGTATATATAGGAGGAGAGGAGGAGAGGAGGCACCTTGGCATCCAAGCCTCCTATGCTTCGGCCGAACTAGGAGAGGAGGAGTCCACCTCCTCCACTCCTGGTAGGATTAGGATTCATCCTTTTTTTTCCTTTTTGCCTTTTCCACCTTTTCCTTTTGGGTTTTCTTCTCCAGCCACATGGGCCTTGTGTGGGAGTTTCCACCAGCCCACTAAGGGCTGATATTCACTCTCCCACGGCCCATGAAGCCTCCTGGGTCGAAATACCCCTCTCGGAGGTCTCCCGGTACACTACCGGCACTCCCGGTACACTACTGATAAGCCCGGAACTTTTCCAGCGACCAAAACAGGACTTCCTATATATGAAACTTTACCTCTGGAGCATTCCGGAGCTCCTCGTGACGTCTAGGATCTCATCCGAGACTCCGAACAAACTTCGGTCACCACCATACATAACTCTATACTACTGAAACGTCACCAAACCTTAAGTGTGCAGACCCTACGGGTTCGAGAACTATGTAGACATGACCGAGACACCTCTATGGTCAATAACCAATGGCGGGACCTGGATGTCCACATTGGTTCCTACATATTCTACGAAGATCTTTATCGATCGAACCTCTATGTCAACGATTCAGTTAATCCCGTATGATGTCCCCTTTGTTCTTCGGTATGTTACTTGCCCGAGATTCGATCGTCGGTATCTCCATACCTAGTTCAACCTCGTTACTAGCAAGTCTCTTTAATCGTTCCATAATACAAGATCCTATGACCAACACTTAGTCACATTGCTTGCAAGGCTTATTGTGATGTTGTATTACCGAGTGGGCCCTGAGATACCTCTTCGTCACATGGAGTAACAAATCCCAGTCTTGATCCATGCCAACTCAACAGACACCCTCGGAGACACCTGTAGAGCACCTTTATAGTCACCCAGTTACGTTGCGACATTTGATACACACAAGGTACTCCTCTGATATATGTGAGTTGCATGATATCATGGTCATAGGAACATATACTTTGACATGCAGAAAACAGTAGCAATAAATTGACATGATCATAAGCTATGTTTGTAGTTTGGGTCTTGTCCATCACATCATTCTCCTAATGATGTGATCCCGTTATCAAATGACATCTCATGTCCATGGCTAGGAAACCTTAACCATTTTTCAATCAATGAGCTAGTTCACTAGAGGCATACTAGGGACATTGTGTTTGTCTATGTATCCACACATGTATCCATGTTTCCAATTAATACAATTATAGCATGGATAATAAACGATTATCATGAACAAGGAAATACAATAATAAACACTTTATTTATTGCCTCTAGGGCATATTTCCAACACGCATATCATGTGAACAAAACAAAAATCGAGGTATACCAATAATTGTTGAAGAATAAATATGGGCATCCCCAAGCTTAGATGCTTGAGTATCCTTGAAATATTTACTTGGGGTGCCTTGGGAATCCCCAATCTTGAACTCTCGTCTCTCTATATTCTTCTTATATCGATACCTCCTCGATCTTCGAACACTTTATTCACACAAAACTTAACAAAACCCTCGTGAGATCCATCAGTATAATAAAGCAAATTCCTACTTTAAGTACTGTTGTGAACTCATTCCAAATTCATATTAGCATTATATCTACTGTAGTCCAACTTCACCATGGTTCATACCCCCCGATACAACCCATAGATTTATCAAAATAAGAGAACAATGCATAGAAAACAGAATCTGTCAAAATCAGGACAGTCTGTAGTAATCTGGAAACTTCGTATACTTCTGTAACTCACAAAATTTTGAAACTTTAGGAAAAATTAAAAAAATAGAAGTACTGTGTAAAAATTCAGAAACTTTTGATGTTCCAGTAAAAAATGTAAATTCACGCACTACATCCAAAGTTTCTGTTTTTGCACTTCACACACCAAACAAGCAATCTAATCATCCTAAAAGCAAATCTTGGCACATTATTTTTATAATACAATGGATATATACAAGGGGATAATTATTTTTCATAATCTTCCATGAAACTAAAGTGTTTCCATGAGCATGAACACAAGTGTTCAAGGTCGACCCTCACTTCTCCAATGCACAACCTTCCAATCACTTCTCTTTCTAAAAAACTTCTTAGGATTAAGAGGCAAGTAACACTTTTTTTGTTTGTTTCACCCACAACTAAATAAAGCAAAAAGGGAAAACAAAATCTATAAAGTGAAGAAAGCAAACAAGCACACACGAGAATATCAACCCCACGCTATTGCTCCCCGGCAACGGCGCCAGAAAAGAGCTTAATAAGCCCCAAGTGCAAGGAATCATCGTAGAAATTACAAAAGGTGGAAGTGATAAGTATGGAGTGTCGAACCCAAAAGGAGCTAAAGGTAAGATCAATATTTTCTCAAGTCGTATCTGCCATTGATACGACTCTACGTACACCAAATGTTTGCTTTCATCTAGAAACGAGAAATAAAACAACATTGTGGGTATGAACAGGATAGCTTTGCATGATAATGGAGAACTAAAATATAAAAATAGGTGATGTTATCATAATATTACAATATATTACAAATAACGAGTGTGGAATAATGATGGGTCGGTGTGCGGAATTATCCTAGGCAATTGTTAACAAGATCAGAAATCATTATTGCATTTTTATATGAGGGAGAGGCATATGCTAACATACTTTCTCTACTTGGCTCATATGCACTTATGATTGGAACTCTAGCAAGCATCCGCAACTACTAAAGATCATTAAGGTAAAACCCAACCATAGCATTAAAGCATCAAGTCCCCTTTATCCCATACGCAACAACCCCTTTACTTGGGCTTGTGCTTCTATCACTCAAGCAACCCACTATAAGTGAATCATGAACGTATTGCAACATTCTATAGAGGGAATCCTTCACGTGTGCGTGGAAGGCACCATGGGACAGCACCAAAATAAACATACAACTCAAACCAATCTAGATCATCAATCAACCCAAAGGACATAAGAAATCTACTCAAAACATCATAGGACGGCAACACATCATTGGATCATAATATGTGGCATAAAGCACCATGTTCAAGTAGGGGATTACAGTGGGGTGCGAGAGAGTGGACCGCTAAAAGGAGATGAGGATGGTGATGAAGAAGGTGATGTTGATGAAGACGATCACCGTGGCGATGGTTCCCCCGGTGGTACTCCGGCACCACCAGGAGAGAGGGGGAGAGGGTCTCCCCTTGTGCTTCCTCCTCCATGGCCTCCCCCTCGGTGGGGAGAGGTTCTCCCTCTAGTCCTTGGCCTCCATGGTGTTGATGGCCCCTTCGGGATGATGAAGATGGCCTCCGGTGATGGTGGCCCCCTCCAGCAGGGTGCCGGAGAGGGCCAAGATTGGTTTTTCATAGCTCTAGAGGTTTGAGGCAGCGGAACTCCCGATCTAGGTTTATTTTTGGAGGTTTCCACATTTATAGGAATTTTTGGCGTCGATCTCATGTCAAGGGGGGCACGAGGCGGTGGCAAGACTGCTAGGCACGCCCCCTGGCCGCGCCTGGCAGGCTTGCCGCCTCCTCATGGCTCTTCTGGCCCAGATCCAATGCTTTGGGGGTCTCTTTTGGTTCACAAAAAATCGTACTAATTTTTCATCCCATTCCGAGAACTTTTATTTCTGCACAAAAAATGACACCATGGTAGTTCTACTGAAAACAACGTTAGTCCGGGTTAGTTCTAATAAAATCATACAAAAATCATATAGAATTATTGTAAAAATGGCATGAATACTTCATAAATTATAGATACATTGGACACGTATCACGCATACATCAACATGTATCAGTTCCAATAAGTCACTTTCCCGCTCCATCAAACCAGAAAACGGGGTCTTAGTCATCTTGCCCAAGAGGCATGGTCCGCATGTCTCAACCGATTCGAAATCGAGTGAGTCCAAAGATCCATTGGTATGGAGTTTCTTCATGTGCTTTACACCAATATGACCTTTAGCGGCAGTGCAAGAAGTATGTGGTACTATCATTATTAACTTTGCATCTTTGGGCATCAATATTATGAACATGTGTATTACTACGATCGAGATTCAATAAACCATTCTCCTTAGGTGCATGACCATTGAAGGTATTATTCATGTAAATAGAACAACCATTATTCTCTTAAATGAATAACCGTTTTGCATTAAACACGATCTAATCACGTCCATGCTCAACGCAAACACCAAATAATATTTATTTAGGTTCATCACTAATCCTGAAGATAGAGAGAGCGTGTGATGGTGATCACATCAACCTTGGAAACACTTCCAACACACATCGTCACCTCGCCCTTAGCTAGTCTTCGTTTATTTCGTAGCTTTTATTTCGAGTCACCAACATTTAGCAACTAAACCGGTATCTAATACCCAGGTTCTACTAGGAGTACTAGTAAGCTACACATTGATAACACGTATATCAAAAATACTTTTGTTGACATTGCCAGCCTTCTTATCTACCACGTATCTAAGGTTGTTCCGGTTCAGCGACTGTTCTCCTCATAATAGAAGCACTCAATCTTGGGTTTGGGTTCAACCTTGGGTTTCTTCATTGGAGCAGCAACTGGCTTGTCATTCTTGAAGTTTTCCCTTCTTGCCCTTGCCCTTCTTGAAACTAGTGGTTTTACTAACCATCAACACTTGACGCTCCTTCTTGATTTCTACCTTCATGGTGTCAATCATCACGAATAGCTTAGGGATCATCTTTTCCATACCTGGCATGTTTATAGTTCATCATGAAGCTCTAGTAGCTTGGTGGCAGTGACTTGGAGAACTATATCAATCACTATCTTATCTGGAAGATCAAATCCCACTCGATTCAAGCGATTGTAGCACCCAGACAATCTAAGCACATGCTCACTAATTGACATATTCTCCTTCATCTTGTAGGCAAAGAATCTTGTTTGAGGTCTCATACCTCTCAACACAGGCACAAGCCTAAAATGTCAATTCTAGCTCTTGGAATGCCTCATATGCTTCGTGACATTCAAAACGTATTTGAAGCCTGAATTCTAAGTCGTAATGCAAGACACACTAAACTATCAAGTAGTCATCAGGACGTGCCTGTCAGATGTTCACAACATCCACATACGATGATAGAGGGGGTGGCGCACCGAGCGGTGCATCAAGGACATGAGCCTTCTCTGCAGCAATGACGACAATCCTCAGTTTACGAACCCAGTCCACATAATTGCTACCATCATCTTTCAACTCTATTTTCTCTAGGAACGTATCAAAAAACACAGGGGAGTTACATGCAACTTCTTGAGCTTGCGTTGGTTTTCCCTTGAAGAGGAAAGGGTGATGTAGCAAAGTAGATAAGTATTTTCCTTAGTTGTTGAGAACCAAGGTATCAATCAAGTAGGAGATACAAGCAAGTACCCAATCTTCGCACCTATACAAACAATCAAACACTTACACCCAACGCTATAAAGGGGTTGTCAATCCCTTCCTGGTTATTTGCAAGGATGAGATCTGATAGAAATAGAGATAGGAGATTACTAAAACGAAAAGTAAAAAGATTGCAGCAAAGTATTTTTGGTATTTTTGATTTATAGATCTGAAAATATAATATGGAAAGTAGGCCCGGGGGCCATAGGTTTCACTAGAGGCTTCTCTCATGAAGGAAAATAATACGGTGGGTGAACAAATTACTATTGAGCAATTTATAGAAAAGCGAATAATTATGAAGATATCCAAGGCAATGATTATGCATATAGGCATCACGTCCGTGTCAAGTAGACCGGAACGATTTTGCATCTACTACTATTACTCCACACATCGACCAACTCCTGCACGCATCTAGAGTATTACGTTCATGAAGAACAGAGTAACGCATTAGGTAAGATAACATGATGTAGAGGGATAAACTCAAGCAATATGATGAAAACCCCATCTTTTTACCCTTGATGGCAACAATACAATACGTGCCTCGCTACCCCTGCTATGTCACTGGGTCAGGACACCGCAAGTTTGAACCCAAAACTAAGCACTTCTCCCATTGCAAGAATTACCAATCTAGTTGGCCAAACCAAACCAATAACTCGAAGATACTTGAAAATATATGAAATCATGCATATAAGAATTCAGAAAAGACTTGATACGTATCCAACGTATCTATAATTTATGAATTATTCATGCCATGTTTACAATAATTCTATATGATTTTGGTATGATTTTATTGGAACTAACCCAGACTGACGTTGTTTTTAGCAGAACTCCCATGGTGGTGTTTTTGTGCAGAAAGAAAAGTTCTCGGAATGAGCTGAAAATTTACGGAGAATATTTTTGGAAAATATAAAAAATACTAGAGCGAAGAGTCACTAGAGAGGAAGGCCGAGGAAGCCACAAGGGTGTGACCCCCCTTGGGCACGTCCCCCTGGCTTGTGACTTCCTCGGGAACCTTCTGGACGTGGGACAGACACCAAAAATTCCTATAAATACTAAGACACCTAGAAAGAAACCTAGATCGGGAGTTCCGCCACCGCAAGCCTCTAGAGCCACGAAAAACCAATCGGGAGCCCATTCCGGCACCCTGCCGGAGGGGGGAAACCGTCACCGGAGACCATCTTCATCATCCCGACGCTCTCCATGACGAGGAGGGAGTAGTTCACCCTTGGAGCTAAGGGTATGTACCAGTAGCTATGTGTTTGATATCTCCCTCGCGTGTTCTTGAGATGACACGATCTTGATGTACCGAGAGCTTTATTGATATATATGAATCATATGGAGTTTTTCCCTCTCTATCTTGTTGTGATGAATTGAGTTTTCCCTTTGAAGTTTTCTTATCGGATTGAGTCTTTAAGGATTTGAGAACACTTGATGTATGTCTTGTGATGGGATATCCGTGGTGACAATGGGATGTCCTATTGATCCTCTTGATGTATGTTTTGGTGATCAACTTGTGGGTTCTGTGACCTTGGGGGTCTATGCATAGGGGTTGGCACACGTTTTTGTCTTGACTTTTCGGTAGAAACTTTGGGGCACTCTTTGAAGTTCTTTGTGTTGGATTGAACATGATGAATCTGAAATTATGTGATGAATATTGTATAATCAAGCCCATGGGTACTTGTGATGACATTGGAGTATCTAGGTGACATTAGGGTTTTGGTTGATGTGTATCTTAAGGTGTTATTTTAGTACGAACTCTAGGGATGTTCGTGACACTTATAGGGATAGCTCATAAGATTGATTGGAAAAGATAACTTTGAGGTGGTTTCGTACCCTACAACAATTTCTTCGTTATTTATCCACTATTTGTGACTTTGGAGTGAACTCTTTGTCGCACGAGAGGTATTTACATATGATTCAACTATTTTAGTATTGCTGAGAGAAATTGCACTAGTGAAAGTATGGACCCTAGGCCTTGTTTCCAAGCATTTATACAACGTTTTGCTCATTGTTTAATATTTGTGACCTTGCTGTTTTTATATTTTCAGATTACAAAAACCTATATCTACCATCCATATTGCACTTGTATCACCATCTCTTCGCCGGACTAGTGCACCTATACAATTTACCATTGTATTGGGTGTGTTGGGGACACAAGAGACACTTTGTTATTTGGTCGCAGGGTTGTTTGAGAGAGACCATCTTAATCCTACGCCTTCCACAGATTGATAAACCTTAGGTCATCCACTTGAGGGAAAATTGCCACTGTCCTACAAAACTCTGCGCTTGGAGGTCCAACACGAGTCTACAAGAAGAAGGTTGTGTAGTAGACATCAAGCTATTTTCTGGCGCCGTTGCTGGGCAGGTGAGTGCTTGAAGGTATATCTTTAGATCTTACAATTGAATCTTTTAGTTTCTTGTTTTTCACTAGTTTGGTTTTATATATAAAAAAACTACAAAAAATGGAATTGAGGTTGCCTCATATGCTTCATCTTTTTAATGTCTTTCGTGAAAATGATGGAAAGGAAAATTGTGCTCAAGTGTTAGAATAAGAAGTTATTAAAATGTTTGGCACTAAATATTTGAATGATGAGCATTATTTTGTTGAGTTTGCTCCCACTATTTTGAATGAGAAGAAAATTGCTAATGTGGAGAGTGACAAATTTTCTATGCTTGTGCATAATCAAAATAATGATTTATGTGCTGGTTATATTGTGGAATTTATTCATGATGCTACTTAAAATTATTATGAGGGAGGAACATATGCTTGTAGGAATTGCAATAATATCACGTTTCCTCTCTATGTGTTCAAAGTTTTGAAGTTATGCTTGTTTTGCCTTCCTATGCTAGATGATTCTTGTTCCAATAATTTGTTTGCTCACAAAATCCCTATAAATATTAAGTGGGTTATACTTAAATGTGATTTTCATGATATTCATGATGCTCTTTTGCATGTTCCAATTACTATTTCGATGTGAGCATCATTGAAATCATCATGCCTAGCTAAAAGGCATTAAAGAAAAGCGCTTGTTGGGAGACAACCCAACACTTTTAATTTATTCTTTTGTGTGTTAACATGATTAAGATACTGTATTAATCATGTTTTGTGTCTTTTATTTCAATAAAGTGCCAAGTAAAGCCTTTGGGATAGTGTGGATACTTGCTTGTTTGATTCTGTGCAAAAACAGAAAGTTTTGCGTCCAGTATATGAATTATATGATTTTACTGGAGCATCAAAAAATTCTTAAATTTTTACACAAAGTTTATATGTAAATTCCTTGAGTTTCAATAATTGTTCAGAATTTTTAGAGTCAGGTAAGTATGGTGATCATTCAGATCTTTATAGACTGTTCTGTTTTTGACAGATTCTGTTTTGCATGCATAGTTTGCTTGTTTCAAGTGTTCCTATAGCTTGTATTGATTAATATAAATTGTGGGAATGATTTAATACAGTATGTATCATGTGGGAACAATTATTAATCTTTTCTTGTTAGTACCTAAGTGAATGATTTATCTTTACTACACTAACCCTTCTCACGAAGTTCCATTAAGTTTTGTGTGATTGAAGTTTTCAAGTTTTGGGTGAGACACCGATATGAGGAGAATAAGGAGTGACAAGAACCTAATATTGGGGATTCCCAAGGCATCCCAAGGTAATATTCAAGGAAGACTCAAGCGTCTAAGCTTGGGGATGCCTCGGAAGGCATCCCCTCTTTTTCGTCTTCAACACTATCAGTATATCTTACTTGGAGCTATACTTTTATTCGTCAAATAATTTGAGTTCTACTTGGATCATAATTTGTTTTTGTTTTTATATGTTAGCTGTTATTTATAATCTTGTGTTTCAATAAAAAGTTCCAAGAATTGCCTTAGGATGCTTGCATTGCATGTTTTGATGTGTGCTGTGTGAAAACAGAAACTTTGTCTGTAGTGTTTGAATTTTCATATTTTAATGGAACGTTTAAGTTTATGAATTTTGTACATAGTGTTTTCATATCAATTTATATTATTTCCTAAAATTTCATAATGTTTTTGAGTTACATAAGTACACTGTTTTCATAAATTGCTACAGACTGTTCTATTTGGGCAGATTGCTGTAATAGTTTTGTTATCTACTTATCCTATAGTTTCCGTAGCCTATATTGGTAGATATAAATTGTGGAAACGATAGTATACGGTACCTAATGTTTGAAAATTATTATGAAACTTGTCTTGGAATTACATGAAGTGTTGATTTATTCTTATGTGTACTAACCTATCTCACGAGTTTTTTTCAAGTTTTGTGTGGAATATGTTACTGAGAATAGGTGAAACCGGGATATGAGACGATTGAACGAGATACAAAAGCTCAAGCTTGGGGATGCCCAAGGCACCCGAAGTAAATATTTCAATAACTCTCAAGCATCTAAGCTTGGGGATGCTACGCATCACACATCTCTTCATCAACAATTTTCGGTTAGCCTATGTTAAGCCTAATTTTTTATTCGTTCACATGATATGTGCTATTCTTGGAGTGCTATTTTTGTTTTGCTTGCTGTTTAAATAAAATACTCAGATCTTAAAATCTTTATTGAGAGATATAGAGAAAGTCCTCACATAGCTACTTAATTGTTTGACTACTCATTGATCTTCACTTATATGTTTTGGAGTAGTTTTGTCTTTTGCTCTAGTGCTTCACTTATATCTTTGTAGAGCATGGCAGTGGTTTCATTTTATAGAAATTGTTGAACTCTCATGCTTCAGTTATATTATTTTTAGAGTCTCTAAAACAGCATGGTAATTTTCTTAGGTTATAAATAGTCCTAATATAATGGGCATCCTAGAGGGATATAATAAAAACATTCATATGAAGTGCACTGAATATCATGAGAAATTTGATTCCTTGCATAAAGTTTTGAGATATAAAGATGGTGATATTAAAGTCATGCTAGTGAGTAGTTGTGAATTGGAAGAGATACTTGTGTTGAATTTTGTGATTCCCGTAGCATGCACGTATGGTGAACCGTTATGTAACGAAGTCGGAGCATGATTTGCTTATTGATTGTCATCCTTTGTGTGAGGGCCGAGAGCGCGCGATGGTTAACTCCTACCAACCTCTACCCTAAGAGCATGAGTCTAATACTTTCCTTTGATAACTAATAGACTTTTGCAATAAGTATGTGAGTTCTTTATGATTAATGTGAGTCCATGGATTATACGCACTCTCACCCTTCCACTTTTTCTAGCCTCTCTAGTACCGCGCAAATTTCGCCGGTGCATTAAACCGGCCATATATCCTTCCTCAAAACAGACACCATACCTACCTATTATGGCATTTCCATAGCCATTTCGAGATATATTGCCATGCAACTTCCACCATTCCATTTATTATGACACGCATCATCATTGTCATATTGCTTTGCATGATCGTAAGTAGCTAGCATGATGTTTTCATGCTTGTCCATTTTCTGATGTCATTTGCTATGCTAGATCATTGCACATCCCGGTACACCACCAGAGGCATTCATATAGAGTCATATTTTGAGTATCGAGTTGTAATTCTTGAGTTGTAAGTAAATAAAAGTGTGATGATCATCATTATTAGAGCATTGACCCATGTGAGGAAAGGATGATGGAAGCTAGGATTCCCTCACAAGTTGGGATGAGCCTCCGGGCTTTACAAAAAAATAAAAGAGGCCAGAGAAGCCCAAATAAAAAAAGGCCAAAGATGGCCACAAAAAAATGAAAAAAGGGGAAATAAAAATGATGAGAGAAAAGAGAGAAGGGGTAATGCTACTACCCTTTACCACACTTGTGCTTCAGAGTAGCACCATGTTTTTCATATAGAGAGTCTCCTATATTGTCACTTTCATATACTAGTGGGAATTTTTCATTATAGAACTTGGCTTGTATATTCCAATGATGGGCTTCCTCAAATTGCCCTAGGTCTTCGTGAGCAAGCGAGTTGGATGCACACCCACTTAGTTTATTTTTGAGCTTTCATATACTTATAGCTCTAGTGCATCCATTGCATGGCAATTCCTACTCACTCACATTGATATCTATTAATGGTCATCTCCATAGCCCGTTGATACGCCTAGTTGACGTGAGACTATCTTCTCCTTTTCTTCACGACCTCCACCATATTCTATTCCACCTATAGTTCTATATCCATGGCTCACGCTCATGTATTGCGTAAGAGTTGAAAAGGTTTGAGAACATAAAAGGTGTGAAACAATTGCTTGACTTGTCGTCGGGGTTGTGCATGATATAAATACTTTGTGTGGGGAAGATGGAGCATAGCCAGACCATATGATTTTGTAGGGATAACTTTCTTTTGCCATGTTATTTTGAAGAGACACAATTGCTTTGTTAGAATGCTCGAAATATTACTATTTTTATGTCAACATTAAGCTTTTGTTTCGAGTCTTATGGATCTGAAAATTCTTGCCACAATAAGAATATTGCATTGATAAATATGTTAGGCAGCATTCACACTTCATAAATTATTATTTTTATCATTTACCTACTCGAGGACGAGCAGGAATTAAGCTTGGGGATGCTGATACGTCTCCAACGTATCCATAATTTATGAAGTATTCATGCCATGTTTACAATAATTCTATATGATTTTGGTATAATTTTATTGGAACTAACTCGGACTGACATTGTTTTCAGCAGAACTACCGTGGTGGTGTTTTTGTGCAGAAATAAAAGTTCTCAGAATGTGCTGAAAATTTACGGAAAATATTTTTGGAAAATATAAAAAATACTGGAGCGAAGAGTCACCGCTGAGGAAGATCGAGGAAGCCACAAGCCACACGGGCGCCCCCTAGGGCGCATCCCCCTGGCTTGTGACTTCCTCGAGAACCTTCTGGATGTGGGACCGACGCCAAAAATTCCTATAAATACTAAGACCCCCACAAAGAAACCTGGATCGGGAGTTCCGCCACCGCAAGCCTCCAGAGCCATGAAAAACCAATCAGGAGCCCGTTCCGGCACCCTGTCGGAGGGGGAAAACCATCACCGAGGCCATCTTCATCATCCCGACGCTCTCCATGACGACGAGGGAGTAGTTCACCCTCGGGGCTGAGGGTATGTACCAGTAGCTATGTGTTTGATCACTCTCTCTCGTGTTCTTGAGATGACACGATCTTGATGTACCGCGAGCTTTATTGATATAGATGAATCATATGGAGTTTTCCCCTCTCTACCTTTTTGTGATGAATTGAGTTTTCCCTTTGAAGTTTTCTGATCGGATTGAGTCTTTAAGTATTTGAGAACACTTGATGTATGTCTTGCGATGGGATATCCGTGGTGACAATGGGATGTTCTATTGATCCACTTGATGTATGTTTTGGTGATAAACTTGTGGGTTTTGTGACCTTGGGCATCTATGCATAGGGGTTGGCACACGTTTTTGTCTTGACTTTCAGATAGAAACTTTGGGGCACTCTTTGAAGTTCTTTGTGTTGGATTGAACATGATGAATCTGAAATTATGTGATGCATATCGTATAATCGAGCACATGGGTACTTGTGGTGACACTGGAGTATCTAGGTGACATTAGGGTTTTGGTTGATGTGTATCTTAAGGTGTTATTTTAGTACGAACTCTAGGGCTATTCGTGACACTTATAGGGGTAGCTCATAAGATTGATCGAAATAGATAACTTTGAGGTGGTTTCGTACCCTACAGTAATTTATTCGCTAATTCTCCACTATTTGTGACTTTGGAGTGAACTCTTTGTCGCACGAGAGGTATTTACATATGATTCAACTATGTTAGTATTGCTGAGAGAAATTGCACTAGTGAAATTATGGACCCTAGGCCTTGTTTCCCAGCATTTATACAATGTTTTGCTCGCTGTATACTATTTGTTACCTTGCTGTTTTTATATTTTCAGATTACAAAAACCTATATCTACCATCCATATTGCACTTGCATCATCATCTCTTCGCCGAACTAGTGCACCTATACAATTTATTATTGTATTGGGTGTGTTGGGGACACAAGAGACTCTTTGTTATTTGGTTGCAGGGTTGTTTGAGAGAGACCATCTTAATCCTACGCCTCCCACGGATTGATAAACCTTAGGTCATCCACTTGAGGGAAAATTTCCACTGTCCTACAAAACTCTACGCTTGGAGGCCCAACACGAGTCTACAAGAAGAAGGTTGTGTAGTAGACATCAAGACTCAAATAATATTCATGGATAATCTGAACATAAACCCATAATTCATCGGATCTCGACAAACACACCACAAAAGAGTATTACATCGGATCCCGAGGGCCACATATTTCACTAGAGGCTTCTCTCATGAAGGAAAATAATACTGTGGGTGAAAAAATTACTGTTGAGCAATTGATAGAAAAGCGAATAATTATGAAGATATGCAAGGTAATGATTATGCATATAGGCATCACGTCCATGTCAAGTAGACCGAAAGGATTCTGCATCTACTACTATTACCCCACACATCGATCGACTCCTGCCTGCATCTAGAGTATTAAGTTCATGAACAACAGAGTAACGCATTAGGTAAGATGACATGATGTAGAGGGATAAACTCAAGCAATATGACGAAAACCCCATCTTTTTACCCTTGATGGAAACAATACAATACGTGCCTCGCTACCCCTACTATGTCACTGGGTGAGGACACCGCAAGATTGAACCCAAAGCTAAGCACTTCTCACATTGCAAGAATTACCAATCTAGTTGGCCAAACCAAACCAATAACTCGAAGAGACTTGCAAATATATGAAATCATGCATATAAGAATTCAGAAAACACTCAAATAATATTCATGGATAATCTGAACATAAACCCACAATTCATTGGATCTCGACAAACACATTGCAAAAGAGTATTCCATCGGATAGATCTATCAAGATCATGAAGAACATGGTATCGAAGTACAAAGAGAGAGAAGAAGCCATCTAGCTACTAGTTATGGACCCGAAGGTCTGTGGTGAACTACTCACGCATCATCGGAGGGGCAATGGAGTTGATGTAGATGCCCTCCGTGATCGAATCCCCCTCCGGCACATTACCGAAAAAGGCTCCAAGATTGGATCTCTCGGGAACGGAGGCTTCTGATGGCGAAAAAGTATTTTCGTGACTCCCTTTAGTATTGGGGGAATATTTGGGAATTTATAGGCCGAAGAATAGGGTTAGGAGACCTGCGGGGGGGCACAAGCCTGCCACGCGCGACTAGGGGTGGTGGTCGCGCCTCCCTGGCTTGTGACCTCCTAGCAAGTCTCTTGCCTTCCCCTCCAAGTCTGGTAGATGTCTTCTGATCCAAGAAAAAGCATCGCGAAGATTTTATTTCGTTTGGACTCTGTTTAATATTCCCTATCTGTAATACTCAAAAACAAGAAAAAAACAAAAACTGACACTAAGCTCTAAATTAGTAGGTTAGTCCCAAAAATAATATAAAATAGCATATTAATGCATATAAAACATCCAAAACAGATAATATAATAGCATGGAACAATATAAAATTATAGATACATTGGAGACGTATCAAGCATCCCCAAGCTTAATTCCTGCTCGTCCTCGAGTAGGTAAATGATAAAAAAAAATTTGATGTGGAATGGTACCTAATATATTTATCCATGTAATATTATTTATTGTGGCATGAATGTTCAGATCCATACGACTCAAAACAAAAGCTTAATGTTGACATAAAAACAATAATATTTCAAGCATACGAACAAAGCAATTGTATCTCTTCAAAATATAATGGCAAAAGTAACTTATCCCTACAAAATCATATGGTCTGTCTATGCTCCATCTTCCCCACACAAAGTATTTATATCATGCACAACCCCAATGAAAAGTCAAGGAATTGTTTCACACCTTTTATGTTCTCAAACTTTTTGAACTTTCACGCAATACATGAGCGTGAGCCATGGATATAGCACTATAGGTGTAATAGAATATGGTGGAGGTTGTGAAGAAAAAGGAGAAGATAGTCTCACATCAACTAGGCATATCAACGGGCTATGTAGATGCCCATTAATAGATATCAATGTGAGTGAGTAGGGATTGCCATGCAACGGATGCACTAGAGCTATAAGTGTATGAAAGCTCAAAAAGAAACTAAGTGGGTGTGCATCGAACTTGCTTGCTCATGAAGACCTAGGGCAATTTGAGGAAGCCCATCATTGGAATATACACTCCAATTTATATAATGAAAAATTCCCACTAGTATATGAAAGTGACAAAATAGGAGACTCTCTATCACGAAGATCATGGTGCTTCTTTGAAGCACAAGTGTGAAAAAAAGATAGTAGCATTGCCCCTTCTCTCTTTTTTATTATTTTTATTTTGGTGGGCATCTATGGCCTCTATTTTTTTATTTGGGCTTCGCTGGCCTCCTTTATTTTTCATAAAGTCCAAAGTCTCATCCCAACTTGTGAGGGAATCATAGCTTTCATCATCCTTTCCTCACATGGGACAATGCTCTAATAATGATGGTCATCACACTTTTTTACTTACAACTCAAGAATTACAACTCGATATCTAGAACAAAATATGACTTTATATGAATGCCTCCGGAGGTGTACCGGGATGTGCAATGATATAGCATAGCAAATGACATCAAAAATGGACAAGCCATGAAAACATCATGCTAGCTATCTTATGATCATGCAAAGCAATATGAAAATGATGGTGCGTGTCATAATAAATGGAATTGTGGAAGTTGCATGGCAATATATCTCGAAATGGCTATGGAAATGCCATAATAGGTAGGTATGGTGGATGTTTTGAGGAAGGATATATGGCGGGTTTAATGCACCGGCAAAATTTGCGCAGTACTAGAGAGGCTAGAAAAAGTGGAAGGGTGAGAGTGCGTATAATCCATGGACTCACATTAGTCATAAAGAACTCACATACTTATTGCAAAAGTCTATTAGTCATCGAAGTAAAGTATTGGACGCATGTACCTAGGGGAGAGGTTGGTAGGAGTAAACCATCGCGTGCTCCCGACCCTCACACAAAGGCTGACAATCAATAAACAAATCATGCTCCGACTTCCTTACATAACGGTTCACCATACGTGCATGCTAAGGAAATCACAAACCTTTACACAAGTATTTTTACCAATTCACAATTACTTCCTAACTTGACTCTTAATATTACCATCTTTATATCTCAAAACTTTATGCAAGGAATCAAACTCCTCATAACACTCAATGCACTTTATATGAAAGTTTTTATTATATCACTCTTGGATGCCTATTATATTAGGACTAAATTCATAACCTAAACCAATTACCATGCTATTTAAAGACTCTCAAAATAATATAAGTTAGGTACTAGAGTTCAATTATTTCTATAAAACAAAACTCCATCGTGCTCTAAAAAGATATAAGTGAAGCATTAGAGCAACATTGCCTAGCTCAAAAGATATAAGTGAAGCACAAAGAGTATTCTAATAAATTCACGATTCATGCATTTCTCTCTCAAAGTATGTGTGCAGCAAGGATGATTGTGGAAAATTAAAAAGTGAAGAATCATATCATACAAGACGCTCCAAGCAAAACACATATCATGTGGTGAATAAAAATATAGCCGCAAGTAAATTTACCGACGGATTGAAGACCAACGAGGGGCTGCCTTCCGGGGCATCCCCAATCTTAGGCTCTTTGGTATCCTTGAATATGTATTGGGGTTCCTTGGGCATTCTCAATCTTAGTCTCTTGCCACTCCTTATTCCATAGCCCATCAAATATTTACCCAAAACTTGAAAACTTCACAACACAAAACTCAATAGAAAACTCGTGAGATCCGTTAGTATAAGAAAAATAAATCACCACTTTAGGTACTGTTGTAAACTCATTATTTATTTATATTGGTGTAATATATACTGTATTCTAACTTCTCCATGGTTCATACCCAATGATACAACCCATAGATTCATCAAAATAGGCAAACAACTCAAAGAAAACAAAATCTGCCAAAAACAGAACAGTTTGAAGCAATCTGGAAACTTCAAATACTTATGTAACTCCAACAATTCTGAAAAAATAGGAAAACCTGGTAAATTTGTATATCAAACTCGTGTAAAAATTTCAGACTCATTCGATGCTCCGATAAATTTATAAATTCCTGGACTGGGCGCAGAAGTTTCTGTTTTTCAGCAAGATCAAATCAACAATCACCATAAACCATCCCAAAGGTCTTACTTGGCTCAAAAATTAATTAAAACACCAAAAGACAATTACTACAGAGGTAATAATGTCTAAAACACTCAAAAACATAAGCAAAAAAATAGAACATCAAAATAAAATTGGGATGCCTCCCAACAAGCGTTATTGTTTAACGCCCCTAGCTAGGCATAACGCAATAGATCTAGGTATTGTCATCTTTGGTATGCAATCCGTTCTCATAACCTCGATCATCACCATAGATATCATCATATAAAACGTGTATCTTATTTTTAACGGGTTCCCTGATTTTTTCTTCTAACCATTCATCATTTAATCCTACATAAATGCCTCTAACGATCCAACCAAATTCATCATAAGTTTCAAGGTAAATGGTTTGGGTAATTTCGGAATAGGGAACCCTTCTTCTAAGATTATTGATGTCTACTACACAACCTTCTTCTTGTAGACTCGTGTTGGGCCTCCAAGCGCAGAGTTTTGTAGGAAAGTAGCAATTTTTCCTCAAGTGGATGACCTAAGGTTTACCAATCCGTGGGAGGCGTAGGTTGAAGATGGTCTCTCTCGAACAACCCTGCAACCAAATAACAAAGAGTCTCTTGTGTCCCCAACACACCCAATACAATGGTAAATTGTATAGGTGCACTAGTTCGACGAAGAGATGGTGATACAAGTGTAATATGGATGGTAGATATAGGTTTTTGTAATCTGAAAATATAAAAACAGCAAGGTAACAAATAGTAAACAGCGAGCAAAACGTTGTATAAATGCTTGGAAACAAGGCCTAGGGTCCATACTTTCACTAGTGCAATTTCTCTCAACTATATTGACATAGTTGAATCATATGTAAGTCCCTCTCATGTGACAAAGAGTTCACTCCAAAGTCACAAATAGCGGAGAACTAATGAAGAAATTATTGTAGGGTACGAAACCACCTCAAAGTTATCTTGTCTGATCAATCTTATGTGCTATCCCTATAAGTGTCACGGACAGCCCTAGAGTTCGTACTAAAATAACACCTTAAGATACACATCAACCAGAACCCTAATGTCACCTAGATACTCCAACGTTACCACAAGTATCCATGGGCTTGATTATACGATATGCATCACATAATTTCAGATTCATCATGTTCAATCCAACACAAAGAACGTCAAAGAGTGCCCCAAAGTTTCTACCGGAAAGTCAAGACAAAAACGGGTGTCAACCCCTATGCATAGATTCCTAAGGTCATGGAACCCGCAAGTTGATCACCACAACATACATCAAGTGGATCAATAGAACATCCCATTGTCACCACGGATATCCCATCACAAGACATACATAAAGTGTTCTCAAATCCTTAAAGACTCAATCTGATAAGAAAACTTCAAAGGGAAAAATCAATTCATCACAAGAAGATAGAGAGGGGAAACTCCATATGATTCATCTATATCAATAAAGCTCGCGGTACATCAAGATCGTGCCATCTCAAGAACACGAGAGAGAGAGAGAGATCAAACACATAGCTACTGGTACATACCCTCAGCCCCGAGGGTGAACTACTCCCTCCTCGTCATGGAGAGCGCCAGGATGATGAAGATGGCCTCCGGTGATGGTTTCCCCCTCCGACAGGGTGCCAGAACGGGATCCCGATTGGTTTTTCGTGGATCTGGAGGCTTGCGGCGGCGGAACTCACGATCTAGGATTCTTTTCAGAGGTTTCTATATTTATAGGATTTTTTGGCGCCAATCTCACGTCAAGGGGGGGGCACGAGGCGGTGACAAGCCTGCTAGGCGCGGCGAGGGGGTGGCCGCGCTTGGCGGGCTTGTGACCTCCTCATGGCTCTTCTGGCCTAATTCCAATGCTTCGGGGGTCTCTTTTGGTCCAGAAAAAATCATACTAAATTTTTAGCCCATTCCGAGAACTTTTATTTCTACACAAAAAATGACACCACGGTAGTTCTGCTGAAAACTGCGTCAGTCCGGGTTAGCTATAATAAAACCATACCAAAAACATATAGAATTATTGTAAACATGGCATGAATACTTCATAAATTATAGATACGTTGGAGACGTATCAATTATCATGGTAAGATTGATAACCCTAGACTCAAAGTTACACAAGGTTTCTTTATCATGTAGGATTTCTTTAATCGGGGGGCGCTCAATGTCCTTTTTATATAAAGCAAAAAAATTCCTAGCTTCTTGTATGATAAAATCGAATTCATGCATAAGGATGATAGTGTCAATCTTTTTGGCCTTAGGATGATTAATTTTGGGAAGTTCATAAAACAACTCTTGCAAAGCAGGATGAATGTGCACAAATTTTCTTTCCAAGTTTTCAACGAGCATGGCTATAGCATCTGCATAACAATTTGTGCTAAAAAGAATAGATTTCTTATTCATAGGCATTACTCTAGTACAATCAAAGAACTCTTGAATAACACTCTTCCCAATAACATTACCGTCTCCCACTTGAAAAGTTTTAACTTTATAATTAGGAGGAGGTTTAGATTCATGATCTAGAGAGCAAGATCCAATTTTTTTCTCAAGATTAGCACTATTAATACCCTCAAAATTTTCAACGATAATCTCCCCAGATTCAAACATGGTGGCAACGAATCGATCTAGCACGCAAGCAAACAAAAAGCAAACGAAAAGGCAAACGGAAGAATGGGAGAATAAAAAGGCAAATATTTTTGGTATTTTCTGTAAATCATTTTAGAAGTGGGGGAGAGGAAAACAAGATGCAAATGGCAAATAATGTAAATGCAAGAGATGAGATTGTGATGGCTACTTGGTAGGCTTGATGTAGATCTCCCCGGCAACGGCGCCAGAAATCCTTCTTGCTACTTCTTGAGCTTGCGTTGGTTTTCCCTTGAAGAGGAAAGGGTGATGCAGCAAAGTAGATAAGTATGTCCCTCAGTTGTTGAGAACCAAGGTATCAATCCAGTAGGATATACAATCAAGTCCCCAATCTTCGCACCTACACAAACAATCAAACACTTGCACCCAACGCTTTAAAGGGGTTGTCAATCCCTTCACGGTTATTTGCACGGATGCGATCTGATAGAGATAGATATACGAGATTACAAAAATGAAAAGTAAAACAAAAGTAAAAAATATTGCAGCAAAGTATTTTTGGTATTTTTGGTTTATAGATCTGAAAATATAATATGGAAAGTAGACCCAAGGGCCACATATTTCACTAGAGGCTTCTCTCATGAAGGGAAATAATACTGTGGGTGAAAAAATTACTGTTGAGCAATTGATAGAAAGGCGAATAATTATGAAGATATGCAAGGTAATGATTATGCATATAGGCATCACGTCCGTGTCAAGTAGACCGAAAGGATTCTGCATCTACTACTATTACCCCACACATCGATCGACTCCTGCCTGCATCTAGAGTATTAAGTTCATGAACAATAGAGTAACGCATTAGGTAAGATGACATGATGTAGAGGGATAAACTCAAGCAATATGACGAAACCCCCATCTTTTTACCCTTGATGGAAACAATACAATACGTGCCTCGCTACCCCTACTATGTCACTGGGTGAGGACACCGCAAGATTGAACCCAAAGCTAAGCACTTCTCACATTGCAAGAATTACCAATCTAGTTGGCCAAACCAAACCAATAACTCGAAGAGACTTGCAAAGATATGAAATCATGCATATAAGAATTCAGAAAACACTCAAATAATATTCATGGATAATCTGAACATAAACCCACAATTCATTGGATCTCGACAAACACATTGCAAAAGAGTATTACATCGGATAGATCTATCAAGATCATGAAGAACATGGTATTGAAGCACAAAGAGAGAGAGAAGAAGCCATCTAGCTACTAGCTATGGACCCGAAGGTTTGTGGTGAACTACTCACGCATCATCGGAGGGGAAATGGAGTTGATGTAGATGCCCTCCGTGATCGAATCCCCCTCCGACAGATTACCGAAAGAGGCTCCGAGATTGGATCTCTCGAGAATGGAGGCTTCCGGCGGCGGAAAAGTATTTTCATGGCTCCCTTTGGTATTGGTGGAATATTTGGGAAATATAGGCCGAAGAATAGGGTTACGAGACCTGCTAGGGGGCCACAAGCTTGTTAGGCGCGACCAGAGGTGGTGGCCGTGCCCCTGGCTTGTGACCTCTTGGCAGGTCTCTTGCCTTCCCCTCCAAGTGTGGTAGATGTCTTTTGGTCCAAGAAGAATCAACGTGAAGATTTTATTCCATTTGGACTCTGTTTAATATTTCTTATCTGCAATACTCAAAAACAAGGTAAAAACGAAAACTGGCACTAGGCTCTAGATTAGTAGGTTAGTCCCAAAAATAATATAAAATAGCATATTAATGCATATAAAACATCCAAAACGGATAATATAGTAACATGTAACAATAAAAAATTATAGATCTACAACATAATTTTGCAAAGACAACTTTAGACTATGTTCATGAACATGAGTTCAATTAATCATATTACTTAAGAACTCCCACTCAAATTGACATCCCTCAGGTCATTCGAGTGTTACATGATCCAAATTCACCAATCCAAGTCCGATCATCACGTGAGATGAGGTGGTTTCAATGATGAACATCTCCATGTTGATCATATGTACTATATGACTCATGTTTGACCTTTCGGTCTCTTGTGTTCCGAGGCCATGTATGTACATGCTAGGCTTGTCAACTTTAACCCGAGTGTTCCGCATGTGCAACACTGGCTTGCACCCGTTGTATGTGAATGTAGAGTCTATCACACCCGATCATCACGTGGTGCTTTGAAACGACGAACTTTCGCAATGGTGCACACTTAGGAAGAACACAATTTTATCTTGAAATTTTAGTGAGGGATCACCTTATAATGCTACTGTCGTCCTAAGCATAATAAGATGCATAAAAGGAATACCGTCACATGTAAATCATAAGTGACATGATATGACCATGATCTTGTGCTTTTGATCTCCATCTTTAAAGCACCGGCATGACCTCCATCGTCACCGGCATGACACCATGATCTCCATCATCTTGATCTCCATCAACTTGTCGCCACCGGGGTTGTCACACCCACCATGCTTCTACTACTATTGCTATTGCTTAGCGATAAAGTAAAGCATTACATAGCGCTAAATGATTGACACATAGGTCATACAATAATTAAAGACAACCCTATGGCTCCTCTCGGTTGTCGTACTCATCGACATGCAAGTCGTGATATTCTATACAAAACGTGATCGTCTCACACATCACATATATCCCATCACGTAATTGTCCATATCATATCACAACATACCCTGCAAGAACAAGTTAGACGTCCTCTAATTGTTGTTGCATGTTTTACGTGGCTGCTATGGGTATCCAGCAAGAACGATTCTTACCTACGCAAAACCACAATGGTGATAGACAAATTGCTTTTCAACCTTCTCAAGGACCGCCTTTGTCGAATCCGATCCAAATAAAGTGGGAGAGGCAGACACCCGCTAGCCATCTTTATGCAACAAAGTTACATGTCAGTCGATGGAATCAGTCTCTCGTACGTGGACGAGTAAGGTTAGCCTGGGCTGCTTCATCCCGCAATACCGTTGAAATCAAGAAAAGACCAAGGGAGGAAGCAATCTGAATATCAATGCCCACAAACTCCTTTGTGTTCTACTCGTGATCTCATCTACGCATAGACCTAGCTTTGATACCACTGTTGGGGAACGTTGCATGGGAAATAAAAAAATTCCTACACTTCACCAAGATCAATCTAGGAGATGAGCATCTACGAGAGGAGAGATCGGATCCACATACCCTTGTAGATCGCTAAGCGTAAGCATTCAGTAAATCCGGTTGATGTAGTTGAACGTCTTCGCGATCCAAATCGCAAGCCGTCCCATGAACTCCCGATCAAGTGCCGAACGGACGGCACCTCCGCGTTCAACACACATGTAGCTTGATGACACTTTCACATCCTCGATGCAGCGAGCGATGGTGGAGTAGTAGCTCGAGTCCTTCCGGCAGCACGACGCCGTGGTGGCACTGGTGGTGGGACTGATCCGGCAGGGCTTCGCTGTGCACAACCGAATTAATCAAGAGAAGAAGAACGAACTTTGAGGGAGGGAGAGGCTATGCCATGGCTTAAAGAGTTGGCAACCCTCCCTCCCCTCACATATATATAGGGGGAGAGTAGGAGGGGGGCGGTGCCCTAGGGTTCCCACCCCTAAGGGCGATGGCCAAGATGGGTGCGATGGTCGAGGGGGGTGCCTTGGCCCCCAAGGCAAGTGGTGCGCCCCTCCCCCTCCCTTGCACCAGCCCTAGCCCAGCCACATGGGCCTTGGGTGGGAGGTGCGACCAGTCCACCAGGGGCTGGTGCCACCCCTCTCATAGCCCATGGGGCCCTCCGGGGCAGGTGGACCTCCCCGGTGGACTCCCGGAACCCTTCCGACATTTCTATCACAAAACCGACAAGTGCTGGAACCTTTCCGGACTCCGATTCTCTCCATCCTATATATCATTCTTCACCTCCGAACCATTCTGGAGTTCCTCGTCACATCCGGGATCCCATTTGAGACTCCGAACAACCTTCGGTCACCAACATAAAACTCGACTATACTTATATCATCATCAAGCATTAAGTGTGTAGACCCCGCGGGTTCGAGAACTATGCAGACATGACCGAGACACCTCTACGGTCAATAACCAATAACGGGACCTGGATGCCCATATTGGTTCCTACATATTCTATGAAGATCTTTATCGGTTGAACCCCTATGTCAAGGATTCGGTTAATCCCGTATGCTATTCCCTTTGTTCTTCGATACGTTACTTGCCCAAGATTCGATCGTCAGTATCTCTATACCTAGTTCAATCTCGTTACCTGCAAGTCTCTTTAATCGTACCGTAATACAAGATCCCATGGCTAACACTTTAGTCACATTGCTTGCAAGGCTTGTTGTGATGTTGTATTACCGAGTGGGCCCTGAGATACCTCTTCGTGACACGGAGTAACAAATCCCAGTCTTGATCCATGCCCACTCAACAGACACCCTCGGAGATACCTATAGAGCATCTTTATAGTCACCCAATTATGTTGCGACGTTTGATACACACAAGGTATTCCTCCGGTGTCAGCGAGTTGCATGATCTCATGGTCATAGGAACAGATACTTGATGAGTTCCTGAGCACAACGGTGGCACCGGCTCCTCCCCTCGAGCCCCACATCACCGGTGGTGAGCTCCGCCCCCTCCCTGTCCCGAGGAGGGTGATGGCAGGTGGGACCCCCTGTCATCCCCTCGCATCCCTCTCTCCTGCTGACGGCTAGGGCCCAACCGTCGGGTTTAAAAACCACGCCGCGCCGCGCCTGGGCTGGATGGCCTCTAGGCCGGCCCATCTGCTAACCGGTTCTGGCCCAGGCATAGTGGCATTTTTCTTTTTGTTTTTCTGTGGGGTTTTCCAAAAATCTCACTGGATTAAATAAAATCCCAATGCCAAATATTTTTCCACCATAATTCCTGTAATAATCTGAAGTATTTTACAGTGCCACTTGTATAATTTTTTGAAAACCTTTTATGTACTATTTTTTTAAAACGCCTTTTTGGCATTTTTAGCCACTGTTAAAAATGGTTTTAAAAACCTTTTTCACCCCAAAACTTTAGGGAATTATTTTTAGTATAGTTGGTAGTGTTTATCAGAATAGGGTAACATTTTTTGAAGTGGTTTTTGTGCTCTATTTTGTGATGATTCTTATTATTACTGTTATTTTATCGCGATGATAGATTACTTTGTTGACGAGGGAGTTGGACCCGAAGACTTTGAGGACCCTTAAGACTTTGTTGAGCCAGGCAAGCAGCCCTTTGACCATGACTATGAACCCCTTTTATTTGCATGTCATATAGCATTTGTTTCCGTGATGATGATCATGTTGATGTGGTGACCACCGCAGTGGGATGCCTCCGATACTTTACCGTTGATACTTGCATTGTCCATGACCCTACCATTCTTATGAGGGTTGTGCGTGTGGGAGTAGATAGGTTGTTTGTAGATGCTACACAAGTGGGACGGGAATATGCATGGTGATGAAAACAAAGGTGCTTTCAAAGACTTTTCGAAAACCCCGTCGGGTGCCACTAATGCCCGAGGGAGATGATGATGAGCTAGGTAACCACTTGATAGAGAAGTGGTGTACCGGAGCAAGTGAGTGTGTGTGTTTTCAAAAATGGAGAGATTTAAGATTTGCTGACCGTCCCAACCTTACATGCACAACCACGATACCCCTTATGGGATGGGGCTTTGTTGATTACTTTGATGGGTACTAACATAGAGCCCACATCACTAGTGGCGTGAGTGATGTGGTTACTCTTGATACGGGGGCGTGCTAGTAAGGACGATCATGCGTTGTCTTCACAGGCACCGTGCACACCGTTGGTCCCTGCATGGATGCTACTTGTGATGTACATCATGTGGGCTGGGTACCAATCGAGTGGACTCTTTGTTTAGTATCATCAGGGGAAAGGCATTGTTCGGGTGCTTGCCTCGGGTATGTGATATGCCGCGAGTCGTGGATGACACGTAAGTTCCTCGAGTCTTGTGGGTAAAGTGTGCTACCTCTGCAGAGTGTAAAACTATTCGAATAGCCGTGTCCACGGTCAAGGATAGTTGGAGGTCCTGCTTAAACTACGTCCGTTGTTTTCACAAACTTGGTGTGTGTGCGTGTGAGGATAACACAAGGATGAAACTTGGGCTAAGTCTGATGCCTTGGCATGATAAGGAACATGAGATGTTCAACCCCTGCTTATGATGATATGTGCACATGAATACCTTTCAACAGTTGATGCATGCTTACTCAAGTTACTTGATCATACCATTGTAGTTAAAATTAGCTTTCTGCAAAACTTACCTACTTAGTGCTATATCATGCATTGTTGTACTTTGTTCCAATACATGGGTTGCTTGCGAGTACATTCAAAGTACTCATTGGCTTGCCACTGGTTATTTAATTGGCTAGGCATGGAAGAGCGGGAATACGGTGAAGAGTTCATTTGTGATGAACATGTGAACTAGGACGCTTCCCAGTCAGAATGCATGTAGGTTTAAGGCAGATGGCATGAGTTCACGCTTTCGATCAAGATTTCCGCTGCTTGTTATGTTCAAGTGTTTGGCCTTCACGGCCCTATCTATGTAAGACTTGGCCTAGCTGGCCTTTATTTGTGTAAGACGGTATGTAAGGACGTAAGACTCTTGTATTCTAGTTTCTGTGTGTTCAGTGAGCATTGATCTCTAGGATCACTATGCACGTGCATTCGGTGAGCACGACTTATGAGTCGGGGTCCCCATAAGCAAAGAGATCCAACGGTCCTTTATTTCTCCCCATGCTTCAATTTTGAACCGTCCTTGTGGTTTGCGCTTAGTCGAGTATGGAAAAGCGAACTGGACCCTCGTAGGGCTTTTAATTGTCATATAACCTTTTCCATGCATCAACGGAGACACGACACCATTTGGCAGTTTCTGTTGAAGAACAAAATAGTAGGCTAGTTAGCAATGTAATCAACATCATTTACGCAATAGTAGTGTGCTTAATTAGCAACTCTCACCGAGATATTTGCGTGAATGTCATCCGCCCTCAACCTATGCACTAGTGCCATGAATAATGTATAATTTGAGCCAGGTCACATATTAAACGGGTAGTTGCCCCTACCAGACAGGACACAACTAACGAAGGTGACAAGAACATCCTTCTCCTCCAAAGTTAGATGTGATCCGTAAGTGTAGTGTGACGTGTCAACTATTTTCCGTGTTTCACTCGAAGAAAGGAAATAAGTTGTAGATTATAAATTAACAAATTTAGTATGGATGAACACCAACTATTTTTAAATATACAATGCAAATTACTTGACAAACTCAAATGGAGGTAAAACTAGAAGCATATCGACAATCACCCAAATATTGATATTACTTTCAATATGATCTTCAGGACGAAGATCAAAGGTTATTTTCATATCCTCTTGAAATCCATATGCCTTGGCTAGAGCTTCCCAGTTTGAGAATCCTAATTATGTGTTATTAACTGCATTCATTACTTTGACCAAAAATGTGTGATCACGTTTAGTCCTCAGGTTAGCTCTTCTTGTCTCCATACTCTCGTGGTCTTCGAAACCGAGCCTCTCCAAGACATACCGTCTTGCATGAAGGGGGTGAACTAGTTGAATATAAAACAGAAATTACACATTGAAGCAAAGAAACAGAAGTCGTGCTTAATTACGAAAAAACACTTGTCACTGTTGCATACCGTAGAAACATCGAAGGTCTCGTCAAGCTTGATGGTGAAGAACCTGTTGTCTTGCAGGTGAGGCCTGTCGCACAGACCGTTATCTTCACCGTAGAGTTCACACTCAGGGATCCTATCACCGTCAAACATTTCGTGTGTTCATGATTCAAAAATTCGGCATGACCATTACTAAAATAAGACATATTGAGCGCCTGAAATTTGCCAGAATGGAAATGAATCAACATTCCGGCAAAACATAAGCACTAGGAGGTGTTCCGTGCAATAACATACACATGTCCAAATAGACCTAATTCAATATTTGTTGACTTTCGGTGTTTCGAGGTTTTCCTTACAAAACTCTCAATATCTCATGATGTGTTGGTGCGCATTCTCTCACACTGATATGGTCGTGTATGTTGGTGGACACTCTCTCACACTAATAGTTTGACCTTCGGTGATGGGGTCACCTCTTCTTCTCTCCTTGCGCATTATAGTAAGGTATATATCGCAATAAGAAAAGAAGAGGAAGCAACCACCACGACAACAGTCGGGATTCCTCCATCAAGAACACACATGAAAGCCACTCAAGGAGCAACGACAAGCCGAAAGTACCTGATTTTTTTACTAAAAAATTCTAGACCTATTTTTTACTAAAAATTATAATGCATGAGGTATTTATAATGAAACTTCTTATCTTAAAACTTCTGAAATCGCTACTCAATTTATAATGAACTATCTACCTATAAACTAAATCCCTACAAAAACTAAATCCTACCTATAAACTATCTACCATATGAACCCTATAATAAAATGTTCATATAATTTTTATGCAATTGCTAATCAATTTATAATGAACTATCTACCTATAAACTAAATCCCTACAAAAACTAAATCCTACCTATAAACTATGTACCATATGAACCCTAAAACTTTAAACAAAGAAGAAGAGAGGTAGAGGATGGAGGCTACCTGCGGCGGAGGGGGTCGACGACGGGTCGAGGAGGGACAGGATGGGGAGGGATGGAGGAGGGCGGGACGGGTCGAGGAGGGACGGAGGAGGGAGGGACGGGTTGGGGAGGGACGGGACGAGGGAGGGCCGGGACGGGACAAGGGAGGACCGGGACGGGATGAGGGAGGGTTGGGACGGGGAGGGCCGCCGCGTTGGGAGGACGACCAGGAGGATCGCCAGTGCAAGGGAGAGAGTGGAGAGGGAGGGAGTGAGGAGGGAGGGAGGGAGAGGGGTGTGCGGGGAAGAAGATAAGTTCAAGGGCGCTACTTAGCAGTAGCGTGAAGCAACGAAGGGTGCTACTGCTATGAATTTAGCAGTAGCGTTGGTTTTTAACAACCGCTACTACTACAGGTAGCCCCTGTCGGTCGCGATGGGACCACTTAGCAGTAGCGCTGGGTGCGGTACTGCTACTTGGCTACTTGTAGCGCCTGTTGGTGCCCGCGCTACTACTACTTAGCAGTAGTGTTGTCCGTTGATCCGGCGCTACTGCTAAAATCCTATCTATAAGCTTTCTCCTAGTAGTGATAACCTCCATGATCTTGGATTCCTAGTCGATGAGCGAGGAGGCGGGGACCGAACGGCTGGAGCGTCACGGGATGAGATCGAAGAAGCAGGATAACAAAGTCGAGGAATAGGCAACATGTCGGGGAAGAGGCACGGCGAGGCAGGTGCAGGAGGACTGGCAGCACGGTGTGGAAGAAAGCACGGAGCAAGCGAGGCGATGGCGCAACGCTTCTCCTTCGTGTGTGAAGCTCCTCTCGTCTGACCTCATCATTTCGTTGGACTCCAGATGGCAACGGGGACGAAACCCATCGGGTTTTGTCTTTTCAAACCCATCCCCGTGAGAATATCTTAAGCCTGTCCCCGTCCCCATAAACGTGCACGGGGCTAGCTTTTTGCCCATCCCCTAAGCCCATCGGGGAACCCTCGAGGAAACCGGCACATTGAAACAAAAAAGCAGCATCACAAAATCGCGAGACGGAGGCTGCGGGAGGCAGGATCGAGCGTCGGCGATGGGATTGCTAGGTTTAGGTGTGCAAGAGGAAGGTTGCATGAGCGATTGTGAGGCTGAGACCTAGCAAGGCCGGGGCTGGGTGCGGATTTGGACCTGGGGTCTGGGACAATGGGGCTGGGACGTTGGGTGGGCTGGTGTGTAGTTGAGGTTCGGGTATTACTGAAACGAGTTTGAACCCATGAAACGTGTCGGGTTTTATATTTTACCCAACAACAGCCCCGCGGGGTTTAAAAGACGCCCATCCCCGTCTCCTAATAGGGTAAAAACCCGTGGGGACGCGAGTTTTGGGGGCCCATTGCCATCTTGACGTTGGACCAGGAGGCAATGCTTGATGGAATCGAGGGCAAAATCGTCCTAAAACAATTTACATGCGGACCCATACCTGGAATAGGAGAGAACAACCCAATTTGTGTCATTTAGTCCATCTATCCATCAAAGATGTGCCATCTAATCAAACCAAAAGAAAGGTGTGTTATTAGATCAAAGTTGTCATATTATGCTCCTACGCGAGGCGAAGAGGGAAGTGACCAAGTCCCCGTGGTCCTACAGTCGGCCGACCCGTGAATCTCTCTCTCATATGTGTGCTGCTCACGCAGCGGCGGTTGGAGTGAGGGATTTCGACGCTTTGTGCTCGGCTGTTAGGTTGTCTAGGGTTAGTTTTCTTCTAGACAATGGTGTCTTGATGGTGGCGGCGCTACTGCTGTGTAGAATAAGGTGTTCCCTGCTCTAGCCCCATTGCAATGCTTCTTCTCCGGGAGGCATTGAGGAGCGAGTGGAAAGCGTCATGTATAGGTTTATGCCGTTGACTGCTGATTCATGTGGTGGTGACGGTTTCCAAAAATTGCTTGTTTTGGCATTGGTTTGGGGGATGTAGGGAGGCAAATCCGGTATTCTTCATCGATTTCGTTGGTTGAAGACATCGAATTTGAGGCCCAAGGTGCACGGGGTTGAAACCCAGTCGACACTCCACAGCGATATGTGCTCTGCCGTTTGCGTCGGTGCTTTCTTCGGCTTACAAAGTAGTGATGCGATGGTGCTCCGACGGTTGTTCAACGCGCGGTGTTTGTCTCCTATTCCTCTGGCGACGGTGTTGCTCGCGGATGGTGACAGGCAAAGATTTGGTTATGCAATCAACCCCTTTAATGATCTATTTGTAAATTTCTTTTATGTGGGGTGTTTTTTGTTTATGTGTCAGGACTGTTGTCCTCTCTGGAATTGTCTACTAAGGACTACATGTGTTGTAATTTCCAACATTATATTATAAACATGTGGTTTCCTTAAAAAAAGTTGTCATATTATCAAATTGCTCATCTAAAAATGGGCCACTTCTAAAAAAATGTCAATTCAAAGTTTCTATAGATAATTAAAGAGACATTTGCAAACCACAAGCACGTGAGACCCACTCGTCAGAGGCTAAGGAAAAGCTACCGAACCCCTCTCTCTTTCCGTTTCTCTTCTTCCTCGCCGCCGTGATTCCTTCCTCACTCCCCACCCCAGCCGCTCAGCGCTTACTCATTGCTGATCCCACGGGGAGGGCCCGGCGGCGAATCTCCGCCTCCAGCATCGTCGAGCCTCGCGCCTACTCCTCACCCTCTCGAGCCCGCAACAGCGGCAGCAGCAGCGGCGGCGAGAGGAGGAGAAGGCGAAGCCCTGAGAGGAAGTAATGGAGTACAGAAGAGTGAAGGATCAGGTGAGCTCAAACCCGCAACCCTAGGGAAGAATGCCTCTACTCGCGCTGGCCCGCCGTCGCCGCCGCCTTTAGGTTAGGATAGATCGCTCGTCGCTGCCGCGGCGAGATTTTTGTTTCCCCTTTTCCTCTTTGTTTGTTTTGTTTCTCGCCGTAGGGTTCCAAGATTCCTAGCCGCATGCGGTCTTAGATATCGCTGAAATCTGTCATTGGTTTTCTATTAATCCGATTAAGGATCAGAGTGTTACGGGTGTGGGTCGTCATCTAGTCGTGGTTACTGGTTAGTGCCCAGGAAGACTGCAATCGAGATTCTGATTAGAATTCGGTAGCGAATGCTGTCCCTTAGGGTAATGTACTAGTATTTCTAGGGCTAATGACTCTGTTGTATAGTTTGATATTAGCTTGCTGGGAACTGATTTCGGACATTTTGGTTACTAGTCTCAAGAACATTGTGTTATTACCGTGTCCATAGGAATTCACTAACCTGAACATGACCGATGAATTAAATTTGTAGTGATGCCTGCCATGGATTGTTGAGAAATGTGGTTGTACACAGCACACTCCAGAACAACACTCTGTAATGCTACATTTATGAGCATGAGTTGGGTCCTTTTACGTGATTGCAAGGATCAGCTGTGAAGTTGTAACCTGTAACTGCTTGTCAGCTTGTCTTATAATTGGTACCAACGTGTATCTGTGTCCGATGTTTAATTCTTGTAATTTACTAATTTGATTGGGAAACACATTGTGGATATTCAAAGAGTAGTTATTTGAACGCAGCATGCTGCACAACTTTTAGCGATGATGAACTAATTACTTTGTACATTGTTCTTCTGTAACGCTGGAGCATCCTACCGGAAGTAACTTGAGCTCAACTAAAGTTAGTTAAATATTTCTTATTGTAAGTTCAGTAAGTATGATTTGAGAAAGCGATTTTGCCTGTTTCCTGTTAGAGGTCAACTGGTCTGTTATAACTTAAACTTACAATTGCAAACCGATTTAAACTGTCCAGTTTTTCTTTATCCTGCTGATGCTTGCCATTGGTAACCCGGGGCTGAGCTAAATTCCAAGCTCTGACAATGTCTTCCCGTGTCTGTTTGAGGTTCCTTGTGGTACGGTGAACCTGTACTTTATCAGTTGTGCCGTGTGCTGACCACCTGTCTTATCCTGTATAATCTGAAGGAGGGCTATGATGCCATATCTCAGAAGGACATAGAAAGCCCTGATGGGAGGTCTCTTTCTAGCAGTAAGCTCTTGGTTCATTGTTGAAATTTCTCTTTGGACTATAATCAGTAAAATCACATCTTTAATGCATGTACTATATACAGCTGCAGCAATCTCCCCCCTTATCACTGCAGGAGGTTCAAAGGCCAAGCATAGTTGGAAGCAAAAGTAAGACTGTTTGCAACCTTTGTGCCGTATCACATAGTTTCTGAAAAATCAGAATATTTACTGGCAAGTGTCAATTGTTGTTGCAGGTCTATTGTAACAATTGCATTGACATTACTAACAAGCTCCCAGGCAATACTGATTGTGTGGTCAAAAAGAGCTGGAAAGTATGAATATAGTGTCACAACAGCAAACTTTTCGGTGAGAATTTATTTTTCCCTTGGTGATAGTAGGGTCAGGAGCTTGCCCTTTTGTTCTCTTGTATTTATTCATCTATGTCTAGGTGGAAGCTTTAAAATGTCTATTATCGATTCTAGCCCTGTACAGAACATGGAACAGTCAAGGTATTACAGAAGATAATAGGTGACCATTCTACCATAATCTACCGATTAAATTCCAAATCTCTGTTTCCCTTTCCCTACTCTCTAGCGACATTTTGTATTTTATTTTCAGGTTAAGTACATCATTTGATGAAGTTAGTGTTTATCCTATCCCCGCTGTACTTTACATGGTAAAGAATCTATTGCAGGTATGCCCACTTGTCAACTTCTCTTGTGATAAATAAATTCATATCTGCAAGAACAAGAGTTTGAACCATGCTTCCACTTCCTGTCAGTATTACATCTTCGCCTATGTGGACGCACCAGCTTACCAGATCCTGAAGAACCTGAACATTATCAGCACCGGTGTCTTATACCGTATCATTCTAAAGAAAAAGTAAGATTGACTAGCTTAATGTGGCTTTGGAAGTTGGGGACAGAGGGAACTAATAATATGTGCTCTTTTTACTACTCTGCTGATATCTTTATTCTTTATAAAAAAATTCAAGCCAAATATGTTGGATACTTTACCTGTGCTGAAATGATGTAGCAGCATTCAACTCGTCACCAAGTATTCATCATTCTGCACGACCGCACAAACATTTAACATGGTGACCTGTAGGCATTTTTGAATAATTCACTAGCCTGAGCTTGCTATCATAATCTATGTGGTGTTCTTTAAGTGCCACAAATGTTCTTGTTCCTCTTCATTCTTTCGAGAACTGTTCATAGCACTCTTCTTCCCTAACACTGCAACACCTGTTATCAATTTTTAATCTAGCATGGTGATTGTTGAACAATGTTGCATCACTGAATTATTCGTGTTCTTTCCAGATTAAGTGAAATTCAGTGGGCTGCATTTATTCTCTTATGTGCTGGCTGCACTACAGCTCAGCTAAACCCCTCGTAAGCAAAATAAGTTTGGATTCAGTTTCCCCTTCTCGGTATTCTTTCCTCATTTGTCTAATGAATATGTTCAGCTAAGAGAAATAATATGCCCCTTTCAGATCAGACCATGTTCTTCAAACCCCAATTCAAGGTTGGATGATGGCCATTGTAAGCATATAAGAGAAAAAAAATCGTTCAGTCTAGTCACTTGGACTTATTATAGCAAGTTATTTTGCCCAACTTGCTGACTGTCTTTCTGTTTCAGGTGATGGCTCTTCTAAGTGGTTTTGCTGGGGTATACACAGAAGTATGTGACTTTGTGCAATTGCCCCTCTTTGCTTATGTATATTGCTTTAGAAATAATCATTTGATTCGATTGTCAAGGGAATTTCTGACGGGTGTAAGTCATATTCATTTTTGAACGATGCAGGCTATAATAAAAAAACGTCCTTCGAGAAACATCAATGTGCAGAATTTTTGGCTGTACATTTTTGGAATGCTCTTCAACTTGGTTGCCATTTGTGTTCAGGACTTTGATGCTGTCATGAACAAGTTAGTTGTGTTGTAAATTGCTTCACTTCTTGTCATAATATTTTTGTTAAAATGCATGATATTGCTTATTCTAACCTGACTGCCATCTATTGCAGAGGCTTTTTTCATGGCTACTCATTTGTTACACTTCTGATGATTCTTAACCATGCACTCAGGTACTACAGCTGGATCTTTGATCTCATTTGACATTTGATTGTTTGGGATGAACTTGCCTTGTAATATTTTTGGTTTTCTTTGCAGTGGCATTGCTGTATCAATGGTTATGAAGTATGCTGACAATATTGTCAAGGTACAAACTCTTAACCTCTACTACGGGTTTCGTGGTTTAAATTATTGTGTTATAGCCATCTTTGCTACAAAATTGCACATTCTAATAGCTGTAGCTTATTCCATGACCTCACGTTGCCCCTACTGAGTCACCTCTTACCGTTTTAGTGTCAGTTTTTAATTTAAATCTTGGATCTTCTCCTATAATCCTTCCCCCGTCATGTTGGCTTTAAACCTTTTATTCAAAGAAAAGTTGTGTTTTGCATACTCGTTGCATCATGCATTGCTAGTTCAACTTAAGTTTAGATCGATGTCTAAGTGAATTATGCCAAGTGGAGAATTTTCGCATCTTTCTATTATCAATTTTTGTGCCTTGCTGAACTACAAAATCAGTCGTGGATTTAAGTACTGATGAATTGTTTCAGGTAGTTTACAGTCCTTTTGCAACAGTGTGTCTGTTTTTACTTTACGTGCAGTGCTTAAATTTGGATCACGTCTTAGAGCATGTACTTTATGCATGTCTGCATTCGTAAGTGCATTGACATTATGTCCATGCCTACTTGATAGGGAATAAGTCACGGCATTCTCTATGCTCCGATTTTCCACAGTTTCTTATCTGGGAAACTTTGGCATTCCACATTCTATCATCTGGGGAAATATGTTACTACTCGACAGTCCACATTCTGTTTTCTGAGAAACTATTGTAATTAACACACCATCTAATTTTTTTCACAAAACAATCAATAGATTCTGTTCTACCTCTCCGAAGCAAGAAAACAAGACTGTATCAGTCAGTTATCCTGCAGTTTGGACAGTAGCTTAATGTGGCCGTTAGATATCAAACCTTGCGGTATTTAAGATGCCTTGGTTTTTATTCATTTTAAGATCCTATGAATTATTAAACACTGCAGTAATTACTGAGGCAGCTCAAACGATTCTTGATACCAGCCATTCATTCACGCTACTCTTTAGTGTTTACACTTGCACACTCTATCGGATCGCCTAATCACGTGTCTCTGCATACACATACAGGTGTACTCAACCTCGGTCGCAATGCTTCTGACGGCAATCGTATCCGTCTTCTTGTTCGGCTTCAATCTATCCCTTGCATTCTTCCTCGGGTCCACGTAAGTGGCGATGCTAGTGCAGCAACATGATATATTATCTCTGAGCGGAGCCGCGTTGTAACCACCCATGATTGGCCTAACAAGCGCTCCGATACAATTTCAGGGTCGTTTCTATCTCGGTGTATCTGCATTCTGTCGGGAAGCCGCCGCAGCAGAAATGAGTTCTGCCCCCCATCTTTCTTTCCAGGATTGCCAGTGAACCCCTCAATGCCGCATTGTGGAACGGCTTATGGGTAGCGCGCCCACATCGAACGAGAAGAGAATTCTTGAGATGCCAACTTACGAAGGTTTTTGATTTGATCAGGCCAAGGCGACTGATCACCCGGTGACATGTTCAGCTTCGCCGCCCGTTTAAACCGCTTGGTAATTACTGTAGCCACCGGAAACTTGCTAATTTGGAGCTCAAATGTACGTGCCAGAAAATGTGCTGTCGCCATCTTTTCGTCGTGCCTTGCTCTCGGCATGAAATCACCATAGCTCTGCAGCCTGTACGTCCACACATTCGATGGCCACCGTGAGCGGTGAGCCCAAGCAAGACCCGTGCCGTGCGCCGTACCCCGTTCGCTCGCACTGCGGACGATCAAGCCCAACAAAGAGTGCTCTGCTCTGCTCGGCCATGCCATGCCGGCAGCAGTGGCCGAGCTGCTACCTGCCGGGCAGATACGCCTGAAAGAAGCAGTAGTACTAGTACTCATTTCAAACGACGCTTCTCGCAGGATGATGATGACGATGCACAGTACGCTAACTCTGCTCAATTATTGACAGGCCATTTTGTCGCCTTCCCTTCATCAGAAAGCGTAAAAAAGAATTCACGGAGAGTGCACTACTGTGCTGGCCCTGTGCTCCGCTGAAGTGCATGTGTCCTTCATGCCTTGTGTACGCTCACGGACGCACGGGCTCATGCATGTAGGACTCCACCGCACATTCACCGATATTTGGCCCAACGTCACTGCTCACTAGTGATAACGATTCAGAACAAGCGACTCCATCCTTGTTCTGCTCTCCCCTTTCTTGTTTGACGAAGGATCTGGCTCTGCGACCCGTTGATGAAAGGCATGGCAGGGGCAGGCAGTTCCAAAGGAAAAGGCTGGTACTACTCCAATACTCCGTGCCAAGTAGAAAGACGCCGTGCTTTTATCTCTGCCGTATAGTGCCATGCTGCTAAAGTACGGAGACAGAGACCATAGAGTATAGTCCTGATGAAGTCCTCCGTTTGAAAAGCTGTCTGCCTGCCCATCATCTTTACCGCCCATCCGGAGAAATCGTCGCCCGAGAAGCAAAAATGGGGGGGTCAAATGGTCTTGTATGTTGATTCCTTGCCAAACGGTTAATTGGCTACTTGTATGCTTCTATTATGCATAGTTGTTGAGATTCAAAGATGCACAACTAGGAAGTTGCACATATTTAGACAGAAAGAATGCAACTCCAGAGGAGAGGATTTACAGCACGCAGGTTCGGCGTCATGTGGATCCTGGGCCGTCGATTTGCGCCAAGATCTGCGACATGGCTCATGTACGTATGCACATAGCTTCATTTTTGTTTTTGTGTGTGATGCATTTGTATATCATTGCCGGTATACATGTTGGTCTGAGTCCGATGTCTGTTTCGTCGGGTCCGTTAACAATGGAAAACGAGAACGGACATACAAATGTGGAACGGATGAGCAAAAACGTTTAATTTATGCCATTGTTGTGTTGTTTTTCTTAGTTCTTGTTTATCTTATCTTCCTGTCTCTTGAAAAGGAACATCCACGTTTACGCATTATTTCAGTCAGGGAAAGGGAAAGGATCATTTTCTGTGCTTGCAGATTGAAGGCCTTCAAATATATCAAAACCCACGGTAATATATTTGGTGCAAAAAGCTTCAGATTTGGAAAAGGTTCGCTTTCTTATATATTTGGTTACGATCTTGTTTCTTTCAGTACAACCTTTTGATGTCTCGTATAGTTGGGGAATCTCATCTTTGATCTTTGCTATCTTGGAACAATTTTATTGTTTGATAAATTGAGACCTTCTAATATGAAATAGTATGAACTTGAGTCTTACCATGCATGTGAAAAAAAAGTGTTTGCATCCTTGCTATAACTTGGTTTAGTAAAAGCATCACCTGTGTATGGAGGCAACACTGCCTCTAAGGCAGGTCTCACATGTCCTGCCTCTATAGCTGGCCAAACGGGCCGGGCTAAACAGGCCGGCCCGCGAGCACGCCGGCACGGCCTGTCATGGGTCAGGCACGACACGACCCGTTTATTTTTTTTATATATTTTCATGTTTTTTTAATATATATATATTTATTTATTTATTTAAATATAGCCCAGTAGGTCTTAAAACATGACTAATAGGCTATTTTTTTAACCTAGCGTGCTAAACGGACCAACGAACCGGCCCGTTTAGTAATCAGGCCGTGCCTGGGTCTGGAGGCGTAACCCACGGGCTGGCACGGCATGGCCCGTTTACTAATCGTGTCGGGCCGGCCCGTTTGGCCAGGTCTGCCTGCCTCTAATATGACAATCTTGCAGTGGTGGGATCAGTGGGAGGTAACTCTTGGTCTCACCACTGCCTCTAAACCTGGTCATTTTGTTTTGCAATATTTTTCACTTGTATGTGTTCACATGTAGATATATTACTGTTCTATTCATTCGAGGCGTTCTCTAATATATTTTATTCCTTAGAAGCAGTCATGCACAGTTTATAGAGGCAACCTTATAGAGGGAGAAATAACATTATCATACACTTGCGTGCACTGACTGGTTACCAAGAACACCCTCAGTGTATGAATTTTGCTACCTAGCTCTAAGCCCCCTCTCCTCCTTTTAGAGACAGTTTCTATGCATTGCACCACTTGCCTCGCCTTTAACAACTAAAAGTTGAAGCCTAGGAAGACATAAGAGAGTCCGAAAGAATGATGGCCTCTGGCTTTAGGCAAACACATGAGGTCGCCATGAAAGCTGCCCGTCCATGATCCCTACACGGATGCACGGATGAACCCTACCCTCGTCTCGTCGTCGTAGCACCATGCATGCATGCATGTCTAGCAAGCGGCCAGCAGCGGCACTCAGCAGGCAGGCATGCACCACTGCAGCTTGCAGCTGCGAGAGCCTGGCACTGCGTCTCCATGCATGCCCTGGATTCTTACCGGTGCAATTATTTTCCCGTCGAATCCAACCAAAAGTGTGCGTGGCCTTTTCGCCATGTGAACCTGCCTTGTTTTCTTCCTCGTCTAGCCCAGCCTTGGTTCGGCGGCCGCGCTCGTGAACCGAACCGCGGCCGGCAACAGCGTAATGTACGTGAGTCCGAGCTGACGTACGTCGTGGCTTGCCGGCTGGATCCACATCTCGCGTAGTACTAACTAGTAATCCATGTCGGTCTGTTGCTTTCGGCCGTTCTGTTAACAAAATCATACACATCACATGGGCACTTGATAGACATCCTCTCGGTTAGCCAGATGACGGATGTCGAAGACTTTAGTTGTTTATATAAATATAAATCTTCATTCATAGCCCGGTTTCGCTGCTCAATTTCAGTACAGTTTATAGCACATTTTCCTGTCCCGGTGCAGTGCTTCAGCCTCTTGGAACAACATGTTGATGAATGCTGATGGAGAAGAAAGGGATGTGTTGACTTGGTTGTGGCCAACCGAGCTGGAAGCCACAACGAGAGCACTAGTACTAGGACTAAACCTTGAATCCATTAGTAAATATCAAGATAAGAAAACGCCATCCATTACAGCATGGTCAGAAGAACTCAGAGCCCAACCCAAACCCAAGACCGACACCGGAAACGCGGTGGTCAATCAAGTTAGGCACCGCAGACGCAAGTGCTGCCCGCACAAATCAGCGCAGCCAATCCGCAAACCCGCTTGCGATGTGAGCTCCACCAGCATGCACAAAAGATGCACCACCCGCTCCTCTAACCTTACTGTATTATTTTTACTGCAGTCACCCTCCAAGGTGATGTGAAATGTGATGACTAGCAGCTAGTGTGCCACCAAACCGCACGCAGAAAGTTGGCATCTTTGCACATCTTCCAAGAGCTAACACTTGGTTGGACACTTTTCTCCAGAAATCAGAATACAAAAAAGTAGTAGTATGCTGGTGCTCACACATGCACACAACTGAACACAGAGGTTGGTTTGTTGGCATGGGGAGAAATAAAATAATCCGAGAGGCACAAGAAAGCACAGCCCAACCAAACCAAACAGGCCTGTTTCTCTTCAGAAACTTGACCACACCACACTCCTCCCCAGGGCAAAACCCTCCCAGACCGACATCTCTCCGAGGCAGAGAACAAACCCACATGTCAAACACCTGCCTTGCCTTGCCTTGCCTTGCCTTACCTTACCTAGAAGTTAATCAACTCATCCGACCAAAACTCAGAAGAAAAACCAAGAAGAAGAAGAAAAACCACAAAAAAAGATATGAAAAAAAGAAGAAGAAGAAGCTAATTTACTGGACAATACATGGGCCTCGTGTTTGTCTTGGTGTTAGGGCTTGGATGGCATTCCATTTCATGTCATTTCTTGCTATGGACAGTTGGGGTTCTTCCCGGGGCCGCCGTAGTAGAAGTAGGTGCCCCAGTCGCCATTGTTGCCGTTCTGCACGTCGTAGCAGTTGGACTGCTCGGTGAAGGAGCCGATCCCGCGCGGCGCCTTGAGGTTGTTGGACGAGTCCACCACCTGGATGTTCTTGAAGTAGCTCGACTTGCTGAACCCCTCCTCCGGGAAGTGGCCGCTGCCCATCTGGGTGGAGGTGTGGCTGCCGTCGGGCTCCGTGTTCACCACCTCGCCGCCCCACTCGATCATCGACGCGCTGTCCGCCAGGTACGAGAAGAGGAAGGACGGCCAGTACCCGAGCACGTAGTCGTTGCCGAACTGCAGCCACCAGTTGCCCTCCTTTGGGTCCTGCAATTTTTGCAATTCGCGCATAGTTAGTTAGTTAGTTAGCGGATAGGATAGGATCATGCATCATCAGGAGATAGATGTAGGTTGGTTAGCTGCCCTTTCTCTGCTATCTATCATCATGGTATCATGCACGAGCGAAAACAAAGCTAAGTGGTGCTCATCCGCTATAATGCACTATGAAAAAGGGTGGCTCCCTTTCATGAAAATGCTTTTGAAAATCGCCAGGGAATAAGATCTTGTTGCCCATGCAAGTGGCAAATGATAACACAATGGCACATGGCAATGCCGGTGCGCAAGTATTTTTTTTATCTCTTCCGAAAATGAATAAGCAAGTGTGCAGAAGAGACATGTTTCAAAATTTCGATTGCAGGGATGATAATATTATATGACAGGAGAAGCATGAACGCAGGACGAATATTCTTGAACTTTCAAGTGTAAACTAGTAGCAAGCATCAGTGTGTGTGTGTGTGTGTGTGCGTTGTTAGCAGGCATAGATCCAACGCTACTACTCGTGTGAGGACAACTGTGAGAGCGTCCACTGTCCCCAAAAGAGGACAGAGCCACGGTGGTTGTGGCCTTGACATAAGCCTCGAGAAAGACCAAGAAACAGGTGGGCATGCACCATGCATGCATGTATAGATTCCTCCGGCCCCGTCCACGAATCTGATCGGCATGTGAGGGGCGCTTGTAATTTACCTTCCAGACCAAAATGTTGATATCATATTGGGAGCCACCATAGTTGGAGATAGGGAAGATGCTGGCGCCCATGGCTATCTGGTTGTTTGTCTGGATGAACCCCGAGCAGAGCAGGTTGTAGCACCCCGTGGCCTGATACGCATCGCTCTGCAGTATTCAAAACAGCAATACAAAAGTCAGTACCATCAGGCCATTCCAAAAGATAGGTATGTATTGTGTGTAGATCCAAGCAAGAGGACAAGAGGGGGATTGATTGAAAGGAATGTAGTGTTATCTTACAGTCCAGTAGGTGAAGAGCCTGGTGTTGTTGTCTCCGTACAAGTCTGGGCTCACCTGAAATTTTGGTAGAACAGAGGAATGAGCCACAAGGGAAGAGACTAACTACAGAGTCACAGCTTAATCAATCCAGCATCATAAGCAATCTTATCACTTACTAGCTCCTAAAAACAGTACCAATTCTTATCACTTACTAGCTCCTAAAATCAGTACCAAGTGCTGCTAGTGTATACAGTTCAGAAAGAGAAACATCAGAGAAAATGGAGAATGTAGTCCAGTCTAGCTTCTACTACTACTACCAAAGTGTAAGGGGCCTTTCACCAGTGCACATATCATTATTGCAACACAGAGCAAATTATTGAACGCATGCTGCAAGGAGGAAATGCTCCTCCTCATAATTGAGAGCATGGAAGGAGGAGGAGAAGAACAAAATTGGAAGCTGAAGCACAACATTTATTGGAACTTTTTGACTACTACTAGGTGGTTTTCTTCCCCCCTATCTCATGTAGTATGTCTCAGCTCTCACCTGCCATCCCGCTTCAATGCTGTTGAGGTCCTGCCCAAAGGAACCGCCCAGGATCCAAAGCTGGGAGAGGCTGAACTCGTTGCCCTGCTGAATGCTTGGCTGCCACACATTGATGGTGGCCTTGGCTCCATAGTACTTATCCCCCTCCACATATGCTATCGCATGCTGAGACAGAGTCAAATCAAATGAACAGGGTTAACCGAATCAGTGACCACTTGAACAAGCCAGTAGTTACTTGCTGAATCTTGAATGGAGCATTGCTGTACCTGGTGGCCATTCTCGTTGAGCATGTTAGGGTCAACAGATGAGGGGTTCGGGGTGCTCAGGTGCGTCTTCCTGCCATACCTCTTGAGGGAGCTGGCCCTGAAGACGTCCTCCTTCTTGGTCCTCCTGATTGGAATGGTGTTCTCTTGGCACATGCCGTTCTGATGCCACATTTGGACGATTGTCTGAGTGTTCTTCTGGGATGCGACCTTGGATTCATCATATAGGCCTTCTGGGTGGTAAGCAGGCCTCGTCTGAAAAGTGCAGCACCACTCATTGAGTATCATAATGTGTGGGGGAGAAGCTGTAAAAGAGGGCAGTAGTGGTGCTGGAGAGAGAGGAACCTGGATAGTGTGGTTCTTGAGCAAAGGGTGATCGAAGGCAGGCTGGCTGGAGATGGGCACGCAGTCTATGATGTCCCCATCCGGGCTCTGTGGATTTCTCAGAATCAGTTCTTGCAATAATGTATTTGTAAAAGGAAGGCATGGTGCTAAATTCAGTAGAGGAATGCAGATTAGAAAATGCAGCATTGGCTTCAGAGTATCAATCAGACAACGGCTAAATAAACACATCCATGTAAGAGACTGCCACCAAAATTGTATATTTCGAAGGAACTGAAAGAAGAACACTCCTAGAAAAATATGATTTCGCCCAAAAGTGACTGCTGCAGTTCTCGGTCTCCTCTAAATAAAGGAAAGCAAGGAGGCAAAAGCAGGCGTGGCTCCTTTCAACGTCGAATGAACCCAAGAAGCACGGGCGCCCATAAATCTCCCCCCGAAAGCAGGCCTTTTCCCCTCCGGCGACGGGGAGAGGGGTTAAATGCATGGCCCTCGACGGATGCACTTGAACGAGCAAGAAGCAGCAGTCAATCAGCGCTTCCAAAGCGAGCGATGCAATGGCGCGCATGAAGGCCATTAAAAGGCCTCGCCTTTCTTGGACTTCCATGCCGAATACGCACCGTCTCTCTTTTCTTTTTCTTTTCATGGATTCATTCATTCGCCTGGGCGAGCAAAGCAGCGGCGGATTGAAGGCGCGCCGCCGTTCTGGGGAGGACGGGGAGGAGGGAGACGAGGCGAGACGATACTTAAGAGGGATGGCATGGATGGATGTACCTCAATGCTGGCGAGCGGCGCCTTGTTGAGGCGCTTGAGATGGTACTGCACCTGCCGCTGCCTCAGCAGCTGCCTCCGGCGCGTCACCCCCCTGCGGCCGCTCCCCGCCGCCGCTCCCTCGGCGCAGCAGGCCAAGAGGAGAAGCGCGGCCGCCATGACCGCCGGCAGAACGGCGAGGCGGCGGCGGGAGGACGAGCGCGCGCGCGGCGCAGCAGCCATGGGCACGGGCCAAGCGAGCGAGCGGTCACGTCACGCGTGCACAGTCGCACCTACGCGTGCTCTGCTCTGCTGTGCTCTGGCCGACGGACGGGACGAGGAGGCGAGCAGGAGGACACGGGCCGGAGGAGAGAGATGGCGCGCTTGAAAATCGACCCGTTGGTGGCGTCGCTTTCTCGCTTCGGCCGCCGCGCCCGCCCGCTTCCCTCTCTCGCTGCGCAGTGCGGCGCGTACGAGCAGAGTGGGACGGGGGAGACGGAGAGAGAGGGAGGAAGGAGGAGCAGACATGGCGTCGCGTCGTGGCGTTTAAAGCTGGGACGGGAGGGCCGGGCCAGGCTCGGCGTGCGGGGCCCGGCGGCCAGCATGCCTCCCGCTGCGTCGCACGGTCGCTGGTGGAGCCGAGCCGGCGCCACGACCGTGGTGTGGTGTGGTGTGGTGTGGTGCGCGTACGCACGGCACGGGTTCGGTTGCCGGATGTTTGCTTGAATCAAGAGGAATGCCCGTTGGTGCAGTGCACCGTGCGCGTGGGGGAAGGAAGGGTACAGTGGTTGGTCCACGGATGGAAGGAGTTTGCATGGACTAGTACACCCCCCGGGGCATCCATCCTCGCCTACTCGGTCCGTTTCTCCTACGGCGCATTTTTCTCTCCTTAAAATAAGACCAGGGCACAAATTGGACATGTAAATTTGTACTCCCTTCGTTTTTTATACTTCGCGTATTGTTGACAGTTGACTGCAATCAAACTTTATAAAATTTAACCAAAAGTTTATAGAAAAGAATATAAATATTTAGCATAAAAAATTTATATGATGTGAAAGTACATTCGATAATGAATCTAGTGGTATTGATTTGTTGTTCTATATATTATTGTCTTTGTGTATAAACTTTGACAATGTTTACAAAGATTGACTTTGACCAAAGCTAATACGCAAAGTAAATAAAAACGGAGGAAGTAGGATTTTGTTTTGATACACCCATTGGGGAAGTTTACGGATTTAGTGTTCATTAAAGATGAAGATTAGAAATTATTTGTTCAATCAAAAAGGGTAATATAGTCTTTGTACCGAGATCAATCCATTCAATGCGATTTGATCTGGAGGCTAATGTTACGATAGCCTATTAAAGTAACTTTAACATTCATGCAAACTTTTAAGAAAGGTGCACCAAGCAAACTCTAATTTTTATGGTACTAACAATGTGGGGGGATGCAACCGATCAAAAATAGATAATTAGGGGCAAAAAAATATGTTATATTTTTATACATATTATCACTTAAATAATATGTTATTCATCAAAATGTATTCCTCTCATTTCTTTGGATTGGGATAAGGAAGGCTGGTCTAGATAGGCTAATGGTTTTCTGCAATGGGGACTAGAATGGTGTGACAATTTTTTATAAAAATACCATAATTTACCTCTCACAACAAGTTTAGCAAAGTTGACATAAGCCTACACCACTTTTTAAGGTCGTGAGCCTCCAAATTTGAAGGTTATGTGTACTGAGATGAAGAGGCTTCAAACAACTGTTTGCCTGGGAGGGAAGATTCAACATGTTTCTCTCTCCCACGCACAACCCTGTCAATGGGGAAATAGAGATCATTTACCATGGCATATATCATCAATTGTCATGGCAAATTTACAATCGTTAATACATATCATCTTTCCTTTTAGTAAATGGTTGCCATGACAAATTTTGATATGCATTTTCATAGACCATGGCAAAATGTTATTCATTTTTAGAGATCGTTTTTCCATGTCATCGTGTACTGCTTATGCTTCCATTTTACTATTGATTTTTTGCTATTAGTCCACGATAGCTTTTGTTAGTAAATAGTTGACATGTCAGAACTGCTATGAATTTTGATATACCATGGCAATTTCTTTAGTAAATAGTTGTCATGAAGCTTTTGTTTAGTAAATAGTTGCAATGGAAAATGGCTATTCATTCCTTCACAAATCGTTTTTGCCATGTCAACCCACTATGTTGTCTAAATTTGAAATGTATTAGAGATCTTTAATTACATATCTCTAACATTGCTATGACAAATGATATTTACTTCATACAATTTTTCTACATTTCTCATGAATCCGACATCGTTTAATTTCACATACCATGGCAAATCATTGTGAAATAGAGATAATTTTCCATGGCATATATCATCAATTGACATGGCAAATTTACAATCTTTAATGCCTATCATCTTTATTTTTAGTAGATAGTTGTCGTGGCAATTTATGATACGAATATGCTATGAATTTTGTAGACCATGGAAAATTCTTATTCATTTTCAGAGATCATTTTGCCATGTCACCATGTTCTACTTTTGCTTCCATGTTAGTGTCGAATTTTTGTTGGCGATCCATGATAGCTTTGTTAGTAAATCGTTGCCATGGCAGAGTTGCTACGAATTTTGATATACCCTCACAATTTATTTAGTAAATAGTTGCCATGAGAGATTTTGTTTTAGTAAATGTTGCCATGGCAAATTGTTATTCATTGTTTTACAAATTGTTTTTGCCATGCCAATAAACTATGTTTTATAATTTTGACATGTATTAGAGATCATTAGTTACATATCTGCAAAGTTGCCATGATAAATGATCTTTAATTCATTCCATTTTTTCCACATTCCTCATGAATTAAACATCGTTTAATTTCATAAATACCATGAAAAATCATTATGAATTAGCGATCATTTGATATAGCAAATCTACAATCTTTAATACCCATCATCTTTCTTTTTAGTAAATAGTTGCCATGATTTTTTATATGATTTTTCATAGACCATGGCAATTTTTTATTCATTTCCAGGGATCATTTTGGAATGTCACCATGTTCTACTTCTGCTTCCATTTTACTATAATTTTTTTGCTACCGGTCAATGATAGCTTTGGCACTAAATAGTTGCCATGGGAGAACTGCTATGAATTTGATATACCATGGTAATTTCTTTAGTAAATAGTTGTCATGAAGCTTTTGTTTAGTAAATAGTTGCCATGGCAAAAAGCTATTCATTATTATACATATCGTTTTTGCCATGTCAGTCCAATATGTTGTCTAAATTTGCCATGTATTAGAGATTTTAATTACGTATCTCTAAAATTTCCATGAAAAATGATTTTTAATTCACACCATTTTTTCTACATTTCTATGAATTAGACATCGCTTAATTTCATATAGCATGGCAAACAATTATGAATTAGATATCACTTGCTATGAAAAATTATCATCATTTGATATGGCAAATTTACAATCTTTAATACCTATCATCTTTCTTTCTACTAAATAGTTGCCATGACAACTTTTGATATGAATTTCCATAGACCATGGAATTTTTTTATTCATTTTCTGAGATCGTTTTGCCATGTCACCATATTCTACTTCTTCTCCATTTTGCTGTCGATTTTTTGCTACTCATCCATGATAACTTTTGTTAGTAAATAGTTGTCGTGGCAGAACTGCTATGAATTTAATATACCATGGCAATACCTCTAGTAAATAGTTGTCGTGAAGCTTTTGTAGTAAATAATTGCCATGGAAAATAGCTATTCATTCTTTTACATATCATTTTTGCCATGTCAATCCACTATGTGGTCTAAAATTTTCATGCATTAGAGATCTTGTGCTATCCTGCTATCCTGCCACGAATTGATTGGCAAGTGATGAATTGTTTTGTCTTGATCACAAGAACAACATCTTGTGCTATCCTGCCAATTACATTTTGCAACATTATTCTTGGTTAGAACAACCTCCCTCTGCAAGAACCACATGAAGACTTAGAAGAGTCATTTTTCTTCATATATGCATTCTACAAAAAAAAACATGCTAAATCATAAGATCCGCATACACGTCATGGCAAAGACACCATTGGTAGTCAACCTCCACCTGAACATATCTGGCATCTGAGTTAGATTGATTGGCATCGACCTACTAAATAAACGGATCCACCTGGTCCATTTCTCACCAAGTAAAGCTTTCTAGAATCAGATATTCAATGGACTGGCTCACAGGACAGAGGCCATCGAGACATCCTTCCCAAATGCAATATTGTAAAGGGTCGGGTATTGAAGGTATCTTCCCAGAAGCTCGTTGGTCCCACCAACCTCAAAATAATTTCCCATAAAAAGGAAGACTTGACCTTCATCAAGCCCTTCCAAAACAGCAAATTTGTAGGCTTCATATCTACATGGGATATCATTTTGGAATCAGGTATTTGTTGCAACAACTCTTGCCAAATGCCTTTCTGGTTAAGCAACTTACGTAGCCATTTGTTGAGATTTATATTTCGAGGTTTTCAACGCCGAACCCACCTTAATCCTTAGGCCTACTCAAAACATCCCATTGAGAAGTATGTACTTCCGCTTATGTTCCTCGCATCGCGAGAAGAAACTAGACCGATAAAAAATATCTAGCATTTTAACACCCCTTTGGCTATATCAAAGAAGGATAGCATGAACATGGGTAGTCTGGTAAGAGCAACATGGATGAATGTAAGTCGTTCACCATACGACAAGAGCTTACCCTTTCAATTGTTGTTCTTTTCAAAACAGTCTTCAATTTTTTCCAATCCTTGTTGGAAAGCTTATGGTGGTGAATGAAAATTCCAAAATATATAAATGTAAGGAATCCCAGTTTGCAATCAAAAGTTGTGGGAGTCCACGAGAAACTTTCTACACATATATATTTTTTGACATTGAGGATAGATGTGGCGCTTCCACCTTCTTCACTTATTATACTCGTAACCCATCGTTCAAAGACATACACTAAAGGTCATACAGTCAGTCGAAATTGCGAATAACTGTTCACTAGGAGGCTTGTTTGAACCCATGGTAGTTTGCTTGGACTTATGGTGGTTCTCTTGACTTGTGTTGACTGCATTTGACTTTTATTGGCTGTCCATGTGGGCCCCGTAGGACCCCAAGTATAATTTTGTTTATTCCCTCAACAATGCACATTCACAAAAATGTAGAAAAAAAATTAAACATTTGTGAACTGTAGAGAGAGAACATGAATTTTAATGTATGTACTCCTTGTTATAGTGACTAAAAGATCTTATATTGTTTTTAGAGGGAGTACGCTCGCTAATGATGATTGCTTGTTTTTGTTTTTTTATCGGCACATAGTACACATCATATCTTTGCACAATTTTTTGTTATAATTTTATGACAATCATAAAATGTGGTACATTCACGCTATTTTTTTTAAAACGAAATTTTGAGATACTTACATGTTGTCAACGGAGAACGGGAAGCGACTACTTGCGAAAAAATTCACGTTCGGCCAAAACATGCTTCCAAAAGTAGCTCAAAATTTTGATGACATATGTGACGCTTCACTACAGAAAAAACATTCTAAACCGTGTATGTTTCATATGCGGCAAAGGGCATTTTAACCTTGACGAACAGTAAGCCGAGTGTTATCATAGCCGTACGTCGATCGTAGGCCGTAAACCCGTGTTTCAGCACTTGGCTTACGCAATGATACTAGGCGACGTGTGTTTTTCCTGTAGTGCATCCATCTTCTTTGCTTACCATAGCCGTTGATATATGCACTTCAGGTCATCCACAGACCGCATTCAGTCAGAATTGCTAGCTATGTTTTCCACTAGAATCACATGCATATTGCTTCTGCTTGTCAAGTCCTATTTCTTTTTTTCTTTTTTTTTGAGGGAAATAAGGGTCTTCCCTTCCAATTTCTAGTAAAGGAACCATGAGTTCGAACTACAAGCAAACTTAGACAGTCCTCTTTCCGTTTGCACTACAAGAATTTCATTCTTCATTTCAGTGCCACTCCCAGCCTAACCTCACCTCACCAACCACACGAGCAGGAGCACATGATTTCATGGCAGATGTCTGATTTAGCCGAATCCTGACGGAGGCAAGCAGGGGGGAGCCTAGGGAGCAGGGGCGGAGGGCATCGATGCAGCTCAACACGGACCAATGCCATCTGTGTTTCATCTCGTACGACACCATAGTTTAGATACATATATATATATATATACACACACACATGCATGTTCCTCCTTGTGTTTAGTGTAACATGTTTTCTTACCACTCTAAGATCAGTGCTGGCTAGGCCTGAGAGTCAACTCGTAGTAGCAAACTAGGCACACAAATGACCATCAAATTTATGGATTAGTAAGGGCTCCAACCCAATCAGTGACAGAAACCATCTCAGTTTTCAACAACCATATCGGTGCTAGAAACCATTGATGAGCCTAATGATGGGCTGGCCACAACTCTAAGGCCATGTCGCAACATTCCAACACAAATCCATACCTAGTTATCCACTGTGTTGCAGCGTGCTGCCGGTGGCTGTCTGCACTGCGCGCATGCTAAGCCTGATGGGCAGGTGCGAGCTAACTGGTGGTGCTTGGTGGTGGTGGTGGTGGTGAGTGAGCCATGGCATGGCTGTCCATGCAATGATACAGATCAAGGCCGGCCGGACATGGCCTCAGACCATGCCACTTGATCAGTGTGCCGTGCTGCATATAATGGGGAGAGATAGAGCCAAACCACCAGCTGAAGAGCATGGACTGCACCTTGTTGTATTGTATGCATGCATATGTTAGACATAATCCACGCCTGTGTATACGCACGCGTCGAGCCAGGCGCAGGTGCGTGGCCGTGGCGAATGTGTCCGTGACATGCAGTGGTTAGTTGGCCGGAACGAGCGGAAGTGCTGCAGCATGCCGTGTGGCTGTGAGCGGTGCTCGTGTCGTTGCTGCGTGTAGACGTGGTGGCCGGGTCTTGAGGATTATACGTACATGTAGAAGTTAGTTTCATGTAGTTAGCAGGTGAGTGGCTGGCGTGTGTGCGTGCGTGCATGGTGGCCACCGTGTTGTAACTAGCTACATGTGTGCTAGCCTGGGTATAAAAGTCATTTCCGATGTACTGATCTAGGACATGTGGTATGTGCCACAGTGACGGTAGGAGTTGAGTACCGTCACTGAGACAAGATGTAGACCCCAACCAGCGTATGGCGCTGGTGGTGCCGGCGACCGGCACCGGCCGGTGGTGTCGAGTAGAGTTGAGTCTTGTATTCAGGTGAATAGAGGCCAACATAGAGGTTGTTCGTCGGTCGGGACGTTCGTCGCGGGTTCGGAGTTTGTCCCAACATTTGGTATCATGAGCTTGGTGATCTTGGGCGTGTTCCCCTTGTCGGCGGCGTGGTGGCTGTCATGGCGGACGCGGAGGCGGTGCGCGGTGAGTCCACGACGAGCGCGTCAAACATGGAGGCCGAGGCGCGCGGCTGCGGTGCACGGCGGGCGCATGGAGACGACGACAACGATTCACGGTGAGTGCGCGGCGGTGGTGACCGGTGTTAGCGCACCAGGTCGTGTCCATGGCGATGATGACCGATGTCAGTGCGTCAGGTCGAGTACGCGATCGTGATGACGTCGGCAAGTGCTGCAACAACTCCGACGATGGCAAGGTCATGGCTTAAGAGGTGAGTGTTGGAAATAAGCCATGCATGTACAGTGGCGACCGGCATCCACGCGCCAGGTCTGATATGTGCATAGCATGTGCGTATGTGCCACAACGGTGTGCAGCGGGCGCAACGAGCAACCTGGCGTCCAGGTCGTGCGGACGAGCGGACTGGGCTCACGATCAAGAGAAGACCGGATCATCAGGGATCCATGCGCGGGCTGCCGTGAGCACTGCGTTGTGTATGGCTGAGTCTATGGTTAAGTGAAAACCGCGTCAAGCAGCTGTGTTGCTTGGCCGGTGCGTTGCATGCATAGAGACGTGGATGCGTGTGCATGAACGTGCTAGTAGTGGCCAGGCTAGTGGAGTGGTGCGTGTAGTGTGTGTGCATCTGGCTATAAAAGGCCCTCGTGTGTACTGCTTGTAGTTGCATCGGTTTGTTACCGTACCACGGTGGCAATATGTGTCGAGTCGAGGAGGAAGGACCTAAGAAAGATGTAGTCTCCGTCGGGGCTATGGTATGTGCCCAGTCGACGTGAAAGTTCTTTCGGGTTGTGCCGCGTGTGTGCGTGTATACCTCATGTGTGTTCGAGTCGTTGTGAGAAATAAAGCCAAGATATAGACGTTGGTGAGCCGCGACGTTCGTCGTCAAAAAAATCATGGTGTCTTTTTTGTCTACCTTTTTCCGACATTTGTGGTACCGGGAGGACGGGAGGCGTATGTCGCCAAGTAGGATGGGTTTGTCCCAACAGCATATAGCCTCTGGGAAGTTGGAAAGCGTCGCGGTTTATCATCGTTCCGAGTGTAATCGAGTGAAACGACTGAAAGATGGGATCCGAAATCTCAATTGACCAACTTGGATCCACCAAACTCATGTTGAGTTCAGTCTTGTGTTCCTGTAGATGGAGGCTACATACTTGGTACTGAACGAGTTCGTTCCATGAGAGTGTCTCATCTGCTCTTCGCATTGTTCTTCCTTTAGACGACACGGAATATTCTGAAGGGGAAAAGACGTCTAGAAGACGTAGAGTGGAGTAACCTATTCATTCGAAGTATATATGCACACATGCACGCACAACATAGATGGACCACAGTTTTTTTTGTGAAAAAACACCAGTTATAACATAGACGGAGCTCCACATAGATTAGGAGTACTCCCCTCGCCCAAACGCCGGACGGTCAAAGACAGCATGAACCGGCCGGATTAGGATCAGAAGCTGTCCTGCACGCAGGCAGGCAGGCTCGATCGATTAGCTAGCCTCCGGAGAAACAAAGTCTCCTCAAAGTTGTAACGTCTGCTCCTTTCGTTTTAAAATAAATGTCTCAATGTTATACTAATTTTAATATAAAATTACACTAAATTTAAGACACTTATTTTGTGACGAAAGAAGTATCTAATTAAGCTCTCCCCTACCTCACTTTATCTTCATCAGAAACCTAAGCAGCAGCCGCGTCAGATCATTGGCTACGCTACATATACTACTCATCAGACCACGTCGCCGCCATCACAAGAACTTCGTTGCATTCAGAGGCTACCTAGTACCTACATGCCTAGGCAAAGCATGCACACAGGCTTGATATCTTTCTTTACCATCCAGCTAATTAGGCAAAGCTAGCTGCGTACTCCAGTTTCTACCAGTGTTTTGCAGAGACTTTGCGCGCAGTGCCTAATTAAGCTTGGCATGCCTCGCCGTGATGAGCGCTTTCAGGAACAGAATCATGGTGTTCGAGCTTACGCGACGTCGCCGGAGAAGAGAGGCGCTGCTCTCGAGGAGAGGCTAATCATGCCACGCCACGGGCATACTTACCGGTTAGCTGTTGATAATGCGCGCTCGTACGTGTAAAAGGCTGGTCCTAAAGCGGTATCTTTTCTTCCCCGCCATCGTTTTTAAGCAGCAGCGGCAGAGGTGCAGAGTGTTTTTATCGCTTTTGAGGTCCATGCTGCGCGGGCCCGTCCATGGATTCCGGTCACATGGGATTGGATGCCACATGGCAGCAAGCCAGCAAGAGATCCCGCTGCCTGGAGCTGGACGATGGAGCACGGGAAAGCTGTGGGTATACCTGGCCAAACCTCGGGCCGGATCTAAAAAAGCCCGGCGTTAGAAATCCAGGCCCGAGCCCGACCCGGTCCGACCGTCGAGCCTGATATTTGGGTCTAGGCCCGGCCCGAGTTTGAAGAAAGCCCGGGCGGCCCGGCCTGACATAGGCATAAATATAGATTTCAACGGGTCCGGACCCGGTCACCGGGCTCAAATCTAGGCCCGAGCCCGGTCCGTGGGCAAGGTCGGGCCGGACCGGGTCGGGTCGGACCGGGCCGACTAGGCCGGGCTGCCCATGGTCAGGTCTGACTGTGGATGTGGCTGCTTGGGCTTGGTCGACGCCTATGGGGCTCGGTCAGTAGAAGGAATAAGAGATATTGTTTGAATTATTGATGTTTTGCTTGCGCCTCGTGCCTATATATACATGAGTATAATAATTTGAAGTATAAGACAAGGTAGTATAATATCCTAGTATATCATATACTTTCTAATAATCATGATACTTAACATTCCCTATACTCACAACGGTAATGACGCAGACGGTGAGACTAGAGAAGAATTCAAAGGTAAGCCTACGGACAACCCCTCACAGTCGTAACAGTCGACGTATCGTGGATGTCGTGACTGAAGTGGAAACCAACGAGGTTGCTCAAGCAAAGCGGTAGCCCTTTGTGCCGATGTCGAGGGAGTTGAGAGAGTAGGATGGTGTAGCCGTGGTCGAGGTAGCTGACGGGGATATACCCCATGGTATGACCCGGCCTGACGACTCACAGGAGACCCGGCCGAAGACATGGCATCTTATTAATGACCCGCCCAGGCAACTCACAGGAGACCCGTTAAAGACATGACATCTTATTTATGACCCGGCAAGCGGGTCACAGGATGACCAAGCCCAAGACCCGACGGGTGAGCCGGCGCCAGGCGGCTCACAAGAGAAGGCCCACAGGAGAAGGCCTACAAGAGAGAAGGATTCCCTTAAAGGAAATAAGACCCGAAGTAGGATTCGTGAGAGACTAGTCCTACTCCTACTCCTAGTAGGACTCTACTTGTAAACCTACCCCCTCCACTTATATAAGGAGGGTAGAGCACCCCTAGAGGGAGAAGTTCTCAAGAGACACAAGTCTACAAGTTTAGACAACACAAGAGATTAGAGGCACAAGAGATTAGAGGTAGCAATTAGCACCCTTGTAAACGAGAGATCTTCATCATCATCAATACCAGACAAGTAGGACGTTGGCTTTTACCTCCATCGGAGGGGCCTAACCTGGGTAAAACTCCGTGTCTTCTCGATTTCGATCAACCCCTTCAAGCCGCCACGTAGTTGCGTCTCGCCCCGAACCTAAGTCCGTTCACCCGGACATCTGCCGTGACGAATCCACGACAGTTGGTGCCCACCGTGGGGCATCGCACTGTGGTTTGTATTTTTGAAGGGATATCTTTAGGGGTCAAGAAATTCATGATTAGTCGGATGAGGAAGAGCCTGGATCAAATCAAACAGGATCACCCAGCATGATACAACTTTAGGCGAAACTGAAAGTCTTCAACTTGTGATATGAGCCGCCGGCTGTAGGGTAACACAGCAGAAAACAAAAAAATTCTGACCTACGCACCAGCCCAGGACCACTATGGAGACTGCATACAAGGTTTGATCATTTTCGTTACCGACTCGTAGCCCAGCGGAAGTAGAGTCGATGACGAACGGCGGTGCAGATCCCCACAGCTAGGATTTTTCAACCTCCCAACCGCGAGGATGTATACCCTCATCTGCCCCGCGGACAGCCCTTCGGGAGGCGGTCGGATAGTCCCCCGGATGGTGTCGCGGACAGCCCTTCGGGAGGACCTCCAAAACTTGGACTGTCACTCGGACAGCCCTTCGGGAGGACCTCCAAAACTCGGACGATCACACGGACAGCCCTTCGGGAGGCACTCTCGAACTAAGACCGAAACTACGATCTCTCTACAGAGTTGCACACATACAGTGTCATCTATCCGGCAGGGCTTTGTCGTCCAGAACTAGTTCCCACCAGAACCCAGACAACCTTTCGGCTCTACGAAACTCTTTTCGTGTGAGGGAGAGAAGAAGCCAAATAATGCATGTCATGTGTATGAGAGTTGGAGTGGTGATGGAGAGCTCCTCTCCACCTCCTTTTATAGGTGAAGGAGGGGGTGGTGGTGGTGGCTGAAATTTCAGCCACATGACAAGCACCCACAAAACAAGGAAGCATGTTCCCACCAAACATGGAGAAAACATGTTCCCTTGTCCATGGTGTTCCCCCATGGGGCCCCACCTTCCTCCCAACACTCTCCACCATTTGTGGAGGCTGCCCCCACCATGGGCCCCCCCAACACCTTTTGTCCAGCCACAAGGGGCTGCCCCCAAAAAGGGAGGCACCCCAAAACAGCCCCACGAAACGTGGGATCTTGTCCCCTCACGCTGGGACAAGATGTTTTCCGCGACTATTACTTCTGAAAAATTCTGGAAGGTCCCAGAACATTTCGGGCACCCTCTAAAATTATCTGGACACGCTCCGGAACATTTCCGATATGGTGGTTTAATTTAAAACCATCTTCGTTTACCCGGTAAACAATTCCGGCACCTCCGAAAACCTTTTTCGGTTTATTCTCCGGAAAAATTCTAGAAATTACCAGACCACTCTGGCAACCTCCAAAACATTCCCGGTGCTTGCCGAAACCTTTTTGGATCAATGGTTTTATCCGAAACAACTTTTTGGTTTTACCGAAACTTTTCCGGTGTTCTCTCCGGAACCTTCCCGTTGTCTCCGAAACTTTTCCAGTGACTTTCTCTCGGACTCCTTGTCTAGTATTCAGCAGATAGATGACCCTTAAGCATGTGACCCTATATGTTCGGTGAAGTATAGACATGACCCGGAACCCCTTCCGATCAATGATCAACATCGGAGCCGTGGACACCCATATTGACCCCTATACCCACACGAATAAATATTCGAGTGAACCTCTAGTTGCCGTGTGCTATTCCTGTTGCTTCGCGATATGTTAAAAATACCCGAGGTGAGACATGTTGGCATACCCGTGGATCAACAACTTGTCCACTATGCTAGTTACCTCGTTACCGATATTGTTCTCTTTTCTCGTTCCCGTGTTCCGGCATCCCCATGATCAAATCACAAAATGTCTGGCCAGACGATGATGGATACCGTAACACCGAGAGGGCCTAGAGATATCTCTCCATCGTCGGAGGAGCAAATCCCAATCTTGAGTAATCAAGTTACTTGACATACTTTTCCATGAACCCATAAGCCGCCGTAATAGCCACCCATTTACGGATGACGTTTAACAAACCCCAAAGTCCATGAAGCAAGCATGAAGAAACTCGATACTCTCATGGTCTAAGGAATTATACAAACATCAATTTCTCTGTGTTATTAACCATTAACTTATGACAAATGTATCTCATAGCATAACATCAATTCAGGTCGATTCAACACAAATGTTCTTCTAACATTGTGCCCTCAAAATTGTCGGCATAGCCAGGCCCATGATCAGGAAAACAGGATCATCATGCAATACTTGAGCCAGTCTTAGAGGCCAGACTAGGAATACATTTTACCATTTATTATTCCACACGTGCATATGAGTCTTCCTTCAAGCCTCGTGGTAATTGCAGACTCGAGAACTATAGCAGTTATAGCATGGAACATAAACCTAATTATGAACAGGGAGATGATCAATAAAATTTATTATTGCCTCTAGGGCATATCTCCTACACCGGCCACCCCGCGTCTCCGACTCTGCTCCGCCCTGTGTGCCAGCTCCGAGCCGCCGCCGGCTGCTACTGTGCCCCGCCGTGTTTTCCTCTCGCCTCCGACTCCCTTTGCGGGCACCTCTTGCCCTCCGCCACAGTCGAGCCGCCCCGGCTGGCCTTGCAGCACAGGCGCGCCGGCTCTCTCCTTCACCTCTGCTCCAGCAAGTCGCCTCTGCTCTGCTTGCTGGATCCTCCTCGCCCCTGGCCTTACATCCACGGACGATGTGTATGACTCAGCTGGTCGTCAAGACAAAACAGGTGCTATCCACCCAATTTGTTTTATCTATACATTTTTTCCTTCGAAGAACAATTACTTCATCTTTGTAAATACATTTCATATACAGGACAGATATTCAAGTGGCATTGTACCACGGAGATGGAGCACACAACAACATTGTTTTGTACTGGTGCTCATCGGAGGCGTGTTACTCGCTGGACGCACGTGAGTCGCCGCCCCCGCAGACGGTTTACCTCGACTCGCCGGTACTGCGCACTCTTACCTGCCGGTAGGAGCCGCCCAATGGACGCGGCAAGCCGCCGCATTCGCAATATGGTCTTCACCAACCACGCCATGGCCGACTTGTTGTTCTTGCCGGTTTTCAACGCCATTGCTGACTCGCCTATCTATGTCGGCTTACAACGCCGTGGCCGTCTCTTGCCACTGCACCGGCTTACAATGCCATGGCCGTCTCTCGCCGCCGCGCCGGCTTACAACGCCGTGGCCGTCTCTCGCCTCGTGCCGACTCACAACGCCGAGGCCGATTCTCGCCTCCCGCGCCGACTTACAATGCCATGGTTGTCTCTTGTCATCCGCGCCGGCTTACAATGCCGTGGCGTCTTTTACAACATCACCAGTTTACAATGTCGCGGCCGTTTTCTACGTCTACATATTGATGCAGTGCTTGCCTGTACGAGCCGCCCAACGGATGCGTGCAAGACATCACCCACAATTTGATCTACATCAATATATCAGTGCAGTGCTCATTAATATGAGCCGCCCGACGGACAGGCACACGAGTCGCCAGCACTACAATTTGGCTCACTTCAACAAACAGCCGGAATGAACCATCGACCGGATCATTGAAGCAATTCATACGGGATCATTTATAACCCGCCACGGCCAACCTCAAACTTTCAGGGAAGATTCTCAAGCCGCCTCTTTGAGTCAACTTAAGACTCGGGGGCTACTACATTATTGGCGGATGATTAAAAGTTGCCCAAGAGGGCGGACCGCCGTGATGCACCATTCAAACATGGGTGCCCGGATCATTGGATCATCATAAAAGACACTTGGGGCTTCTGTCGTTTCTTCATACAAGATGGCGGCTTACAAGATTGATGATGCTTCGCTATGAGACCCTATACCGGCTAAGATTGAGGCGACCCGCTGAACTCTTACCAGTCAATCTCGCCTAGAGACCCTGAGCCGGTTCAAGAAATTGACAGCCAATCTCGCCTAGAGACCCTGAGCCGGTTCAAGAAAGTGACGGCCAATCTCGCTTAGAGACCCCGAGCCGGTTCAAGAAATTGACGACCAATCTCGATAGAGACACTGAACTGATGTGAGTTCAAGCATCGAGTCCACCCAGAAACATCGGCTCTTTGCAAAGATGAAATTTTTCGGCTCAGAAATTTGAGTTGAAGTGGTTTGTTCGCCGTCAAAACGGTTGATCTATCATCCGGCTTTTATGCCCTATCAAGCGCTATTGCAGGGAGGCTTCTTGCCTTCGGGTATAGTTTACATCTCCCCTGCATAGTCTGCTTTTACGCTGAGTCTGCTTTTACGCTGTTGCAAGGAGGCTTCTTGCCTTCGGGTATAGCTTAAATCTCCCTTGCACAGCCGGCGTTATGCCCAATTAAGCACTGTTGCAAAGAGGCTTCTTGCCTTCGGGTATAGCTTACATCTCCTTTGCACAGCCAGTTGTTATTAAACTATTGCAAGGAGGCTTCTTGCCTTCGGGTATAGCTTACATCTCCCATGCACAGTTGGCTTTATGTCTAGTTTGGTTACGTTAAGCGTTGTTGTTGATGGAGGCTTCTTACCTTTGGTATAGCTTACATGACCCTAAGACAACAGCGTGTACACCAAATTTCAGTTGCTTATCAACTGCGGCCATCGAAGGGGGCTTCTTACCGACGGGTATCGCTTATCTCACCCTAATGGCCGGCTTTATGCCACTTCCGGTTACTTATTAATCGCGGTTGTCGAAGGGGGCTTCTTACCGACGGGTTCGCTTATCTCACCCTAACAACCGGCGTTTACGCCAAAACTCAGTTGCTTATCAACTGTAGCTGTTGAAAGAGGCTTCTTGCCTTCCGGTATAGCTTACATCTCCTTTCAAACAACCGGCTTTATCAGTAAGTTGTGGGTGTCGATGGAGGCTTCTTGCCTTCAGGTATAGATTACATCTCCCATCGACAGCCGGCGTCCGCGCCTAAAACTGTAGCTATTGAAAGAGGCTTCTTGCCTTCGGGTATAGCTTACATCTCCTTTTAAACAGCCGGCTTTATCAGTAAGCCGTGGTTGTCGATGGAGGCTTCTTGCCTTCGAGTATAGCTTACATCTCCCATCGACAGCCGGCGTCCGCGCCTAAAACTGTAGCTGTTGAAAGAGGCTTCTTGCCTTCGGGTATAACTTACATCTCCTTTCAAACAGCCGGCTTTATCAGTAAGCCGTGGTTGTCGATGGAGGCTTCTTGCCTTCGGGTATAGCTTACATCTCCCATCGACAGCCGGCGTCCGTGCCTAAAACTGCAGCTGTTGAAAGAGGCTTCTTGCCTTCAGGTATAGCTTACATCTCCTTTCAAACAGCCGGCTTTATCAGTAAGCCGTGGTTGTCGAAGGAGGCTTCTTGCCTTTGGGTATAGCTTACATTACCCATTGACAGCCGACGTTCGCGCTTACAATATTTGTCATCATCAGGAGGCTTCTTACCTTTGGGTATAACTTACATTACCCTAAAAACAGCCGGCTTTATGCCATTCCGGTTCACATGTCAGTCGTGGATTATCAAGGGGGCTTCCCACCTCCAGATAACATGTCGGCTTATCAAGCTGGGTCAGAGCAAGATTATGAGAAAAGGAGCAATGTTATGAAAGGCATCAACATCTCCGGGTTGAGCTTCTTCAAGCCGCCCTTACAACAATGCAGAATATATCCTGTCTTGTTTATTTTTTGTAGGTACTATCTCTTAAAAAGATGAGCCACCGTTAAGTGTTTTGCAGCGCAAATGGATCTTGTAATAGCCAATATGGCTGGATCTTCATGGTTTATCATAACCAGTAATAAATGGTTGGGGTTTTTCAAACCAGCTCGGAGAAATTATTATTTTGCAAAGAGCCGCCCTGTCAGATATAATGCCGTATCATCTAATTGGCCGGTTCTCGGATTTCTTTAATTATGCTCTGTAGTAATCTACAAACACTCACGGATTTCTCAAACATATATTTGTTGGGTTGCACTGCAACTACGAGCAGGGATTTCATGTTAAAGGCAAAGGAATTATTCTAGGATATTCATTCCGGGTTATATTACAACCACGGTCAAGGGTTCATTCAACAAATTGTGGTGAGTTATATTACTTTTATAGAGTCCCAAGTTGCTGCAGGCACGTGACCCGACACTTGGGGGCTACATTATCTAAGTCCAAGTTTATATCAATTATGCAAGTCCCATGTCGCTGCAAGCATGCACCACGGCACTTGGGGGCTAATGCAAGCCGGTTTTCAAACCATTACATTGTCAGCAAGACCATATTATCTCAAGAAAATGAGCCGGCCTTTCTATATTTTTATAAGTCCCAGCCTAGTAAATTCTTACTGACCCGGCACTTAGGGACTACACCACTCAGATCAAACTTTCTAAAAAGTCCAAAGTCGCCGCAGGCGTGCGACCCGGCACTTGGGGGCTACAGTATTCAACTGTTCCAACAAATTAAGAGAGTCAAATTGAAGACCGGCACATCACATTCTGATGAGCCGGCCCTTGGGGGCTACACCCGCCGGAGCTTTCTGATGAGCCGACCCTTGGGGGCTACACCCGCCGAAGCATTATAAGGTATAAAGCAATTATAAGTCCCAGGTTGTTGCAGGCAGAACAACCCGACACTTGGGGGCTACACAGTCCAAAATATTATTGCAAAGCACCAAGTTATCATGGATAATCTCGGAGCTTGGGGGCTACAGGTAATATGGACATATCAAAAACTTTGAGGAGAATTTTCAAGATATTAAATATGGAGTTCAGTTGTTAGACCCGGCGTCACCAACACTTATGACCCAGTGTTATCAAAAGATCATAACCCGCCAGAGTTTATATAAACCGCCCTGCTTCACAACAATGGAAGTACGGTTCTACATCAGATGGATTTTCATCCCAATATTTATCAAGTCAGCAGGATTCTAGTTATTTAACCCGGAGTCACCAACGATAATGACCCGACATCATCAATGATTATGACCCGGCGGAGATGACCCGCCAAGAGTATTGGAAGCCGACTCAATGACATATGGGTGTTTTATTCTCAATATTTTTCAAAGGACATTTACAAGCAAAGATGATTATCAAGGCGACTCATTCATATGCAGAAAAGACCTGGATTTCTAAGGAGCCATTTTATAAGCCGACCAAAGGAGCAAGCCGGCCACTTAACATATTTGTTACTCTTATTTCAGGAGCTTACCATGAATAAATTCAAGCAAACTTGGGGGCTAATGACGGGGATATACCCCATGGTATGACCCGGCCTGACGACTCACAAGAGACCCGGCCGAAGACATGACATCTTATTAATGACCCGCCCAGGCAACTCACAGGAGACCCGTTAAAGACATGACATCTTATTTATGACCCGGCAAGCGGATCACAGGATGACCAAGCCCAAGACCCGGCGGGTGAGCCGGCGCCAGGCGGCTCATAAGAGAAGGCCCACAGGAGAAGGCCCACAAGAGAGAAGGATTCTCTTAAAGGAAATAAGACCCGGAGTAGGATTCGTGAGAGACTAGTCCTAATCCTACTTCTAGTAGGACTCTATTTGTAAACCTACCCTCTCCACTTATATAAGGAGGGGTAGAGCACCCCTAGAGGGAGAAGTTCTCAAGAGACACAAGTCTACAAGTTTAGACAACACAAGAGATTAGAGGCACAAGAGATTGGAGGTAGCAATTAGCACCCTTGTAACCGAGAGATCTTCATCATCATCAATACCAGACAAGTAGGACGTAGGCTTTTACCTCCATCGGAGGGGCCGAACCTGGGTAAAACTCCATGTCTTCTCGATTCCGATCAACCCCTTCAAGCCGCCACGTAGTTGCGTCTCGCCCCGAACCTAAGTCCGTTCACCCGGACATCTGCCGTGACGAATCCACGACAGTAGTCGTGCGAAGAACGTCGTGGTCGATTCGAGTCGGGATGGCCCGTGTCGAGGAAGTCATGGGCGCAATGATGTCAAAGTAGTGGCGCGTCGGGAGAAGACGTTGTTGATGACGCGTCGCGCCAGGTTTGCCAAGCCGGGGTACACATCGTGGACGAAAGCACGCATCAGTATTGCCGGCATCAGACATGCGTAGACGGGCGAAGGCGATGTGGACGATGCGCCACTCCAGGTTTGCCAGGCCTAAAAACACATCGAGGACAAAGACACGCGTCGATGTTGACAGCACCGGACATGCGCAGACAGGGACCTGCGCAAGGTAGTATGCCATGTCGAGGAGGCTAGCAGAGAAGGACTCAACGACGGTTGCGACGCATCTTGATGTGGGGCCGATGTCGTTCGCGGTTGTCAGAGTAAATGAAGTGGTTGGGGGTAGATAACGGCGACGCTGGTGATGAGCTAGTGTTGGATGAAGACAAAGAGGATGGACGGCGACGCGACTCGGGTGAGCGAGTGACAGGGGCGCCGAGAAAGAAGAGCGGCGACGGCGGCCTAAGGAGGTGATGACGGTGGCTATGTTAGAAACACAACGGCGATGCTCAAAGTAGGCGAGAAAAATCCAACAATATGGCGAAGACCGGCGTAGATGGTAACGTTCTCGCACCAAGAAAGGCGAAGCGACACATACGAAAAATCGACGCACGGGGACAAAAAAGTGAACCATGTGCCACGGCGCTACTGTCCAAAGAGACGACGCATCACGTGGATCGAAACGACGACGAAGAAGATCTGGGGCGGCGACGTGGATAGTATGCCTCCACGCTACGGCCTAAAAAGGCAAGGCAACGACGATGCACGGGTCGCATGTAACCAAGCGGACGGTCGATCGCTTGATGGCGGCGGGTTTGCATGGAATGTTTGCCTCGAGAGATATGATGAAGCCGTTGAACGAACGAGTGAGAGAAAGAACCTGGTTGGTTCTCGTGTCATTGCACGCTTCAGCTTGGTTCTTCAGGGTGTTTTATCCCGGCCCCGCTTTCAGCTTCTGTCGGCCAAACAAGTGTTCTAGCCAATCAAGTGTATTTGCCTCACGAGCTGACCTTGGACGACACCTTATCTTATTCTAGGATTCTGTTTTTTCTTTTTGGCCCAGTGAAATGGCTGATGAAGTTGCAGCCTGTCCCGTAAGCATTTCGTGACTGTTAACTCGTGTTGGGCACAGCTTGTTTCCTGCTTCATATGTTAAGCCCAAAAAAACGACATGTTTAGATGAGGTACATCAAAAGCCATACCATTGGGTTTCAAAAGGAAGCATGATCCAGGAAATCGTTAACTGTTAACTTCATTCTTGTTTCCATGGAAATACATTGTTATTTATGTTCAACCTGATTGGGTCTTGTTTCCCTAGAACTAACAAAGGAAATCCAAAGTTAGACCTTCAAAATGTCAAAGATTGTTCAGAAAAACCTTGCGAGCATATGTGTTGACATCAGATTTTAACGTGACCAAAGACATAATTAAGATGGTCTCATATGAAGAAGTTCTCAACACGAAAAAAAGTTTCGTATCATCAAAATAAGCAACTTTGATGTTTGGTTCATCGTCATCCGATATCATATTGAGAGCCAAAGTTGAGCTGGAAGTGTTAAAATTTTGTATTCAAAACACTGTTCGTCCTATTACGCCTCCAATGCGGGCTTATATGAGAATATTCTACATGAATTGTTTCATCTTGTCGAAACTGTCGATTTCAATATAAAATTGTCTTAAACAAGGTGGCATTCAAACATTAGAGCTCACGCAGTGCAATTCTACGGTGAGCAAAAAAAAGACGCCCGCCACCAGACACATATATGACTATGTCTGATGGATAGAGTGAGTTATTGCCAGTTTTGCGTGAGCTATTCTCTCTTCAAGATGGCCTCGAATTGAAAAACTTCCAACATGAAAGTTACTTAATTATAGTCGCTTTTCTCCATTTGAGGTCGTTTACTGCCTCAAAAAATGACCCATAAAGTGAAGCCGGCTTTTATACCAGACAATTTAGGAATGTTCGGGCCAAACATCCGAGTTGGGCCCAAATTAGGGTTTTGAACGTGGATCTAAACCCTTTGCTTGCATGGGGACTCCATCCGCCCTCTTATATACATAAGGGGTGATGGTCGATTGAAACAACATACAACCGAAAAGTCAATCTATCACCTTTTACCTTTACCTTTCTTGAAATAGGCTTTCATCCCGTTTTATAAATAAAGTAAACATCGATACAACCAAGTTCAAAGTAGCAACGTAAGAAAGACAACTAGGGCAACAACACAATCATGCCCAAAGAAAGCAAAATAATAATAATAGAAAAAGGCCACATTTTACCTTTATCCTTCACCTTCTCCCTTTTTTAATTTCCCCGTTCTACGTTCTTCTTGTTGTTGTTGTGGGACAACGAATCTCGAGGCCCTAGGGGTGATAAGGCTGACCTAGGGCATCCCATAGCCGTCGCGCCCTTTGTCAGGGTCACTCTCGGGCAAGCGGGGTTTTGGGTCTATAAAAGCGCCCATTGGATTGCTTGTGTACCGCCCTTCCGGTCGGGTCTTCTTCAACATGAGTGGCGGTGCATCATCCTCGGCGTGGAGGGTACACGGTGACGTGTCAAGTGCGAACTGATTTTTTGGCAACTCCGCTAGGGACAAAGTTCTGAACGGTCTCCAGCTTATTCTTGCTACAAGGAGATCGCCGTCAAGAGTTTGCAAACAATAAATGAACATGAATACCCAACCCCCTTGTGCAGATGCAAATAATTCATACGGTGTTACTAGATCGTTCAATGAATATACTCATTCGGCTAGTCCTAATTTTTTCAATCATGCATCTAATTACGTGCAGGAGCCGATTTAAAGTAATTTGAATGCTTCAACTTCTTATGATACTAATAACATGCAGCATATGTATTCCAACTCTCATACATCGGTAACCTCACAAATCATTATGCCGACGAACAATATGATGAGTTTGGTTCATAAGTTTTAAACACCACATGTTAAAATTTCCAATGGCACGCAAGAAAGTGTTTCATCCTTTTATTCATCGACAACTTATTTGCAATTACTTGTCCAACCATGCCGATGTAACATCTCAAAATTTATCATTTTGGAATGTTAATTATAAATAGGTATAAACTTGCTTGTGCTTCTTGTTGTTAGTTAATTTTGACTAGGAATTGAAAATTTTGAGTTTGAATGAATATTTTACCAAGAGGAAATAAAAGGACTTTCCCAAGTATTTATTTGGATCTTATTTTGGGTTTGAGGTATTCAAAATATTTACCAACTCAAATATGACTGAGGATGACATGACTTCCTCAAAGAATAATATTGGTGAATAATTGAATATTCTCTCATTTAAATGTTGAACATTTAAAACAATGCCAACTCAAAAGTAAAATAAATTGAGAGAAGGTGAAATGATTCCTTCAGTATAAAGGAGCCGTAAAGAGTTTTAAATACTGTTGAGATTTTGTTTGGAAGCGTTAAAAAAATATTTGGGGCATAATTGATATGGTTTGGTTTAAATCAAATCAGTGTCAAGAGTAAAAAAACTAAACCTACTTGGGCCATAGCCCAGCAACCGTGCGCTCAGCGCAGCGGCAACTTGAGCCCAGCACTGCGCCAGCGTACGCCATCGCTGACGTCACGCGAGGGGCCCACCTGTTAGCAACACACCTCACCGCGCTCGCTGACTCCCCTGGCCCGCGGTTATCTCCCACCTCCGCTCGAACTCCTGTTCCTGTACGACAGAGCCGCCGCGGCAGAACCAGGCCACGGGCAATTCACCCGATCCCTAAGCCCTCGACCGAACCAGTGGGCGCCGAGAGACTCCCCTGTATCCCCTCGTTCGATTTCCCCAACTGCTCCTCGAGTTTTCCCTCAAAATCCAGCGCACGGTCCACGCCAACACCCGCCGCCTGAAGCTTCCGGCGACGAATTCCGTCCACCCCATAAGACTTTCTCCTCACCGATCAGGCCACTTTCTCCGCCTTGCTGTCGCGCACTCCTATGACCTCCTATTTTCTCCTATATGCAAGCCGAGTCGAGCTCCACCTAAAGATCCGATCTCGCGGGAGCATAGCCGCCGCACGAGGACGCCTGGATCACCCTCGACTGCACCTCCAACCTCGTTGTGTCGCACTGCACCTCTCCAGATACTTCCCCGGCTCCATGTCCACCAGGATCGACGCCATAGCCGACCAGAGCCTCCGCCGCCGTCACCATTGTCGCTGGAGTTTGTTCGGTGAGAAAAATCCCCTCTGCCCAAGCTATGACGTGGCATCATCTGTCTGTCGACCACCACTTAAATCCGACACCATGTGTTTTATTCATGCGAACAGGTATCGTCAAATCCCGTATCAACACGTGGCACAACGTCAGCTCGCACAACAGCACCTCCCGAAACATTGCCATGGCACTATTTTGGACAGATTTTATTCTAATTTTTATTTAACTATATCTTGAGATCCGTCTATTCAAATTCATCGATTCTTTTTCCTGTGTACTCATATTGACCAGAAGAATTTAGTAGAATCATAATTTCCAACTTTGTGAAGTTCTCAAATTTGAGCAATTCAAATTTAAATTCTAACCATCATATGGTCATATCTTGCAAACGATATATCCTATCGTGTTGATTCCTTTTGCATATGAAAACATATATCAAAGAATTTCTGAAAATGTTATGTGTAATCCAATCCAAATATTATTTGTCCTAATTTGAATTCAAATTTGATTCAAACTTCATTCCACTATAACTTGCCTTGTAGTGTTCCTATTTCATCAATTCTCCTTTCGCAAATGAATTCTTGTGTCATATATGATCTGTCAAACACCATGTGTGTTTCTCCATATACCGTTGACCCTGTTCCATACCATCTCCAATATAATATTATATCTTAACACTTCATCATTCATTGACTCTTATGAGTTGATTCTTTCACCCGTCACATTATAGCACATAAATACCCTATATTATATATTAAGCTTATTGATGTTGTTCAACCTTGCCATGTTTGTTTTGTTGTTCTTGGATCTTATATATGACAAGGTTATTAATTTGTATTCTTTCCTTAACAATAGATTGCGCGGAGTGCGACGAGTAGAATTATCGGGAATTATGAGTGTGACTATCTTCATCAAACGTACGTAAGTTAGACCTTGATCATCCTTTACCCTATTTTTCTGTGTATGTAGTTCTATATCACTTTACGAGATTATGCATGTGTAGGAATACTATTGTAGTATGTTATTGCTATTTAGTTTCAACTTAGTAGAGCCTTATGAAGATCGTGGTAGTGTATTCTTGCTATGCTACGTAGACGGGGATTGGTTCGTGTATTCACTGAGATTATATGAGGAATATGATATAACTTATGTTAACTTAATATACATACAATTCACCTCTGGGCGGATGTGGTATTGCTGGGTGGTTTCAAAAACACCATGGTTTCGACCCTCTAAATGTAAGTGGAATGTCACCCAGGTTCAAAAAGATTAGACAGACTTGGTGACTGGTAGCTTCCATGTGCGCCCACTCGCTATATGGGCTCTGACTTAGTTGATCAGTTGTGAAAACCTTACTCGGATGTGCCAGCAGATTTAGTTATGATAGTTAGGATGGGCCTCCTGTGAGACTAGGTGACTGATTCTGAAAGACTTCGCCTCAGTCTTCGGGCTAGGTCCAGTGGGTAAAGCGTACTAAACTCTGCAGAGTATAAAACTAATCATGATTAGTCATGTCTCCGGTTATGGATAAATTTTAATAGCTAGACCATTTATAACAGCCCGAGACCGACGCTCCAGAAGATTCCCCTTTTATTCCATCGTCATCGTGTGATTCGTTTGGTTGTCACATTCATCATTGCATCATCTACATAACATCGTCACTCGTTTTCAAAACTTGCATCCGTTCGTAGTTGTCGGTTCTCTTCGTTCGTATCGTCGACCGTTTTGAGACCAACCACACATGCACGCGCTTGCGGCATCGATAAAATATTGTTTTTAAAAGTGCATATGAAATATCCTTGGATTGAGTCAAAAGTTGGCGTGCGGTCTTATTATATTGTAGGTAGGCCGCCTACCAAATTTCGTCGCAATCAGAGGTCGTCTGATACCCGAGCGGTCAACCGTAGCAATGCCGTCATCGGTTTATCTGTCGGACGTTTTCGATGTTTTAAAACTCCTTGTCACGGGTCGCACATCTCCCTCTCTCCTCAGCCCACACCCCCTCTACACGTCCCACTACCACCTAGCTAGCCCCCCTCCGCTTTCGGGCCGTCCGATCGAGATCAAGCGGTCCGAAAACGGATGAAAACTCCAAACCCTAGCCCCAAAAACTACAAATAGACCCACACCTGCCTAATATGGTAGCCTAACCCTAACCCCCTCGTTTTCCGCGACGAGCCAACAGCCAGCCGCCACCTCCCACCTCCTCTCTCTTCTCCAACCGACAGGGCTCGCCGAAGCCCATCTGAGGCCCGCCCCGGGCCCGGTCGGGACCGCATCGCCGTCGGGGCGACCACAGAGCCGCCCGAGCCGCAGCCCCAAGCCCCATCGCGCCCATGGCTGCGCCATCCCCTCGACTTCCCCCGCGCATGGGTCGTCGTCGGTCGAAGCCGCCGCTGCCGCCCCGCCGCCGGAGACGCCACCGTCGTCGGAGCTCTCTCTCCTCGCGCCCCGCCCCAACCTATGCGCCATGGCCGCCGCTGCTTCAAGCTCCGCCCAGCTCCGACCCCGACTCCGGCCGGGGATCGCCGGATCCGACCGCCCAGCCTCCGATCTGCCCGTTCCCGGCCATCCCCGCCTCCGCCTCGCCTCCCACCGGGCGGCGTCGCCGTCGTTTGTCTCCTGCGCCTGCACAAGGAGGACGACGGGATCGAGCCCCGTTGACCGCCTCCTGCGCCCGACGCCGTCGTGGGCCTCGCCTCGCTCGTGGCCCGCGACCTCCTCCAAGGCCCAGCGCCAGCAGCTCCTGCCCTGGCCCAGCTTCCTCGACCGGGCCTTGAGCCCATGGTGAGCAAGCCAGCCCCTCCTTTTCCGCTATGTGACGCCCTGTGCATCATAGTGTTAGTCGTCGCCCATGCTTCTGTTTCGGGCATGTCTATTTTTTTCGTCTCGCGAATTTGCTAATTAGCCAGTGAATTACAGATTTGCAGAAAAAACCCTATTTTGTGTAGATTAATAATATTCAACTTTCATACATGTTTAAAATGTTTAACCTTGTTGTTTGCATTAATTTGCGTAATTGCCATGTGAAATGATTTATTTGATAACTAATTAACTGTAGCTCCGTTGAAAATGTTTTACATATGTAACTTGACTAGAAAAAAACGTAGAATCTCATGGTGACATTTATTTTGCTGTTTAACAACTCTAAAATATGGTTAGTTCGACCAAACTTAAAATAAGCACATGAGGTCGTTCCGGAATTGTTATTCGTTGCTTCCAGCCTCATTTAAAGTGCCTAGGTGAAGTAGTTGTTTGTGTTTCACCTCTTACCATGTCTAACAATATTTAATATTGATGAGTAACTAAACAGAAGTGAACTAAATAATTCGATAGTGGAGTTTCGTCAATATGCAACTCGTTGCATATTGAGCTTCACTTAGTGTGTAGGAGTTGATTGTTGTGCTTTGCCATGTTATGCATAACATGCATCATATTTGATTGTGCATCATGTCATGCATATGTTGTGGTGGTGTATCGTGTGTTGATTGTTTGTTTCGGATTGCTTCTTCTCAATAGAGTTTCGAAAGCGTTCGGAGTGTGAGGATTCGTTCGACTACGTTGACTCGTCTTCTTCATGGACTTGTTCTTCTTTCAAGCGGGATCTCAGGCAAGATGACACATTTTCCTGGATACCACTACTATCATTGATATGCTAGTTGTCCCGCTTTTATCATTATGTCTTGCTACATACCACTTGTTTGTCAAGCCTTCCAACATTGCCATGATAAGCCTCTAACCTCCACCTCCCAGCAAACCTTTGTTTGGCTATGTTACCTCTTGCTCAACCCTTCTTATAGAATTTCTAGCTGCAGGTGCAATTGCTTCCATGTGACAACATGGACATTCTTTTGTTATCACAATATTATTGTTATTTAATCTAATGCACATATATACTTGGTAAAAGGTGGAAGGATGGGACTTTTGCTCAATGTTTTGTTCCACTTTTGCCGCCCCTAGTTACTTGTGTACCGGTGTTATGTTCCATATTGAGCGCTCCTAACATGCTTGGGGTTGTTATGGGGACCCCCTTGGTTTTTGTTTTAGGATAAAGCTTGTCTGGCAAGGACCAACATTGGTACTACATTTGCCTAATAACTAATAAAATTGCATAGGGACTTTTCGGACCCCGAGGATCTTTAATCAACAACCCGGGCCAGTGCTCCTCATGAGTGTTGGTCCAACCCAGAACATCTTATTAACGCTACCCGGGGCAACTCGGTTATTGGCATGGTAACCATCGCTCATCCATCATGTCCTGAGAACGAGATACACGGCTCCTATCGTGATCGTCGACACGTCGGGCGGCCTTGCTGGATTTGTTTTACCTTTCTCGAATGTCTTGCGTGAGGAATTCCGTTTTACTTCGGGTTATCTTGAGGTGTGGTCTTCCTGTGGAATTGCCTATGAAGATCACGAGATCCGTGGTCGAGGTTATTCCCACGACGTGTGGTTAATTTGTGATGGATTAGTTGGAGCACCCCTGCAGGGTTAAATCTTTCGGAAAGCCGTGCCCGCGGTTATGTGGCAAACTTGGAAAACTTTGTTTAACAGCCGGTCATCGCAAACTTGCAGTAAACTCAAATTAAATACACCAACCGTGTGCGTAACCCTGTCTGTCTTTTCTCGTGAGTTCTTATCCGAGAGAGAACACGGTGGGGTTATGTTTGACGTAAGTAGGTGTTCAGGATCATTTAGTGATCATTTCTAGTTCACGTCCGTTATGCGTAGACCACCCACTTTAATTTCTGTATTCGTAAGTTAGCCACTCAAACAAATGCTTAGTCGCTTGCTGCAGCCTCACCACTTAACCATACCTCACCCATTAAACTTTAATAGTCTTGATACCCTTGGAAATGAGATTGCTGAGTTCCTGTGGCTCACAGATTACTACAATAATTACTACAGGTACAAGTAATACGATGATTTGACGTGAGCGCGATGCTTGTTTGATTTGGAGTTCTTCTTCTTCATCATCATAGATCTAGGATGGGTTCCAGGCGGAAGCCTGGGATAGCAAGGATGGATGTCATTTTGTCGTTTGTTTTCGCCCGTAGTCAGACCCTGCTCTTTTGTATGATGTTTGAATATGTTGTTGTATTGATGTGATCTTGATGTAGCTTGTGGCGAGTGTAAGCCAATTCCATATACTCATCTCTTCTGTACATGTACTTGTAATAATATCCATTCTTGCAAAACGACGAGATGCGCTCCTATCCCTGTCAAGGCCCTCGAGCCAAAATAAGGATAGGGTCGCATCTTGGGCGTTACAAGTTGGTATCGGAGCCTGTACCGACCTAGGAGCCCCCTTGATTGATCGAACTTGGCTGAGTCGAGTCTAGAGAAAAACTATTTTGAGTTTAGTTATATCGAAGAGTAGGATTCTCTTTACTCCTCTTATATACTCTGGTGAGGAATTACGACTTAGAAATTTTGATTCTACCCTATTCTCACTCAAAGTTTTTCTAGGATCACGCGGGTATTTTTGGAAACTATATGATGTCGATGTGAAGGAATTCTGTCTTGGTGCCTCCTGTTATTGAGGAATAAAGCTCCGAGGGATTTTTGCACATCGTTATCATTCAGTTTCCTTAGTATCTCAGGACGGAAGATGTTCAAAATTGCTTCAATACTTCTCATGGCGAGATAAGGTCGGAGTCACCCAGTACTGGGGAGGCGTCCGGGGTATTGCCGTATCGTTGTGTTTTCGAGGGTCTGAGATAGATGGAGTTCCGAATCCTCTGGTTATGTGTTGACGTATGGATACAGTTGGAGTGTAGGGCTTGTTAGTTGTGTGAGATATTTTGCCTCCCTGTATCCCCAACACCCGATTGCATAACCAAAGATTTCGGAAGTTCTTAGGTGGGAATTCAAGTAGTTACCTAGGCTATCTTCCAACAGATCATGATGTGAGGTTGGGGTTCGAGATCTAGTGGATTCGTTTGTTCACGGTCGTTCTTACAGAGGACACTCGCTATATGTCATCAGATATGCTTCGTCAAGCCTTGTAGTTCGCTACGTCTAGGGAGCATATTCGAGCGTCATTTCAATATGACCATCCAATGTACGATCGAGCTCGTGCGAACCTTACCATGAAAATATCGAGCGAAATCTCTGTCATGAATTTGTTTTGGCTTGTTTCGTAAGCCCCATCCTCTGTTTTGTTTCGTATATGGTAATTCATGGTGCTTCAATGTCAACTGGTGATTTCATATCTTTTCTAAGTAATGTTCTCATATTTTACGGGAATGCTATTCCTTTTGTTCAAACTGGAGTTGTCATGAAATTCTTTTCAACCCATGCGCTCCTCGTCAAGATATTCAATCATCCCCAATATCTACAAGATCAATCCTCTTATTCTTTCCCGAGTTTAGTTCATCCGTCCCAAGTTGTCTTTGTTTCCCCCCACCCTCCCACCCTTTTTCTTCAATGATTAAATTCTCATCCAAGTTCGCCACCCGGCTCTCCTCCTGTCGCCCGGTTCGCCACCCGTCGCCCGCCTGTCGGGTGCCGCCCCCACGGGTCGGCTGCCCACGTGAGGGTAGAAAGTGGGGCGCCGACTGGATGGTGGGAATAGACCAAAGTCAACAGGCCAGCTAAAAAAGACTTTGCTTGCCCGTCCGCCTGCTTCGCCACTCGGACGGCCAGACGCGACCCATCCTGCCCGCCCGCTTCAACACGGACTGGCTGGAGAGCCCGTCTGACTGCCCGTCTGCCTCGATGCCTGATCGGTCGGGTCCTATCGGTCGGGACCCCCTTCGAGCACCCGGAGGCTCAAAGGCTACACCCAGCTGGTGTGCCGGCACGCTCCGCGAGCGCCAAGCCCCGCCGGCTGTCGTCGTCAACAACCACCTCATCGACGTCAAAAAAGGAATGAACCTCCTCGCCCGGAGGCTCGGAGGCTACTTCCAGCAGCGCCTCGCGCACATCAGCCAGCGGACCCCGCGTCCGTGCCCGGCAAGGCCTCGCGCTCATCAGCCGGCGGACCCCGCGTCCATGCCCGACAGGGCTCCGCGCCCATCAGCTGACGGACTCCGCATCCGCGCCCGGCAACGCCTCGCGCTCGACAGCTGGCGGACCCCAGGTTCGCGCCCGGCAGGGCTCCGTGCCCATCAGTCGGCGGACTCCGCATCCACGCCCGGCTCCGCGTCCGCGCCCGGCAGCGCCTCGCGCTCGACAGCCGGCGGACCCCGCGTCTATGCCCAGCAGGTCACCGCGCCCATCAGCCGATGGACTTCGCGTCCGCGCCCGGCAGCGCCTCGCGCTCGACAGCCGACGGACTCTGCGTCCGCACCCGGCAGCGCCTCGCGCCCATCAGCCGGCAGACCCCAAGTCCGCGCCCGACAGCGCCTCGCACGCGTCAGCAGGACACGTCGGCTAGGAACTGCGTTGGCCGACATCGACAAAACCGCCTCGCCGGCACCCAAAAGCAATGTGAGGTCTCCACCCGCACAACCCCGAGCGACCATCGAGGGCCAACTCCGCATTTATTCTGCAACTTTACTATTCGCCCCGGCGCCAGCTAGCCTCGGCCCAGGGCTAGCCGCTTGGCCCGATACGTTCGTTCCCACGAGACGGCTTAGTAGCGTGCACGGGACCGAAGGCCCGTCCTTTGTCTCAGCTACAGACCACACCGCGGCTGTCCGGCTAGCGAGAGAAAAAGCTGGAGGTCACCCCACGCGAAAAAGCATCACGGGAGAAAAAATCTTGGGCAACTCGGTCATTTCATTTGTGAGTCTCTACTCGGTCGAGTCCGATCCTGAAAGTCCGAGTACTGTATGCTCCACCCTGCGGCCCACTCTTAGCCACAGACCGTCACGCAGCTGTCCAGCTAGCGATAGCACAAGCCAAAGAGCGGAGGGCACATGAAAAAGATTGAAGGGGGCTCCGACGAAACCGAATCGGCACCCTCTGTATAAACATACACTACCAAAATCAAATATTTGATGTATCTGCGCCGACTTAACCTTATCTTCTACACGATCATTCCCACGAGGAACCTCCTTGCCCGGAGGCTCGAAGGCTACACTCCTGGCAGGGCAACCCGCCCATCAGCCGGCGGACCCTCCGTCCGTACCCGGCAGCGCCTCGCGCTCGACAGCCGACAGACCCCGCGTCCGCCTTCGGCAGGGCTACGCACCCACCAGCTGGCGGACCCTCCATCTGCGCCCGGCAGCGCCTTGCGCTCGAGAGCCGGCGGACCCCGCGTCCGCCTTCGGCAGGGCTCCGTGCCCATCAGCTGACGGACCCTCCGTCCGCACTCGACAGCCGGCGGACCCCGCGTCCGCCTCGGCAGGGCTCCACGCCCACTAGCCGACGGACCCTCCGTCCGTGCCCGGCAGCGCCTCGCGCTCGACAGCCGGCGAACCCCACGTCCGCCTTCGGCAGGGCTCCGCGCCCACCAGCCGACGGACCCTCCGTCCGAGCCCGGCAGCACCTCGCGCTCGACAACCAGCGGACCCGGCGTCCGCCTTCAGAAGGGCTCCACGCCCACCAGCCAGCGGACCCTCCGTCCGTGCCCGGCAGCGCCTCGCGCTCGACAGCCGGCAGACCCCGCGTCCGCCTTCGGCAGAGCTCCGCGCCCACCAGCCGACGGACCCTCCGTCCGTGCCCGGCAGCGCCTCGCGCTCGACGGCCGACGGACCCCGTGTCCGCCTTCGGTAGGGCTCCGCGCCCATCAACCGGCGAACCCTCCGTCCGCCTTCGGCAGCGCCTCGCGCCCTTCAATCGATGGACCCAGCGTCCGCCTTCGGCAGGGCTCCATGCCCATCAGCCGGCGGACCCTCCGTTCGTGCCCGGCAGTGCCTTGCGCTCGACAGCTGGCAGAACCCGCGTCCGCCTTCGACGGGGCTCCACGCCCACCAACGGGCAAACCCTCCGTCCACGCCTAGCAGCGCCTCGCGCTCGACAGCCGGCGGACATCGCGTTCGCCTTCGGCAGGGCTCCGCGCCCATCGTCCAGCGGACCCTCCGTCCGCGCCCGGCAGCGCCTCGCACTCGACAGCCGGCGGACCTCGTATCCGCCCTCGGCAAGGCTCCACGCCCATTAGCCGTCGGACCCCGCGTCCGCCTTCGGCAGCGCCGCGCGCCTTTCAGTCGGCGGACCCCGTGTCTACGCCCGACATCTCCAACCCCACTGCCTGCTTCAGCTGGTGGGGAACGCGACAGAAAACAAAAAATTTCCGACCTACGCACCAGCCCAGGACCACTATGGAGACTGCATACAAGGTTTGATCTAATCCGTACCGACTCAAAGCGCAGCGGAAGTAGAGTCGATGACGAACGGCGGTGCAGATCCCCGCAGCTAGGATTTTACAACCTCCCAACCGCGAGGATGTATACCCTCATCTGCCCTGCGGACAGCCCTCCGGGAGGCGGTCGCATAGCCCCCCGGACGGTGTCGCGGACAGCCCTTCGGGAGGACCTCCGAAACTCGGACTGTCACTCGGACAGCCCTTCGGGAGGACCTCCAAAACTTGGACGGTCACACAGACAGCCCTTCGGGAGGCACTCTCGAACTAAGACCGAAACTACGATCTCTCTACAGAGTTGCACACATACGGTGTCATCTATCGGCAGGGCTTCGCCGTCCAGAACTAGTTCCTGCCGGAACCCAAACAGCCTTTCGGCTCTACGAAACTATTTCGCTGGGAGGGAGAGAGAGCTTGCAAAGCAAAGCATGTGTATGAGAGCACAAGGATGAAGAAATGGCAGCCCACATCTCCTCTATTTATAGGAAAACCAAGGGGTAGGGTGGTTTTACAATAAAACCCAAAATGCACATGAATGAAGTCCTTCCACAAGGGCATAAAAGTGAAACCAAGGAACAAGAGGGACTCCATGAAGGAGTCCACCATGTGGCCGGCCACACCCTCATGTGGGCCCCCAAAAATGGCTCCAATCCATCCATGTCATCCCCAAGATCTTTTGGAGCAAAGCCCCAAAAGGTGGCTTTCCATAAAGTAGTCCAAAAAGCACTTTCACTATTCACGGCGACATTTTTCAGCGTCCGTTCGAACTAAAAATATTTATGTGGGCTTAGAACATTTCTAGCACCCACTAAAATAATTTTCAATACGATCCGGAACAATTCCGGAATAGTGATTTTCATCTGCGAAAAGCATCTGAAGCGGTTCCAGCAGCTCCGGAACATTTCCCGTTATTCTTCCGGAAAATTCCCAGAAGTTTCCAGAATGATTCTGGCACCCTCCAAGAATTATCAGGCATGTGCCAAAACCAATTTGACTTTATGGTATCCTCTGAAACAACTTTTCAGTTTCACCGAAACTGTTCCGGTGACCTGTCTACGGAACTTTTCCACTGTCCGAAACTTTTCCAGTGTTCGAAACTTTTTGGTGATTTTCTCTCAGACTCCCTGTCTAGTATTCAACAGATAGATGACCCTTAAGCGTGTGACCCTATAGGTTCGGTGAAGCATAGACATGACCCGGAACCCCTTCCGATCAATGATCAACATCGGAGCCGTGGACACCCATATCGATCCCTATACCCACACGAATAAATATTCGAGTGAACCTCCAGTTGCCGTGTGCTATTCCTATTGCTTCGCGATATGTTACAAATACCCAAGGTGAGACATGTTGGCATCCTCGTGGATCAACAACTTGTCCACTATGCTAGTTACCTCGTTAACGGTATTGTTCTCTTTTCTCGTTCCCGTGTTCCGGCATCCCCGTGATCAAATCACAAAGTGTCTGGCCAGACGATGATGGATACCGTAACACCGAGAGGGCCCAGAGATATCTCTCCATCGTCGGAGGAGCAAATCCCAATCTTGAGCTATCAAGTTACTTCACATACTTTTCCATGAACCCGTAAGCCGCCGTAATAGCCACCCATTTACGGATGATGTTTAACAAACCCCAAAGTTCATGAAGCAAGCATGAAGAAACTCGATACTCTCATGGTCTAAGGAATTATGCAAACATTAACTTCTCTGTGTTATTAACCATTAACTTATGACGAATGTATCTCATAGCATAACAATAATTTGGGTTGATTCAACACAAATGTTCTTCTAACATTGTGCCCTCAAAATTGCCGGCATAGCCATGCCCATGATCAGGAAAACAGGATCATCATGCAATACTTGAGCCAGTCTTAGAGGCCAGACTAGGAATACATTTTACCATTTATTATCCCACACGTGCACATGAGTTTCCCTCCAAGCCTCGTTTTATTTGTAGACTCGAGAATCATTGCAGTTATAGCATGGAACATAAACATAATTATGAACAGGGAGATAATCAATAACATTTATTATTGCCTCTAGGGCATATCTCCTACATCAGCAACAACAAAGACCCTCCGCCCGACTCCTCGAGTCGCCCGGAGGCTCGGAGGCTACACCCAGCGGGTGCGCTAGCGCGCCCCCGCTGGAACCGCCTGTTGGTGGATTCCACGCTCGCCCCCGGCATCGCCTCGTGCCCTTCAGCCGGTGGACTCCGCATCCGTGCCCGGCATCCTCGAGGCCACCATCTAATTCAGCAGTAGCAAAGATCCTCCGCCCAACTCTTCGAGTCGCCCAAAGGCTCGGAGGCTACACCCAGCGGGTGCGCTGGCGCGCCCCCACTGGAAGCAAGCCGCGTCGTCCCCAACCCGCGATCGACCGTCATCGGCAACTTTTGCAACAACAACGACAACGACTACCAAAACCCTCCGCCCGACTCTGCGAGTCGCCCGGAGGCTCGGAGGCTACTGTCGGGGCGATGACCCCCGGGTACCCCAAAGACGGCGAGTCGAACGGGGTGCATGCCCGCCCGGACCGGCCGCTCCGACTCACACCCATGGCCGGCTGATCCGACCAGTCGGCTGTGCCTGCTAGCCGGCATCCCGGAGCCAACTACGACGTCCCATCGGACACGCGCGGGACAGGCGGCCGTATCAAGTGGCGGTGCCCTACTGGCAAGCAGTAGCGCACCGTACGTGCGTCGTGTTGTACTATCTACAGTGTAATATGCCCCCTAGACACTGATTTATAAAGTGCACCAGGGGGCAGACTTAGCTTAGTTCACAAGCTACATATGGCTTGACATGTAAGCTACCCATGATAGCTTACACCTCAAGCTGCTTGGGCTGTAAGATACCCACTGTAGCTTACATCCCAAGCTGCCCATTCATGCCTATATAAAGGCCTTATGCCCACCACATATGGGGGTTCCACTCTCACGTGCTCACACATACACACACATGAGGCAAGAAGCCTCATGGCTCTTCTCTCCCATACAGCTCCAGGAGCAACCATGTACCAGATATTCCACAGATATACATATATACAGGATTAGGAGTATTATCTCTCCGGAGAGCCCCGAACCTGGGTTACCACTGCGTGCTATTCGCATACCCATCCCGGATCATCCACAACAGCCTTGCTCTCACCTCGATAAGCCACCTTAAGGCATCCGCCGTCTCGCGCGATCCCCCGTGAGAAACGACGACACCACCCCTAGGTTCAAATCTGAGGATCGGTATTAACAAAGTGAGAGTTTCAATGCAACATATTCACATCCTTATTTTGGCCCACCAATGCTAATGTCATGGATACTCATGTAAATTCATATCCATCACGAGACATATATAATACAAGGGCATATTCTCCATCTTATTTTAGACCATCTCACCAACATTATGCAGCTCCAAGAAAATCTACTTTTGATGAACAATCACATGTCAAAGACCATTTCAATCATAAGGAATCGGTCTAAAACTCAAGGAAGAAGAAAGAGTTGGTCAAGAAAGTTTACTGCGTTAAAAAAGATGATCATAAGTGTGCTACTTCAGATTTAGTTTCAAATGATAAAGAGCGAATTAAAATGTTGAGATTGGCTACTAAAGGAAATGAGATGAAGCAACCAATTGTTGAAGGTTAATCAAGTGCCAAATCTGAAAAGAAGAATTTGAGATTCCATAAGGTAAACACAAGGATTGACATTGCTTCAAACGAAATCACAGTCGGGCGCCCACTCTTTATCGTATTGGCAAAAGAAGAAATTACAAAATCTTAGTGCACAAAAAATTGAAAAGAGAAACATGGCATGGGTTCCCAAAGAAAGTATTCAAAATAAGAATGATGTGTAAGTTTCCGTTGCAAGAAGTGCGAGAAAGATAAAAAAGGAAAAGAGTGAAAACTATGAACGACCAAGCTGAAGGTTTCAACATTTCGGTTCACACATTATCCAGATCCTCCAACTATGCCATTGATGTCGATGCCATGGAATCCATCCTCATGTACGATTTGTTACCTCCCATATGCTAATTTCGGTCCATGAATGCAATATAACTTTTTACATCATAAAAGGGTTTTACCACATCATCATACATTCGATTAGTTGCATTTTACTGCTAATCCAAATGGTTGATACATGATTATCGATTATCGCTTTAAGAGTATAGATTGTCGATAATACTTATCTCCCTAAGCACATGCAAAATGACCGATGAAGCGTTGATATCGTCCTTAGAACCAAGTTGATGCAAATTATTTTCCAACATGTAAACTTTACCAGAAAATAGGGGGGTATATGTTGACACTAGATTTTGGCATGACCAAAAACATAATTAAGATGGCCTCATATGAAAAAGTTCTCAAATGAAAAGTAGCGTCTCGTCAAAATGAGCAATTTTGATGTTTGGGTCATCGCAATCCGATCTCATCTCGAGGGTCGACGTTGTGCTCGAAGTACTAAGATATTGTATTCAAAGTATCGTTGAGTCAGTCAATTACATCCAAGACAACCTCATATGAGAAAAATATTCTATATGGATTGTCTTCGTCTCGCCGAAACGATCAATTTCTATATAAAAATCGTCTTAATCCTAGGTGATATCTAAAAGTACCCCCCCCCCCATCGAACCATTCGGTCCTCAAGACGGCTTTAGATCGAAAAAATTCCAACAAGAAAGTTGTTTGTCTCGTCAAAACGGTTAAAATTGATTTGGGGCACGTCTCCATCTGAGGTTGTTTATTGTCTAAAAAATTCTTACAACCAACCTGTTCTTTCTCTCTCGTTCTTTGTTGTTCTTATAGTTGAAGGGCAGCGATCCTCGAGGCCCTAGGGGCAATAAGGTCGACCTAGGGCAGGCCATAGTCGTCGTGCACCCTGATGGGGTCCTCCCGAGCATATGGGGTTTCGGGTCTACAAAAACGCCTGCCGGATTGCTTGCGTACGGTGCTTCCGGCCGGGTCTCCTTCTACGTGCATCACCCTCGGTGTCGAGTTCGTGTGCCAAAATCATGGTAACTGGATCAGACTACCAACAGCAAAACACTCTTCTCCAACCAGCTAGCTAGTAGCACTATGAAGAATAAGGATATATCACTCCGGCACTGGCACCCATCAAAGATCAATCCATCTATTTCATAAAGAAAATCAAGCATGCCGCTTCCGAACGTGCTGCAATGAAGGAAACCCCATTAATTGATGTAATCAATCTAGTTGATACAGCTTACCACTATGAGTACATTAGATGCCTGCCAAAATTTGGCACCACGGCAGTAAAGAATCATACATTCACCATGAAATTTGGGATTCGGTTGTTGCCTTCTCTAATGCCTATATGGATCAGAGGTTTAGAACATCGCCAATGACCTAATTAAGAGTTACTCCCTCCATAAACTTTAGTGATCTAAACGCTTTTATATTTCTATACGGAGCGAGTAATAAGCAAAGCAGTCGACATAATCAAACTAGGAATAACTGTCTACCAGCTCTGCAAAGAATGAGACCAAACTCAAACTCCGTCTTCTGATGGCAATCACAAAATAAACCATCGATTGTGTTACTGCAGTTGCTTTCTATTTTCAAAAAGTGGGCTTGCTGTTCAATCAAGAAAGTCAGTCTGGGAGGACAAAAGGGAATTTAAGCAAGAGTATACTCATTATTTACATTCTTGACTGTAGGATTGGACTATTCTTGTTTTCAAGATCGTCTTCTTAAGTAGACTTCAAACACTAGCCTGATTTGGATCGGTGAAACCTATTTTTCTAAGTGATCTGTCTTGTGATGAGTTGTACCTTTTCAAGACACTGGCATTTGGGAGTGTAGACCCCAAGAACATCCATGGCTAGTACAATTAGCAGATGTCTTTGCCAGGGTGTTACACAATGTGCGAGGTACACCTGTTGCAACAAATACACCCACGGATGTGTTGAGAATGAACCTTAATGTTCAGTTTTGGTTTTGGCATTGGATATTGGACAAGGGGCTAAGATATGTTAAAAAGAAACCTCTCCACATGTGGTGTGCACTCTGTTAGGATGATCTTCACCAAGTGGGCCCAACGGCGCATCGGACCCCTGATCCGATGCGCCCTGATCGGGGGCGCCCAACCTGTTATGGTTGGTGGGCCCCTGTGACCCGTGCTATATTAACAGAGGTGAGAGGCCGGGGCACGGATTACGAGATTCGCCGCCGCCACTCTGCCCACCGACACACCCTTCCGATCTAGGGTTTCGCGCGGTGCTCACGGAAAGCTCCACCACCTCTTTCACTCCCTGTTGTCACCGCCGTCATCACCACCGCCACCGCGACGCGATGAAAGGCGGCTCGAGCTCCTCAGGTCAGGGAGCAGGTAATCGCCCCTTCTCTCATCTCTATCGGAATACCTATGCCAACAGGATCCATAGTATCTATCAATGGTATCGGCTGGGTTAGGCATAGGTCTTTTTCGGTTGAAATCCAAGACAAAGATAGAAAAGAAACCCACTGCAAAGTTGCGCCGCCACAATGGCCGCGCCGTTCCTCTCGACCCCGACGTGCATCGGAAGCCAAGGCGTCGGGACGAAGAACAACCCCTAACGGGGCAAAGAAAAGTCCACCGGCCACGCCGGTCACAATGGGGCAAAGAATCCTCCCCAAATCAGATCGGATCGAGCCGAAACAAACAAAAAAAGAAAAAGAAGAACAAGAACCCCACAGGGGGCAAAGGGCACCACCACCGGGCCATTCGACGACGGCGCGCTCTCCTTCGGGAGCTCGCGCGACCGGCAAAGGGGTCGGCGGGGGCGCCGCCACCAATGGACGCCGACGCCAAGGGACAGCGGGGGCCGTCGAGCCTCTCTCTCACACTCTGGGCAGTAGTCGGGGGTGTGAGAAGAAAAGGAGGGGGGAGGAGAAAGAACCGATGACCGGACGCGGCATGGTGACGCTCGACACCGTCGCCGGTGGCCGGCGAGAGCCGCTCGAACGAGCATGCGGGCGGGCAGAGGTGCGGCCTCGCGCCGAAAAGGAAAAGGGGAATGAGGAAAAGGAAGGAGCTGGCGGACGTGGCTGGCGGGCGGGCCACCGCCAGCAGCCGGGCAAGGCGCGACGACGGTCGGGCTGTCGCCGCTCATGAGCGGCGCCAGAGGCAGAGCGGCGGGACGGGGGAGAACTGACGAGGGTTTCCCTCGGGTCCCCGACGGCTGGGCAGTTTCGTTCACCCGATCGGTGCGCCTGGCCGTTGGATGTGATCTGACGGCCACAGGCGTAACCCTAGCGCGTCCACAGGCCGGCTGGGCCAAGTGGGTCGGCGCCCCAGGAAGGGGTTTCTGGGTGGCTGGGCTATTTTCGGCCCAAAGAGCCTGGCTAGTTTTTCCCTTTTAGGTTTTTGTTCTGGCTGGGCTATTTTCGGCCCAGAGAGCCTGGCTAGTTTTTCCCTTTTAGTTTTTTGTTCTGTTTAGGCAAAAAACTTTATATAATTTTGATTATTTTTTCTATACAAATTATTCCAACGAAAATTTGTTTAGAAAATATAAAAGTAAATATAGAAGTTTCTGAAAATAAAAGAAAAAATTTCAGGAAAAGAAAAATTCATGAATTTTATAAAGAAAAATATAATAAAGTTCATGAATTATTTATTTAATAAAGAAAAGTTTCTATCAAGTACAAAAAGTTCATGAATTCATTTTCATGTTTTTCCGTTGCGTAAATATTTAATAGTCTTCTTTTACAAAGAAATAAAGTTTAGAGAGAATTATTTTTTAAAGAGCACATTAAAGTGATTATTAGAATCAATATGATTATGTTATTTTTATGACCAACGTTATTAATAACATGATCGTGTTTTTTTATTAAAAGTGCATTTATTTCTATTCTTTTGCCCAACGGTAATATAGATTTAATTGCATAGACAATTATATGTTTAATTTGACAAACCTTAGATTGACTCATATGGTTGTTATAATTTGAGGAGGTTTCAACTTGATGAGTTGTCTGAAAGAAGTTCCAACACTCAGAGGTGATAATTACACCGAGCGTGAAGGAAGAAAGTTGATTTGGCCTTTGTCTGTGCTGAGGTGGACTGGGTTGTGGATGAACCACGGCCGGTCAGACCTACAGAGCCAGTCAGAGAGGCCACTGACGATGATGCTGTATGGGACAGAAAGAAGAGGGACTATGCTTCATTGGAGTTGTCCTACACCCTCAACAATCAAAAGTGGATAAATGCCAACAAAAAGTGTATGGCATTTATAAAGAATACAATTGAGAACGTCATTGTGGGCTCAATTGCAGAGTGCACTTCCGTAGGGGAATTGCTTACAAAGATAAAGAACCAGTTCACTGGTTCTTCAAAGACATATGCCACCCAGTTGATAAAGCAACTGGTAACAAAGAACTACACTGATGGTGGTCATGGCATTCGAGAACACATTCTCAGGATGAGCAACATGGCTGCAAAACTCAAGCCCATGGATGTTGATTGGAGCTCAAACCTGCGCTCCTGGTCCACCTGATTATGGCTTCGTTGCCTAAAGAGTTTGACACATTTGTTGTCAATTATAACATGTCACCTGAAAAAAGGGACATAGAAAAGACAATAGCCATGTGCGTCCAAGAAGAGGACAGACTGAAAGCCTCACATGGTGGTTCTCTCAACTATGTGAAGGACCATAAGAAGAAGAACTACAATCCAAATAGCAAAGGTTCTCCTTCAAAGCCACATGGAAAAGCACTCTATCAGCATCAGAATCAGCAAAAGTTCTTTCTAGTGGACAAAGACACTTGCCTCCACTTCAAGCAGACAGGGCACTACAAGAAGGATTGCCCTGCTTGGCTAAAGTCTGTTATGGCAAAGAGAGGTAACGACATCGTTTCCTTTCTAAATGAATCCTTGTATACACAGCTTTCAAAATCTACTTGGTGGATTGACTCATGAGCAACTGTTCATGTTGCAAACTCTTTGCAGGGATTCCGTTCGACGAGAACTATGGAAAGAAGAGAAAGATGCATTGAAGTCGCTAATGGAGTCCAAGCAGAAGTTGAAGCTGTCGGCGACATCTCCTTGGAGTTAGCTGATGGATTCAACCTTCTACTTTGAGATGTCTTATTTGTTCCTTCATGTAATAGAAACTTAATTAGTGTTTCTTGTTTGGACAAAGACAATTATGAGTGTTATTTTGGACATGGCAAGTGTGACATCTGGTGTAATAATGCTTATGTTGGTGATGATTTACTTCACAATGAGCTTTATTTACTATCACTCCGTGAAAAAGTGCATTATGTGTCCAATGTGAATGCTCAAGCTTCCTCGTCGAACAAAGAACAAAAGAAAAGAAAAAGAACTGACGACTCATTAAAATTATGGCACTGTCGCTTGGACCATATTTCCAGGGGAAGAATAGAAAGATTAGTCAAAAGTGAAATTCTTCCTCCGTTAGAGTTTTCAAACTAAGAACAATGCGTGGATTGCATTAAAGGAAAGTATGTCAAACAAATCAAAAAGGGCGCAATTCATAGCACAGGTACACTAGAAGTCATCCACACTGACATTTGTGGACCATTTCCGGTGAAAAGTGTGGATGGATATGACTCGTTCATAACCTTCACAGATGACTACTCACGTTTTGGTTATATTTATCCAATCAAAAAATATCCAAAGTGTTGGATAAGTTTAAAATATTCACAGCTGAAGTTGAAAATCATCATGATAAAAGAATAAAGATAGTAAGGTCCGATCGTGGGGGAGAGTACTACGGTCGGCACACCCCATATGGCCAAGTCCATGGACCTTCTGCAAAGTTCTTACAGGAGACTGCCATAGTAGCCCAATATTCAATGTCGGGCGAGTCTAAGCAAAATGGAGTAGCTGAAAGGCGTAACCGTACTCTGATGGATATGCTGCGCAGCATGATGAGTTACTCCACCTTGCCATTGGGATTATGGATGGAGGCGCTTAAAACCGTCATTCACATTCTCAATAGAGTGCCAAGCAAGTCGGTGCCCAAGACACCGTACGAGCTGTGGATAGGAAGAGTGCCCTCTTTACAACACTTCAGGGTGTGGGGGTGCCCCGCAGAGGCCAAAATGTTTAATCCAAAGATTGCAAAGTTAGATCCCAAAACAGTGAGTTGCCACTTCATTGGCTATCCAGACAGATCAAACGGTTTTCGTTTCTACTGCCTGGACAGATATACAAAGTTTGTAGAAACAAGACACGCAGTCTTCTTAGAGGACGAAGTGATGAGGGGGAGCTTGGTAGCTCGGAAAATTGATCTTGAGGAGAAGAGGGTGCATGCACCTAATCCGATGATTCAGGAGCCATTTTTCTCACTACCAGCTGTAACTCCATCCGTGACAACTATGGGAGAAGACCCGGAACCTGTCCGTCAGGAGCCGACTAAACCCGTTGTTGAGCATGAAAGGGAGGTACAACAGTCAACAATAGAAGATGTGCCACAAGTTGAGGCACAAAATGTGCCAGAAACTGAGGCTCTTAGAAGATCTAATAGAACAAGAAGATCAGCTATTTCTACTGATTATAAAGTTTATAACACAAAAATGGTTCATATGAAAGGTGATCCCGCTACATATGAAGAAGCCATTAAAAGCCCTAACTCATCAAAATGGCTAAAAGCAATGGCAGATGAGATGAATTCTATGAGTTCCAAAGATGTTTGGGACTTAGTGGAAATTCCTAAAGGAACCAAAACAGTAGGCTGCAAATGGGTCTACAAAACTAAGTATGATCCTAATGGGAATGTAGAAAAGTATAAAGCACGACTTGTAGCTAAATGATTTACACGAAGAGAAGGGGTAGATTACAATGGGACTTTTTCTCCAGTCTCATGTAAAGATTCCTTCAGAATCATAATGGCATTAGTTGCTCATTTTGATTTAGAATTACATCAAATGAATGTCAAGACAACATTTCTGAACGGTGATTTAAAAAAAAGGTCTAATGAAACAACCCAAGGGCTTTATCATGGAAGGCAAGGAAAATATGGGATGCCGCCTAAAGAAATCCATTTATGGATTAAGGCAAGCCTCTAGACAGTGATATCTAAAGTTTAATCAAACGATTAGAAGTTTTGGGTTCAAAGAAAATATTGAGGATAATTGCATTTATGCAAGGTTTAAAAATGGGAAATATATTTCCCTAATCTTGTATGTGGATGATATCCTGCTTGCTAGCAGTGATGTTAGTCTACTACTAGAGACAAAGAAGTTCTTATCCTCAAATTTTGATATCACAGATCTTGGTGAAGCATCCTATGTTTTGGGCATAGAAATTCACCGAGATAGGAACAATGGAGTTTTAGGACTATTGCAGAACACATATTTGGAGAAGGTTCTTCAAAAGTATAATATGCATGCGAGTAAAGCCACATCTGCTCCTATAGTCAAGGGCGATAGTTTTCGGAAATTCTAATATCCCAATAATCAGTACGAGATCGATCTCATGAAACCAGTACCATATGCTTCGACTGTTGAAAACTTACAGTATGCACAAATGTGCACTCGCCCTGACTTAGCTTTTGTTATCGGGGTACTCGGTAGATATCAAGAGAATCCAGGCATAGAGCACTGGAAGATGTCAAAGAAGGCATTGCATTATGCGCAAGGCACGAAGCACTACATGCTAACATATAGGAGGTCTGATTCCTTAGAGATAAAAGGGTATTCAGACGCAGATTTTGCGGGGGACAGAGATGATAGAAAATCCGCCAGGATACGTCTTCACTCTCGCAGGAGGGGCTATTTCGTGGAAAAGCTCCAAACAGTCAATAGTTGTATCATCCACGATGTATGCAGAATTCATAGCATGCTTCGAGGCCACGGGACAGGCGATATGGCTAAAGAAATATGTACCTGACTTGAAAGTCAAACCACTAAAGATGTACTGTGACAACCAGCCCGCGGTATTTTATGCTCACAACAACAAGTCGAGTAATGGTGCCAAAACAATAGAGATAAAGTATTATGTTGTGAAAGATAAAATCCGGGATCACACTATAAGTCTCGTGCTCATGGTACACATGAAGGTGCCTTCCCAGGGAGGAAGCGAAAAGGAGTGCCAATCTAATTTTGTTTCACAACTCTTATAATGTAACTCTTGTTGTATTACTTTTTTCATTTTTTTGGTAGATGTCAAATGGATGTGTTCACGTGGCCATGGAAAAACTGTTCTAAGGAGTGATTTTATACCGTTCAACTAAATGTAATGGAGATCTCTAGTTAAGTTTTATGTTCAATCAGATCCAACCACACCCTGTACTTTCTTGACAACCAACAACATCATCTCCCACCATTGTATGAATCATGATCCATATACAAAGGTGAGAAAACTTAACTAATAAGAAAATAATATTTGTTCAAGTGTTGTCAATTAAAAGACTTAAACTTCTGAACATTCAGAACACGCTTCATATTTGAAGCTGGCCAAAACAGGAGAAAAGCATCATTTACCTTCGTGGCCTTACTCCAGACTCATGGATAGTTCAGGGGTGACCAAATGGCAAATGTATCCAGCTGCATGATTCTACTCTTCATTTACCATTTCCTTGCTGTCTCCAGTTGCTGTTTAAGTCGCCCGCTAATCTTAGGAGAAATAGTTGCCAAGTGCCTAATGTGACCATTGTGTTAGTATATAGCCCCAGCTTTGATGTTTGAAAACTGTGCAACTAAGATGCAGTGCTACAAGATTAAACCAGGAACAAGATTAATGACCACCTTGAACTCTCAATCTATCAGGACGAAGAGGGCCTCGGTAGTTCCTCCAGCTTCACAACAGGTTTCTTTTGCTTTGGGTGGTTCTCAAGTACGGTGATGAGATTAGCCTTCAGTGCTTCATCACTGGAACCCTTGAGCAAGACTTCCTTGAGTTCAAGTAAATGCTTCAGGCCTAACAACGACGAGCCACTAGAGCAGTCGACCTTCAGCTGCTCAAGTTTCTTCATTGTTTTCTCTCCAAAACTAACTTTTGAGCTGGAGCTGCAAGCAATCTCTAAGATCTTCATCTTCTTGAAAGAGTCTTCCTCTAGGTCATTAGTAATGACAGACACATCAAGCTGATTATCTTGAAGGTGATCGACACGAAGACGTAGAATACATAATCCTGGCAGCTCGCTTAGGAACTTGATGACACCCCTAGTTGGTTTCCTTCTTCCTTCTGGCGTCACAACTTCTGAGTGATGGGAGACATTATCTTCCATCAACTTGGCTATTTCCAAATCCATCTTTGCAAGCATAGTGAGCTGCCCACTCCAGTTTGGCAACCGGTCTCCAAGCCCATACAGTTTAAGGCTCCTCAAGCCCTCCAAAGGCAGCAGTATACCATTCAGACAACCTTGATTGTTGTCCTCGAGCCGCACTGACAGTGATTCCAGATGGACAAGAACTGAGATTGCATGGAAAAACTCGTTGCTGTTATTCTTGTTGATGCCAGACACTCCAAGTTTGCGCAAGTGGGTGAGCTTCTTGAGATCTTCTAGGACGGCCTTTGTCCCTGAAGCACTGACATTGACAACACCAAGCGTGTGCAATGCAGTCAGTTTCCCAATTCCCTGAGGCACCACAACACCAACCAGGTGATGACCACCACAGCAATTGGACAGCTGGGGCACTAAATGATGTGGTGTTGGTGCTTCATTTGCTGGAGCAGTGGTTCCCGCACGGATGTACTGCAGCTTCTCTAACTTGGTGATATTCACCGGCAGGGTGACTATGGAGGTGTGTCTAACATCAAGAGTCTGGAGCTGCCTCAGACCTCCTATTGAACTCGGCAGCTGGCAGATTTGATGGCATCCTCGCAGTGAGAGGAACTTGAGGCGACACATCAACTTCACAATCTTCTTGAGGTCGCTATACTCTAATTCTGATGCACCCTCTAGATCAAGCACCCGAAGAAGCCTCATACTTTCAGAAACGAAGAATGATTTCCAGTTCCCAAACACCGTGAGTGACCGGAGGCGTGAGAAGTCAATGCTCTCGAACACAATTCTATCTCTGACCCAGCTCTCTAATATCACAAGGTGACGCCCTGTGCGTTGGGTGGTTAAGGCACAACTGCCTCTAAGTTCAAACACAAGGTTCTCTTCCATTTGGCGCAAGACAATATACTCACGAAAGAAGCCATTGACTTGGCAAAAGACCATCCTTGTGCCGCCCAAACCCAATGCAGATGCCTGCTGGATTATACTCAGATTAATAAGGTCGCAGAATTGTTTCTCCCCAGTCATCTCTGCAGATTCTTCATGGCTGTCCCTGGAGTAACCCTCAGCAATCCACCGCCTTACTAGTCGCCTCCGCCGAATGAGGTGGTTTCGAGGGAAAATTGGTAGATATAAGATACATGGCTTGAGAGAATCTGGGCATTTGCGGAAGTACAAATTCATCCAACCAAACAGACCCTTTAGACTGTCAAACTCTCCGTTGTTCTCGAGCTCCAGCATAAACTTATTTTTGGTAGAAAGTGTATGTTTCCATCTATCTGTATTCTTGGCGAATGAGCCGGCTATCTCAACTATAACTTTCGGAAGTCCACCACATAGTGAAGTAAGTTCTTGTAGCTCTGCGACTTCACTCTTCTTGGATACCTGTTATTCAAACAAATTTATATTCACATCAATCAGAGTGCCAAAGTAAAATACACTGAACTTTCATATTGTTTGCTAGATATAATACATTGTATATCTTAATTTTGAATGCTATGGTGCCATGAAGTAAAAAAGACAAAGGAGAGTAATGTCACTATTTAGGTAGCACAAGCATCCTACTGTATCCAAACTAAAAAAAAAAAAACTTCAATTATCTACAAGACAGTTTGGAGACAAGGAGGATATTAAGTGTGACCCCATGTATTACACGGGCTTCCCTGAAACAAACACATGGTGGCAGATCTGAGGAGCGGTGAGAAAATCATAGAAAAGTGGGGATCATAGAAATGGAAGATATCGAGCATTTCACCAAATATAGTATCCAAAATCAATTGTTTACGGAAACAGTAACAACATTTAGTACAGCATTACTATGCTAGATGATACCCCAAGTGTTGCTACGGGAATCAGTTGCATTATATTTCAATGAGATTTTGTAGTATGGAACATCAATATTTGGATTAATAGTATACTCCCTCTGTAAAGAAATATAAGAGTGTTTAGACCGCTACTTTAGTGACCTAAACGCTCTTATATTTCTTTGCGGAGGGAGTACAAACTAAAACTGAAAATACATATTATCTATTGTATTTGATTATTGTATAGTTGAAAAATTATTTATTAAATACAAATGGTAATAATATAATGGAAACCTTTTTCCATGCTTGTTGAGGTGGGACTTTGATGAGGTGGGTGGGATGTGTGCACGTTGAAAGAAATAGAAGTAGTGGGGATCAACTACTTAGGTATATAGGATATAGGATATGTACAAAGAGTTCAAATTAGTCTAATTAAAAGAAATTACAGGGTTTATGACCAGATAGAAAAAGGAAGTGGTGTACACTTTTTCCTTGAAAATCAATGACATGTGAAAATAAAATAGAGAAATGATACTGTGAATCTTGGCACACATAGTACTTTCAAGAACTATGCAGGATTTATATATTATGTCTGTTTCTCAAGTGCAGATATAAATTACATATGTATTATGTGGCATGCTATATATATCTGGAACGTCAACATGATCCATTGTTCTTAAAAAAAAGTCGACTGTGCTCTACTCCCTTAGCTTGGGACCGCAACAACATTGACGCATGCCACATGGATAACAAATTCCAGCGAATTCATGGAGACATTAAAATTACAAGAGAGCTTTAAGGTTTTTAATATGTCAGATACCTAACATGACAGAAATTAAGTATTCAAAGTAGATTTATAGATTACCATTTTGTATTTTTAAAAGGAGTGCATTCCACATTAGTACAATATAAATACTACTCCCTCCGTCCGGAAATACTTGTCCTACAAATGAATGTATCTAGACTTATTTTCGTTATAGATACATCCATTTTATTTATTTCTAGGACAAGTATTTGCGGACGGAGGGAGTATGACACAAAACAACAACTAAGAAAAATGAAAACAATGTAGCAGACGCAGTGTGTACTCAACAAAATAATAGCACATGCATAATAAAATACGAGGAGAGGAATCAAGTTACTTCGTACAAACATACATACAAGGAACTGGACAGAAGGAAGTAAAATGAATAGAATTAAGTTTATATTATCAAAAATGCACCTTCTTGAAGAGTTCAAAGGCTGTGTCAGCTTCCAAACCTTTGACATTAAACACGAGCTCTCCCTTAACTCCACGGCAATGAGAGGCCATTTCTTGTTCAATTGTAACGGCGATGATAACATTCTGATGATGAGACCCTGATACCAAGTTAGCTTTTATGAGATCCCATTCTTCTGTGGACTGCAGTCCATCAATAACAACCAGGCATCTATGCTTTTTCAGAATCTCACGACACTCGACAATGGGATTTCTGCTTCCCATCGTACACAAGTCCTCGGTCTCACCGGCTTGAAGATGTTCAGAACCAAGATTGGAAAGTAAGATTCGAGAGAAGTTCCATAAATTGAAAGGATGTGATACATCCACCCAACCATACTTCTGGAATAGGGTGCCTCTACAAATTCTGTCGCAGAACAAGTTCTTGACGAGAGCTGATTTTCCAACGCCAGCTATCCCCCACACGGACATAACTTGGTAGCTCTTGGACCGTGCATTAATTACCTTTAGAGCAAGATCGTTCATTTCCGACTCACGTCCAACAAGAGGATGCCTGTTCATCCACTTCTTGGCTGCTTCCTCCTTACAGTTGCCGACTGATACATTCTTGTTGGTAGGTCCATTATTGATCTCCCTGCCTTGATCCACATCATATCGAGATCCCTAAACATATGTAGTTACATATGTTAGTTAACAAATTGAGGACTTCACTGAATGTGTAATTAGCCTATTAACCAGTAGAAATAAAAACTGCTGAGGTTTCTGTTTAGGCTTATTTACCTTTGTAAAGAAGGCATAAATAGAGTGCTCTGCCGATAGCTGGTTGAGATGCAGCACTTGGTATGGATGTCCCACCGACAAGCTTGCTACCTCGAACTGCTTGGTGGGCAAGATGATGCAGCTGCCATTCTTCATGTTTGGAAAGAACCTCCTGATAGCATCCCAGTCTGCCATGGAGGACACGTCCTCCAGCACAACGAGGTACCTATTGTTCATAACAAGCTGCTCGAAATCCTTGAGGGGTTCTCCTCCTCGCGCGGCCTCCATCTTCATCAGGACTTGTACACCACCTACGGAGGTCGCGTGTCCCTCACCGGGAGAGGAGGAGGCTGCGTAGAACTGAGCCGTCAAAGACCGGACGAACTGGTGGGGATCGAAGGGATGTATCAGCTTCACCCAGGCACGACAGACGAAGTTTTGGCAAGTCCCTTTGTCAATGTAGGCGTTCCAGGCGATGGATGTCATCCCAAGATCTTCCCCGCCTCCGGTGCCAGCGCCCCAGATGGAGATGACTCCGAGGTCATGGTCGTTCTTGGGGAGCAGCTGGGTGAGATCCCCTTTCTGGGTGGTTCTAAACGCCGCCTCGAAGAGCCTGTTGAACACCGTCGCGCCACCGGCGGCATCGCGGGAGGAAGCCGGATCGTGCTTGTCGTCGTCGTCGGCGGCGGCGGCGGGCCTGGAGCCGGAGTCGCTGACGAGGCTGTAGCGCGTGTTCCTGCTGCTCACGTCCTCCACCCTGGCCTTGAGCCGGTCCAGCTCGTCGACCGCCTCGTCGAGCGGCAGCGGCGCGAGATCCAGGCAGGGCGCGAGGAGCCAGCTCACGGGGTTGACAAGGCGGAGCCACCAGCTGCTGCTCTTGTCGAGGTGGACGACGAACTCGATGCAGTCCTCAACGTCGTAGGCCAGGTCGCGGATCTGCCGCACCCAGGTCCGCACCACCGGATTCTCCAGGCGGTCGCTGTCGGCGTTGTTCAGGAAGGCCTGCATCATCTGGAACTCACCGGTGATGAACACCAGGTTGCGCTGCGCGCTCTGCCGCAGCTTGGACTCCTCCTCTATCGCTGCCTGGGCCTTGGTCAGCGCCCCGTCCACCACTGACTTGGCCATGCCCACCACAAGGTCCGCCATGGCTCCGCCCCCTGCCTACTAAGCTTACAGTCAGTTAAGCAGCTAATTATGTTCAAGACTTATGTTCAAGACGGACGGCTTGCTGTGGAAATCACCGATGAAGGATGAACAGTATGGTGATGACTAAACCTGGGCATAGCCCGGGCCGAGCCGGGTTTCGGGCCGGGCTTACAAAAGCCCAAACGGGAAAAGTCAGGCCCGAGCCTGGCCCGGCCCGGCAGTCGGGCCTAACAAATCGGGGCCGAACCCGGCCCAAAACTGCAATGCCTGGTAAAGCCCGACCTGCCAGGGCCGATCTAGGCTTAAAAATTGCATTTCACAAGTCCGAGCCCGGTCCGGTTTTTTCTTCGGGCTCACTTTCCAGGCCCGAGCCCGGCCCGATGGTACTATCAGGCTCGGACCGAACCGATCCAAGATTTTTGGGCCGGGTCGGGCCGGGCCGGTCGGGCCGGGCTGCCCATGCCCATGCGTAGTGATGACCGTTCCTTTCTCCATAGCGTCGGACAAAGAATTAAAGGAGGGATCTGCATGAACAGAACCAGACCAACAGTGATTTCGTCTACAGGAGGGCATCAGCAGTACCCGGTCTACAATGTTGCCTTTGTCTCAACTATAGTGTTTCTGTTACAATATTTAATCTGGACTGTCCATCTTTCATCCAACGGTTGGTTGGTCGTCATTTACGGTGTGACTGGCTAGATCTCTATCCGTTTAAGACCTGGATGCGGAATATTCCCCTCGACCGTGTGTTACGGCGAGTATAAAATCCGATGCCCCCGACTTGTGTTCGATGGGGGAGGAAAGTGGTATCATGTCCATTGGAGTTTTAAATCCTACACTTCTACTAGTGCTCTTATTTTTGAGGGTTTATTCGAGTCTTTTTGATGATGTACATTCAAGGGGAGAAGACGTTTCGGACTGTTTTGAAGGTGTATGTGGCTACTTCATCAATTTTAAAATGATGTGTTAACTCAGTCTATCCAAGGTTCTCATAAGGATAAGGTGTATCTGCATATGTTCTTAGGAATAAGCGTACGTGCATATGTATGAGTGTTTGTGTTTGTAATGTGTTAGAAAAAAGATACCCGAAGCCTGAACCCAAAACCCCAAACTCAAACCTCAAAAACCCCAAGACCAAATCGGGTAGCAGTTTATAAAACTCAAAATATATTGAGGAAAATCGGGTTTCAAGTTATGATACCCGAATAGCCCGATTTACCCAAAATAAATTTAAAAACCAATGAGAAAAGTATCACAAATGGCACACGCCAACCTCGAAATAGGGTTTTCGCTCGCTTTGTATTACTTCCTTTGTCCGGAATTACTTGTCGCACAAATGGATAAAAATGGATGTATCTAGAACTAAAATACATCTGGGTATATCCATTCCTATGACAAGTATTTCCGGACGGAGGGAGTACAAAGCAACCATCACTGATACAACCAATGATAGACGCTGGGCGAAAAAAGCGCATGCATGCCCAAAAGAAACGAAAGAGAAAGACAAAAGAAACAAATGCCGACAACTGTGGATCAACAAAAACAAAAAAGCCTCGCGACTGCTGCGCCCACTGGTTATCTTCCACCAAGCTCCTAGACTCCGAAGCGCCGGTACCAATCAACACCTCCAAGAATGGACGCGACGATGATGATGATGATGACAATGGTTTCCCCCGATACACGACGAGGAGGCGGGAAGGGTAGCCCCGCCGCCCTCCAGGAAGGTCCGGCGGCACCCACAGGCGCCACCACGTCGGTGTTGGCTAGGCCGACAGGGATTTTCGCTCAATCCCAACCTTCACCTCGGGCGCTCTGGAGTGCGCCACCAAACAGTCCATCGTCCCGCACCAACACGATCTTGAAGCTTCCCACGCCGCCTCACCACGGCACCACAAAGGGGGGTTGCGCAACGAAAAAGAGGAGCCGGGACTAGGGACATCAGCGCCGTCGGCACGCGGAAGGGCCCAACCTCCATCATCAACGACGGTAACCGACTAGACGCGACAACAGGAGCATACTAGGCCCGTGGATCCATAGGCCCGGTCGGGACTTCAGATGCCCACAAAGCTCCCGGTGCCATGCTGCAAAAGGCACGCCGACGATACCGCCATCCCCCGTCCGAGATGCTCCTCCTCCTCGCTATGCAGAAGATGTCGAAGTCGCGCCAGTGGCCAACCCGCTAGGACCTAGATGGGGCCCGACCGACCAGATCTAGGCCGGGGGCATGCCGCCGGTCACCCCCTGCCACCATGTCGCCCTGCCGCCAAGGAGCTGTTGGAAATATGCCCTAGAGGCAATAATAAAATGGTTATTATTGTATTTCCTAGTTCATGATAATTGTCTATTGTTCATGCTATAATTGTGTTAACCGGAAACCGTAATACATGTGTGAATACATAGACCACAACGTGTCCCTAGTGAGCCTCTAGTTGGCTAGCTCGTTGATCAATAGATGGTCTCGGTTTCATGACCATGGACATTGGATGTCGTTGATAACGGGTATTTGATACTTGTTATTGACGTTGGATGTCGTCTCGGTTTCATGACCATGTGATATACTTGTTATTGATGTGTACCTAACCAACGCTCGTAGTAGCTCCTGGGTATTTGATACCGGTGCAGTTGCTCACATTTGTAACTCCAAGCAGGAGCTGCGGAATAAGCGAAGGTTGGCAAAGGACGAGGTGACGATGCGCGTCGGGAATGGTTCCAAGGTCGATGTGATCGCCGTCGGCACGCTACCTCTACATCTACCTTCGGGATTAGTTTTAAACCTTAATAATTGTTATTTAGTACCAGCTTTGAGCATGAACATTGTATCTGGATCTCGCTTGATACGAGATGGCTACTCTTTTAAATCCGAGAATAATGGTTGTTCTATTTATATGAGAGAAATGTTCTATGCTCATGCCCCGCTGGTCAATGGTTTATTTTTGATGAATCTCGAACGTGATGTTACACATGTCCATAGTGTGAGTACCAAAAAGTGTAAAGTTGATAACGATAGTCCCACTTACATGTGGCACTGCCGTCTTGGCCATATTGGTGTCAAACGCATGAAGAAGCTCCATGCTGATGGACTTTTGGAGTCACTTGATTTCGAATCATTTGACACATGCGAACCATGCCTCATGGGCAAGATGACCAAAACTCCGTTCTCCGGAACAATGGAGCGAGCAACTGACTTGTTGGAGATAATACATACCGATGTATGCGGTCCAATGAGTGTCGAGGCTCGCGGTGGCTACCGTTATGTTCTCACCCTCACTGATGACTTGAGCAGATATGGGTATGTCTACTTAATGAAACACAAGTCTGAAACCTTTGAAAGGTTCAAGGAATTTCAGAGTGAGGTCGAGAATCAACGTGACAGGAAAATAAAATGCCTACGATCTGATCGTGGCGGAGAATATTTAAGTCACGAGTTTGACACGCACCTTAGGAAATGTGGAATTGTTTCACAGCTCACGCCGCCAGGCACACCTCAGCGAAATGGTGTGTCTGAACGTCGTAATCGCACTCTATTGGATATGGTGCGATCTATGATGTCTCTTACCGACTTACCGCTATCATTTTGGGGATATGCATTAGAGACTGCCGCGTTCACTTTAAATAGGGCACCGTCTAAATCCGTTGAGACGACACCGTATGAATTATGGTTTGGAAAGAAACCTAAGCTGTCGTTTCTAAAAGTTTGGGGTTGCGATGCTTATGTGAAGAAACTTCAACCTGAGAAGCTCGAACCCAAAGCGGAAAAGTGCGTCTTCATAGGATATCCCAAAGAGACTATTGGGTATACCTTCTACCTACGATCCGAAGGCAAAGTCTTTGTTGCCAAGAATGGATCCTTTCTCGAGAAATAGTTTCTCTCGAAAGAAGTAAGTGGGAGGAAAATGGAACTTGATGAGGTAATTGTACCTTCACTCGAACCGGAGAGTAGCGCAGCACAGGAAGTTGTTTCTGTGGAGCCTACACCGGCTAGAGAGGAAGTTAATGATGATGATCATGAAACATCAGATCAAGTTGCTACTCGAAGGTCCACTAGGACACGTTCCGCACCAGAGTGGTACGGTAATCCTGTCCTAGAGATCATGTTGTTGGACAACGGTGAACCTTCGAACTATGAAGAAGCGATGGCGGGCCCGAATTCCGACAAATGGCTTGAGGCCATGAAATCCGAGATAGGATCCATGTATGAGAACAAAGTATGGACTTTGGTGGACTTGCCTGATGATAAGCGAGCCATTGAAAATAAATGGATCTTTAAGAAGAAGACTGACGCAGACGGTAATGTGACCGCCTATAAAGCTCGGCTTGTCGCTAAGGGTTATCGACAAGTTCAAGGAGTTGACTACGATGAGACTTTCTCACCCGTAGCGATGCTAAAGTCTGTCCGAATCATGTTAGCAGTTGCCGCATTTTATGATTATGAAATCTGGCAAATGGACGTCAAAACGGCATTCCTTAATGGCTTCCTCAAGGAAGAACTGTATATGATGCAGCCGGAAGGTTTTGTCGATCCTAAAGATGCTAACAAGGTATGCAAGCTCCAGCGCTCCATCTATGGGCTGGTGCAAGCATCTCGGAGTTGGAACATTCGCTTTAATGAGGTGATTAAAGCGTTTGGGTTTGTACAGGTTTATGGAGAACCCTGTATTTACAAGAAAGTGAGTGGGAGCTCTATAGCATTTCTTATACTGTATGTGGATGACATGCTGATAATGGGAAATAATATAGAACTCTTGGAAAGTATCAAGGCCTACTTGAATAAGTGTTTTTCAATGAAGGACCTTGGAGAAGCTGCTTACATATTAGGTATTAAGATCTATAGAGATAGATCAAAACGCCTCATTGGTCTTTCACAAAGCACATACCTTGAAAAGATATTGAAGAAGTTCAATATGGATCAGTCCAAGAAGGGGTTCTTGCCTGTGTTGCAAGGTGTGAGATTGAGTACGACTCAATGCCCGACCACGGCAAAGGATAGAGAAGAGATGAGTGCCATCCCCTATGCTTCAGCCATAGGCTCTATCATGTATGCCATGCTGTGTACCAGACCTAATGTGAACCTTGCCATAAGTTTGGTAGGGAGGTACCAAAGTGATCCCGGAGCGGAACACTGGACAGCGGTCAAGAATATCCTGAAGTACCTGAAAAGGACAAAGGACATGTTTCTCGTTTATGGAGGTGCCGAAGAGCTCGTCGTAAAGGGTTACGTCGATGCTAGCTTCGACACAGATCCGGACGACTCCAAGTCGCAAACCGGATACGTGTATATTTTGAATGGAGGGGCAGTGAGCTGGAGCAGCAGCAAGCAAAGCGTCGTGGCAGCATCTACATGTGAAGCGGAGTACATAGCTGCTTCGGAAGCAGCAAAGGAGGGAGTCTGGATGAAGGAGTTCATCACCGACCTAGGAGTGATTCCGAATGCGTCGGGCCCGATGACTCTACTCTGTGACAACACTGGAGCTATTGCCCTTGCGAAGGAGCCCAGGTTTCACAAGAAGACAAGACACATCAAGCGCCGCTTCAACTCCATCCGTGATTACATTCAGGAGGGAGACATAGATATTTGTAAAGTGCATACGGATCTGAATGTCGCAGATCCATTGACTAAACCTCTCTCACGAGCAAAACATGATCAACACCAGAATGCTATGGGTGTTCGATTCATCACAATGTAACTAGATTATTGACTCTAGTGCAAGTGGGAGACTGTTGGAAATATGCCCTAGAGGCAATAATAAAATGGTTATTATTGTATTTCCTAGTTCATGATAATTGTCTATTGTTCATGCTATAATTGTGTTAACCGGAAACCGTAATACATGTGTGAATACATAGACCACAACGTGTCCCTAGTGAGCCTCTAGTTGGCTAGCTCGTTGATCAATAGATGGTCTCGGTTTCATGACCATGGACATTGGATGTCGTTGATAACGGGATCACATCATTAGGAGAATGATGTGATGGACAAGACCCAATCCTAAGCATAGCACAAGATCGTGTAGTTCGTTTGCTAAAGCTTTTCAATGTCAAGTGTCATTTCCTTAGACCATGAGATTGTGTAACTCCCGGATACCGTAGGAATGCTTTGGGTGTGCCAAACGTCACAACGTAACTGGGTGGCTATAAAGGTACGCTACGGGTATCTCCGAAAGTGTCTGTTGGGTTGACACGAATCGAGACTGGGATTTGTCACTCCGTGCGACGGAGAGGTATCTCTGGGCCCACTCGGTAAGACATCATCATTATGAGCTCAATGTGACTAAGGAGTTAGTCACGGGATGATGTATTACGGAACGAGTAAAGAGACTTGCCGGTAACGAGATTGAACAAGGTATGGGGATACCGACGATCGAATCTCGGGCAAGTACCATACCGATAGACAAAGGGAATTGTATACGGGATTGATTGAATCCCTGACATCGTGGTTCATCCGATGAGATCATCGTGGAGTACGTGGGAGCCAACATGGGTATCCAGATCCCGCTGTTGGTTATTGGCCGGAGAGGTGTCTCGGTCATGTCTACGTGTCTCCCGAACCCGTAGGGTCTACACACTTAAGGTTCGATGACGCTAGGGTTATAGGGAAATAGTGTACGTGGTTACCGAAGGTTGTTCGGAGTCCCGAATGAGATCCCGGACGTCACTAGGAGTCCCGGAATGGTCCGGAGACGAAGATTGATATATAGGAAGTGAGGATTTGGTTACCGGAAGTGTTCCGGGTGTCACCGGTAGTGTACCGGGACCACCGGAAGGGTTCCGGGGGTCCACCAAGTGGGCCCACCTGCCCCGGAAGGTTCCGTGGGCTAAGAGTGGGAGGGAGCCAGCCCCTAGGTGGGCTGGTGCGCCTCCCACCCCAGCCCAAGGCGTGGCAAAGGTGGAGGGGGGCAAACCCTAGGCTTAGATGGGCCTTAAGGCCCACCCTAGGGCGCCCCACCTCTCCCTTGCCCTAGCCGCCGGCCAGATGGCATCTGGTGGCTGCCGCCACCCCTAGGGTGGAACCCTAGGGCGCAGCCACCCCTCCTCCCTCTCTCCTATATATAGTGGAGGTATTTGGGGCTGCACAACACACGGTTCTCCCTCTCTCTCTGGTGCAGCCCTACCTCCTCCTCCCCTCGTTCTCCGTAGCGCTTAGCGAAGCTCTGTCGGAGTACCACGCAGCTCCACCGCCACCACGCCGTCGTGCTGCCGGAGCTCTCCCTCAACCTCTCCTCCCTCCTTGCTGGATCAAGGCGTAGGAGACGTCACCGGGCTGCACGTGTGTTGAACGCGGAGGTGCCGTCCGTTCGGCACTTGATCGGATCCACCGCGATCTGAATCGCTGCGAGTACGACTCCATCAACCGCGTTCTTGTAACGCTTCCGCTTAGCGATCTTCAAAGGTATGAAGATCCACTCTCCCCTTGCTCGTTGCTGGTTTCTCCATAGATGGATCTTGGTGAACGCGTAGGAAAATTTTTGATTTACTACTACGTTCCCCAACAGTGGCATCATGAGCTAGGTCTATGCGTAGAATCTATGCACGAGTAGAACACAAAGCAGTTGTGGGCGTCGATTTTGTTAATATGCTTGCCGTTACTAGTCTTATCTTGATTCGACGGTATTGTGGGATGAAGCGGCCCGGACCAACCTTACACGTACGCTTACGTGAGACCGGTTCCACCGCCTGACATGCACTAGTTGCATAAGGTGGCTAGCGGGTGTCTGTCTCTCCCACCTTAGTCGGATTGGATTCGATGAAAAGGGTCCTTATGAAGGGTAAATAGCAATTGGCATATCACGTTGTGGTTTTGGCGTAGGTAAGAAACGTTCTTGCTAGAAACCTATAGCAACCACATAAAAAACTTGCAACTACAAATTAGAGAACGTCTAACTTGTTTTTGCAGCATATGCCTTGTGATGTGATATGGCCAGAAGGATGTGATGTGATGCATTGTGATGTATGAGATTGATCATGTTCTTGTAATAGGGTTCACGACTTGCATGTCGATGACTATGACAACCGGCAGGAGCCATAGGAGTTGTCTTATTTATTGTATGACCTGCGAGTCAATCACAAACGCCATGTAATTACTTTACTTTATTGCTAAGCGTTAGCCATAGAAGTAGAAGTAATAGTTGGCGAGACAACCTCATGAAGACACAATGATGGAGATCATGATGATGGAGATCATGGTGTCATGCCGGTGACAATGATGATCATGGTGCCCCGAAGATGGAGATCATAGGAGCAAGATGATATTGGCCATATCATGTCACTATATTGATTGCATGTGATGCTTATCATGTTTACATCTTATTTGCTTAAAACGACGGTAGTAAATAAGATGATCTCTCAATAAAATTTCAAGAGAAGTGTTCACCCTAACTGTGCACCGTTGCTAAGGATCGTTGTTCCGAAGCACCACGTGATGATCGGGTGTGATAGGTTCTAACGTTCGCATACAACGGGTGTAAGCCAGATTTACACACGCGAAACACTTAGGTTGACTTGACGAGCCTAGCATGTACAGACATGGCCTCGGAACACGGAAGACCGAAAGGTCGAACATGAGTCGTATAGAAGATACGATCAACATGGAGATGTTCACCATGGATGACTAGTCCGTCTCACGTGATGATCGGACACGGGCTAGCTGACATGGATCATGTGTCACTTAGATGACTAGAGAGATGTCTATCTGAGTGGGAGTTCATTGAATAATTTGATTATGTGAACTCGATTATCATGAACTTAGTCTAAAATTGCCTTTAATATCTATATTGTAGATCCAATGGCCAACGCAAATGTCAACCTCAATTTCAACGCGTTCCTAGAGAAAACCAAGCTGAAAGATGATGGAAGCAACTATACGGACTGGGTCCGTGGTTTGAGGATCATCCTCATAGCTTCCAAGAGATTGTATGTCCTTGAAGCACCGCTAGGTGACCCACCCATTCTCCCAGCGGACCAAGACGTTACGAACGCTTGGCAGTCACGCTGCGATGATTACTCTCTTGTTCAGTGCGGCATGCTTTACAGTTTAGAATCGGGGCTCCAAAAGCGTTTTGAGCAACACGGAGCATATGAGATGTTCCAAGAGCTGAAACTGGTTTTCCAAGCTCATGCCCGAGTCGAGAGATATGACATCTCTGACAAGTTCTTCAGCTGTAAGATGGAGGACAACAGTTCTGTTAGTGAGCACATCCTCAAGATGTCTGGGCTTCACAACCGCTTGACTCAGCTGGGAGTTAAACTCCCGGATGACTCAGTCATTGACAGAATCCTCCAGTCGCTTCCACCTAGCTACAAAAGCTTTGTGATGAACTACAACATGCAGGGGATGGAGAAGTCCATTCCTGAGTTGTACTCGATGCTCAAATCAGCAGAGGTCGAGATCAGAAAGGAGCATCAAGTGTTGATGGTAAACAAGACCACTAGTTTCAAGAAAGGCAAGGGTAAGAAGAACTTCAAGAAGGACGGCAAAGTTGTTGCCGCGCCCGGTAAGCAAGTTGCCGGGAAGAAGAAGAACAAGAATGGACCCAAGCCTGAGACTGAGTGTTTCTATTGTAAGGGTACGGGTCACTGGAAGCGGAACTGCCCCAAGTACTTAGCGGATAAGAAGGTCGGCAACGTTAAAGGTATATGTGATATACTTGTTATTGATGTGTACCTAACCAGCGCTCGTAGTAGCTCCTGGGTATTTGATACCGGTGCAGTTGCTCACATTTGTAACTCCAAGCAGGAGCTGCGGAATAAGCGAAGGTTGGCAAAGGACGAGGTGACGATGCGCGTCGGGAATGGTTCCAAGGTCGATGTGATCGCCGTCGGCACGCTACCTCTACATCTACCTTCGGGATTAGTTTTAAACCTTAATAATTGTTATTTAGTACCAGCTTTGAGCATGAACATTGTATCTGGATCTCGCTTGATACGAGATGGCTACTCTTTTAAATCCGAGAATAATGGTTGTTCTATTTATATGAGAGAAATGTTCTATGCTCATGCCCCGCTGGTCAATGGTTTATTTTTGATGAATCTCGAACGTGATGTTACACATGTCCATAGTGTGAGTACCAAAAAGTGTAAAGTTGATAACGATAGTCCCACTTACATGTGGCACTGCCGTCTTGGCCATATTGGTGTCAAACGCATGAAGAAGCTCCATGCTGATGGACTTTTGGAGTCACTTGATTTCGAATCATTTGACACATGCGAACCATGCCTCATGGGCAAGATGACCAAAACTCCGTTCTCCGGAACAATGGAGCGAGCAACTGACTTGTTGGAGATAATACATACCGATGTATGCGGTCCAATGAGTGTCGAGGCTCGCGGTGGCTACCGTTATGTTCTCACCCTCACTGATGACTTGAGCAGATATGGGTATGTCTACTTAATGAAACACAAGTCTGAAACCTTTGAAAGGTTCAAGGAATTTCAGAGTGAGGTCGAGAATCAACGTGACAGGAAAATAAAATGCCTACGATCTGATCGTGGCGGAGAATATTTAAGTCACGAGTTTGACACGCACCTTAGGAAATGTGGAATTGTTTCACAGCTCACGCCGCCAGGCACACCTCAGCGAAATGGTGTGTCTGAACGTCGTAATCGCACTCTATTGGATATGGTGCGATCTATGATGTCTCTTACCGACTTACCGCTATCATTTTGGGGATATGCATTAGAGACTGCCGCGTTCACTTTAAATAGGGCACCGTCTAAATCCGTTGAGACGACACCGTATGAATTATGGTTTGGAAAGAAACCTAAGCTGTCGTTTCTAAAAGTTTGGGGTTGCGATGCTTATGTGAAGAAACTTCAACCTGAGAAGCTCGAACCCAAAGCGGAAAAGTGCGTCTTCATAGGATATCCCAAAGAGACTATTGGGTATACCTTCTACCTACGATCCGAAGGCAAAGTCTTTGTTGCCAAGAATGGATCCTTTCTCGAGAAAGAGTTTCTCTCGAAAGAAGTAAGTGGGAGGAAAATGGAACTTGATGAGGTAATTGTACCTTCACTCGAACCGGAGAGTAGCGCAGCACAGGAAGTTGTTTCTGTGGAGCCTACACCGGCTAGAGAGGAAGTTAATGATGATGATCATGAAACATCAGATCAAGTTGCTACTCGAAGGTCCACTAGGACACGTTCCGCACCAGAGTGGTACGGTAATCCTGTCCTAGAGATCATGTTGTTGGACAACGGTGAACCTTCGAACTATGAAGAAGCGATGGCGGGCCCGAATTCCGACAAATGGCTTGAGGCCATGAAATCCGAGATAGGATCCATGTATGAGAACAAAGTATGGACTTTGGTGGACTTGCCTGATGATAAGCGAGCCATTGAAAATAAATGGATCTTTAAGAAGAAGACTGACGCAGACGGTAATGTGACCGCCTATAAAGCTCGGCTTGTCGCTAAGGGTTATCGACAAGTTCAAGGAGTTGACTACGATGAGACTTTCTCACCCGTAGCGATGCTAAAGTCTGTCCGAATCATGTTAGCAGTTGCCGCATTTTATGATTATGAAATCTGGCAAATGGACGTCAAAACGGCATTCCTTAATGGCTTCCTCAAGGAAGAACTGTATATGATGCAGCCGGAAGGTTTTGTCGATCCTAAAGATGCTAACAAGGTATGCAAGCTCCAGCGCTCCATCTATGGGCTGGTGCAAGCATCTCGGAGTTGGAACATTCGCTTTAATGAGGTGATTAAAGCGTTTGGGTTTGTACAGGTTTATGGAGAACCCTGTATTTACAAGAAAGTGAGTGGGAGCTCTATAGCATTTCTTATACTGTATGTGGATGACATGCTGATAATGGGAAATAATATAGAACTCTTGGAAAGTATCAAGGCCTACTTGAATAAGTGTTTTTCAATGAAGGACCTTGGAGAAGCTGCTTACATATTAGGTATTAAGATCTATAGAGATAGATCAAAACGCCTCATTGGTCTTTCACAAAGCACATACCTTGAAAAGATATTGAAGAAGTTCAATATGGATCAGTCCAAGAAGGGGTTCTTGCCTGTGTTGCAAGGTGTGAGATTGAGTACGACTCAATGCCCGACCACGGCAAAGGATAGAGAAGAGATGAGTGCCATCCCCTATGCTTCAGCCATAGGCTCTATCATGTATGCCATGCTGTGTACCAGACCTAATGTGAACCTTGCCATAAGTTTGGTAGGGAGGTACCAAAGTGATCCCGGAGCGGAACACTGGACAGCGGTCAAGAATATCCTGAAGTACCTGAAAAGGACAAAGGACATGTTTCTCGTTTATGGAGGTGCCGAAGAGCTCGTCGTAAAGGGTTACGTCGATGCTAGCTTCGACACAGATCCGGACGACTCCAAGTCGCAAACCGGATACGTGTATATTTTGAATGGAGGGGCAGTGAGCTGGAGCAGCAGCAAGCAAAGCGTCGTGGCAGCATCTACATGTGAAGCGGAGTACATAGCTGCTTCGGAAGCAGCAAAGGAGGGAGTCTGGATGAAGGAGTTCATCACCGACCTAGGAGTGATTCCGAATGCGTCGGGCCCGATGACTCTACTCTGTGACAACACTGGAGCTATTGCCCTTGCGAAGGAGCCCAGGTTTCACAAGAAGACAAGACACATCAAGCGCCGCTTCAACTCCATCCGTGATTACATTCAGGAGGGAGACATAGATATTTGTAAAGTGCATACGGATCTGAATGTCGCAGATCCATTGACTAAACCTCTCTCACGAGCAAAACATGATCAACACCAGAATGCTATGGGTGTTCGATTCATCACAATGTAACTAGATTATTGACTCTAGTGCAAGTGGGAGACTGTTGGAAATATGCCCTAGAGGCAATAATAAAATGGTTATTATTGTATTTCCTAGTTCATGATAATTGTCTATTGTTCATGCTATAATTGTGTTAACCGGAAACCGTAATACATGTGTGAATACATAGACCACAACGTGTCCCTAGTGAGCCTCTAGTTGGCTAGCTCGTTGATCAATAGATGGTCTCGGTTTCATGACCATGGACATTGGATGTCGTTGATAACGGGATCACATCATTAGGAGAATGATGTGATGGACAAGACCCAATCCTAAGCATAGCACAAGATCGTGTAGTTCGTTTGCTAAAGCTTTTCAATGTCAAGTGTCATTTCCTTAGACCATGAGATTGTGTAACTCCCGGATACCGTAGGAATGCTTTGGGTGTGCCAAACGTCACAACGTAACTGGGTGGCTATAAAGGTACGCTACGGGTATCTCCGAAAGTGTCTGTTGGGTTGACACGAATCGAGACTGGGATTTGTCACTCCGTGCGACGGAGAGGTATCTCTGGGCCCACTCGGTAAGACATCATCATTATGAGCTCAATGTGACTAAGGAGTTAGTCACGGGATGATGTATTACGGAACGAGTAAAGAGACTTGCCGGTAACGAGATTGAACAAGGTATGGGGATACCGACGATCGAATCTCGGGCAAGTACCATACCGATAGACAAAGGGAATTGTATACGGGATTGATTGAATCCCTGACATCGTGGTTCATCCGATGAGATCATCGTGGAGTACGTGGGAGCCAACATGGGTATCCAGATCCCGCTGTTGGTTATTGGCCGGAGAGGTGTCTCGGTCATGTCTACGTGTCTCCCGAACCCGTAGGGTCTACACACTTAAGGTTCGATGACGCTAGGGTTATAGGGAAATAGTGTACGTGGTTACCGAAGGTTGTTCGGAGTCCCGAATGAGATCCCGGACGTCACTAGGAGTCCCGGAATGGTCCGGAGACGAAGATTGATATATAGGAAGTGAGGATTTGGTTACCGGAAGTGTTCCGGGTGTCACCGGTAGTGTACCGGGACCACCGGAAGGGTTCAGGGGGTCCACCAAGTGGGCCCACCTGCCCCGGAAGGTTCCGTGGGCTAAGAGTGGGAGGGAGCCAGCCCCTAGGTGGGCTGGTGCGCCTCCCACCCCAGCCCAAGGCGTGGCAAAGGTGGAGGGGGCAAACCCTAGGCTTAGATGGGCCTTAAGGCCCACCCTAGGGCGCCCCACCTCTCCCTTGCCCTAGCCGCCGGCCAGATGGCATCTGGTGGCTGCCGCCACCCCTAGGGTGGAACCCTAGGGCGCAGCCACCCCTCCTCCCTCTCTCCTATATATAGTGGAGGTATTTGGGGCTGCACAACACACGGTTCTCCCTCTCTCTCTGGTGCAGCCCTACCTCCTCCTCCCCTCGTTCTCCGTAGCGCTTAGCGAAGCTCTGTCGGAGTACCACGCAGCTCCACCGCCACCACGCCGTCGTGCTGCCGGAGCTCTCCCTCAACCTCTCCTCCCTCCTTGCTGGATCAAGGCGTAGGAGACGTCACCGGGCTGCACGTGTGTTGAACGCGGAGGTGCCGTCCGTTCGGCACTTGATCGGATCCACCGCGATCTGAATCGCTGCGAGTACGACTCCATCAACCGCGTTCTTGTAACGCTTCCGCTTAGCGATCTTCAAAGGTATGAAGATCCACTCTCCCCTTGCTCGTTGCTGGTTTCTCCATAGATGGATCTTGGTGAACGCGTAGGAAAATTTTTGATTTACTACTACGTTCCCCAACAGGAGCAGCACCCCACAATACCCTTCATGGGGTCATCGGGCCACTGCCAAGCTGAGCAGCACCGTCACCATCCCATGCCCCGGGCAGGGAAGCCGCGCGCGGGGACAAGAGGTCCCGCCGCCGCCGGCACCACCCGTGTTGGAAATATGCCCTAGAGGCAATAAATAAAGTGTTTATTATTATATTTCCTTGTTCATGATAATTGTTTATTATTCATGCTATAATTGTATTTATTGAAAACACATTGCATGTGTGGATGAATAGACAACACTTTGTCCCTAGTATGCCTCTAGTGAACTAGCTCGTTGATCAAAGATGGTCAAGGTTTCCTAGCCATTGACATGTGATGTCATTTGATAACGGGATCACATCATTAGGAGAATGATGGGATGGACGAGACCCAAACTATAAACGTAGCATATGATCGTGTCAGTTTATTGCTACAATTTTCTACATGTCAAGTATATGTTCCTATGACCATGAGATCATGCAACTCATGGACATCGGAGGAATGTCTTTTGTGTATCAAACATCGCAACGTAACTGGGTGACTATAAAGGTACTCTATAGGTATCTCCGAGGGTGTCTACTGGGTTGGTGTGGATCAAGAATGAGATTTGTTACTCCGTATGACGAAGAGGTATCTCAGGGCCCACTCGGTAATACAACATCACAATAAGCCTTGCAAGCAATGTGACTAGGTGTTAGTCACGGGATCTTGTATTACAGATCGAGTAAAGAGACTTGCCGGTAACGAGGTTGAACTAGGTATGGAGATACCGACAATCGAATCTCGGGCAAGTAACATACCGAAGAACAAAGGGAACATCATACGGGATTAACTGAATCCTTGACATAGAGGTTTGACCAATAAAGATCTTCGTAGAATATGTAGGAACCAATATGGGCATCCAGGTCCCGCTATTGGTTATTGACCGTAGAGGTGTCTCGGTCATGTCTACATAGTTCTCGAACCCGCAGGGTCTGCACACTTAAGGTTCGGTGACGTTTCGGTAGTATAGAGTTATATATGTCGGTGACCGAAGGTTGTTTGGAGTCCCGGATGAGATTTCGGACGTCACGAGGAGCTCCGGAATGGTCCGGAGGTAAAGATTAATATATAGGAAGTCCTGTTTTGCTCGTCGGAAAAGTTTCGGGCTCATCGATAATGTACCGGGAGTGTCGGGAGGGTACCGGGTGACCATCGGGAGGTGTATTTCGACACAAGAGGCTATATGGGCTGTGGAAGGATAAATACCAGCTCTTAGTGGGCTGGCAAAAGTCTCACACAAAGCACATGCGGCTGTGAAGAAATTCCAAAGTGAAAAAGGTGAAAATAAGGAAGGAGTCCTAATCCTACTAGGAGTGAAGGAGGAGAACTCCTCCTCTCCACTTCGGGCGAACCAAAGAGGGGTTGGCCCTTGCGCCAAGCCTCCTCCTCCTCTCCTCCTATATATACTACTAGAATGTTCGTGCGTTGCTACTGGCTACAATGGATATATCATAGATGATTAATGTCGTCTTAAAGGCCAAAGCTCATTTCTTCCACATACGTGTTGGTGTGTACGTTTGTTTGGATTTTTACAACTAAAACAAATAAACTTTTTGGCATACGCATAAATGCAGTTACAGTATATCCATACAAATTTTCATAAATGTGAGAGGTAAAAAGACATAAACCTGCAAGAATCCGGTTGCTTTTTTTTCCCTTGATTTTTTGTCATTTTTACAGTGCATAAACTTTTGAATGAAATTTCAGTGTCACTTAGAGCACATTCATATGTTTGTGTGTGTGCAAAAAAATCATTTTTGTAACTTTTTAGCGTCAGTTTTGAGCCTTTCAAAAATAAATGTGCTAACTCACCTCTATGAGCCAAAAATTTGTTTGTGCTCTATCCCGCTTCTTCCTTCATAGGCAATATTTATTTCTTTTTAACCACTCTTGCCTTGCAACAAGATAAAGCTAAATATTTCTCCTTGATATTCCCTTCCCTTCACCTTTTTCTCATCAGAGTGTGTGGGCCCTCTTTCCAAAACCCTTTACTTTATATCTTATAAATTTATTGATTTGAAATATTCTTTTAATCTCTTATTGGCAATCAATTAGTTGAAAGAATAATTAAGCAATACCAATCACAACTAACTAAAATGAAACATAAACTCTATGAAGGTGTAAAATCTTGTATAGAAAGAAAATAATAAAATATTTTTTCTATAGAAAAAATAAATAATAGACCCTCTTAAATAACATCCCGAGAAAACCACCTCTCTTAAATAGCATATACTACTTCATAACACAAGATAAAAATGACTTGCAAAAGAGGTATCGTAAGAAAAGCTATTTCTATATCTATCAAATGACTGGGAGGAGAATCTTCCATTTAAGAACTACTCTGTTAAGGGGAAGCTTGAGTTCAATATTGTCCTTTTCGTTTTTTTAGGGAAACACCATCTTTATTAAATTTAAATAATTGTTACATCATTTACCAGCAAAGGTAAAATAAAACCCGGGGGTTATCCAGCCACAAATATGGTGGATTATCCGTGCCAAACCAAGCTAGCTCATGCGCGACAGAATTAAACTTAAGGCGAACAGAAAGAAGATTAAGAAATCAAGCTTTATGTGCGCCGTGTCTTCATCGTGGGAAAATATAAACCGGAAATCAAGAGCAAAGATGTATGCAATAGTTAGTTTCCGCTCTTACAGCCCAAAATACATATGATTTGATCGCCTCCAAGTTTGAACATTACCTTCAGCCCAAGAAATGATTTTTGTTTCATAAAGTTCAAAATAAAAGCTCAAAACATGACTGAAAATCAAGAACGAAGTGATTAGTTCGAGAACATCAAGTTTTTTTGAGAGAGAATAGGAACATTAAGTAGGACAACCAACAACCTGGTTAACAAAAAACTATGGAAACACACTACCATCACAAGGAATATACAAACAAACATGTGTACAGTCTTTAGCTTCTCAATATCTAATAGCGAAAAGGAGCATAGTAATATTTGAAACGGTTCTTCTGTTAAGCATGTATGATGTCTTCCTCTATCATACTCTTTCGTTTCCTTTTCTCCTATCAAATTGTATCAATGTTAAATCTATAAAAAATATAGTAGTTTCCATGCATGTTCAACCTCCATCTAGTCACCCACTGCTTCAGGCTTCTTGCCACGGTCATTCTTTGCAGCTGTTCATGTGAGGGAGATTGCAGGGCCCTGCTGTCGAGAAGCAGCACGAATGAGGTGGTGTGTGGCTCGAAGCAGGCAAGGGAGGGAATTGGTGGCGGTGGCGGAACTACGGATTTGGCTGCTTCAACCGACATGCTCGCCACACCAAGGTCCCTGTCCGTGAGCGTGCTTGGGCTATATTTTCTCTTAGACACACCAAGGAAAACTCTAGTGGCCTTATACCTGGAAGCATTGACATGCCGATATCATCATCATCAGGGAGTGTAAGATTATGCTAAAAGAGACCCAAAAATCATATAACAAGAGACTACAATAGTTTGGGCTTGAAAGCTATACATATATGATTGTGCGTCAAGAGGTAGCGCTCAACAACAGTAATGCTCTTTAGCCACTACACTTTCATGTAATTAAGATGAACTGAGTGTGTCTGCGTTGTTGCAATTTGACTACTGTTTGTTAGGAGACAAAATAAAAGCTTCCACCATATGCTACCTTATATTATCGAGACAAGCTAGAATGACATTTAGCACGTCAAGCTGAATCTTCGCATCATCATTCTCGTGAACAAGTGCACTATAAAGCAAAACATACACTAATCTTGTTTTACGATTTAGTACGCATTCAGCAAGTATTGTAATTTTGGGAGCCATTATCATTGCTCATCAACACAAATAATTATTATTTGCACAACAAAACTAACAGAGCATCCCATTTATAGTTATATAAGTAGAAAGAACATGCTAGCCTCATTGGATTATTTTCTGAAGGTGTGTGCACTAATAAAAATAATCAACCCCTAACCAAGTGACCATGCTACAAACGTTAACCAAATAATTGAACAATAGCATACTTATTTTCTAAATTGCGTAATTGAAAAGAAATCATGAACCATAGGCAAAAGAATGACGGACCAAGTATTACAGATTTGGCAGAGCATGTGACCTTCATTGACATGCATTAGCCACGTCATCAGCCACACTACTTGTTGCTTGGATCAGCTACCGTCTTGAACAAAACTAACTAATCTTCCTGTTAAACATATGCTACCACATAGAAATATAGGCACTCACAGTCTGAGTCAGTGGTAATCCATTGCACCATCCAGCATGACTCCAAAGCCAAGTTCTTCTGGCTCGCTGACGATCACCGCGACCCGTACACATTGTTATAGCTGTAGGTCCTGTTAACCCTCGACGGCATGTGCAGCTTTGACCTCTCAGGTAGCACCGACGCGAACGACAGTGGCGACTACCCCAGCGCCAACGCCAACAAGCAGCTGTCCGCTTCCCACTTGAAGCTCAGCTTCCCGCTGAACCCGCCAGTGCCCGTGTCATCGTCACACCATGATGTTGCTGCTGCTGGGTCACTACGACCGTCCCTTCCACGGAAGCTGAGAAACTGCTGCTCACACAAAGAAAAGCGATCAGATCATAAGATACATGTGGTTTTAGAAAAAAAAACAAAAATGTAATACATATAACAACCACTAAAAATTGTAGCAAAATCCGCTCCATCAATGCCCAACCTACCCTTCACGCTAGGCACACAGCAATATCCCCTCTCATTTTTTCAGTTCGGAACAACACGAATTGAATTGTAAGGATGTAAATCTACTGTGAACTCAGTTTCTGATGGCTAGCAGCAGCATAAAACAACCATTTATATAAACTGAACCGAAACATAAAACTGAGCTGAACCAACACATCATGTCTTACAAACTGAAGCACCAAAACGTACATACAAAGTGCAGGCATGTGATGAACTGAAAATTACCACACATTAGCTAGAAAAAAAACCAACGCAAACTATTACCAAAACATACATTTACAAAAGAAGAAATGCTATAAAGTCAGGGCAAAAAAACGTAGATAACATGCAACCAAATACTCCCTCCACTCAAAAATAAGTGCCATAGTTTTGAACTGTGGTTAGTTCAACACATCGACACTTATTATGGATCAGAGGTAGTAACAATCATATATTGCATATTACATAGTCTTATTAATGGGTCATCGCACATCCCTGTTGCGATACGTGATGTACTGATTGGTATGCGCATGAAAAGCTAAATAAAGAAATATAAGATCATTTATATCACTATATTTGTGGTTTTCATGATCTTATATTTGTTTACAGAGTGAGTTTACAGAGTGAGTAGCATGCAAAAAAGGTCAGTGTTCAGTTTACTGTCAAACTACAGTTAGCATTGGTGTACATGGCTATGAAACTCTCCATCCAGTGCACAAAATGAAGCCTTTTTTTGTTACATATATGGCTGCTGCAATACAAGTTGATGCTCGGGGAAAACAAAACAAGACTTGCAGGCATATATTGGCAATATTCGACAAACACATGACCATCCAGTACACGCTAGCAGACCATCCAACCATTTGTTTTGTGAATGCCAGCAAACAGAAGACCTTTTCAGTAGAGGAAATCACATGACTACGTCCAGTACATGAGAGCAATTTAATTCCTGAATGCAAGAAAGCAACAAATAGCTACTTTAACTCTCAGGAAGTGGAGTGGAATCTGTCCATGTTTGAATCAGAGAGAAAGGAAAAAAGGACCAAATTTCACAAAACTGAATGTCATCCAAAACTGAAGTATAAAAACATACAAAGTGCAGGCCTGCTCAATTGTAACAAGTACAGGTGATATTCATGTAGAGGGCGAGAAGGGGAAGCTCACCACGTTTGTGCTGTGTGGGAGGTGAAGATGGATGGATTTTGGCACGCTGCTCAACCTCCTCTCCTCTGGCTATTGTACTTACAGAGAAGAGACAGGGGTTAAAGGGAGGGGGAATAGGGGAGGGCAGAGGAGAGGAGTGGAAGTGGTGGCTTGCCACCTACGTGCTGCAGCTCCATGGCTGGCACCACTTCCTTCACACAAGTAGATGAACTGAGATGAGAGCAAGTACCTGCACACAACCGCACACACTCACACATCAGATCTAGAGAGGAAGAAAACCAGAGGAAGACGAAGAAGAAATGAAGGGGAGGATAGATGCGCGTACCCAGTTACCCACCATAGTCGTATCTTCGAGGGGATCTGACCTGCTGCACCTCCAGCAGATGGTGCCATGGGTGGTAGATAGGGGCTTGCTAGGGTTTCTGGCAGGGGTGGAGGTTGTAAGGGGTGGCTACAGGGTGGAAGGAGGAGGATCCCTCCTCTGCCGGTGCTTCGTGGTGGAGGAGGAAGGAGCTCCAGCCGATGGCGGTCCTGTGCTAGTCGCTGAAGCTCTGCCACGGTGGCGCATGGAAGGAAGCTCGTCCGCAGCGACCAGGGAGAAGAGGCATCGGTGGAGGGGGCTAGGGTTTATCATCCATGGCCGCGGGCTAGGGTTTGCAGTGCGGCGCGGCGCTGTTGGGGAGGGAGGAAGAGATGCAGTCGCGGGGTGAGGTGTGGCGGCTAGGGTCGATTTGGACCCAAAAAAATCGGTGGGGTGGGTGGAAAACGTGGGTGAGGGCATCGGTGAGAGGGGGATCGATGCAGGGGGAGGGGAGTCCCAACGAAACCACATCCCCAGTTAGAAGCAGAAAAGTTTTAAGGTTTTTACACTAGATTTTTAGTCACGTGTAACCTTACCTTTTAGTTTGTAGTTTTTTTTCTAGATCGGTTTCAGTTGTGTTTTGGCGAAGCCTTGCTAAGATTACTCCACCACCATCGCCGCAGCGCCGTCACGCTGCCGGAAAACTCGTCTACCTCTCCACTCCCTCTTGCTGGATCAAGAAGGCGGAGATCGTCATCAAGCCGTACGTGTGCTGAACGCGGAGGTGCCGTCCGTTCGGTGCTAGATCGAGACGGATCGTGATTGGATCGCGGGATGCTCGGCGATTTGGATTGCGAAGACGTTCGACTACATCAACCGCGTTTCTTAACGCTTCCCGCTTAGCGATCTACAAGGATACGTATATCCACTCTTCCTCTCGTAAATGCTCATCACCATGGATGGATCTTGCGTGTGCGTAGAATTTTTTTTGTTTCCCATGCAACGTTCCCCAACAGTGGCATCATGAGCTAGGTCTATGTGTAGATGAGATCTCGAGTAGAACACAAAGAGTTTGTGGGCGTTGATGCTTAGATTGCTTCCTCCCTTGGTCGTGTTTTGGTTCAGTAGTATTGTGGGATGAAGCGGCCCGGACCAACCTTACTCGTACGCTTACGAGAGACCGGTTCCATCGACTGACGTGTAACTTCGCTGCACAAAGATGGCTGGTGGGTGTCTGTTTCTCCTACTTTAGTTAGATCGGATTCGACTAAGGCGGTCCTTGAGAAGGTTGAAAAGCAACTTATGTATCATCGTTGTGGTTTATGCGTAGGTAAGAATTGTTCTTGCTAGATACCCGTAGCAGCCACGTAAAACATGCAACAACAATTAGAGGACGTCTAACTTGTTTTTGCAGGATATGTTGTGATGTGATATGGCCAATTACATGATGAGATATATGTGATGTATGAGATGATCATGTGTTGTATAGAATATCACGACTTGCATGACGATGAGTACGGCAACCGGCAGGAGCCATAGGGTTGTCTTTAATTATTGCATGACATGTGTGTCAATCATTAAGCGTTGTGTAATGTTTTACTTTATCGCTAAAAGGTAGCAATAGTAGTAGAAGCATGGTGGGCGCGACAACCCCGATGGCGACACATTGATGGAGATCAAGATGATGGAGACCATGGTGTCGTGCCGGTGACGATGGAGATCATGTCGGTGCTTTCAAGATGGAGATCAAAAGCACAAGTTCATGTTCATATCATGTCATTTATGATTTGCATGTGATGTTAATCATTTTACGCACCTTGTTTTGCTTAGGACGTCGGTAGCATTATAAGGTCATCCCTCACTTAAATTTAAGATGAATTGTGTTCTCCTCGAGTGTGCACCGTTGCGAAAGTTCGTCGTGTCAAGACATCACGTGATGATCGGGTGTGATAGACTCTACGTTCACATACAACGGGTGCAAGCCAGTGTTGCACATGCAGAACACTCGGATTAAACCTGACGAGCCTAGCATGTATAGACATGGCCTCGAAACACAAGAGACCGAAAGGTCGAACATGAGTCATATAGTAGATATGATCAACATGATGATGTTCACCATTGAAACCACCTCAACTCACGTGATGAATGGACTTGAGTTGGTGAATTTGGATCATGTGACACTCAGATGGCCTGAGGGATGTCAGTTTGAGTGGGAGCTTTAGTAATTTGATTAACTAAACTCATTATCTTGAACAATAGTCTTAGTAACCTTTGCATATTTATGTTGTAGATCAATGGCTCGCGCAGTAGCACCCCTGAATTTTAATGCGTTCCTAGAGAAAGCTAAGTTGAAAGATGATGGAAGTAACTTTGTGGACTGGGCCCGTAATCTGAGGATTATCCTCATGGCTTCCAAGAAATCATATGTCCTTGATGCACCGCTTGGTGACCAACCCGAAGACATGTCATCCGAAGACGTTAAGAACGCTTGGGAGGAACGTTCTGGAGATTACTGAATAGTTCAGTGTGCAATATTGTATGGCTTAGAAGCGAGACTTCAAAGACGTTTTGAACGTCATGGAGCATATGAGATGTTCCAGGAGTTGAAGTTTATCTTTCAGAAGAATGCCCGGATCGAGAGGTATGAGACCTCCGATAAGTTCTATGCTTGCAAAATGGAGGAGAACGGGTCTATCAGTGAACATATACTCAGAATGTTTGGGTATTCGACTCGTCTGGTGGAGTTGGGAATTGCCCTTCCACCAGAGGCGATCACTGACAGAGTTCTTCAATCACTGCCACCTAGCTACAAGAGCTTTGTGATGAACTATAACATGCACGGGATGAGCAAGTCAGTCGTCGAGCTGTTTGGATGCTGAAAGTCGCTGAGTCTGAAATCCAGAAAGAACATCAAGTGTTGATGGTCAATAAAACCACTAGTTTCAAGAAGAATGGCAAGGGCAAGGGTAAGAAGGGTAGATCCAAGAAGGATGGGAAAGCAGTTGCTCCTCCTGTAAAGAAACCCAAGGCTAGACCCAAGCCAGAAACTGAGTGCTTTCACTACAAGGGAATTGGTCACTGGAAACGGAACTGCCCCAAGTACCTGGCTGACAAGAAGGCGGTCAACAACAAACACGGTATGTATGATATACATGTTATTCATGTGTACCTTACTAGCTCTTGTTGTAGTGTCTGGGTATTTGATATCGGTTCGGTTGCTCACATTTGCAACTCAAAGCAGGACCTACGGAATAGACGGAGGCTGGCTAAGGACGAAGTGACGATGCGCGTAGGAAATGGTTCCAAGGTTGATGTGATCGCCGTCGGCACGCTCTCTCTACGATTACCATCGGGATTAGTGATGAACCTGAATAATTGTTATTTAGTGCCTGCGTTAAGCATGAACATTATATCTAGATCTTGTTTATTGCGAGACGGTTACTCATTTAAATCAGAAAATAATGGTTGTTCTATTTCTATGAGTAATATCTTTTATGGTCATGCACCCAACGTGAGGGGTTTATTCATATTAAATCTTGATAGTGATGATACACATGTTCATAACATTGATGCCAAAAGATGTACGATTGATAATGATATTACCACTTTCTTGTGGCACTGCCGTTTGGATCATATTGGTGTAAAACACATGAGGAAGCTCCATGCTGATGGACTTTTGGAGTCACTTGATTTTGAATCACTTGACACATGTGAACCATGCCTCATGGGCAAGATGACTAAAACGTCGTTCTCTGGAACAGTGGAACGGGCAAGTGACTTGTTGGAAATCATACATGCTGATGTGTGCGGTCCGACGAATGTTGCAGCGCGCGATGGATATCGTTATTTTCTCACCTTCACCGTTGACTTAAGTAGATATGGGTATATTTACTTAATGAAACATAAGTCTGAAACGTTTGAAAAGTTCAAGCAATTTCAGAATGAAGTTGAGAATCATCGTAACAAGAAGATCAAGTTCCTACAATCTGATCAAGGAGGTGAATATCTGTGTTATGAGTTTGGAAGTCACTTAAGACAATGTGGAATTGTTTCACAATTGACACCGCCCGGAACACCACAGCGTAATGGTGTGTACGAACGTCGTAATCGAACCTTATTAGATATGGTGCGTTCTATGATGTCTCTTGTCGATTTGCCACTATCGTTTTGGGGTTATGCATTAGAGATAGCTGCATTCACTTTAAATAGGGTACCATCGAAATCCGTTGAGACGACGTCATATGAACTGTGGTTTGGAAAGAGGCTAAAGTTGTCGTTTCTTAAAGTTTGGGGATGTGATGCTTATGTCAAAAAGCTTCAGCCTGAAAAGCTGGAACCCAAAGCAGAGAAATGAGTCTTCATAGGATACCCGAAAGAGACAGTTGGGTATACCTTCTATCTTAGATCCGAAGGCAAAGTGTTTGTCGCTAAGAACGGAACATTTCTTGAGAAAGAGTTTCTCTTGAAAGAATTGAGTGGAGGGAAAATAGAGCTTGATGAGGTTGTTGAACCTTTACTTCAACCAGAGAGTAGCGCAACATAGAAAGATGTTTCTGTGGAGCCTACAACAGTTGAAGAGGAAATTAATGATGATGATAATGAAGCTTCGGATCAAGTCACTATTGAACCTCGTAGGTCGACAAGGGCGCGTACTGCTCCTGAGTGGTACGACAACCCTGTCTTGGAGGTCATGTTGTTGGACAACAATGAACCTACGAGCTATGGAGGAGCGATGATGGGCCCGGATTTCGAGAAATGGTTAGAGGGCATGAAATCTGAGATGGGATCCATGTATGAAAACAAAGTACGGACTTTGGAAGTATTACTTGAAGGGCGAAAGGCCATTCAGAACAAATGGATCTTTATGAAGAAGACGGACGCGGACGGTAATATCACCGTCTATAAAGCTCGACTTGTGGCAAATGGTTTTTCACAAGTTCAAGGAGTTGACTACGATGAGACCTTCTCACCCGTAGCGATGCTTAAGTCCGTTAGAATCATGTTAGCAATAGCTGCATATTTCGACTATAAAATTTGGCAGATGGATGTCAAAACAGCGTTCCTCAACGGTTTCCTTGAGGAAGAGTTGTATATGATGCAACCTGAAGGTTTTGTCGACCCAGAGAATGCTGACAAAGTTTGCAAACTCCAGCGATCCATTTATGGACTGGTGCAAGCATCTCGGAGTTGGAATAAGCACTTTGATGAGGTGATCAAAGCGTTTGGGTTTATACAAGTTTATGGAGAAGCTTGTATTTACAAGAAAGTGAGTGGGAGCTCTATAGCGTTTCTAATATTATATGTAGATGACATATTGCTGATTGGAAACAATATGGAAATGCTGGAAAGCGTGAAGGAATATTTGAACAAGATTTTTTCAATGAAGGACCTAGGAGAAGCTGCTTTCATATTAGGCATTAAGATCTATAGAGATAGATCGATACGCTTAATAGCACTTTCACAGAGCACATACCTTGATAAAGTTTTGAAGAAGTTCAAAATGGATCAGTCCAAGAAGGGATTCTTGCCTGTGTTACAAGGTGTGAAGTTGAGTAAGACCCAATGCCCGGTGACTGTAGAAGATAGAGAGAAGATGAGTGTCGTCCCCTGTGCTTCAGCCATAGGCTCTATCATGTATGCAATGTTATGCACAAGACCCGATGTCAGCCTTGCCATAAGTATGGTCAGAAGGTTTCAAAGTGATCCTGGAATGGAGCACTGGACGACGGTCAAGAATATCCTTAAGTACCTGAAAAGGACTAAGGAAATGTTTCTCGTTTATGGAGGTGATGAAGAGCTCGTCGTAAAGGGTTACGTCGATGCAAGCTTTGACACTGATCCAGATGACTCTAAGTCGTAAACCGGATACGTATTTATTCTCAACGGGGAGCGGTAAGCTAGTGCAGTTCCAAGCAAAGCGTGGTAGGCGATTCTACATGCGAGGCGGAGTACATCGCAGCCTCAGAGGCAGCGAAGGAAGGTGTCTGGATAAAGCAGTTCATGACAGATCTTGGAGTAGTTTCTAGTGCACTGAATCCAATGACTCTGTTTTGTGTCAACACTGGTGCCATTGCTCTCCAAGGAACCAAGGTTTCAAAAGAGGACCAGACACATAAAGTGACGCTTCAATTCCATCCGCGATTACATCGAGGAGAAGGACATAAATATTTGCAAAGTGCACACGGATCTGAATGTTGCAGACCCGTTGACTAAATACCTATAGAGTTTTCTGCATGTCAAGTATATGTTCCTATGACCATGAGATCATGCAACTCACGGACATCGGAGGAATGCGTTGTGTGTATCAAACATCGCAACGTAACTGGGTGACTATAAAGGTACTCTACAGGTATCTCTAAGAGTGTCTTCTGGGTTGGTATGGATCAAGAATGGGATTTGTTACTCCGTGTGACGAAGAGGTATCTCAGGGCCCACTCGGTAATACAGCATCACAATAAGCCTTGCAAGCAATGTGACTAGGTGTTAGTCACGAGATCTTGTATTACGGAACGAGTAAAGAGACTTGTTGGTAACGAGGTTGAACTAGGCATGGAGATACCGATGATCGAATCTCGGGCAAGTAACATACCGAAGAACAAAGGGAACATCATACGGGATTAACTGAATCCATGACATAGAGGTTCGACTGATAAAGATCTTCGTAGAATATGTAGGAACCAATATGGGCATCTAGGTCCCGCTATTGGTTATTGACCGTAGAGGTGTCTCGGTCATGTCTACATAGTTCTCGAACCCGCAGAGTCTGCGCACTTAAGGTTCGGTGATGTTTCGGTAGTATAGAGTTATATATGGTGGTGACCGAAGGTTGTTTGGAGTCCCGGATGAGATCCCGGACGTCACGAGGAGCTCCGGAATGGTCCGGAGGTAAAGATTGATATATAGGAAGTCCTGTTTTGGTCGCCGGAAAAGTTCCGGGCTCATCGGCAGTGTACTAGGAGTGCCGGGAGGGTACCGAGCGACCATCGGGAGGTGTATTTTGACACAAGAGGCTACATGGGCTGTGGGAGGATAAATACCAGCCCTTAGTGGTCTGGACAAAGTCCCACATGAGGCCCATGCGTCTGGGAAGAAATTCCAAAGTGGAAAAGGTGGAAAAAAGGCAAAAAGGTGGAAATAAGGAAGGAGTCCTAATCCTATTAGGAGTGGAGGAGGAGGAGGACTCCTCTCCACTTCGGCCAAACCAAAGAGGGGCTGTCCCTTGCGCCAAGCCTCCTCCTCCTCTCCTCCTATATATACTAGAGGTTTTAGGGTTTTTGCACTAGATTTTCAGCCACGTGCAACCCTACCCTCTAGTCCGTAGTTTCTCCTCTAGATCGGTTTCAGTTGTGCTTAGGCGAAGCCCTGCTAAGATTACTCCACCACCATCGCCGCAGCGCCGTCACGCTGCTGGAGAACTCGTCTACCTCTCCGCTCCCTCTTTCTGGATCAAGAAGGCGGAGATCATCATCAAGCCGTACGTGTGCTGAACGCGGAGGTGTCGTCCGTTCGGTGCTAGATCGGGACGGATCGTGATTGGATCGCGGGACGCTTGGCAATTTGGATCGCAAAGACGTTCGACTACATCAACCGCGTTTCTTAACGCTTCCCGCTTAGCAATCTACAAGGGTACATAGATCCACTCTCCTTCTCGTAGATGCTCATCACCATGGATAGATCTTGCGTGTGCGTAGGAAATTGTTTGTTTCCCATGCAACGTTCCCCAACAACCCGGGCCAGCGTCGGGGGCACCCGCTGGTGATGGCAGGAGGAGAAGGGGGAGAAGGACTGTCGAGGTAGAGGGGCGCATGCGCCGCCCCGACCACCTCCCGAGGAGGCGACACGAGGGCGAATCTGGGAGGGGGAGGAAGGGGCGGGGTCGGATGGGCTTGTCCGGCAGCCGGCTGCAGCGAGAGGCCCCTAGGGCGTGCGTCGACGGCGAGATGGGACAGGGGAGGAACCTCTAGCCGCACAGCCCAACCCACCAACCCTGATTCATCAATCTAAACATGGCCCTTGTGCTCAGCCTTGCACCTAACTCCCACGCTCTCACCTCTCGGTCCTAGCCGCCACACACTGTAATCGTACGCACCAGCCCGCTTATCTATCCTCTTCTTCCTACTTCTTCCCCAGCCTCTTCCCGCTGGCAGCACTGCATCTCTCCTCTTCCCCAACTTCTTCCCACTAGGAGTGAACACGGGTAGATGATCCCTATCCCCAGTTTCTTCCGGTGGGCACTGGGACTGATGTCCTTGCCACTCGGTTGTCAGTTGCTGCAACTCCTCGTAACTCGTGTGAGCCATGACTATGTGATGCAAGGTTATTGGCCGTCACTCGGCCACCAGCCTCTACAATTTCTTAGGCAATGAAAGGCCAGGGAGATCCCTCCTTCAATCCTCCATCTTCCTTGAAGGGCAATGCAATGCCAACCACTCTTTATCCAACAACTCTTCCAGTCGGTGATTTGTTTGTTGTGCTATAATTCGGGCACTTCGGGATTACATGAACCGAACCTGAACCTGAAATTTCAGGTTTCACTTTTTTTGGACAAATTTGGGGTGTTAGTTTGGGAAAGTCGAAATTTCGAAAGCCCCTCGACCCAAAATTCTGGATAAACCCGAATGCCAAAGTGAACTTCGTGTTTGCGGGACAATATGGTGGAACATTTGCAATGCTCTGGGTCTGCAAGGTTGGGCACCTACTGCGGACGACGTGTTGGGCAACTGGTGCATCAAGGTGAGTAGTGGAGTACATCTACAACGGGACATATGTTGTTTGTTGATCTTGACAATGTAGGAGCTTTGCAAGCATAGGAACGAGATTATTTGCGATGAGGATTCACCTTCAATGAGCTATGCGTTTTCCTGATTAATCAATGAAGGGAAAGCATGGAGGCTCGCTGGTCTACTAAAGGGTGATCTTGATCACTTCTTCGGAGAGATGTCTAGGTGGGACCAACGAGAGTAGTACTAAGTTCAAAACGGTAGACGTGGGGTGGAAACATTGTAAAACCTAGCGTAACAATGTAACTGGATTGGTTGTCTTGCATTTCTCCTTTAATATATGATATGCATGCTTGTGCGTATTTGAGAAATTAAAAAAAACTATGTTCAAGACCACATACTATTTCACTCCTCACACTGTTTTCAATTGTTTAATGGGACAGATGGCAAGTTTCCATAGAAAGATTAGGAGAGTTCTACCAAGAGGGGATTTTATGGCAAAAACTAGCTAAATACTCATGCATTGCTACGGATAAAACAATATTTGAAGAGTGGTGGCGTGTGACCAGTCGTCTTTGGTCATCATTGTCGTCCTCGAAGGTACCGTCAGAGCCCTCGACCATTGACACTTGATTGTCCTTGAAGACGCGACTATCGACCTTGTTCTGAGCGCGTGTTGTCGTTGATTGTGAACATTTGTGCAACTGTCAACATGTGGACGTCCTACGAAGCATGCTTGTTCATCCTGGTGAATGCTTCACGAGTGTTGTTGTTCTTTGTCCATGTTTGTCAACCAAGTTGTTGAGAGCTTGGTGATAGTCGCCAATGTTAGCGAGGGTCGTCCTCGTTTGCGAGCACTTTAAAATTGATTTGACGCGATTAACTACCTGTCTAATTAAATTGCCTTAGTAAAAAATTCCTACCTATAGTTATCTATAGGCCTAATTAAATGCATAGCAAAAGGAGGAAAAAAATAAAAGAAGTCTAATTTATTAATACATTAGTGACTCGGTTCCCAAATTGGTTGGGCATGAAAAATATATATATTTAAATGGACCTAATTAACTACCTGAATAATTAACTGCATTAATGCCTTGATTTCTAAATTGATTCAACGCTTGATTTGAGATTGTTTTTGCATCAATGGTTGCATGCAAACGGCAATGACCTACAAATTCCACTTTAATAATAAAGATACTTTAGCCAAGTTTGATGCTAATTTAAATGATCATTTCTCTATAGCACTCTCCAAAACCTAGATCACAATGGCAACTTCAACCAGGTTCATCAAAACACCCCTATATGTCGTTCGGACTTCTGAAATCTCACAAACCGGTACCAAAGTGAGCAAGGTATGTAGGTGTCTAGACGTCCATCACGTAGGCGTCTGATTGCACTAATCCAGAAACCTTGCAACTTGTTCCTATGTACAACCCTTGTTGAGGGCCGCTCAGAGTGGACCCTACCGGATCGACGCCAATTGCATTCATGCTAGTCGGATCGACATAACTAGACGGATGAGCAGCATCCCTTCAATGCGGACACAACGACCCAGATGCCTGCTTTGGCGGCTGCTCGCATTGAAGTGGCGTTGGTCCTCATGCTTGTGTTATTTAAGTAGGTCAGTCGTGTTGGTATCTCCTCCTTTCCCCACACAGTCGCCTCTCCTTATCTCGTCTCTCCTCTCCCTAGTTCACCATCGCGATGGGAAAGTCTGACAGAGGCAACATAAGGTTATCTGCGCTGACAAGTGGATCCACATGTAGCTCTGGATCATGCCGCCACCGCCAATGGTCTCCAATCCCATCGGCACCAACCACTCCGATAGTGATAACGGAGGTGGTAGTATCATCAGACGATAAGGAGCAGGAGCAATAACATCGTCCGTGCGAGTACTGCACCCTTGGGAGAGGGACACCCCTTTTGTGCTTAGAGAGGAGCTAACACGCTCTAGATCGTTTCCTAATGCTTATGAAGAGAGTACAATGACACGGTTATTTTCCCAGGTTCAGGCCGCTCAAAAGCGTAAAACTCTACGTTCTACTGATGATATTCAACGGATGGAGAAGGTGTTGGTTAGAATCTATGGGCATTTGTTGTCAAGAGCTATTGTTGTCCTAGCTCTACGGCATGTACAAGTGCCAAGGGGTGGAATAGGTTTTAGACCCCCTTTTAGTTGGCTATGGACCTGCTTTTATAGTTACAAGGGGGTACCATAGTAGCCTAAACAATGGTGAGTACAATGGTGCACCTACCGCATTATGTGCGATATGTCTCCAACGCATCTATAATTTTAGAAGTATCTGTGCTATATTTATATCATTTATTAATGTTTTTGTCACAATATTTATTTGTACTAACATATTAACCCTGTGACAAAGAACAATTCCTATTTTCCATAGTTTTTGTGAAAATATAGGTAAAAAGATTATGGAGTCGAAACACGTTGAATATTTTTGGGAATTATTTATGGGAATAATCATATTTTTGGGCGAAGGACTCAACGCGAGAAGATGCCCAAGGGCCCCATAAGGGAAAGGGCATGATCCACCCCCCGACCGCACCCCCTAAGCTTGTGGGCTGCCCTTAAGTCGGTTGGAGCTCTTCTTTTGCCGCAAGAAAGCTAATTTTCTAAGAAAATCCTTTGAAATTTTTAGCCCGATCTGAGTTACGGATCGTCGGCTATAAAAGAAACGGTGTTCAGCCTTACAAACAATCCTGAAAAGCGGCGAAAAACAGAGAAACAAAGAGAGAAGAGATCCAATCTTGGAGGGGCTCTAGCCCGTCCGGACGCCGTGGAGGCCAAGGATCAAAGGGGAGAACTTCTCCCCATGTATGGGGGAGACCAGGAAGGAGCAAGCCGGATGTGAGCCTCTCTCTCTCTCCCTCTCTCTTTATCTCACTCTCTATATATACTCTCTCCGGCACCGGAGTGCCGCCGGAGTCATCAACGTCATCGTATTCATCACCTGCCTTAGCTCTATTTAGCGGTCCACTCTCTCGCAACCCGTTGTAATCCCCAACTTGAACATGGTGTTTTGGTGCTATGAATCATTATCCAATGATTTGTGTCATCGTTATTGTGTTTGAGTAGACTATTGTTGTCCTACGGGTTAATTCGTGAATTACTATGATTGGTTTAAATTGCTTGTGATTATGTTATTGTACTTCGGTGCCCATCATATGAGCGTGCGTGGATCACACCATAGGGTTATTAGTTGTATGTTGATAGGACTATGCATCTGGGGGCATGAGCGATAGAAATCTCTCCTAACCATCGGAATTGATACATACGAGATTGAAGGGGGCCCAATATATCTTAATGATATGGTTGGATTTTACCTTAATGTTCCAAGTAAGGGATGGTATGCTAGCAGAGGCCTCTCCCACATATAAACTTGCACTCGATTTGGTAACTTAGTTAATTGCCTAGAGACAATTAGCACACCACACTCACACTATTCCACCCTCGCTATTTGTATTTCATTGTATTATATTGTATATTTTCTTAGGCATCACCTATCATTTATATTCAATTTATCCATTGTCTTGCAAAACCTATCCATGTGTGCCCACAAAGTAGCTCTAGTTTTATTTTCTAGATGAAGCAAACGCTTGGTGTATGTAGGGTTGTATCAGTGGCAGATAAGACCTGAGAGATATCGATCTTACCTTTACACTATAGGAATCAGCTTAGCAGACGGCAAAGGACTAGGCCATGGATGGAAAATACCTTTGTCGTCTGCTAGCTGACGGCCCCACTTTCAGCACTGAAAGTCATGGTAATTAGCGACTTTGCCGTTTGCATAACCACAGAGGACGGCAAAGAATTTTGCCGTCAGTCTTCCTAATCAAGCTCGCGACAATGGTCCTGGACGACAAAGTAAAGTTGTTAGCCCCGTTAGGTGCTAATGGCAGACTTTGTCGTCTGCCTGTTAGCGGCAAATGAACAGTTGCCTTTGCCGCCTGCCCTTTGACGTCAGCAGTCCTGTGGTTACACATCACTCATGCTCCACCTTTGTCGTCTGCGAGGTATGTCTTTCCCGTCTGCCAGCTGATGGCAAAATGACCAAATGGGTTAGACCTGGTGCTCCTAGGTTGCTGCCACGTATCCTTTACCACACTTGTGCCTCAAAGTGGCACCATGTTCTTTATACAGAGAGTCTCCTATTTTGTCACTTCCATATGCTAGTGGGAAAAACCTTTTCATATAATAAGTATATTCCGATGACGGGCTTCCTCAAATGCCCGTGGTCTTCATGAGCAAGCAAATTGCATGCACACCCCACTTGGCTTCAGTTGAGCTTTCATACACTTATAGCTCCAGTGCATCATTTGCATGGCAATCCCTACCATTTGTATTGACATCTATCGATGAGCATCTTCATAGCTCGTTGGTATGCCTAGTTGATGTGGGACTATCTTCTCCACTTTTTACCCCTTTGATATCTACCATCATATTCTATTCCAACTATATGCTATGTCCAATGGTTCACGCTCATGTATTGCGTGAAGAATAAAAAGTTGATGCTTATTGAAAAAGTACGATCCAATTGCCTGACTTAGACACCGTGGTGCTTAATATTTGTATTGATGTGGTGAAGACAGAGTCATGCCTTGCTAATGTAATAAGATGAGTGGGGGTAAACATTCTTTTAGGATTGCATACTTTGAAAAATCAATGATTTTGTTTCTTATACTTATAAATATTATTAAGTTGATGTTTGTTAATTCATCATTTCTCCGCCAGCATACATACAAAAGATTACATAATGGGTAGCATGTCAAATCAGAAATTCTATTATTATCATTTACCTACTCGAGGACGAGCAGGAATTAAGCTTGGGGATGTTGCTACGTATCCAATGTATCTATATTTTTTTATTGTTCAATGCTGATATGTTATCATTCTAGGATACTTCTTGGGCATTTGTTTACCAATTTATAATATTTTTGATCACTAACCTATTGACCCAGTGCCCAGTGCCCGTTGTTGTTTTCTGCGTGTTTTTCACTTTTCAGGTTTATAGTACCAAACGAAGTCCAATTGCAACGAAACTTTTTGATGATTTTTTCTGGACCAAAAGAATACTTGGAAGCTTCGGGAGGAGGTCGGAAGAGGCACGAGGTCCCCACAAGCCAACAGGGCGCGCCACCAGGGGGTGCACCTTGATGGCTTGTGCCTCCCTCGTGCACCTCCCGACGTCCCTCTCTGGCCTATAAATTCTCATATATTCCAAAAACCCTATAAGCGCTCCTAAACACTTTTTTCGCTGCCGTGAGTCTCTGTTCCGATGGGAGCCCATATACACCTCCGTTCTGGCACTCTACCGGAGGGTAGATCGATCACGGAGAGCCTCTTCATCAACCTTGCTACCCTCACCATGCTGTGTGAGTAGTTCACCATGGACATATGGGCCCATAGGTAGTACCTAGATGGCAATCTCTCTCTCTCTCTCTTGATCTTCAATACAATGTTCACCGCGTCTCTGCCTTGATCTATCTGATGAATTGTGAGTTTATGTTCAGATTATTCATAAAAAGTATTTGAGTCAAACCTGAATACTAAGATTCTTATTTGCATGATCATCATAGCTTCGTAATACTCTCCAGTCTATTGAGATAGTTTGGCCAACTAGATTGATATTTCTTCGGTGGGAGTGGTGCATTATAGTAGGTTCAACCTGACGAGTTTCTGTATCCCAGTGACAGAAGGGGACAAGTTGCGTCTTTGTGTTGTTGATACTAAGGATAAAATGATGGGGTTTATTCATATTGATTGAGTTTACTTTGTCTACATCATGTCATCATTCGTCAAGCATTACTCTATTTACTTAATACTCTAGATGCATGTTGGATAGCAGTCGATGAGTGAAGTATTAGTAATAGGTGCTGGTAGGAGTCGGCCTATTTGCTTATGGACATGATGCCTATATACACATGATCATTGTCGTGAAAATCGCATAACTATTTGCTTTTCTATCAATTGCCCAATAGTAATTTGTTTACCCCTGTATGCTATTTCTATGAGAGATGCCCCTAAAGAACTCTACGGACCCCAGGTCTATTCACTTATACATTCAAAAACGCTATTACTACCTTGCTGTTATTTATTTGCTTTTATTTTATTTTGCAATTTGCAATTATCTACACAACTCACTTGCTTACAAACAATGAGATCAAGGGGATTGACAACCCTCTTGTTGGCGTTGGGTGCAAGTTGTTTGTTCTTTTGTGTGCAGCCGCTGAAGACGGTTAAGGATTGGTATTCCTATTGGTTTGATAAACCTTGGTTTCATAATTCAGGGAAATACTTACCCACACTTTGTTGCGATAACCCATTCCTCTTCATGAAAAACGCAACGCAGATCACAAGTATCAGTATGCAACATTCTCAAAGGAATGGGGCTATATCTTTGGACTAGCTATAGAAATGCCATGATAGAGGGGGAAAGCCTAGTCCTATCAAAGACTAGCATATTCAGTGTCTTGCAGCATTAGAAGAGTGTAGGTTAGCATTTTCAAAAGTAGTAAGTTATTTAAGTGCCGCCCGGAGGTTCCTTATCGACTCCCTGCGAGAATGAAACCTCGGAGCCAACACATTCATTTAAAAATCTCCATTTCTTGTTGTAAGAATAGGATACAACTCCGAGTGTCTGTTACCATGGATTCGAATAGATATACTTCCCTGCAAGGGTGCACCAACTTGCCCAACACGATGGATTAACTCTGGTCGGACACACTTGCTTGGGTAATCCCGGCCTCGGATGATCCACACGTTGTAGTCCTACCTAGGCTCAATAGAGAGGCCACACACCGGTCTACATCCTAAATGCAAAGGGGTCATGGGAAAATCTCCCTTCACAATCATCCGCGTTGCGAGGACAATCGATGTCAGTCCTGGCACCTCTTAATACAAAGAGGTCCTTACGCGGGCCACCCGGGTGCATGCCGCTCAACTGGAACATCTGAAGAACTTTCTGGCGAATGTACGACGCGGAGTGCCCATATTGATTCCCGCGTGGTGGTTAGTGCGAAACAGGCCAGAAGCCTTCTCAAATCACATATCCAAGCCCATTAATGTTTTATTAGTTGTGGTGATGATCGCAGATCCACGATATGTGATCTCGTCGCCCCGTCTCGAGGACTTATGGCAAGGGCCAAGAATGTCCGGCCATGCCTCGTCATTGTTACACCAACACCCTCCGGGTCATCCAGACCTCAACATGTATCGGTAGTAAAGTCAAAGTATCCGTGTGTCCATAACATCAAGGGGGAAACCGAAGGAATCAACCTCGATGGATCCCACCCGATGTAACCATCAAGGTGACCACAGAGGAATCACCCTTGATGGTCTACACTTGAGGTGTTGCAAGACAGAGTCGTCGCCAGGAGTGGATAAGGAGGAATCACCCTCAATAACCACGACCGACTAGCTACACTACAGAGTTAGCATCATGAGTACTTTATGAGGTGTCACCCTCGGTACTCGATAGTAGCTCTGTAGAGTCGTACAACTAGGGGGGTGATATGGTGTGACAGGCATGGCTCGTGGATCAAGATGATCAAGTCTTCGAATCGTCGAGTCATCTATGATGAAACAGGGACAATGATACGTCCATTTTGCATCATGCTTTTATGTTGATATTTATTGCATTATGGGCTGTTATTACACGTTATGGTACAATACTTATGCCTTTTCTCTCTTATTTTGTTTACATGAAGAGGGAGAATGCCGGCAGCTGGAATTCTGGACAGGAAAAGGAGCAAATCTGAGATACCTATTCTGCACAACTCCAAAAGTCCTGAAAATTTACGGAAAAATATTTTGGAATATATAAAAAATATTGGGCGAAACAGATGCCAGAGGGGGGCTACCAGGAGGTGGCAAGCTTGCCAGGCGCGACCACCCCCCTGGCTGCGCCTAGCAGGCTTGTGACCCACCTGGCAGGCCCCCGACGCCCATCTTCTGCTATATGGAGGGTTTTGACCTGGAAAAAAAATCAGAAGAGAGCTTTCGGGACGAAGCACTGCCGTCTCGAGGCGGAACTTGGACACAACCAATCTAAAGCTCCGATAGGGCTGTTCCCAAAGGGGGAAATCGAAGCCATCTTCATCACCAACGATCCTCTCATCAAGAGGGAGTAAATCTCCATCAACACCAGCACCATCTCCTCTCCAAAACCTAGTTCATCTCTTGTATCCGATCTTTGTCTCAAACCTTTGATTGGTACCTGTGGGTTGCTAGTAGTGTTGATTACTCCTTGTAGTTGATGCTAGTTGGTTTACTTGGCGGAAGATCATATGCTCAGATCCTTTATGATAATTAATACTCCTCTGATTATGAACATGAACATTCTTTCTGAGTAGTTATGTTTGTTCCTGAGGACATGGGATAAGTCTTGTTATAAGTAATCATGTGAATTTGGTATTCGTTCGATATTTTGATGAGATGTATGTTGTCTCTCCTCTAGTGGTGTTATGTGAACGTCAACTACATAACACTTCACCATTATTTGGGCCCAGGGGAAGGCATTGGGAAGTAATAAGTAGATGATGGGTTGCTAGAGTGACAGAAGCTTAAACCCTAGTTTATGCGTTGCTTCGTAAGGGGCTGATTTGGATCCACACGTTTCATGCTATGGTTAGATTTATCTTAATTCTTCTTTTGTAGTTGCGGATGCTTGTGATAGGGGTTAATCATAAGTGGGAGGTTTACCCAAGTAAGGGCAGCACCCAAGCACAGGTCCACCCACATATCAAACTATCAAAGTAACGAACGCGAATCAAATGAGCATGATGAAATCTAGCTTGACAGAAATTCCCATGTGTCCTCGCGAGCGCTTTGCTTTATATAAGAGTTTTTCCAGGCTTGTACTTTGCTACAAAAAGGATTGGGCTACCTTGCTGCACCTTTTCTACACTTGTTACTTGTTACTCATTACGAATTATCTTATCACAAAACTATCTGTTACCGATAATTTCAGTTCTTGCAGAGAATACCTTACTGGAAACTAGTTGTCATTTCCTTCTGCTCCTCATTGGGCTTGATACTCTTACTTATCGAAAGGACTACGATAGATCCCCTATACTTGTGGGTCATCAAGACTCTTTTCTGGCGATGTTGTCGGGGAGTGAAGCGCCTTTGGTAAGTGGAATCTGGTAAAGAAAAATTTATATAGTGTGCTGAAATTTACTCTCACTTTCTACTATGGAATGGAATCCTTTAAGGGGCTTGTTCGGGGTATCTTCACCTCGACCGGAAACACAAAGAGTTGTCCCTCAATCTACTGAACCTACTGAAAATATTTATTATGAAATTCCTTCGGGTATGATAGAGAAACTGCCGGCTAATCCTTATGCAGGAGATGGAACACTACATCCTGATTTGCATCTAATCTATGTGGATGAAGTTTGTGGATTATTTAAGCTTGCAGGTCTGCCCGAGGATCACGTCAAGAAGAAGGTCTTTCCTTTATCTTTGAAGGAGAATGCATGGACATGGTATAGGCTATGTGTTGATATTGGATCATGGAGCTACAACCGATTGAAAATGGAATTTCATCAGAAGTTCTATCCTATGCATCTAGTTCATCGTGATCGGAATTATATTTATATTTTTTGGCCTCGTGAAGGAGAAAGACTCGCTCAAGCTTGGGGGAGGCTTAAGTCAATGTTATATTCATGCCCCAGTCATGAGCTCTCGAGAGAAATTATTATTTAGAATTTTTATGCTTGACTTTCTCGTAATGATCAATCCATGCTCGATACTTCTTGTGCTGGTTCCTATATGAAGAAAGATATTGACTTCAAATGGGATTTATTGGAAAGAATTAAACACAACTCTGAAGATTGGGAACTGACGAAGGTAAGGAGTCAGGTATGAACCTTAAGTTTGATTGGGTTAAATCCTTCGTGGACACCAATGCTTTTCATGAATTTAGCACTAAATATGGGCTTGACTCTGAGATAGTAGCTTATTTTTGTGAATCTTTTGCAGCTCATGTTGATCTCCCTAAGGAGAAGTGGTTTAAATATCATCCTCCCATTGAATTGAAAGCAGTTTAACCTATTAAAGTTGAAGAGAAAACTATTACTTATAATGTTGATCCTGTTATTCCCGCTGCTTATATTGAGAAACCACCTTTCCCTGTTAGAATAAAGGAACATGCTAAAGCTTCAACTGTGGTTCATAAGAGCTGTGCTAGAACACCTACACCCCCTGAGGAAATTAAAATCGAGCCTAGTATTGCTATGGTTAAGGACCTCTTGGTTGAAAATATTGATGGGCATGTTATTCAATTTTGTGATGAAGCCGCTAGAATTGCTAAACCTAATGCTAAAGATAAACATAGACCCATTGTTGGCACGCCTGTTGTTTCTGTTAAAATAGGAGATCACTGTTATCATGACTGATGTGATATAGGTGCTAGTGTGAGTGCAATTCCCTTTTCCTTATATAAAGAGATTATGTATGAGATTGCACCAGCTGAGTTAGAGGAAATTGATGTTACAATTAAGCTTGCTAATAGAGATACTATATCACCAATTGGAATTATTAGAGATGTTGAAGTCTTGTGTGGGAAAATAAAATATCCTACTGATTTTCTTGTTCTTGGCTCCCCCAAGATGATTTTTGTCCCATTATATTTGGTAGACCCTTCTTGAATACCTTTAATGCCAGGATAGACTGTGAGAAGGAAACGGTTACCATAAGTTTTGGGTATACGTCTCATGAGTTTAATTTCTCTAGATTTCGTAGACAACCCCATGATAAAGAATTGCCTAGTAAGGATGAAAATATTGGTCTTGCTTCTATTGCTGTGCCTCCTACTGATCCTTTAGAGCAATATTTGCTAGACCATGAAAATGATATGCATATGAATGAAAGGAATGAAATAGATAAGATTTTCTTTGATCAGCATCCTATTGTGAAACACAACTTGCCTGTTGAAATACTTGGGGATCCTCCTCCACCCAAGGGTGATCCCGTGTTTGAGCTTAAACAATTACCGGATACTCTAAAATATGCTTATCTTGATGAAAAGAAGATATATCCTATTATTATTAGTGCTAATCTTTCAGAGCATGAAGAGCAGAGATTATTGAAAACTCCAAGGAAGCACTGTGCTGCTATTGGATATACTCTTGATGATCTTAAGGGCATTAGTCCCACTCTATGTCAGCACAATGTTAAAATGGACCCTGATGCTAAACCAGTTGTTAATCACCAATGACGGTTGAATCCTAAAATGAAGTAAGTGGTAAGAAATGAAATATTAAAGCTTCTAGAGGTAGGTATCATTTACCCTATTGCTGATAGTAGATGGGTTAGTCCCGTTCATTGTGTCCCTAAGAAAGGAGGTATTACCGTAGTTCCTAAAAATGAATTGATCCCGCAGAGAATTGTTACAGGATATAGAATGGTAATTGATTTTGGAAAATTTAATAAAGCTGCTAGAAAAGATCATTACCCTCTACCTTTTATTGATCAAATGCTAGAAATACTATCCAAACACACACATTTTTGCTTTCTAGATGGTTATTCTGGTTTCTCTCAAATACCTGTGTCAAAAGAGGACCAAGAGAAGAGCACCTTTACCTGCTCTTTTGGTACCTTTGCTTATAGACGTATGCCTTTTGGTTTATGTAATTCACCTGCTACCTTTCAAAGATGCATGACTGCTATATTCTCTGATTTTTGTGAAAGGATTGTTGAGGTTTTCATGGATGATTTTTCCGTTTACGGAACTTCTTTTGATGATTGTTTGAGCAACCTTGATCAAGTTTTGCAGAGATGCGAAGAAACTAATCTTGTCTTGAATTGGGAGAAGTGCCACTTTATGGTGAATGAAGGCATTGTCTTGGGACATAAAATTTCCAAAAGATGTATTGAAGTTGACAAGGCTAAAGTTGATGCTATTGAAAAAATGCCGTGTCCTACGGATATCAGAGGTATAAGAAGTTTCCTTGGTCATGCTGGTTTCTATAGGAGATTTATTAAAGACTTCTCTAAGATTTCTAGGCCGCTCACTAATCTCTTGCAAAAAGATGTTCCATTCGTTTTTGATGATGATTGTGTAGAAGCTTTTGAGATTCTTAAGAATGCCTTGATTTCTGCACCTGTTCTTCAACCACCTGATTGAAACCTACCCTTTGAAATTATGTGTGATGCTAGTGATTACGCCGTTGGTGCTGTTCTAGGGCAAAGAGTTGATAAGAATTTAGATGTTATTCATTATGCTAGCAAAACTCTATATAGTGCTCAAAGAAACTATGTTACCAGTGAAAAAGAATTCTTAGTGGTTGTGTTCGCTTGTGATAAGTTTAGACCCTATATTGTTGATTCTAAAGTAACTGTTCACACCGATCATGTTGCTATTAAATATCTTATGGAAAAGAAAGATGCTAAACCTAGACTTTTCAGGTGGGTTCTTCTGCTACAAGAATTTGATTTGCATATTGTTGATAGAAAGGGTGGTGATAACCCCGTAGCAGATAACTTGTCTAGGTTAGAGAATGTTCTTGATGACCCACTACCTATTGATGATAGCTTTCCTGATGAACAATTGAATATCATAAGTACTTCTTGTGATGCTCCTTGGTATGCTGATTATGCTAATTACATTGTCGCTAAATTTATACCGCCTAGTTTCACATACCAACAAAAGAAAAAGTTCTTCTATGATTTAAGACATTGCTTCTGGGATGACCCACACCTTTATAAAGAAGGACTAGATGGTGTTATTAGACGTTGTGTACCTGAGCATGAACAGGAAGAAATCCTATGCAAGTGTCATTCCGAGGCCTACGGAGGACACCACGCTGGAGATAGAACTGCACATAAGGTATTACAATCTGGTTTTTATTGGCCTACTCTCTTCAAGGATGCTCGTAAGTTTGTCTTGTCATGTGATGAATGTCAAAGAAATGGCAATATTAGTAGACGTCACGAAATGCCTATGAATTACTCTCTTTTTATTGAACCATTTGATGTATGGTGTTTCGATTATATGCGACCTTTTCCAACGTCCAACGGGTATACTCATATTTTAGTTGCTGTTGATTATGTTACTAAGTGGGTAGAAGCTATTCCAACTAGTAGTGTTGATCATAAGACCTCTATTAAGATGCTTAAAGAAGTTATTTTCCCTAGATTTGGAGTCCCCGAATATTTAATGACTGATGGTGGTTCACATTTTATTCATGGTGCTTTCCGTAAATTGCTTGCTAAGTATGATGTTAATCATAGAATTGTATCTCCTTATCATCCTCAGTCTAGTGGTCAAGTAGAATTAAGCAATAGAGAAATTAAATTGATCTTGCAAAATACAATTAATAGATCTAGGAAGAATTGGTCTAAGAAACTTGGCGATGCATTATGGGCCTATAGAACTGCTTATAAGAACCCTATGGGTATGTCTCCGTATAAAATGGTTTATGGTAAAGCATGTCACTTACCTCTAGAGCTAGAGAATAAAGCTTATTGGGCAATCAAAGAGCTCAACTATGATTTCAAACTTGCTGGTGAGAAGAGGCTATTTGACATTAGCTCACTTGATGAATGGAGAACCCAGGCCTATGAGAATGCTAAGTTGTTTAAAGAGAAAGTTAAGAGATGGCATGATAAAAGGATATAAAAGCATGAATTCAATGCAGGTGATCATGTCTTGCTATACAATTCATGGTTAAGATTTTTTGCAAGAAAACTTCTCTCTAAATGGGAAGGGCCTTACATTGTCGAGGAAGTATATCGTTCCCATGCCATCAAGATCAACAATGCCGAAGGCACAAATCAGAAGGTGGTAAACGGGCAAAGAATCAAACATTATATCTCAGGTACTCCCATAAATGTTGAAACCAATGTTATGAATACCATAACTCTGGAAGAGCATATTAGGGCGACCTACTGAAACTTTTCATACTCCAAAAAGGAATAGGTACGTGGTACGGTAAGTAAACCGACTCCAAAACTTTCCCAATAATAATTTTACTCAGTTTTGGGATATTTCAAAAATTAGGAAAATCAAAAGTAGTCCGAAAGACACACGACGAGGTGACAAGCCTGCTAGGCACGACCACCACCCTGGCCGTGCCTAGGGGGCTTGCCACCACTCGGTGCACCCTCCGGACTCCGTTTTCTTGTGGTGCACTCCTTCAGGTCGACAACAATTCATTATCTAATCTCCTCAAGGTTTGCACTTTCGTATCACGACAATATCTCCTGTTTTCATTTTGAGCTGTTCCTATAGCAGATTTAGATCGTCATGGCGTCCCTCAGTGCTCCGAAGGACAAGTTTTTTGAGAAGGTCATCAACCCTTATCTTGCGCAGGTGCCACAACACCCTCAAACCATTGAGATGCATGAGGGGGTGCTGCACATCCGTGACGTTGAGAGGCCAAAGAAGACCGGAAGCATGGAAACAAGGCTCGAAGCAATGGAGCAACAAGTCTTCAAGTGCCAAGGGATGGTGGAACGTGGACTCAATGCCAATCATATGATGATCTTGGAGTTTACCCATAAACACAAGCTAGACACCAAGGACATCGGGGAGCACATCTTCAAGCTTTACGAGAAAATTGAGCATCTCCAAGCCCAGATCTATGATCTGCAAAACCAAAACCGTGAGTATGAATACAAATTTAAGAGAATGAGTTTGGCTACAGATTTGAGGATTCTAGAGACTCATTCATATTTTTACGATGGTGGGCCTATGCCTTGGAAGACGGAGGACATGCTTCCATCCTCATCAACAACTCCACCACCATCACCTCCGAACAAGGACACCTGAGCACATGGGTATGGGCACTCCCCTTGTCTTGTGCCAAGCTTGGGGGAGGTGCCCCGGTATCGTATCACCATCACACCTTTTTAATTTTTTTCCTTTCTCTTGTTTTTTCTTAGTTGGATCCTTTTTGATTTTGTTTTGATCTAGTAGAATAAAATTTTAGTATGATCTACCTTGTAGTTTTTGCTTTTGCTCCCCTTATGTAAGCAAGTCCGAGAGTTATATAATAAAAAGTAGTTTTGATGTGAGGGCTTTGCTAGATTAATATGCTCTTGAGAGTAATGAATAAAGAATAATAGAATAAAAGCAAAGAGTATACCTAATCATCTTATGAGGAATGATAACTTCACATATAAAAAGTGTGTCGATTGAATTTTGTTGGGAGTTAACAAACATAGTAATTGGTCATTGGTGCAATTGAAAAGGAAGTGATAAAGAAAGAGAGATTCACATACAGATATATTATCTTGGACATCTTTTATGATTGTGACCACTCATTAAAATATTACATGCCAAGGAGTTGATGTTGGACAAGGAAGACAACATGTTTGCTTGCCTCCGGATAGAAGTTATATGGTTTTAGATCCTCCAACATGTAGTGCTTGCTTCCACCTCATATTAGCCAAAACTTCCGCACCAAGTAGAGATACTACTTGTGCATCCAAACACCTCAACCCAGTTTTGCCATGAGAGTCCACCATACCTACCTATGGATTGAATAAGATCCTTCAAGTAAGTTGTCATCGGTGCAAAAAGCAATAAAAATTGCTCCTAAATATGTGTGATCTTATATTGTAAGGGAAATAAGCATTGTAAGAACTTGTGATAGTAAAGAAATAAAAGAGAAAGACTGCATAATAAAGGTTGCTATCACAAAGGGCAATACAACACGGCATTCCTCTACACTAAGGGTTTGTGCATCCCAAAACAAAAAGCGCATGATAACCTTTGCTTCCCTTTGTGAAGGGCCTACCTATTACTTTTACTTTTAAGTACTTACCTTTATGCAAGAGTCGCGGTGATCCTCACCACTTCCTACATTTCGCCTCTCTCTTGGCAAGCATTATGTGTTGGGGAATGATCTAGATGCATATATCCACTCGGATGTGGGTGATCATGAGTTATTATTGTTGACACCACCCTTGAGGTGAATAGTTGGGAGGCAAAACTATAAGCCCCTACCTTTCTCTGTGTCCGATTGAAGCTTTGAGATCATGGGTACCGCGTGAGTGTTAGCAATTGTGAAAGACTAAAAGACGATTGAGTATGTGGGTTTGCTTTACAAGCTCGTATATTGACTCTTTTCGATGTTATGATAAATTGCCAATTGCTTCAATTACTAAGATCATAGTTTGTTGGTTGTCAATGGAGTTCTTGGTTCATACTTTATCTTGTGAATGAATTGTTACTCTATCATAAGAAATCTTATACAATAAGTATTGTTGTTCCAAAGACGTTCATGATGCACTCATGTCCGTATTTTATTTTATCGACACCTCTATCTCTAAACATGTGGACATATTTATTAATCTTGCTTTTATGTTGATATTTATTGCATTATGGGCTGTTATTACACATTATGGTACAATACTTATGCCTTTTCTCTCTTATTTTATAAGGTTTACATGAAGAGGGAGAATGCCGACAGTTTGAATTCTGGACTGGAAAAGGAGCAAATCTGAGATACCTATTCTGCACAACTCCAAAAGTCCTAAAAATTTACAGAGAATTATTTTGGAATATATAAAAAATATTGGGTGAAACAGATGCGAGAGGGGGCCACCAGGAGGTGGCAAGTCTGCCAGGCGCGACCACCCCCCTGGACGCGCCTAGCAGGCTCGTGACCCACCTGGTAGGCCCCCGACGCCCATCTTCTGCTATATGGAGGGTTTTGACCTAGAAAATATCAGAAGAGAGCTTTCGGGATGAAGCGTTGCCATCTCGAGGCGGAACTTGGACATAACCAATCTAGAGCTCTGATAGGGTTGTTCTGTCAGGGAAACTTCCCTCCCAGAGGGGGAGATCGAAGCCATCGTCATCACCAACGATCCTCTCATCGAGAGGGGGTGAATATCCATCAACATCTTCACCAACACCATCTCCTCTCCAAACTCTAGTTCATCTCTTGTATCTGATCTTTGTCTCAAACCTCAGATTGGCACTTGTGGGTTGCTAGCAGTGTTGATTACTCCTTGTAGTTGATGCTAGTTGGTTTACTTGGTGGAAGATCATATGTTCAGATTCTTTATGATAATTAATACTCCTCTGATTATGAACATGAACATGCTTTGTGAGTAGTTACGTTTGTTCCCGAGGACATGGGATAAGTCTTGTTATAAGTAATCATGTGAATTTGGCATTCGTTTGATATTTTGATGAGTTGTATGTTGTCTCTCCTTTAGTAGTGTTATGTGAACGTTGACTACATAACACTTCACCATTATTTGGGCCTAGGGGAAGGCATTGGGAAGTAATAAGTAAATGATGGGTTGCTAGAGTAACAAAAGCTTAAATCCTAGTTTATGCATTGCTTCGTAAGGGGTTGATTCAGATCCACATGTTTCATGCTATGGTTAGATTTATCTTAGTTCTTCTTTCGTAGTTGCGGATGCTTTCTATAGGGGTTAATCATAAGTGGGAGGTTTTCCCAAGTAAGGGCAGCACCCAAGCACCGGTCCACCACATATCAAACTATCAAAGTAACGAACGCGAATCAAATGAGCATGATGAAAACTAGCTTGGCAGAAATTCACATGTGTCCTCGAGAGCGCTTTGCTTTATATAAGAGTTTTTCTAGGCCTGTCCTTTTCTACAAAAAGGATGGGGCTACCTTGCTGCACCTTTGCTACACTTGTTACTTGTTACTCGTTATGAATTATCTTATCATAAAACTGTGTGTTACTGATAATTTGAATTCTTACAGAGAATACCTTACTGGAAACTGCTTGTCATTTCCTTCTGCTCCTCGTTGGGTTCGACACTCTTACTTATCGAAAGGACTACGATAGATCCCCTATACTTGTGGGTCATTAGGCAACATGGACTAAGTGGGGTTGCTGAGGGATCACTAATCAACCTATGCTAAGCAGGTAATATAATAGTAGGTACAATAGTAGTTTAACAAAAATAGGCTATGCATCAGAATAGGAGCTATCTACAACAGTAGCAAAAGCTAATGTAGGCATGAGAGATAAAGGAACCGCGCGATATCGGAATGATCAGGGGGGTTGCTTGCCTTGTTGCTCTGCTACAAATAGCCGACCGTCAGTAGCATAGTCGTACCCGGCAACAGTGCCAGTCTCGGTGTCTACCAGAGAGAAGGGGGGGGAGAAACAATGAATACAAGCAAGCAAATGCAACACGATGCTTGACATGGCAATATGCAGTACTAGGGATGAGCTAACACAGTACTATGTGTCATAGACGGAGCGGGAAAATATCTGATGATATTTCCCGGGTCTTTGGCTATTACTGGACTGATGGCCCTAATGCCAATTGTCCATGTTCATCATGCTAGGGGCATGTGAGAGATGAAGAGACCGCACATTCGGATTCGTGGGATTCTTTTGAGCAACTTTCATATATAAATTATTTTCATCAGACTCGTAAATTATTTTATATTATTTTTCAAAGTTTTTATTAATATTCTGAAATTAACAGATTTATTTTAATTCGAAAAATCCTTTTATTGCATCAGCATGACATCATGATGACATCATCGTTCAACTGTCAGTTTGACTGGTCAAACTAACCTATGGGGCCCACTGTCTTAGGTACAGAGTTAATCGAGTGTTTATATTTAACTAAAACAGATTAATTAGCAGTGGGGCCACCTGTCATAGACTTCTTAGGTTAATCTAATTATTTCATTAACATTTTTAATTAATTAACAGGGCTGGCCCACGGGTCAGTGGCCCATGGGGTTTCGTGGCCCACATGGAAGTGACTGGGCACTACCCACTAAGCCAGTTGATTGTGGTCAACTAGGGGCCCCTGGCCCACTAGCATGGTCACTAGGGGTGGCTCTAGTCGGGCCACATCGGTGACGGTGGCCAGAGCATCGCCGACAACCACGAAATGCGGCGGAGGGCTCGCCAAGCATCAAGTTTCTTCTATAGGGCACCATTTCGCGCGTGCTTGGTCGGAAACGGACGCGGGAACAACCCACATCGATCTGCGGTGGTGGCCAAGGCTCTGGGGGTCGGTAGCGTCGCCAAGTTCGAGGTCTATGGTGACCGACATTCAAGCGGATGCGAACGACGCGAATCAACAGTCAAACGAGCTAACTAATGATCCTATGGTGCTCTACGTGACGCTGGGAAGCAGGTGGTGGTGCATGCGTGACCAATTGGCCACCGGAGGCTCGCCGACGATGAGCCCGAGCGGAGTTGAGCTTTGGCTCTGATGGAATCGAGGGCCAGAGCTCGAAATCGAGGAGGGAAAGGGTTCGGGAGCTCACAACAGTCCCGTAGGTTAGCAAAGCAAGCTCGAGGGAGGCCTGGAGACACCGAAATCGGTGACGAAGTGCGGCGGCACCCGAGGAGGAAGAAGAGGTAGAGCAGGCGTTGTGATGGCTTCAGGCTCGCTCCCGTTGGCGAGGACGAAGGAGCGGACAATGATGGTGTTCCTGGCACGGTCCTAGTCGATGGGGAGGCCGGAGAGCGTGCGGGTGACGGCAGCCATGGCGACAGGAGGCAGGACGTAGAGGCAAGGGTGGGCGAGGGGAGCGAGTGAGGGGGATTTGGGGCGTCTTGTATCCGGCGGGGAGTCACCGGATGGCCGCCGCGGCGAATGGAGCGGCCGATGGCGATCATGGGCTCACCCACGTCTTCCCCCATGAGCAGTAGGAGGAAGACGATGGGGAGGTGGGCTAGTTGGGCTGGGCCAGCCACTGGGCTGGCAGGTCTAAGTGCCAGGGCACTTAAGCCTTTTTCCTATTTCAGCATTTTCTTAGTTCTATTTTTTTAGTAAATGCTTCTGTTTAATTTAAAAACAACACCAAGGTACTTATGTAAAATATGGAGTTTGGCCCCTTTCTTTCATATGCCTTATTAGGCAGTGTCACAAAAGTTTGGGGCAATAGAAACTGTTTTGAAATTTACATAATTCAAAGAGGGCAAATAAGCAATATTTTGGCCTCTGTTATTATTGTTTAGACGCACTTAAACAATGGATAAATGTTGGTTTCAATTTTATACATGCTTAGGGAATATTTGAAACCCATCCATGATTTTTGTTTTCAGGTTTGGAAATTATTTAAGCTACATATCAAATGAATTTTGAAAATCATTAGGAATTTGAAAAGGGAGATGATTCCAATTGTGATCAAACATTGCTGAGAAAAATGGATTAGCTCAAACTTGTTATCACTATAGCTTGATTACATGCATCACTGTAGCTGGTAATCCAGGGGTCTCACAACTCTACCCCACTAAAAGAAATTCTCGTCCTAGGAATTAAGATGTAGAAGGGAGAAGATTGGGATATTCTGCCCGAAGGTAATCCTCGCGTTCCCAAGTCGCTTCATCTTCAGAATGATTTGACCACTGCACTTTTAAGAACTTTGTAACCTTATGATGGGTCCGACATTCAGTTTCATCAAGAACGCAGATCGGATGCTCCTTGTAAGTGAGATCATCTTGCACTTCAATCAATTCAAGATCCACTTCACGGTGCGGGTCCTTGAAGCAATGAAGAAGTTGCGACACATGGAAGACATCATGGACATGAGAAAATTTTGGTGGGAACACGGAAAGGACCAACGTAGCGAGGAGCTAGCTTGCCCTTGACTCCGAACCGATGAGTGCCTCTCAAAGGAGTGAAACACAGATAATCCTTATCACTGGTTTGATAGGTTGAACTGTTGGAAATATGCCCTAGAGGCAATAATAAATTAGTTATTATCATATTTCCTTGTTCATGATAATCGTTTATTATCCATGCTATAATTGTATTGATCGGAGACTTAAATGCATGTGTGGATACATAGACAAAACCATGTCCCTAGTATGCCTCTAATGGACTAGCTCGTTGATCAAAGGATGGTTAAGGTTTCCTAGCCATGGACATGAGATGTCATTTGATAACGGGATCACATCATTAGGAGAATGATGTGATGGATAAGACCCAAACTACAAACATAGCATATGATCGTGTCAGTTTATTGCTACTGTTTTCTGCATGTCAAGTATATGTTCCTATGACCATGAGATCATGCAACTCACGGATATCGGAGGAGTGCCTTGTGTGTATCAAACGTCGCAACGTAACTAGGTGACTATCAAGGTGCTCTACAGGTATCTCCGATGGTGTCTGTTGAGTTGGCATGGATCGAGACTGGGATTTGTTACTCCGTGTGACGGAGAGGTATCTTAGGGCCCACTCGGTAATACAACATCACAATGAGCCTTGCAAGCAATGTGACTAATTGTTAGTTGCGGGATCTTGTATTATGGAACGAGTAAATAGACTTGCCGGTAACGAGGTTGAACTAGGTATGGAGATACCGATGATCGAATCTCGGGCAAGTAACATACCGAAGAACAAAGGGAACGTTATACGGGATTAACTGAATCCTTGACATAGAGGTTCGACCGATAAAGATCTTCGTAGAATATGTAGGAACCAATGTGGACGTCCAGGTCCCGCCATTGGTTATTGACTGTAGAGGTGTCTCGGTCATGTCTACATAGTTCTCGAACCCGCAGGGTCTGCACACTTAAGGTTCGGTGACGTTTCGGTAGTGTAGAGTTATGTATGGTGGTGACCGAAGGTTGTTCGGAGTCCCGGATGAGATCCCAGACGTCACGAGGAGCTCCGGAATGGTCCGGAGGTAAAGATTCATATATAGGAAGTCCCAGTTTGGTTTCCGGAAAAGTTTCGGGCTCATCGGTAGTGTACCGGGAGTATCGGTAATGTACCGGGAGTGCCGGTAGTGTACCGGGGGACCTCCGGGAGGGGTATTTCGACCCCAAGAGGTCCATGGGCTGTGGGATAATAATAACCATCCCTTAGTGGGCTGGGAAAACAACCACAAAGGCCCATGGCGCAGGAGAGAAAGTCCTAAAGCAAAAAGTGGAAAATCAGCCAATAGGAGGCAATCCTACTCCAACTAGGATTGGAGGTGAAGTAGGATTGCTCCCACCTCCTATTTCGGCCGACCCAAAGGCCTTGGATGCCTCTCCTCTCCTATCCTCCTATATATACTAGTGGATTGGGTGGTTTTTGGACAGAATTTCCGGCCACGTGCTACCCGTTCCACCGGTGCATAGTTTCTCCTCTAGATCGGTTTTCTGCAGCGCTTAGGCGAAGCCCTGCCGGAATTGCTCCACCACCATCACCGGAGCGCCGTCACGCTGCCGGTGAACTCTCTCTCCTCTCCACCTCCTCTTGCTGGATCAAGACGGTGGAGATCGTCATCAAGCTGCACGTGTGCTGAACGCGGAGGTGCCGTCCGTTCGGCGCTAGATCAGAAGGACCGTGATCGAGATCACGAGACGGGTCGTGATGAGATCGCGGAACGGATCGTGATGAGTTCGCGGGACAGATCATGATCAAGATCGTGAGACGGATTGTGATGAGATCGCGGGACGGATCGTGATGAGTTCACGGGACGGATTGTGATTGGATCGCGGGACGGATCGTGATGAGATCGCGGGACGCTGGGCGATTTGGATCGCGAAGATGTTCGACTAAACCAACTGCGTTTCTTAACGCTTCCCGCTTAGCGATCTACAAGGGTATGTAGATCCACTCTCCCTCTCGTAGATGCTCATCACCATGGATAGGTTTGCGTGTGCGTAGGAAAATTTTGTTTCCCATGCGACGTTCCCCAACAGTGGCATCATGAGCTAGGTTGATGGTTCGATGAGATCTCGAGTAGAACACAAAAGGTTTGTGGGCGTTGATGCTTAGATTGCTTCCTCCCTTGGTCGGATTTTGGTTCAGCGGGATTGTGAGATGAAGCGGCCCGGACCAACATTACTCGTACGCTTACGAGAGACCGGTTCCCTCGATGCAACTTGTTGCTTAGATGGCTTGCGGGTGATAGTTTCTCTCACTTTAGTTGGATCGGATCCGACAAAGGCGGTCCTTGAGAAGGTTGAAAAGCAATCTATGTATCACCGTTGTGGTTTATGCGTAGGTGAGAATCGTTCTTGCTAGATACCCGTAGCAGCCACGTAAAACTTGCAACAACAATTAGAGGACGTCTAACTTGTTTTTGCAGGGTATGTTGTGATATGATATGGCCAATTACATGATGTGATATACGTGATGTATGAGATGATCATGTGATGTATAGATTATCACGACTTGCATGTCGATGAGTATGGCAACCGGCAGGAGCCATAGGGTTGTCTTTAATTATTGTATGACCTGCGTGTCAATCATTAAGCGCTATGTAATGCTTTACTTTATCGCTACGGTAGCAATAGTAGTAGAAGCATGCAGGGCGTGACAACCCCGATGGCGACACGTTGATGGAGATCATGGTGTCATGCCGGTGACGATGGAGATCATGCCGATGCTTTCTAGATGGAGATCAAAAGCACAAGTTCATGGCCATATCATGTCACTTATGATTTGCATGTGATGTTAATCCTTTTTATGCACCTTGTTTTGCTTAGGACGACGGTAGCATTATAAGGTGATCCCTCACTTAATTTCAAGATAAATTGTGTTCTCCCCGAGTGTGCACCGTTGCGAAAGTTCGTCGTGTTGAGACACCACGTGATGATCGGGTGTGATAGACTCTACGTTCACATACAACGGGTGCAAGCCAGATTTGCACGCGCAGAACACTCGGGTTAAACTTGACGAGCCTAGCATGTACAGACATGGCCTCGGAACACAAGAGACCGAAAGGTCGAGCATGAGTCATATAGTGGATATGATCAACATAATGATGTTCACCATTGAAGCCACCTTAACTCACGAGATGATCGGACTTGAGTTGGTGAATTTGGATCATGTATCACTCGAATGACCCGAGGGATGTCAATTTGAGTGGGAGTTCTTAAGTAAGATGATTAATTGAACTCATTATCATGAACATAGTCAAAGTGTCTTTGCAAATTATGTTGTAGATCACTAGCTCGCGCTGTAGCTCCCTTGTATTTTTATATGTTCCTAGAGAAATAGAGTTGAAAGATGTTGGTAGCAATATTGCGGACTGGGTCCGTGATCTGAGGATTGTCCTCATTGCTGCACAGAAGGCTTATGTCCTTAATGCACCGCTCGGTGCGCCACCCCCTCTAGCGTCGTCTATAGATGTTGTGAACATCTGACAGGCACGTTTCGATGACTACTTGATAGTTTAGTGCGTCATGCATTACGGCTTAGAATTGAGGCTCGGAAATGTTTTGAACGTCACGGAACATATGAGATGTTCTAGGAGCAGAGATTGTGATCTCAGGCTCGTGCCTGTGTTGCGAGATATGAGATCTCCAACAAGATTCTTTGCCTGTAAGATGAAGGAGAATAGCTCAATCGTTGAGCATGTACTCAGATTGTCTGGGTACTACAATCGCTTGAATCAAGTGGGAGTTGATCTTCCAGATAAGATAGTGATTGATATAGTTCTCCAAGTCACTGTCACTAAAGCTACTAGAACTTAGTGATGAACTATAATACACCAGGGATAGAAGTATTGATCCCTGAGCTGTTCGCGATGTTTGACACCGCGAAGGTAGAAATCAAGAAGGAGCGTCAAGTGTTGATGGTTAATCAAACCACTAGTTTCGAAAAGGGCAAGAGCAAGGAGGGAAACTTCATGGATAGCAAGTCAGTTGCTGCTCCAGTGAAGCAACCCAAAGTTGAACTCAAACCTGAGACTAAGTGCTTCTATTATGAGGTGAGAGGTCGTTGAAGCGGAACAACCCTAGATACTTGGTAGATAAGAAGGCTGGCAACATCGACAGAAGTATATTTGATATACGAGTTATTGATGTGTACCTTGCTAGTACTCTTAGTAGCACCTGGGTATTGGATACCGGTTCGGTTGCTAAATGTTAGTAACTCGAAATAAAAGCTACGGAATAAACGGAGAACTAGCTAAGGGTGAGGTGACGATATGTGTTGGAAGTGTTTCCAAGGTTGATGTGATCAACATCGCACGCTCTCTCTATCTTCAGGATTAGTGACAAACTTAAATAAATGTTATTTGGTGTTTTGCGTTGAGCATGAACATGATTAGATCATGTTTATTGCAATACGGTTATTCATTTAAGTTAGAGAATAATGGTTATTCTGTTTACATGAATAATACCTTCAATGGTCATGCACCCAGTGAGAATGGTTTGTTGAAATCTTGATCGTAGTATTACACATGTTCATAACATTGATGTCAAAAGACACAAAGTTAATAATGATAGTACCACATACTTGTGGCACTGCCGCTAAATGTCATATTGGTATAAAGCGCATGTAGAAACTCCATGCTGATGGATATTTGGACTCATTCGATTTCGAATCGGTTGAGACATGCGAACCATGCCTCTTGGGGAAGATGACTAAAGGACCCCGTTGGATGGAGCGGGCAAGTGATTCATTGGAAATGATACATGTTGATGTATGCAATCTAGTGAGTCTTGTAGCGTGCAGTGGATATCGTTATTTTCTTACCTTCACTGATGATTTGAGTAGATATAGTGTATATTTACTTAATGAAACACAAGTCTGAATCGTTTGAAAGGTTCAAGCAAATTCAGAGTGAAGTTTAAAGATCATCGTGACAAGAAGATAAAAATGGCTGCGATATGATCGTGGAGGTGAATATCTGAGTCACGAGTTTGGCATACAACTTAAGACAATGTGAAAGTTGTTTCACAACTAAACGCCACCTGGAACACCATAGTGTGATGGTGTGTCCGAACATCATAGTTATGCTCTATTGGACATGGTGCGTAATATGATGTCTCTTGTCGTTTTACTACTATAATTTTGGGGTTATGCATTAGAGACAACTACATTACTTTAAATAGGGAACCATCTAAATCCGTTGAGATGACACCATGTGAATTATGGTTTGATAGAAACCTAAGCTGTCATTTCTTAATATTTTGGGATGTGACACTTGTGTGGAAAATGTTTTCACCTAATGAGGTCGAACCCAAGGCGGACAAATTGCATCTTCATAGAATACCCTAAGATCAGTTGGGTGAACCTTCAATCTCAGATCCTAGTGCAAAATGTTTGTTGCTTAAACGGATCCTTTCTCGAGGAAATGTTTCTCTCAAAAGAATTGAGTGGGAGGAAGATAGAACTTGATGAGGTTGTTAAACCTTTGTTCAACTAGAGAGTAGCGCAGCGCAGAAAGATGTTTCTGTGAAGCCTACGTTAGTTGAAGAGGAAGTTAATGATGATGATCATGAAGCTTCAGGATCAAGTTACTATCGAACTTCGTAGGTCGACAAGGATGTGTACTGCTCCTAAGTGGTACGACAACTCTGTCTTGGAGATCATGTTGTTGGACAACGATGAACCTATGAGCTATGGAGAAGCGATGATGGGCCCGGATTCCGACAAATGGTTAGAGGCCATGAAATCCGAGATAGGATCCATGTATGAAAACCAAGTGTAGACTTTGGTAGACTTGCTCGTTGGACGGCAGGTCGTTGAGTACAAATGGATCTTTAAAATGAAGACAGACACTGATGGTGAATGTCACTATTTGTAAAGCTCGACTTGTTGCAAAGATGTTTGTGACAAGTTCAAGGAGTTGACTACGATGAGACTTTCTCACTCGTAGTGGTGCTAAAGTCTGTTGGAATTATGTTAGCAGTTGCTGTGTTTTCAATTATGAAATCTGGCAGATGGATGTCAAAACATCGTTTCCTTAACGATTTACTTGAGGAAAGGTCGTATGTGATACAACCAGAAGGTTTTGTCAGGCCTAAGGATGCTAAAAGGTGTGCAAGCTTCGGTGATCCTTCCATGGACTGAAGCAAGCATCTCGGAGTTGGAATATACGCTTTGATGAGGTGATCAAAGTTTTGATGTTTATACAAAGTTTACGAGAAACTTGTATTTGCAATAAAGTGAGTGGGAGCACTATAGAATTTCTGATAAGTATATGTGGATGACATATTGTTGATCAGAAATAATGTAGAGTTTCTGGAAAGCATAAAACGGTCATTTGGAAAGTGATTTTCAAAGGAAGACCTGGATAAAGCTACCTAATTGTTGAGCATCAAAATCTATAGAGATAGATCAAGATGCTTGATGAGACTTTCAATGACTGTATACCTTGACAAGATTTTGAAAGAGTTCAAAATGGATCAGCCAGAGAAATAGTTCTCGTCTGATTTGTAAGGTGTGAAGTTGAGTGAGACTCAAAGCTCGACAACGGAAGAAGAAAGAGAAAGGACGAACGTCGTCCCCTATGCCTTAGCCATAGGCTCTATATTATGCCATGCTGTGTACCGCACCTATGTGTGCCTTGCCATGAGTCTGTCAAGGGGTACAAGAGTGGTCCAGGAGTGGATCACTGGACAGCGGTCGGAATTATCCTTAGTAACCAGAGGACTAAGGAAATGTTTCTTGATTGTGGAGGTGATAAAGAGTTCGTCGTAAAGAGTTACGTCGATGCAAGCTTTAACACCTATCCGGATGACTAGTAGTAGCAATCTGGATACGTATAGTGGAGCAGCCATTTGGAAATAGTACCAAGTGGAGTGTGGTAGCAGTGTTTACGGTTTGACATAGAGATTTGCAAAGTACACACGGATCTGAATATCGCAGACCCGTTGACTATAAGACCTCTCTCACATGCAAAGCATGATCGAGCCCCAAAACTCATTGGGTGTTAGATTCATAACAATGCGAATCACATGGTGATGTGAACTAGATTATTGACTCTAGTGCAAGTGGGAGACTGTTGGAAATATGCCCTAGAGGCAATAATAAATTAGTTATTATCATATTTCCTTGTTCATGATAATCGTTTGATAACGAGGATCGTGTCATTTGATAACGGGATCACATCATTAGGAGAATGATGTGATGGATAAGACCCAAACTACAAACATAGCATATGATCGTGTCAGTTTATTGCTACTGTTTTCTGCATGTCAAGTATATGTTCCTATGACCATGAGATCATGCAACTCACGGATATCGGAGGAGTGCCTTGTGTGTATCAAACGTCGCAACGTAACTGGGTGACTATAAAGGTGCTCTACAGGTATCTCCGATGGTGTCTGTTGAGTTGGCATGGATCAAGACTGGGATTTGTTACTCCGTGTGACGGAGAGGTATCTTAGGGCCCACTCGGTAATACAACATCACAATGAGCCTTGCAAGCAATGTGACTAATTGTTAGTTGCGGGATCTTGTATTATGGAACGAGTAAAGAGACTTGCCGATAACGAGGTTGAACTAGGTATGGAGATACCGACGATCGAATCTCGGGCAAGTAACATACCGAAGAACAAAGGGAACGTTATACGGGATTAACTGAATCCTTGACATAGAGGTTCGACCGATAAAGATCTTCGTAGAATATGTAGGAACCAATGTGGACGTCCAGGTCTCTCCATTGGTTATTGACTGTAGAGGTGTCTCGGTCATGTCTACATAGTTCTCGAACCCGCAGGGTCTGCACACTTAAGGTTCGGTGACGTTTCGATAGTGTAGAGTTATGTATGGTGGTGACCGAAGGTTGTTCGGAGTCCCGGATGAGATCCCGGACGTCACGAGGAGCTCCGGAATGGTCCGGAGGTAAAGATTCATATATAGGAAGTCCCAGTTTGGTTTCCGGAAAAGTTTTGGGCTCATCGGTAGTGTACCGGGAGTATCGGTAGTGTACCGGGAGTGCCGGTAGTGTACCGGGGGACCTCCGGGAGGGGTATTTCAACCCCAAGAGGTCCATGGGCTGTGGGATAATAATAACCAGCCCTTAGTGGGCTGGGAAAACAACCACAAAGGCCCATGGCGCAGGAGAGAAAGTCCTAAAGCAAAAAGTGGAAAATCAGCCAATAGGAGGCAATCCTACTCCAACTAGGATTGGAGGTGAAGTAGGATTGCTCCCACCTCCTATTTCGGCCGACCCAAAGGCCTTGGCTGCCTCTCCTCTCCTCTCCTCCTATATATACTAGTGGATTGGGTGGTTTTTGGACAGAATTTCCGGCCACGTGCTACCCGTTTCACCGGTGCATAGTTTCTCCTCTAGATCGGTTTTCTGCAGCGCTTAGGCGAAGCCCTGCCGGAATTGCTCCACCACCATCACCGGAGCGCCGTCACGCTGCCGGTGAACTCTCTCTCCTCTCCACCTCCTCTTGCTGGATCAAGACGGTGGAGATCGTCATCAAGCTGCACGTGTGCTGAACGCGGAGGTGCCGTCCGTTCGGCGCTAGATCGGAAGGACCGTGATCGAGATCACGAGACGGGTCATGATGAGATCGCGGAACGGATCGTGATGAGTTCGCGGGACAGATTGTGATCAAGATCATGAGACGGATTGTGATGAGATCACGGGACGGATCGTGATGAGTTCACGGGACGGATTGTGATTGGATCGCGGGACGGATCGTGATGAGATCGCGGGACGCTGGGCGATTTGGATCGCGAAGATGTTCGACTACACCAACCGCGTTTCTTAACGCTTCCCGCTTAGCGATCTACAAGGGTATGTAGATCCACTCTCCCTCTCGTAGATGCTCATCACCATGGATAGGTTTGCGTGTGCGTAGGAAAATTTTGTTTCCCATGCGACGTTCCCCAACATGAACCCGAGTGCTTTTTGTCATGATTGCTCTTCTGACGGGACTGAGATGCCTTGAGATTACCCCAAACAATGAGGACTTTCTCTTCAGCTTGTTGGATAATGTCTGAACCAACGAGTGCTTGTGCCCCAGTTTCTGACCAGTTCAGAGGGGTTCAACATTTAAATCCATATAACACTTCAAAGGGGGCCATCTTCAAGATGGCTTGATAATTGTTGTTATATGAGAATTCAGCAAACGGGGGAGATACTTCCCACTTCTTGCCTAAAGAGATAACACAAGCCTGTAGCATGTCTTCAAGGATTTGATCAAGTCGTTTAACTTGACCTTGAGACTGAGGGTGATAAGTTGTGCTCTAGGTAATATGAGTTCCCATTGCCTCTTGGAAACTATCCCAAAACTTGCAGGTGAAAATATTGCCACGATCTGAACTGGTTTCCTTTGGAATGCCATGGAGTGAAATCATTCTGGAGGTATACAAGGCTGTTAATTGACTAGCAGTAATTGTCTCCTTGACTGGCAGAAAGTGTGTGACTTGTGAGAATTGGTCGATGACGACAAAGATAGCATCATTACCTTTATGTGACTTGGGAAAAACAGTCACGAAGTCCATCTGAATATTGTCCCATTTCCATTCAGGAATAGGGAGTGGTTGTAGAAGTCCAGCCGGTTTCTGAAGTTCAGCTTTGACTCACTGACAAATGTCACATTCTTCAATATAACGAGCAATGTCTTGCTTCATCCTAGACCACCAGTACTTTTGATGGATTTCCAGATACATCTTGGTGCTACCTGGGTGGATAGACAGGGGTGTTTCATGCGCTTCTTTCATAACTTTCTTTGTAATGAGTTCGAACCGGGGACCACAATGCGATCCTGACGTACAAGGTTCCATCTTCAGCAAGCGAGAATTCCTTGAATTTCTGTAAGTCAAGATCTTCTTTCATCCTAAGAATGTAAGCATCCTTGGCTTGTGCGGACTTAATATCCCTCACAAGAGTCGATTCCGTGACAAGATTATTAAGAGAACCTTGTGGAACAATGTGAAGATTCAATTTGCGGAGCTCTTCAATTTGCATAGCTGTTTTAAGGAAGATATCACAACACAACTCTAGACACAAATAAAAGTCAGACAAGATTCATATTACAAGCCAGGGGCCTCGAGGGCACTAATACATAAGCTCGAATACGAATGAGTCAGCGGAAGCAAATAATATCCGAGTACAGACATAAGTAAACAAGTATGCCTTAAGAAGGCTAGCACAAACATAACACAACAGATCGAAAAGGCAAGGCCTCCTGCTTGGGAGCCACCTATCCTACTACTGGTCGGGGGTAGCCTCCACGTAGTAGTAAGCTTTGTCCTGATATTAGTAGTGATGGGCGGGATCAACTGTCTCCTGGGCTCCGCCATCTGAACATTGTAATCGTATCGAGGAAAAAAGGGGGAGCAAAGCAACCGTGAGTACTCATCCAAAGTATTCGCAAGACTTACATCAGATCTATGTTAAGTATGCAACATTATCAAAGGAATGGGGTTATATCTTTGGACTGCTGCAGAAATGCCAGAATAGAGGGGGAAAGCCTAGTCCTATCGAAGACTAGCATCTTCGGTGTCTTGTAGCATTAGAGAGTGTAGGTTAGCATTTCATAAGTAGTAAGTTATTTAAGTACCGCCTAGAGGTTCCTTCTCGACTCCCTACGAGAAGTAACCTCGGAGCCAACACATTCATTTAAAAATCTCCATTTCTAGTTGTAAGATCAGGATACAACTCCGAGTGTCGGTTACCATGGACACAACTATTCGAATAGATATACTTCCCTGCAAGGGCGCACCAACTTTCCCAACACTCTCGATTAACTCTGGCCGAACACACTTGCTCGGGTAATGCCCGGTCTCGGCTGATCGACACGTCGTAGTCCTACCTATGCTCAACAGAGAGGCCACACGTCGGTCTACATCATAAATGCAAAGGGGTTATGGGCTAATCTCCCTTCACAATCTTGCGCGTTGCAAGGACGGACAATGTCAGTCCTGGCAGCTCTTAATACAAAGATGATGCTTACGTGGGACACCCATGTGCGTGCCGCTCAACTGTGACATTTGAATAACTTTCAAACGAATGTACGACACAGAGTGCCCATACTAATTCCCGCATGGTGGTTAGTGTGAAACAGGCCAAAGGCTTTCTTAGATCACATATCCAAACCCATTAATGTTTTGTGAGCTGCGGTGACGATCGCGGATCCACGATATGTGGTCCCGCCGCCCTGTCTTGAGGACTTGTGGCAAGGGCCAAGAATGTCCGGCCACGCCTCGTCACTATTACACCAACACCCTCCAGGTCATCTAGACCTCAACATGTATCAGTAGTAAAGTCAAAGTATCCATGTATCCATAACATGAAGGAGGAAACCCGAGGAATCGACCTAGATGGATCCTACCCGGTGTAACCGTCAAGGTGACCAGAGAGGAATCACCCTCGATGGTCTACGCTTGAGGTGTTGCACGACAGAGTCGTCGTTGGGAGTGGTGAAGGAGGAATTACCCTCGATAACCATGACCGACTAGCTATACTATAGAGTCAGCATCATGAGTACTTTACGAGGTGTCACCCTCAGTACTCGATAGTAGCTCTATAGATTCATACAACTAGGGGTGTGATGTGATGTGATGGGTATGGTACGTTGATCAAGATGATTGATTCGTCGAGTCATCGATGATGAAGCAGGGACAACAGGGACTAAGTGGGGTCACTGGGGATCACTAATCAACCTATGCTAGGCAGGTAATATAATAGTAGGTACAATAGCAGTTTGACAAAAACAGGCTATGCATCAGAATATGAGCTATCTACAACACTAGCAAAACCTAATGCAAGCATGAGAGAGAAAGGAAGTGGGCGATATCTGAATGATCCGGGGGGGTGCTTGCCTTTTTGCTCTGCTGCAAAAGGCTGATCGTCAGTGGTGTAGTCATACCCGGCAGCAACACAGTCTCGGTGTCTACCGGAGAGAAGAGGATGAAGAAGCAATGAATACAAGAAAGCAGATGCAACACGATGCATGACATGGCAACATGCAGTACTAGGGATGAGCTAATGCAATACTACGCGTCATAGACAAAGCGGGGAAATATCTGATGATATTTCTCGGGTCTTTGGCTATTACCGGACTAATGACCCTAACACCAAATGTCCATGTTCATCATGCTAGGAGCATGTGACAGATGAACAGACCACGTATTCGGATTCGTGAGATTTTTCTGAGCAACTTTCATATATAAATTAGTTTCATGTGACTCGTAGATTATTTTATATTAATTTTCAAAGTTTTATTAATGTACCGAAACAAACAAATTTATTTTAATTCGAAAAATCCTTTTATTGCATCAGCATGACTTCATCATGACATCACGAGTCAGCAGTCAGTTTGACTAGTCAAACTGACCTATGGGGCCCAGATGTCATAGGTACAGAGTTAATCGAGCGTTTATATTTCACTAAAACAGATTAATTAGAAGGGGGACCCACCTGTCATAGACTTCTTAGGTTAGTCTAATTATTTCATTAACAATTTAATTAATTAACCGGGCTGGCCCACAGGTCAGTGGCCCATGGGGGTTTGTGGCCCACATGGTAGTGATTGGGTACTGCCTAGTAAGCCAGTTGACTTTGGTCAACTAGTCAACTCAGTGCCCCTGGCCCATTGGCAGGGTCACTAGGGCTGGCCCTAGTCAGGTCACGTCAGCGATGGCGGCCGGAGCATCGCCGACGACCACGAAATGCGGCGGAGGCCTCAGCCAAGCATCGAGTTTCTTCTATAGGGCACCATTTCGCGCGTGCTTGGTCGGAAACGGACGTGGGGAACAACCCGCGTCGATCTGCGATGGTGGCCGAGGCTGCGGGGGTCGGTATTATCGCCGACGTCGAGGTTTGTGGAGAGCGACGTTTGGGCGGATGCAGGCGACACGAAACAACTAGCAAACGAGCTAACTAACGATCCTACGGTGCTCTACGTGACTCTCGAAAGCAGTTGGTGGTGCGGGCGTGAGCAATTGGCCACCAGAGGCTCGCCAGTGATGAGCCTGAGCGGAGATGAGCTTCGGCTCCCATGAATCGGGGGCCAGAGCTCGAAATGGAGAAGGGGAAGGAGGGGGAAGGGGTCAGGAGCTCACATCGGTCCCGTAGTTGAGAAAAGCGAGCTCGGGGGAGGCCCGGTGGGGCCATAATTGGTGACGAAGCGTAGCGGTGCCCGAGGAGGAAGAAGTGGTCGAGAGGTGTTGTGATGGCTTCGGGCTTGCTCTCGTGGGTGAGGACAAAGAAGTGGACGGCGGCAGTGTTCCTGGCACGGTCCTAGTTGACGGAGAGGCCGGAGAGCGTGCGAGCGATGGCGGCCATGGCGACGGGAGGCAGGAGGCAGAGGTGAGGGCGGCGAGTGTGAGGAGCGGGCGAGGGGGATCTAGGGGCGTCTAGGGTTCGCCAGCGGGTACGGGGGCGTCTTGTAGCCGACGGTGAGTCGTCGGATGTCCGCCAAGGGAATGGAGCGGCTAGTGGCGAGCATCGGCTCGCCCACGTCTAGCCCCATGAGCAGTAGGAGGAAGACGATGGGGAGGTGGGCTAGTTGGGTGGGCAAGCCATTGGGCTCGCAGGCCTAAGTGCCCAGGGCACTTAAGCCTTTTTTCCTATTTCAACATTTTCTTAATTATTTTTAAATAAATGCTTATGTTTAATTTAAAAACAACACCAAGGTACTTTTGTAAAATATGGAGTTTGGCCCCTTTCTTTCATATGCATTATTAGGCGGTGTCACAAAAGTTTGGGGGCAGTAGAAACTGTTTTGAAATTTACATGATTCAGAAAGGGCAAATAAGCAATATTTTGGCCTCTGGTACTATTATTTAGAGGCACTTAAACAAGGGACAATTCCATTTCTCCCCCTAACTTGAGCCACCACCTGGCTTTTGCCCCTAATTTTTGGGTATGCTAAAAAACACCCCACTTCCGTTTGTGTCCCTTACAGAAATCCCCCTGCGGGTCGTTTTCAACGAGTTAATGAGGTTTGACCAGTATCTAGGCGTCTCTTGGACATTTTAGCCCCTAGTTTCTGACGTTTGGGCCCATGATCTCGTGTCTTCTCTCTCTTCTCTTCTTACACCTCTCGACAGCCAGAAACTAGAGCAAGGCGATTCACCGACGACACTCGAGCTGTTTTGTCCACCACAAGTGGAAATGTGAAGCATGTACCGACTACTTTGGTGCCACCATTGCCTATGACAGTGGTCTTGTAGGATCGAAAGTAGGTCTAGAGGGGGGTGATTAAACTACTTGACCAAATAAAACTATACTTTCTCCAAATTTTAATTCTTGGCAAGTTTTAGCATTCATAGTATATCAAGTACACCCTACACATGCAAGTCTAAGAGTATAGCAGCAGAAAGTAACAACAAGCATGAGTAAAAGGATAGGGTAGGAAGATCAAACGCAATTATAGCCACGATGATTTTTTTCCGTGGTTCCGATAGGTGGTGCTATCGTACATCCACGTTCATGGAGTCTTCAACCCACAGAGGGTAACGGTCGCGAGAGTCCATGGAGGGATCTACCCACGGAGGGTTCCACGAAGAAGCAACCTTGACTATACCATGACGGCCTACGTCCATGAAGGACTAGCCTTACTCGGGGTAGATCTTCACGAAGTAGGCAATCTCCTTGCCCTTACAAACTTCTTGGTTCACTCCACAACACTAAGTAGGAGGCTCCCAAGTGAAACCTAACCAATCTAGGAGGCATCACCCTCCAAGAGGTAATAGGCTCGGTAATGACGATGAACTCCTTCCTCATTGCTTCAAGATGATAGACTCCTCAACACACAATCACTCTCTCATAGATTTGGCTTGGTAGAATAGATGGGATTGGTGGAAAGCAACTTGGGGAGGCTAGAAATCAAGATCCATATGGTTGGAGTGGAAGATCTTGACCTCAACACAAGGGTAGGTGGCTCTCTCTCAGAAAACTGAGTAGGATAGGTATGGAATAGTTCTGAGTGCTTCTCTTTCGAGTGGGTGGTGGTGAAGGGGTATATATAGGCATCCCCAAAAATCCAACCGTTACACACAAAATGAACAACTCGGTGACACCGATGTGTTAATCTTGGTGGTACCGAAGTGACCAAAAGGTGGCAACTTTTGAATCTCAGTGAGACCGATATAGGATTCTCGGTTGCACCGACAAGGTGACCAACGGTCAGAATTGCCAAACTCGGTGACGCCGATTCAACATTCTCGGACGGACCGAAAGTGTGAACTTGCGTAACAGAAAGTTGGCAACCCAACTCGGTGGCACTGAAAGTAGTGTCGGCTACACAGAAGTGTTAGGGTTTGGCTGAGTTTGTCTAGGGTTTGGAATCGATGGCACCAGGATAGGAATGTTGGTTGCACCGATTTTGCACGTTTGGCTATAGATAGACTTTGGTGGGAGAGCTTGTGGATGTTTTTGGTGACTATCACTTGTGGACGCATGGGCATTATGTTCACCAACAAAACCTTACCCCCTTTTAATAGTATTGGCTTTCCTATGGACTCAAAGTGATTTATCACAAATGTAAAGTGTAGAGTCCACTTGCTTGAAGCTTGGCCAACCTATTTCCTTGCATCTTGGGCGCAATTCCACAATCTCCACAATCCTTTTGCCATCCCTATCATTGAACTTGTCCTGCAATATACTTGGTGGAAACATTAGTTCAATGACTCATATGTTGTTATTAATTACCAAAACCACCAAAGGAGCAAATGTGCTTTCAGGTCTCCATTCTACAGTTTAGAGAAAATGATCTCTCTGGTTTCATCCTATGATTACACCAAATAAAATCAACACTAAGAGCGCATTCAATCAGGGAAGTCGACCTAAAGTAAGGAAACCAACAGATATAGGGCAAGAAAGAAAGGAGAGAAAACTAACCCTGTTGGAATCTGCATCTTTATCGTCTGCAACATTGTCATCTGCGAGCTTGCTCCTTTTCCATCACCGCATCCACCGCGTCCGCCATCTCTTCTATCGCCTCCTCCTGCTGCAGCACAGGGAAAGAAACGATGGAGAATCACCTCCACTCCAAGCACATCTCCACGCCGTCGTAGGGTTGGGGTGGTTAGGTTTAGGGTTTGGGGAGAGAAGAGAGGAGAATGAGAGAGAAGAGACGGCTCAAGAGAGAGAGGGGAGTGAGTGATAAGAGAGAGAGAGAGAAGATACGGGGTCACGAGCCCACATGTAAGAAACCAGGGGCTAAAATGTCGAGGAGACGCCAAGATACTGGTCAAACCTCATTAACCCGACGGAAACGGCCCGGATGGGGATTTCTGTAAGGGACACAGATGGAAGATGGGTGTTTTTGAGCATACCCAAAAATTAGGGGCAAATGCCAGGTGGTGGCTCAAGTTAGGGGGAGAAATGTAATTGTCCCCTTAAACAATTGATAAAATATTGGTTTCGATTTTGTACATGCTTAGGGAATATTTGAAACCTATCCATGATTTTTGTTTTTAGGTTTGGAAAATTATTTAAGCCACTTATCAAATGAATTTTGAAAATCATTATGAATTTGAAAAGGGAGGTGATTCCAATTGTGATCAAACATTACTTAGCAAACATGATTAGCTCCAACTTGTCATCAATGTAGCTTGATTACATGCATCACTATAGCTGGTAATCCAGGGGGGTTACACAAGGGAAAGTTGACATGTGATGCTTGCGAATATGCAAAACACACACGAGCCTCATATGTGAGTAAGGGGCTTAGGTGAATACTCCTTTTATGCTCATTCATTCGGATGTATGGACCAGCCCAGCAGTGTCAATGAATGGAAAGAAGTATTTTGCTACCTTTATTGACTACTATTCTTGTATGACTTGGATTAATTTGATGTGTCACAAGGATGAGGTGTTTAATTGTTTTCAAAACTTCCATGCTCTTGTAAATAACTAGTTTCAGGTGCAGGTCAAGGTGCTCAGGACTGACAATGGTACAAAGTATGTGAAAAATATTTTTGGGGCTTTCATGGCTGACCAAGGGATTCTTCATCAAATTTCATGTCCAGACACCCCACCTCAGAATGGAGTGGACGAAAGGGAGAATCGTCATATTCTTGAGGTTGCTCGGTCCTTAATGTTTTCCATGAATGTGCCTAAGTTCTTATGGGATGAAGCAGTTATGACAGCCACATACTTAATCAATCGGGCACCTTCCAGGATACTCGATATGAAATCTCCGCCTGAGTGGCTCGTTTGAGATAATAAGTTTGTTGTTTCCCCTAAGTTGTTTGGCAGTACTTGCTTTGTTCGTGATCACCAACCATGTGTTGGAAAGCTTGATCCTCGAGCAGTGAAGTGTGTCTTCCTGGGATACTCTTCTAGTTAGCAGGGGTATAAATGTTGGTGTCCCTCTGAAAACACAGGTTTGTGAGTATGGATGTTACCTTAAGAGGGTCTGAGCCATTCTATGGTGCGCTGATACGTCTCCAATATATCTATAATTTATGAAGTATTCATGCCATGTTTACAATAATTCTATATGATTTTGATATGATTATATTAGAACTAACCCAGATTGACGTTGTTTTCAGCACAACTACCATGGTGTCATTTTGGTGCAGAAATAAAAGTTCTCGGAATGGGCTGAAAATTTCCGAAGAATACTTTTGGAAAATATAAAAAATACTGGAGCAAAAATATGCCGGAGAGGAGTCCCGAGGAGGCCACAAGCCACCAGGGCGCGATCACGCCCCATGGTCACGCCTAGCAGGCTTGTGGGCCCCTCGGGAGTCCCCTTGACGTGATTCCAATGCCAAGTGCTCCTCTAAATCAAGAAACCCCCAAAAAGAACCCTAGATCGGTAGTTCCGCTATTGCAAGCCTCTAGAGCCATGAAAAACCAATCGAGATCCCGTTCTGGTACCCTACCAAAGGGGGAAATCATCACCGTAGGCCATCTTCATCATCCTGGCGGTCTCCATGATGAGGAGGGAGTAGTTCACCCTCGGGGCTGAGGGTATGTACCAGTAGCTATGTGTTTGATCTCTCTCTCTCTCTCTCTCGTGCTCTTGAGATGGCATGATCTTGATGTACCGCAAACTTTATTGATATAGATGAATCATATGGAGTTTTCTCCTCTCTATCTTCTTGTGATGAATTGAGTTTTCCCTTTGAAGTTTTCTTATCGGATTGAGTCTTTAAGGATTTGAGAACACTTGATGTATGTCTTGCTATGGGATATCCATGGTGACAATGGGATGTTCTATTGATCCACTTGATTTATGTTTTGGTGATCAACTTGCGGGTTCCGTGACCTTGGGAATCTATGCATAGGGGTTGGCACATGTTTTCGTCTTGAATCTCTGGTAGAAACTTTGGGGAACTCTTTGAAGTTCTTTGTGTTGGATTGAACATGATGAATATGAAATTGTGTGATGCATATCGTATAATCAAGCCCATGGGTACTTGTGGTGACATTAGTGTTTTGGTTGATGTGTATCTTAAGGTGTTATTTTAGTACGAACTCTAGGGCTGTCCGTGACACTTGTAGGGATAGCTCATAAGATTGATCGGAAAAGATAATTTTGACGTGGTTTCATACCCTACAATAATTTATTCGTTAGTTCTCCGCTATTTGTGACTTTGGAGTGAACTCTTTGTCGCATGAGAGGTATTTACATATGATTCAACTATGTTAGTATTGTTGAGAGAAATTTCACTAGTGAAAGTATGAACCCTAGTCCTTGTTTCTAAGCATTGCAATACCGTTTGTGCTCACTTTCATAATTAGTTACCTTGCTGTTTTTATATTTTCAGATTACAAAAACCTATATCTACCATCCATATTACACTTGTATCACCATCTCTTCGCCGAACTAGTGCACCTATACAATTTGCCATTGTATTGGGTGTGTTGGAGACAGAAGAGATTTCTTGTATTTGATTGCAGGGTTGTTTGAGAGAGACCATCTTCATCCTACACCTCCCACGGATTGATAAACCTTAGGTCATCCACTTGAGGGAAAACTGCTACTGTCCTACAAAACTCTGCGCTTGGAGGCCCAACACGAGTCTACAAGAACAAGTTGTGTAGTAGACATCAAGCTCTTTTCTGGCGCCATTGCCGGGGAGGTGACTGCTTGAAGGTATATCTTTAGATCTTTCAATCAAATCTTTTAGTTTCTTATTTTTCACTAGTTTGGTTTTATAAAATAAAGCTACAAAAAATGGAGGTTAGGTTGCACCAATTGTTTCATCTCTTTAGTGTCTTTCGTAAAAATGATGGAAATAAAAATTGTGCTCAATTGGTAGAGGAAGAATTTACGAAAATGTATAATGAGAATTCCTTGAATGATGCGCATGATAACAATATTGTTGTATGATTTTTTTTGAATTTTGATGATGCTAATGATATGCAAATCCACAAGCTTGGGGATTCTATGTTTGATGAAGATCATATTTTTAGTGCCCCAAGTTTTGATGAGCAAAACTATTATGATGTGTCATGCCTCCTATATATGATAATTATTGTGATGACATGTATGCTATAAATAGTAATGAAAACCATGAAACTTGTCATCATGATTTTAATATTCAAAGTTGTTATGTCAATCAAGTACCTCATGATAGTTATTTCGTTAAGTTTACTCCCACTATTACTCATGAGAAGAAATTTTCTTGTGTGGAGAGTAGTAAAATTTGTATGCTTGTAGATCATTAAAAGAATGATTTATGTGCTGGTTATATTGTGGAATTCCTTCATGATGATACTGAAAATTATTATGAAGGAGGAACATATGCTTGTAGGAATTGCAATAATATCAAGTTTCCTCTCTATGTGTTCAAAGTTTTGAAGATATGCTTGTCTTGCCTTCCTATGCAAGTTGATTATTGTTCCCATGATTTTTTTGCTCACAAAATCCCTATGCATAGTAAGTGGGTTATACTTAAATGTGCTTGTCATGAGATTCACGATGCTCTTTTGCATGTTTCAATTATTATTCCTATACAAGCATCATTGAAATCATTATGCCTAGCTAAAAGGCATTAAAGAAAAGCGCTTGTTTGGAGACAACCCAACACTTTTAACTTTTGTTTTTATGTGTTCACATGATTAATATACTGTTGTAATCATGTTTTGTGTCTTTTATTTCAATAAAGTGCCAAGTAAAGCCTTTGAGATAGTGTGGATACTTGCTTGTTTGATTCTGTGCAAAAACAGAAAGTTTTGCATCCAGTATATGAATTATACAATTTTACTGGAGAGTCAAAAAATTCGGAATTTTTTTCACAACATTTATATGCAATTTTTTTGATATTTCCTATTGTTTCAGAATTTTTAGATACAGTGAAGTTTGGTGATCATTCAGATCTTTACAGACTGTTTTGTTTTTGACAGATTCTGCTTTGCATGCATAGTTTGCTTGTTTCAAGTGTTCCTATAGCTTATATTGAGTAATATAAATTGTTGTAATGATGGAATACAGTAGGTATTAGTGAGAACAATTATGAATATTCTCTTGACACTACCTAAGTGAATGATGTTTATTTATTACACTAACCCTTCTCACGAAGTTCTGTTAAGTTTTGTGTGATTGAAGTTTTCAAGTTTTGGGTGAGACACCAATATGAGAAGAATAAGGAGTGCCAATAACCTAAGCTTGGGTATTACCAAGGAACCCCCAAGGTAATATCCAAGTAATATTCAAGCGCCTAAGCTTGGGGATGCCCCGAAAGGCATCCCCTCTTTCGTCTTCAACACTATCGGTATATCTTACTTGGAGCAATGTTTTTATTCGTCACATAGTATGCGTTTGTTTGGAGTGTCATTTTATTTTGTTGTTCTCTTTTATGTGTTATTTATAATCTTGTTTTTCAATAAAAATTCCAAAATTGCCTTTAGGATGCTTGAATTGCATGTTTGATATGTGCTGGGTAAAAACAGAAACTTCTGCTTGAGTGTTTGAATTTTAATATTTTGCTGAAACGTGGAAATTTTATGAAATTTTTACACAGTATTGTAATATAAATTATTTAGCATTTCCTAAATTTTATTTTATTTTGAGTTACAGAAGTACACTAGTTTAATAAATTGCTACAGATTGTTCTGTTTAGACAGATTGTTGTCATAGTTTTGTTATCTACTTATCCTATAGTTTCCATAGCCTATGTTGGTAGATATAAATTGTGGAAATGATAGTATAAAGTACCTAATGTTTGAAAATTATTATGCAACTTGTCTTGATAGTGCATGAAGTGTTGATTTGTTTTTATGTGTATTAACCTATCTCACGAGTTCTTTTTGAGTTTTGTGTGTATGAAGTTTTTCAGAATAGGTGAAACCATGATATGAGAGGAATGAATGAGATACAAAAGCTCAAGCTTGGGGATGCTATGCATCCCACCTCTCTTCGTCAACTATCGGTTAGCCTATGTTGAGCCTAATTTTTTATTCGTTCACATGATGCGTCCTATTCTTGGAGTGCTATTTTTATTTTGCTTGATGTTTAAATAAAATACTCATATCTGAAAACATTTATTGAGATAAAGAGAGAGAAAGTCCTCACATAGCTACTTAATTGTTTGACTACTCATTGATCTTCACTTATATCTATTTTGAGTAGTTTTGTCATTTACTCTTGTGCTTCACTTATATCCTATGAGTAAATGGTTGAATGAATTGAATATCATAAATCCGAAATTATATATGTTTTATATGCTTATCCCATGGGGAGTAATGACTTCACATATAAGAAGTATAGGTGGTAAAATTTACTGAAAGTTAGCTAACACCGCATTGGTCACTTGAACAATTCATGAAAGAATACTGAAGGAAGAGAGATTTCACATATAACTATACTATCTTGGACATCATCTATGATTGTGAAGACCCATTAAATATTTTCAAACTTGAGAAAATTAGTTGAAGTTGGACAAGGAAGACAACGTAATGAGTTATGTTTGGGTATATTTGTATAGAAGTTATATTGTTATGGATCCTCCAACATGTGGTGCTTGCTTCCACCTCATACTAGCCAAAACTTCCGCACCAAGTAGAAATACTACTTGTGCATCCAAACACCCTTAAACCCAAAGTTGTTCCATATGAGTCCACCATACCTACCTATATGCGGTATTTACCTGCCGTTCCAAGTAAATTTGCATGTGTCGAACTCTAAACCTTCAAATAATATTATGTTTTGTATGCCCGAATTGCTCATGTAGTGACTAGGGGTTGTCATTATCTTCCATGCTAGGTGGGTTATTCTCACGATATGTGTTGATTCACTATCATTCACGAGAAAGTGGCTAGTATTCGGTGCCCTGTTCCATGCTCACAAATAAATCAAAATATAATGAAACAAAACTACCCCAAGATTGTTGTTTGTATGGAAGGTACCCATGGATTTGGCTCGCCGTGGAGTGTGATTGATTGGTGGAGGGGGAGTAAAAACTTTACCATTTTGTTTGGGAACCGCCTATAATGTATCTAGCATGGAAGATATCGAGATCTCTCGGTTGTTATGTTGACAATGAAAGCATACCACTCAAAATTATTATTCATCTCTATTTTAAAAGCTCGAGCTCTAACACCTCTGCAAATCAATGCTCCCCTCTGCCAAGGGCCTATCTTTTACTTTCTAGTACTTACCTTTATACAAGAGTCATGGTGATCTTCACCACTTCCTATATTTCGCCTTTTTCTCTTGGCAATCATCATGTGGTGGGGAAAGATCCAAGCATATATGGCCATTCAAATATATTTGATCATGAATTATTATTGTTGACAATTATCTATATTATAAATAAGTTGGGAGGAGAAACTTTAAGCCCCTATCTTTCTTTGTGTTCGACACATGCCATTTGCTCTAAAAATATGCTTTGAGTGTTAGCAATCATGGAAGACTAATATGTAATGATGCTAGAAGAAGTGTTTGGCACTATCATTGATCAAATTTATGCACTATGCTAGCATTCAAAATTCATAAATTATTTCCTTTATCGTTTACCTACTCTAGGACGAGCAGGAATTAAGCTTGGGGATGCTGATACGTCTCCAACGTATCTATAATTTATGAAGTATTCATGCCATGTTTACAATAATTCTGTATGATTTTGGTATGATTTTATTAGAACTAACCCGGACTGAAGTTGTTTTCAGCAGAACTACCATGGTGTCGTTTTTGTGCAGAAATAAAAGTTCTCGGAATGGGCTGAAAATTTATGGATAATACTTTTGTAAAATATAAAAAATACTGGAGCAAAAAGATACCGGAGAGGAGTCCCAAGGAGGCCACAAGCCACCAGGGCACGGCCACCCCCTAGCCGCGCTTAGCAAGCTTGTGGGCCCCTCGGGAGTCCCCTTGACGTGATTCCAACGCCAAGTGCTCCTATAAATCAAGAAACCCCTAGAAAGAAACTTGGATTGGGAGTTCCGCCGCCGCGAGCCTCCAAAGCCATGAAAACCAATCGGGAGCCCATTCCGGCACCCTGCTAGAGGGGGAAACCATCACCGAAGGCCATCTTCATCATCCTGGCGGTCTCCACGACAAGGAGGGAGTAGTTCACCCTTGGGGCTGAGGGTATGTACCAATAACTATGTGTTTGATCTCTCTCTCTCTCTTGTGTTCTTGAGATGGCACGATCTTGATGTACAACAAACTTTATTGATATAGATGAATCATATGGAGTTTCCCCTCTCTATATTCTTGTGATGAATTGAGTTTTCCCTTAGAAGTTTTCTTATTGGATTCAGCCTTTCAGGATTTGAGAACACTTGATGTATGTCTTGTGATGGGATATCCATGGTGACAATGGGATGTTCTATTGATCCACTTGATGTATGTTTTGGTGATCAACTTGCGGGTTATGTGACCTTGGGAATCCATGCATAGGGGTTGGCACACGTTTTCGTTTTGAATCTCCGGTAGAAACTTTAGGGCACTCTTTGAAGTTCTTTGTGTTGGATTGAACATCATGAATCTGAAATTGTGTGATGCATATCCTATAATCAAGCCCATGGGTACTTGTGGTGACATTGGAGTATCTAGGTGACATTAGGGTTTTGGTTGATGTGTATCTTAAGGTGTTATTTTAGTACGAACTCTAGGGTTGTTCGTGACACTTATAGGGATGACTCATAAGATTGATCGGAAAAGATAACTTTGAGGTGGTTTCGTACCATACAATAATTTATTCGTTAGTTCTCCGCTATTTGTGACTTTGGAGTGAACTCTTTGTCGCACGAGAGGTATTTACATATGATTCAACTATGTCAGTATTGTTGAGAGAAATTGCAATAGTGAAAGTATGAACCCTAGGCCTTGTTTCTAAGCATTGCAATACCGTTTGTGCTCACTTTTATCATTAGTTACCTTACTGTTTTTATATTTCCAGATTACAAAAACCTATATCTACCATCCATATTACACTTGTATCACCATCTCTTCGCCAAACTAGTGCACTTATACAATTTGCCGTTGTATTGGGTGTGCTGGGGACACAAGAGATTTCTTGTATTTGATTGCAGGGTTGTTTGGGAGAGACCATCTTCATCCTACACCTCCCATGGATTGATAAACCTTAGGTCATCCACTTGAGGGAAAACTGCTACTGTCCTACAAAACTCTATGCTTGGAGGCCCAACAAGAGTCTACAAAAACAAGTTGTGTAGTGGACATCATGTGTCGACTAATCTCAGACTTCTGTTTGTAGAGCTTGACCACCTACATCATGTGCAAGATGGTCAAGAGGGGGAGAAGGATGTGTCTTATACTCAAGGTGCTTCTGTGGCCAATAACACTGATAAAGATGTGCAAGTTCAGGTCCAACCAATAGTGGGAACAATTCTGTTTAGTACTCTCACTAATGATGATGTTCATGTTGAGCCAACCGTTATACACTTAAGATTGGTGCTCTTCGGGTTCCTGTTCAGGATCAATGGCAGATGAACACCCTGGTGTACTCTCGACGGCAACAACACATGCAAGGGGAGCAACAAGGCAGTGAGGCAAGAGTGTAGGTGGAGCAGCAAAGCAGTGAGGCAAGAGTGCATGGGGAGCAGCAAGACAGTGAGACAAGTTGATCTGACACATTGGAGCTGCCTAGTGCACTGCGAAAGGCTACATGTGAAGTGGCAAGAAAGGGTGAAATATCAAGCAAGGCTCTACCAAAGGATGATGCTTGTGATGATCTTGATATTGGCAATTTTGTGTCTTATAAGGCTTTTTCACCCTCATATAAGGTGTTTGTTGCCTCCCTTCAAACTGTGTCAATTCCAAAGGATTGGAAGGTTACAAAGCAAGATCCGAAGTGGCGTGAAGCAATGATAGAAGAGTTCGAAGCACTAAGGAAAAACAAGACATGGGTGCTAACCACATTGCCGGCAGAAAAGAAAGCAGTGAGTTGTAAGTGGATCTATACAGCGAAGCGGAATCCTGAAGGGAAGGTGGAACGGTATAAGGTTAGATTGGTTGTCATAGGATATGTTCAAACTTATGAAATTGACTATGATGAGACGTTTGCTTATGTGGCAAAGATGAACATAGTAAGGATGTTGGTCTCCACTGCTGCAAACTTTGAGTGGAAGTTGCATCAATTAGATGTCAAGAATGCCTTCTTTCATGGTTAGTTGCAGGAAGAAGTGTACATGGAGATACCAACAGGTTTTGGTACTTCAGAGACTACGGGTGTAAGAGCACATTTCTCATGTGTGGTTTTGGTAATTGATGACAATCCCTATGGACTAATGGTTGCCTTGAGTTATATTCAAAGGATTTTTTCGTAGGCACTTCTTGAAGTCCATTTGTTGGTTTGAAGGAGTTTATATGGTGACCAAGGTGGTATTCAAGGTTTTATCTAAAGATTGGTCATGTGAGAGTTGAGCTTATTGCAAGAATGTCTTGAAGAAGATTGTGTGAGCTTTCATGTTTACCTTCAATACATCATCTTTATGAAGAGACAAGATAAGATACAAGTTTGATCAAGACTAAGTAAAAGAGTGAATCAAGTTGATCAACATACAAAGCGTACAAAACATACCGAGAGGGATCAAGTGACCCCATGGTATGGTAAGCATTGCCCATTGCACTTTGTGTGCTAACCCATGGTCTACGTGAGAGTTCCGTGTGGGGTTAGGTATGTTTACATGGGCTTGCGTCAAGAGGAATATCTCATACAACCCAAGGAGGATGACATCAAGTGGTGATCGTCATCAAGATTGTTGTGTGCAAGTTCAAGTGGAGCATCACAAATAGATCATGCTTGAAGCTTGCCGTCCATTGTGGTTACAATGGACTTGTGAAGATGTGTCGAAGAATGGCTCACCCATAGTGGAGTATGGGGGAGAAATCAAATACTCTTCATCGAGCCAACGCATCCAGAAATGTGGCTCATCTTGAGGAAGTCAAGATCGTCGTCATATAGCTCAAGTGGACCATGTTCAAGGTATAGGTTTTCCCTTGATATGTTTTCTATTTTACCGATCTCATGGTGTTAATTGGGAGATCGGGTTATAACAACGTTGTTGTACTATCAAGGGGGCTCTCAAGTGAGTAGCTTCATCGTATCATTCGTTGAGAGCTCAAACCATTTGCATCCTTGCATCATATTTCTTGGTTCTTGTTTGGTGTTTCTCTTTGTGAGTTTTATAAATTATGATCATCTTCATGACAAGCAAGAGTTCATCGAAAACGGGGTCCATATGCATCTTCTATGATGTTTTCGATGTTGGAGATTTTGCCAGATAATTATTGGGAAGGTCATCTTCCTTTTCCTAGTGGCATTTATTCTCCATTGGTTGTTCTTAATATAACTAGTCGTTGTTCGATAGCTCTTGTTGTCCTTTATCCAACAAGCTTGAGTTTGCTCAAATCGAAGCTCGTATGCGAAAGTTATGGTTGTTTTAGTCTTACCTATTTTACATAGAGAGGTTGTACCGGTTCATAGAGAGGTTGTACCGGTCGACCGATACAACCGGTGTTTAGAGCGGTTGTGCCACTCTAGAATTGGTCTGAATGTTGTACCGGCCATGTACCACTCTACCACCTGACTAGTTTCTATTGTGGGGCGATTCTTGGGCGGTTGTGGGCCGGTTGTTCCCGTTTAAACGGTACTACCGGTGCCCCGGGCGGTTGTACCGCTTATTGCTTTCCCTTCAGGTAGGTTTTGTCTGCCTTCACCGGTTGTACCAGTGCGCATAGCGGTTGTACCGCCCCTGTGTTATTCTGCACATAACGGGCAGATTCGTGGGGAACTATTTAATGGGGTCTTCTTCCCCAATGGTCCCTATACTTTGAGCTTGTGTTCTTCCCCCATTGTTGACCTTCTTAGAGCTTGCTAACTCTCAACCCTCCAATGATTCTTTCTCCTTTTTTAGGGAAAAGAGAGAGGAGATCCATATCCACATTTTCACCAATCACTTTCTTCTCTATGTGAGGGGAACCCCTATTGGGGAACGTTGCATGGGAAACAAAAAAAATCCTACGAACACCCAAGATCTATCAATGGAGATCAATAGCTATGAGAGGGAGAGTGGATCTACATATCCTTGTATATCGCTAAGCGGGAAGCATTAAGAAACGCGGTTGATGTAGTCAAACTTCTTCGCGATCCAAATCGCAAGCCGTCCCGCGATCCCATCACGATCCGTCCCGATCTAGTGCCGAACAGACGGCACCTCCGCGTTCAGCACACGTACAACTCGATGACGTCTCCGCCTCCTTGATCCAGCAAGTGAGGTCGGAGTAGTAGATGAGTTCTCCGGCAACACGATGGCGTGGTGGAGGTGGTGGTGGTGCTATCCCGGTAGGGCTATGCCTAGCGCTATCGAAACCATGAACGAAGGAGAAAATGATCTAGGGAGAGAGAGGGGCACCATGGGCTTCGTGTGTACTCTTGGGGCGCCCCTCCCCTATATATATATATGTATAGGTGGATGGGCGTGGAGATCAGCCCCTCCAAGCCCTAGGGCGCAACCAAGGGGGGGAGTTAGACTCCTAGTCCAATTCCATCCCTTTTCATAAAGAGGTGGACTTTCCACCTCTCCCAAGCCACATGGGCCTTAAGGGACTTGTGCGTCTAGCCCAATAAGGCCAGGGTGCCTCCCCTTAGCCCATGCAAACCCTTGGGACGTGGTGGAACCCTTTGTGGACTTCCGGACTCCTCCGGAAGTTTCCGGAACCTTTTTGAAGCTTCCCGGTACAATACCGGAAAAACTCGGAACTTTTCCGGTAGCCAAAATATGACTTCCCATATATAAATCTTTACCTCCAGACCATTCCGGAACTCCTAGTGACATTTGGGATCTCATCGGGGACTTCGAACAACCTTCGATCACCAACATATATAACTCAACAATACCAAATCGTCATTGAACGTTAAGTGTGCAGACCCTGCGGGTTCGAGAATTATGTAGACATGACTGAGACAACTCTATAGTCAATAACCAATAGCGGGACCTGGATGCCCATATTGGTTCCTTCATATTCTACGAAGATTTTTATCGGTCGAACCACGATGTCAAGGATTCAGACAATCCCGTACGCGGTTCCCTTTGCCCGAGATTCGATCGTTGGTATCTCCATACCCAGTTCAATCTCGTTACCGGCAAGTCTATTTACTCGTTCTGTAACACAAGATACTGTTACTAACTCCTTAGTCACATTTCTTGCAAGCTTCTTGTGATGTTGTGTTACCAAGTGGGCCCAGAGATACCTCACCGTCATACGGAGTGACAAATCCCAGTCTTGATCCATGCCAATCCAATAGATGCCCTTGGAGATACCTATAGAGCACCTTTATAGTCACCCAGTTATGTTGTGACATTTGATACACACAAGGTATTCCTATGGTGTCAGGGAGTTGCGTGATCTCATGGTCGTAGGAACAGATACTTGACATGGATAAAGCAGTAGCAATAAACTAACACGATCAACGAGCTAGTCTAGTAGAGGCTTACTAGGGACATGGTGTTGTCTATGTATCCACACATGTATCTGAGTTTCCGATCAATACAATTCTAGCATGGATAATAAACGATTATCATGAACAAGGAAATATGATAATAAATAATTTATTATTGCCTTTAGGGCATATTTCCAACAACCCCTTGGATCTAGATCTTGGAGTTCTTTGTGAGCTCCTTGTTCTTCCTCTCATATTCCTCCATAGATTTTGTTGTTGTGGTGGGATTTGGGAGTGAGGGGCTTGACCACTTCGTGTGTTCTTGCCATTGTGTTATTTTCATAGGTTTGTATTTCCACGGTGATATGTGGAAGTGAAAAGTTGAGAAGCTTATTACTCTTGGTTGCTTGGTACCCTAGAGCTTGTTCCTCTTGGGTGCTTTGGCGCCCTAGACGGTTGGCGGTGCCTTGGAGCTCAACCATTGTGGTGTAAAGCTCTGGGAAAGCGTTGGGGTCTCCAATTAGGTTGTGGATATTGCCTCGAGAATTTGGGGTCACCTCGGAGCCACAATCCATTGCGGTGAGGCTTCGTGGTGTTGTTGGGAGCCTCCAATTAAGTTGTGGGGATTGCACCAACCTTGTTTGTACGGGTTCGGTGACCGACCTCAAGGGTCCCTTAGTGGAATCATGGTATCTTGCATTGTGCGAGGGCGTGAGGAGATTACGGTGGCCCTATTGGCTTCTTGGGGAACATTGTGCCTCCACATCGCTCCAAACGGTGATTAGCATCCGCAAGGGTGTGAACTTCGGGATACATCGTCGTCTCCACGTGCCTCGGTTATCTCTTACCCGAGCCCTTTACTTATGCACTTTATTTTGTGATAGCCATATTGTTTCTTGTTATATATATATTGCTATCACTTAGTTGTTTATCTTGCTTAGCATAAGTTGTTGGTGCACATAAGTGAGCCTAGTTGTTTTAGGTTTTGTGCTTGACATATTAAACGCTAGTTTTATTCCACATTTGTTCATGCCTAAACCATAATTATTTTAAAGTGCCTATTCACCTCCCTGTAGGTGACATCCACATCCTTTCAACAGGGAAGGTATACAGGCTGAAGAAATCCTTGTATAGACTAAAGCAATCACCAAGGGCATGGTTTGATAGGTTCAGACATGTTGTCTGTGGTATGGGGTATGCTTAGTGTAACGGTGACCACACGATGTTCTACAAGCACTCTGATCGAAAGATCACCATTCTTGTTGTTTATGTGGATGACATTATCAGCACCGGAGATCATAAGGAGGAAATAGAGAGATTGTAAGGTTTTTTGAGAAAGGAGTTTGAGGTAAAGGATTTGGGTAACCTAAAATACTTTCTTGGCATTGAAGTGGCTCAGACAGAGAGGGAATCTCTTTGTGCCAACGAAAATACACCTTGGATCTCTTGAGTGACGTGGGCATGATGGGATGTCGTACTGTCCCTATTCCGATTGAACAAAATCACCCAGTGACAGCACAATCAGGAGAGCTAGTGAATAAGGAAGATTAACAGAAATTGATTGGGAGGTTTTTGTACTTGTGTCATACCAGGCCTGACATTACGTATGCTATGGGGGTGGTGAGCAGATACATGCATGAACCAAGGAGTGGGCATCTTGATATTGTGCACAGAATCCTGAGATACTTGAAGGGGACTCCGGGTAAAGGGTTGTGGTTTGGAAAGAGTGGACACCTTGAGGTGGATGGCTATAGTGCCTCGGACTGGGCCAGTTGTCAAGATGATAGAAGATCAACTTATGGCTACTGCGTGTTTGTGGGAGGAAATTGGGTGTCATGGAGAAGCAAGAAACAGCCGGTTGTGTCTAGATCAACATCAGAAGCTGAGTATAGAGCATTATCTCAAGGGTTGTGTGGGATGCTCTGGGTGAAGTACCTACCGAGCGAATTGAAACTTTCGAGGAAGGGACCCTTGAAGGTGTGGTGTGACAATCAGTCAGCTATAGCCATCGCTAATAACCTAGTTCAACACGATAGGACAAAGCATGTGGAAATTGATCGCTTCTTCATTAAGGAGAAACTTGATGCCAGGATCATCAGCCTTACTCATGTCAGCTCTGGGCAGCAGTTTGTAGATTGTTTGACAAAGTGTCTGGGAATATGTAGGACCGAAAGTATGTCTAGAGGGGGGTGATTAGACTACTTGACCAAATAAAAGTTATGCCTATACCAAGTTTTAGGGTTCACAGTTTTTAGCATTTCATGGCAAGTCAAGTACACCCTACACATGCAAGTCTAAGAGTATATAGAAGCGGAAAGTAACAACAAGCATGTATACAAGGGATAGGGTAGAAAGATCAAACGCAGTTGTAGACATGATGATTTTCCGTGGTTCCGATAGGTAGCGCTATCGTACATCCACGTTTATGGAGTCTTCAACCCACGGAGGGTAACGGTCGCGAGAGTCCACGGAGGGCTCCACCCAAAAGGGTCCATGAAGTAGCAACCTTGACTATTCCATAATGGCTTCCGTCCACGAAGGACTAGCCTCACTATGGGTAGATCTTCACGAAGTAGGCGATCTCCTTGCCCTTACAAACTTCTTGGTTCACTCCACAACACGAAGTAGGAGGCTCCCAAGCGACACCTAACCAATCTAGGAGGCACCACCCTCCAAAAGGTAATAGGCTCGGTAATGACGATGAACTCCTTGCTCATGTGCTTCAAGATGATAGACTCCTCATCACCCAATCACTCTCTCACAGATTTGGCATGGTGGAAGAGATGGGATTGGTGGAAATCTACTTGGGAGGCTAGAAATCAAGATCCATATGATTGGAGTGGAAGATCTTGACCTCAACACAAGGGTAGGTGGTTCTCTCTCAAAAAATCTGATAGGATAGGTATGGAATGGTTCTGAGTGATTCTCTTTCGAGTAGGTGGTGGTGAAGGGGTATATATAGGCATCCCCAAAAATCTAACTGTTACACACAAAATGACCAACTCGGTGACACCGATGTGTTAATCTCAGTGGTACCGAAGTGACCAAAAGGTGGCAACTTTTGTATCTCGGTAAAGCCGATATAGGAAACTCGGTTGCACCGATAAGGTGACCAACGGTCATATTTCCAATCTCAGTGACGCCGATCCAACATTCTCGATGGGACCGAAAATGTGAATTTGCGTAACAGAAAGTTGGCAACCTAAACTCGGTGACACCTGTATGGAATCGGTTGCACCGAAGTGGCTAGGGTTTGGCAGTCTGTCTAGGTTCTGGAATTGGTGGCACCAGTATGGGAAAGTTGGTTGCACCGACTTTGAGTGTTGGGTATAGAACAGACTTTGGTGGGAGAGTTTGTGGATGTTTTTGGCGACTATCAATTGTGCACGTTTGAGCATATTGTTCACCAACAAGACCTTACCCCCTTTTAATAGTATTGGCTTTCCTATGGACTCAAAGTGATTTCTCACAAATATAAAATGTAGAGTCCTCTTGCTTGAAGCTTGGCCAACCTATTTCCTTGCATATTGGGGTTTCTCCACACTCTCCTTTTGCCAATCCTATCATTGAACATTTCCTGAAATATACTTGGTGGAAACATTAGTTCAATGACTTATATGTTGTTATTAATTACCAAAACCACCAAGGGAGTAAATGTGCTTTCAATCTCCCCCTTTTTGGTAATTGATGACAACATATAGATCAAAGCTTCGACATATGATAAAATCGATGAATATAATCGTCGCTTTGAGAGGTATGTGATAAGCAAGAGCTCCCCTAAAATTGTCCATTATTTTGAATTTGCATTTGAATGCAAATGCACAATCGATTAGGTATATTGGGCACTTCTTCCATGTCACATACAACTTGGTGGTGTGCGAGAATAGTTTAGAATGAATAACATGGCACAACACACTCAAGCAAGGGTGAATGATCATCTCATAAGCATTAAGATGATAGGAAATAGTAGCATCTCATCACACAACAACGTATGATCACACACAAACACAAAAGTATCTCACGTCAAACCAAAAGAACCAAATGTTTTGAAAAGCAATAAACACCAAACGCTCTCTCGCTCGAAGCCTATAGATCTATATACACTTCTCCCCCTTTGGCAACAAGTTACCAAAAAGTTCAAAGGCATACATCTAAACGTTCTTGGGCATATCTCCTACGGTTGTTGATGAAGGAGTCGAGATGACAACGTCGGCGAAGATCTCTGCAGATGTCGTGGATGGAGCTCGAGTGGTCACTGATGGAGCAGGAGCTGATGGAGCTGATGGAGCTGGCACAGTGGCTGATCTGGCCTGAGTGGTGAACTGAGTGCCTGGCCCGAGAGGTGATTCATCCTCCTCATCATCATCATCGTCCTTATCTGAAGTAGAAGAGACCCGAGGGATGTGCATGGAGTCAACTTCATGCTGAAGCTCTGTGACTGTCTTAGTCAGCCCGTCCACCTTATCACTAAGGGTCTTGATTCTGGTCTCAAAGATCCTGACAAGACTGTTCTGGTTGTCCAGAATCCCCTTAATGTCCTTCTGCGTGCCCTGAACAGATGATATCAACAGATCCATTTGCTCGTTCCTGGATCTAGGGACCTAAGCACTAGTGGCTCTAACTGCCTCTGCTTCCTCCTGAGCTGCAGCTGAAGTGGGATGATCAGCATCCATCACCACAACATTGTCCTCGAGATCTGGCTGTAGGGGAAAATTTGGATGATCTAGGGCAAAGATGTGCTTCTCAAGTCTTGAGTTGGTAAGCATCTGGATGTAGGGTGCATAACAGCAGGAGCGCTTCTGGTCAGCAGAAACCCTCTTGATTGTCTCAACAATCAGATCCATGACTCTGATCCTGGTGTTTGTCAAGGTGGATCAACATATTTACGGAGTGGCCTCGGATCATCTTGTCATCTCCTGACTTGGGCATCAAAGTATGCCTTAGAATGGTGTTCATCGTGCGGAGGCCAGCCTGGAGAAAGTAGATTGATCCTAGCCCGTGAGACTTCACATTTGCAGCAGGGATCTCCTTGTACATGTTAGCCATAGCATTGTGGCTAGCCTTGGATTCTGAGTATACATCCAAGTCACCATCCTGTGCTTCAAGAACTCCTAAGATATCAACCCATTCTTCAACATTTGATTCATACCTTGCGCCTTCAGTCATCCACACAATTCTACCATCTCCGTAGAAGTGTGCAGTGGAGTAGAATTGCATGATCATTTCATCATTCCAAGCTGTGAATTCTCTGCCAACGAACTCATCCAGACCTATGCAGGGGAAGTTGTCCTGGACACTTGGAAAGTAGTCCTCATTCTCCTTGATGAACTTCCAATCAACATACCGCATATCACTGATAGCTAGACTCTTGTCAAAGAGCACAGTCTCATAGAAATCATGTTGCTCTCTGGTATAGAATTTGTAGTCCATAGCAGTCTTCTTCCTCTCGGCATAAGGATCAATAGCTCCACATGCCCTCAATCCTGAGTCCTTCCTCTTCTTCATGTCCTCAGCTAGTGGGTAGCTGGCATTGTGTACTGGAAGGTGTGGTCTGAGCTTCATCAATGTTGTCAAGTCATCCACATCTTCAACTCTGGAAGCAATTCCTTTGTTCTTCTCAGAAGCTGGAATCTGCCTGGTTGTCCTCTTAGGCTTCTCAGCAGCCTTCTTAGATGTGTTGGTCTTAGGCATGGCATCAGACATAAGTTTCTTTGCCTTCTTCTTAGGAGGAGCCTTTGTAGCTGGCTCAACCTCCTCTTCCTCAGCAGGAGCACCAGATGCTTCCTCTAGATCTTCATACATGGAAGTAGGCCTGCCAGTCACATGAATGATCCTCTTCCTGGACTTTCCCCCCCTGCCTTCTTAGGCATAGCTCTCCTGGGGACTTCAGCTGACATAGTTTCTCTGGCAGTCTCATGAGCCTTGAAGGTACAAGCTGGTGCATAAATTTTGCTGACAACTCTTCGAGAGGAAGTAGCTTCAGTTGCTGACTTCTTGGCAGCCTTCTCTTGCTTCTTAGCAAGAATCTCTTCTGGAACGAAGTCTGAATCTTCGTCATCTGAGTTCAACTTCTTCCTGGTTCTGGTGGTAGCCTTGGGCAACCCATGAGAGCTGGGGGTGCCTGGGTCTGAGAAAGAACTGGCTTCTGGGCTTGTTCCAGAACTCATATCAACTCCCTGCTCTGGCACATTCTGACTATCTTCTGAGCCTGACATACTGACCCTATGAATAGAGTGTAGATGAGCAGAAGTAGATGAGTTATCACAAAATGAGGCTGATTTTTGAAATTTGAGCAATGAGTTTTCAAAAAGTTTTGCAATCTGTCACATACATATCGGTGCAGCCGAAAAGAAATTTTCGGTGAGACCGAGACAAACTAACTCTTTTAACAGGAACTTGGCAGCCTTTTCGGTCAGACCGAAAAGAGCTACTCGGTTCCACCGAGTCAGTTCTCACCCTCACTGAAAAACATATTGGCGAGACCGATATTTTCGTTTCGGTTCCACCGAGATATATCGGGCGGACGGCAAAACCCTAGAAAATCCATCTAACTCGAGATTTTGCAGATTTAAGTGGATGGATATATGAGCAAAGGGTGTAAAGATGATAATCAAGTATCTAATGTGCAAGAATCGGATGGGGAGCGCACTAGAGATCGAATTTGTACCCTAGCTTGGCGCGGATCCTCTACGACAGCGACGATGGAGTAGATTTCGTCGACGGCGGCGATTCCCAGCGGCGGAGGAGCTCGGGAAGACAAGGGCGATGACCAGGGGTCTCGAGGCGACAACTTAGGGTTCTAAGACGCGATGTTGAAGATTGAATTTCAAAGCTTCGGGGTCCATAGCATATATACCCTTCACTGTCGGTGATACCGATTTTATGTTTTCGGTGTCACCGAGTTCCACAACTGTCAGTTGACAGGGAAACTCGGTGTAACCGAGAATATGAAATTGGTGTTACCGAGATTGAAAACCAGATCAACCCTAGGCAATCGGTGAGACCGAGATTGTGGGGTTGGTTCCACCGAGTTGCACTTGGGAGGTTTTAATGGTCAGTCCTTGTCGATATGGAACTCCGAGTGCTCCACACACAGAGGGATCGAAAAGCACTTGTTCAAATTTTGTGATGCAGCATGAATGGAATATGAGGTGAGAAAGCATAGATAGCTAAAGAGTGGTCCTAGGCATTCTTTTCCATCCAATTGGCAAAAGATAAATCAAAAGCCAAATAGCAACAATTGGATGTCCTCGAATGAGAAAATAAATGCAGACCAACATGCTCACACAATAAGATGTCAAAAGAAATCATGACAAACATGCACAAACACACTAGCATCTAACAAGCACATGGGCGATGACGAAGTTATCTATATATGAGTATTTGACTTAGGAGCCAAGTAAGAGTACTTGATCATAGGTCATACTCATCGTTTAAGCACAAGTGGGGTTACCACTTTTTCATAAAGCATTTAATGTTGTCACATACTAAGAGATGCTTTGACTCAAGTCTTAGAGTAAAGCTCCCCCTTATGTGACATCCCCCCATAAGAGGGATAAACTAACCTTGGGTTTTGTCGATGAAGACTTCATTTTGGTGAGATAGTTGTGAATGCTCAATGTTGATGAAGATCACCAAGAGTTGGGAGCATCCTTGTTCTTTCCTTACTCCTTTCACCTACATGGGTTAGTCCCATACACACAAGAGACAAATACAAGGATATCTATGGACATGGAGTGCAAAGCATATGTTATGATGTCCATTGATTAGTTGATTACCTTGTCCCTTGCTTACCTTTGAGGGAATGTGTGACTCCTTGAACTATTGCATTGAGTTGATGTTGAGTGCAAAAATTCCTTGCCAATAATAAATGCGAGTGAATTTCATTGACGGAGTCACCCCTCAAGAACCTTCTAGTTCTTCTTCTTGGGGACCCACATCAAGTTGATGGGGATCCTTGGTGTTGAGGTGGCCTTTGTAGTAGTTGAGCTTGAAGTAGCCTTGGGAACCCACTCCACCAAAGCTAGGGGTTCATCTTCATACGAGTCAATGTCCTCTTGAAGCTTGTTCTTGCCCTTGAGCTTGTGGTCTTGTGGTGGAAGGTCATCTTGAGTGTTTGTCCCCTTGGGAATAGTATTTTCATACTTCTCCTTTTGAGGAACAAACTTGGGCTTGGGATATTGACCTTCTTCCCACTCAACTCCATTAGCGTTGAAGTAGCCAACACCACGATTCTTCCGGTATCCTCCGTGCTTGCGTACAATTTCCTCAAATTGCTTACATCCGGCACGACTCTTGTAGATACCCTTTTCTATAATTCCTTTCAATAAAGCATTTTCTTGCTCAAGTGTAACTTGGCTAAGAGAATCATCATTAGTGGAATCAATAGAACTACTAGAAGCAACATCATTGGGTTTAGCATTTCTATTGTTGCTACTAGATGAAGAACCTTTCTTGCCTTTGTTACTAGATTGCTTAGTTTTAACTTGAGGCATGAAAGTAGACAAGAGTAGTCGTTTGGCTAGATAAGATGAGGTCTTCTTTCGGAGATCGTCATTGATAGCTTTGAGAAACTCATGCTCTTGCTCCAAGTTGAGCTTCTCAAAGCGTAGCTTCTCATGAGTTCTCACAAGCTCTCTATGATCTTCGAGAGTAGATTCATGAGCTAACTTAAGAGTGTTTAGTTCTTTAGTTAGTTGTTCTATTTTCATATTATCATCGTCAATTGACTTATCTTGACTAGCATGAGAATTATCAAGTTCATTTTGATCAACATCACTAGATTTATCACAAAGCAAGTCATCATCACAAAGCAAATCATCTTCATCACTATCGAAATCAAGATACTCGGGGTGTGATACCTTGGGGCTTTTAGCCATGAAGTAACTTCCACTCCCTTCGTTTGGTGAATCAAAAAGATCGTAGGAGTTGGTAGTCACTAGAGCAATTCCGGCAACACCATCATCTTGATTATGGTCAGAGTCGGAGTGATAGCTTCTCTCAGAGTTGTTGTCGGAGTCGGAGCCGGAAACCCATTCACCAACATGAGCTTGATGTTTTCTTCTTGTATAGCTCTTGGTGTACTTGTCCTTCTTCTCCAAATCTCTACTTCTCCTTGAGTATCTTCGTTCATAACGATCATCTCTACTCCTTCTCTCTCTTTGTGGTGACTCATTTCTTGAGCTTTGTCTTCAAGGTGACTCTTCTCTTCTTTTGTAGGGATCCATGCAATCATTTGAGTAGTGGCCGGGCTTCCCACAATTGTAGCAATTGTGGTCACGACTTGACGAACGCTTTTCTTCATATCTTGAGTTGGAGTTTCTTTCTTTGCCTCTATTCTTGTAGGACTTGTTGAATTTCATGACCATGAGGCTTATCTCTTCATTGATGACAAGGTTGTTGCTTGAAGTTGCGGGAGCATCACTTGTGGCTTTGTAAGCACCGCTAGACTTGTGATGAAGTTCTTCCTTATCTTTGAGTGTCATCTCATGAGCAACAATCCTTCCAATGACTTCCGTAGGCTTGAGATCTTTGTAGTTTGGCATCATTTGGATCAATGTGCACACGGTGTCGTATCTCTCATCCAAAGCTCTAAGTATCTTCTTGATGATGAATTTGTCGGTCATTTCTTCGCTTCCTAAGCCGGCAATCTCATTGGTGATGAGAGCTAGCCTAGAGTACATCTCTGCGACTCCTTCACCATCCTTCATCTTGAACTTGTCAAGATGACCTCGAAGAACATCTAACTTGGATTCTCTCACTGACTCGGTTCCTTCGTGCATATCAACCAAAGTATCCCAAATCTCTTTTGCATTCTCAAGACGGCTGATTTTGTTGAATTCTTCGGGGCATAAGCAGTTGAAGAGAATATCGCATGCTTGAGCATTGAGTTGCAACATCTTCAATTCATCCGCGGTCGCTTCACGATCTGGTTCCCGTCCATCCGCAAAGAACTCACCTTGCAAGCCAACATGAACAACAGCCCAAACGGCGGGGTTATGACCAAGAATATGCATTTTCATTTTGTGCTTTCAACTAGCAAAATTAGTGCCATCAAAGTACGGACCTCTACGATGATAACTTCCCTCACTAGACGCCATACTTCTCCTAGGTTGTGAGACCTAAGCAATGGAGACCAAAGCTCTGATACCACTTGTAGGACCGAAAGTATGTCTAGAGGGGGGTGATTAGACTACTTGACCAAATAAAAGTTTTGCCTATACCAAGTTTTAGGGTTGACAGTTTTTAGCATTTCATGGCAAGTCAAGTACACCCTACACATGCAAGTCTAAGAGTATATACCAGCGGAAAGTAACAACAAGCATGTATAGAAGGGATAGGGTAGGAAGATCAAATGCAGTTGTAGACACGATGATTTTTCCCGTGGTTCCGATAGGTGGCGCTATCGTACATCCACGTTTATGGAGTCTTCAACCCATGGAGGGTAACGGTCGCGAGAGTCCACGGAGGGCTCCATCCAAAAGGGTCCACGAAGTAGCAACCTTGACTATTCCATAACAGCTTCCGTCCACGAAGGACTAGCCTCACTATGGGTAGATCTTCATGAAGTAGGCGATCTCCTTGCCCTTACAAACTTCTTGGTTCACTCCACAACACGAAGTAGGAGGCTCCCAAGCGACACCTAACCAATCTAGGAGGCATCACCCTCCAAAAGGTAATAGGCTCGGTAATGACGATGAACTCCTTGCTCTTGTGTTTCAAGATGATAGACTCCTCATCACCCAATCACTCTCTCACAGATTTGGCATGGTGGAAGAGATGGGATTGGTGGAAAGCTACTTGGGGAGGATAGAAATCAAGATCCATATGATTGGAGTGGAAGATCTTGACCTCAACACAAGGGTAGGTGGTTCTCTCTCAGAAAATCTGATAGGATAGGTATGGAATAGTTCTGAGTGCTTCTCTTCCGAGTAGGTGGTGGTGAAGGGGTATATATAGGCATCCCCAAAAATCCAACCGTTACACACAAAATGACCAACTCGGTGACACCGATGTGTTAATCTCGGTCGTACCGAAGTGACCAAAAGGTGACAACTTTTGAATCTCGGTAAAGCCGATATAGGAAACTCGGTTGCACAGATAAGGTGACCAACGGTCAGATTTCCAATCTCGGTGACGCCGATCCAACATTCTCGGTGGGACCGAAAATGTGAATTTGCGTAACAGAAAGTTGGCAACCTAAACTCGGTGGCACCGATATGGAATCGGTTGCACCGAAGTGGCTAGGGTTTGGCAGAGTCTGTCTAGGTTTGGCACCGGTATGGGAAAGTTGGTTGCACCGACTTTGAGTGTTGGGTATAGAACAGACTTTGGTGGGAGAGTTTGTGGATGTTTTTGGCGACTATCACTTGTGCACGTTTGAGCATATTGTTCATCAACAAGACCTTAACCCCTTTTAATAGTATTGGCTTTCCTATGGACTCAAAGTGATTTCTCAGAAATATAAAATGTAGAGTCCTCTTGCTTGAAGCTTGGCCAACCTATTTCCTTGCATCTTGGGGTTTCTTCACAATCTCCTTTTGCCAATCCTATCATTGAACATTTCCTGAAATATACTTGGTGGAAACATTAGTTCAATGACTTATATGTTGTTATTAATTACCAAAACCACCAAGGGAGCAAATGTGTTTTCAGAATAAATGACTATAACTTGGCATGTGACAAGATGGTAATGATAGATATCTACCACACATCTTGAGGGGGGTGTTGAACCGGTATGGGCCCAGTCCATCCACTTATCTCTTAGGGCCCAAGCCCATGTAAAGGGACTGACCTAGAAGGAGGCTCCCGGCCATCCCGTTCCCTGCTCAGCCGCAACACACATAGGTAGGAGGTACCCCTCTCTTCCCCCTCCCGATTCAACAGTGTTTTTTATGTATCATGTGTGGCATTTTGTCTATGGATGCCATGGAAATTTGCACCTATGTAGCATTTCTGCAACATTTTTTATGTACACAACATTGCATGTACTTGTGTTGCATACATGGGTTTAATGTCAGATGTAGGTGTACCAAACCCCAAGCCGTGAGCGACACAGGAGGGGAGAAGGATGACGGCGCGGGAGTAAGGATGAAGGTAGAAGACAAAATTGTTTGGGTCAACTTTAGTTCCTCGTGTCATTGTTTAATAACCAGACCGGTGGTGGAACGAGAGGATAGGGAGACATAGAGGACATCTTACTAAGAATTTAGAAAAAACAAATACATATTTTAAACTGACATGAAAAGGCATAACTGCCCAAAATTGTTCTCTCTTGATAACAAAAAGGGATATTTGGAACAGAAACCTTCGAAGGAAGTAAAAGTAAATATATTTGCAATTGTGTGATATCAATGGGCCATGTTCCCACAATACACTTTTCATTAATACATTTTTTATGAAAGTCCATCATGGATTGCTTTATTGATGCAAATATTGGTTTCATCATCCACCTTTGTATCATCGATCTTGTTTTACTTGATGTTGGACATCTCACACCGAAAAGTGGGAAGTTTTGTGCTCACATGGAATGGGAGACCTGAAATTTGATGACACATGTTAGCATCAGTCCAAATATAAAGATTCTACGTTACTATAGTGCGCATATACCTGGCCATGGGCCGGGCCCTAAAAAGCCCATAGCAGAAAACTGAGGCCCAGGACCGGCCCTGGCACTACCACCGGGCCTACTTTTCAAGCCCAAGCCTGTCCCATGTGTTGAAAAGTCCGTCGGGCTTAGGGCCTAGGGCCAGGCCTCTTCCTTAAAATCACAATATGCCAAGCCCAAGCCCTTCCCGACCCTGCTGGTGGGCTCAAAACCCAGGCCCAAGCCCGGCCCACAGGCAAGCCAGTTGGGCCTAGGCCCTAGATTTTCGGGCCGGGCCGATCGGGCCGGGCCTAAGATGGCCAGATATAAGTGCGCATAATAAAGTGTGGAATATGAAAATGAAAGTAGTAGATTTACTAAAATGTCAAATATGAAAATGAAAAGTAACAACTTTACTAAACTATCTGATGAATTTAAATAATAAAAGGTGAATGTATAATATCTTACAGCGTGAATCATTCTTGAAATATTAAATACAAACATGAATGGAAGTGGGGCATTTCCTATCGATCTATTTGTACCTAGGTACCAGTGTTAATCTATTCAATTATGTAAATTTTTGTCTTAAATACTCAGCCTACGAAACTACAGTACTAAGGATTATTCCTTTGCAATTTAGATAAACTAACTATTCTCAACAGGGAGCCCATGTGTCCAAAGGGAATTCCATACCTCCTCGCTCACTGGAAGCTTATTCAGCATATTGACAATGTTCTCTATGGAAGGTCTCTTCTTCTGATCAATCTCCACACATTGTAGACCAATATTGATACATGCTTCTACTTGATTGAAACCATGTTCTTCTAACTCGATGTACTCAGACATTATTTTCTCCATTGTCCAATTTTCGTTTACCTACATAAAATGTGAAATTATCATAATATATAGAAATCAACTAAGAGAATATTCTCAATTTCAGTCATCAAATAATGAAGTATATTTATTCTTACTCCATCAATATATTTCCTTGCATGCTTCTGGTCAGTGCTAGAACTATTCATCTGTCTCGTGGATATCTCCATTATGATTAGGCCTAAACTATATATGTCTGACCGAGCCGAGATTTCCCCGTTGTACAGATACTCCGGAGCCATGTACCCACTAACGGCATTACCATCAAGATATTAATCAGCATTATTAATTGGAGATGTGAAAATGAGTTTTGCATTACAGTATAGGAACAAGATAGCTGATATATCAGTATAATAAACACACAGTAACTTACACCGATCCCACGACACTTCGTGTGTTCTTTCGGGTTTGATCTTGGCCAAATATTCTGGAGAAACCAAAATCCGCTATTTTCGGTGTCATGTTGTCACCCAGTAGTATATTTTGAGGCTTCAGACCCAAATGGAGAACGGGGCTAGGTAAAGTATGTAGAAAATGTATACCTTCACATATTCCCTTTATTATTTTAAAGCGCATATCCCAATCAATGCTATTGGATTCACCTGAAGTAACATGTCATAGAATTTTATAATTTATCTAAGATGCTGGATAAAAATGATAATAATATCTCAGAATAATAAACGACAGCAAAGATTGTGAAGTGAAAAATCTCCACCAAAGCAACAGCAGGATTCTTCTGTTGATAACGTGGTGCTATCCTTTCCTGCTCTGTACAATACCAATGCGAAAAATAGAGGAACATAGAGGAACCTTATGCAAAGTCATGCTAGAGCTCCAAACAAGGTGCATGAAGAATAATACTGTAGCTCGGATAGCAAATGATATATGATGACATACCAAAAAGATTATTGTGAAGGCTCCCCTTAGGCAAGTATTCATAGCAGAGTACAGTGTCAGTGATCTCTGCAATGATATATCGTCCGTTGCTCTGCACCAATTTGTCTTGTCCTTCACGGCAGTACGCAACCAACTTGACGATATTTTCATGCTCAAGCACCATAATATTCTGAACCTCATTCACGAATATTGTGTCACGTGGTACAGGCGAATTTTCGGCGAGTTTCTTCACAGCAACCACTCCACCATCGTCCAGGATCCCCTGTTTCATGTCACATAAAACTAATCTACCTTGGCGCCTTCCCGTATCAACCTCTGAATTGACAGAAAAGTTGTGGCAAAAGCATACTACAGTACCTTATAGACTGACCCGAATGCGCCCTGACCAAGTAGTAGCTCATCGGAGAAGTTCTTGGTGATTTTGTTCAAGAAGTCTAATGGTAGCTCGCTCGGTAGGCTCTCCAGGGTCACACCTCCGGTGGCCATTAATCGCTGATGATGTAAGAAGCTGCCGGTGCGATCGGTTACAGCTTGCTATTTACGAGAGCAAGGAAGTTGCTGACCAACATCACTAATTAAGTACCCACACACAAGGAAGATGTATCTGGAAAATAATTGAGCAGTTCGTCGAGTGCACTGACCTTGGAGAGGAACGCTCCTCGATGAGGGATCCAAGCTGGGGAGAGAGCACCGGGGGATGGGATGAACTTCAGATCTGAGATGAATAGACTGCTCGCTCCTTGTGCCAATGCCCACTAGTATTATTTGTGTAAAGCAAAAGGAAAGAAGCAAGGAGATATTTCTATGATCGGTTGACTTGACTGTCGCTAGCCGAACATGTTCTTTCACCTGGGTCCGCCATCGTCGGTACACGCGGTTTGGTCTGATTTTACTTTTCGGCTCCGTTCGGTGTGCAGGCATAAAAAACAAAGGAAAAACAAACTGCATAGGTATTAGAATTGAGTGAACAGTGAAAAACTGTGGAAAAAAGAAATAAGGAAAAGAAGCTGGGACTTGCGTTCGGATGGCTCAGAAAACACAGAACGACTAGAGTAACGAACAGTGGCTAACCTATTTTATTGGGGTACTACTTCAGCATCGTACTTTTACTTCAATACTTTATTCTGCCACGCAGTGCAACTTCTCTGTTTGCCTCGGGACACCGCCCAAAAATATGCTCCGGCTGGATTTTTCCAATCCTGTGAAATCTGTATGTCTAGCGGTACTTTCCTCTGTAATGTTTATAACCTTTCTTTGAACCGAACAACTAAAAGAAAAGAAAACCTGTACAAGCTAACTTTTCTTTGGAACGACCGGAAATCCCGTAAACCGAACGAGCCCTTCGTTCAGCTTCCTTGTCAGCAGATAATTTCGTTCACATGCATTTTTTCTGAAAAAAGCTTTCGATCTACTCATCAAACATCAAACATTTTGGCTCGTAAGCATTTCATTTCGTTACTCAACTCGATATGTTCATATCGCGCCGTCGGTCCAACAAAGAGGCAAATTAGTGGTGTCTTTCTTTCCATTACGAACAACAGGAGAAGCTCCCTCCCCGTGTCCATTAGCACTCCTGTCCAGAGCGAAGAGAAGGTGGAAAAGAGCAAGTGCATCACGCCGACTAAACGATATATTTTCTGAGAGAGGAAGCCAAACAAGATCAAAAGATCAAATCCACACGTCATATTCATGTGTAGTCACGAGCATGCAGTTCATCTTATATACTGTATGTAGTTGTATAAATTGCTTCAAAAGCCATCCCATATTCGGTTTCTGCAAGAGCAGAGAATCTATACCCAAAAAGGAGCACGATAGAACTTCGGTCAGTACGTGACTAAGAAAAACTGTCAGATTAGATAGAAGTATACACACTGTCTTCACCAACGAGTATTCTGTTGGAATTCTACACGAACAACCATCATTTTTGGCAACAACTTCCCATGTTTAGAACACACTCATGTATACAAGAAAAATAAATACATCCTACCTCGATTACCGACACAGCCACACAAACATCTACAAGTTGAAACGCACGCTTATTTCTGGTATAGAACAGGGGAAACAAATAGAGTTATCAACAGAATAATTTGACACCGACACGCTCGGTCTCCCTGTGTATCAATTGGCGCTGACAAGAAAAGCATGCTGGCACACTCCACACTCGACTGTTTCAGAGCCAGAGGTTGGAACTTCAACCTGCAGTTAAACATCCATTAATATGTCACATGTTAGGATCAACCAACAATTATTACGAGACCATTTTATATTTCGGTTATCCACCCCATAATTTGTGACGGACCTGAAGATGGACTGTGCAGGTAGGGCACGCAACTTCTCGCATTCTTGTTCCAGATGCACCTCCAGACGCCGTCCCTTTGACAGAAGAAATTTCAGAATTTTGTTGCATTACTATGTTAAAAAATGCACTTCATGGGAACATGAAAATACCTGAAGACTTGCGATTCCTCTCCAGTTCCTCCTGTTGATCAAAGGAAGTTTTTGTTAAATCATTAATTTCACAGAACAAATCACATTAGCTGCAGTTTTCCTTGGCAGTCATAATAATAACTATAATGGTAACACAATTTTCGAAAATCTAATTAGTAATCGAATCTAGAATACGGTTTCCAAACACTAGATTAAAAAAGTAGTCACTACAGCAATAGACACTGCACTCCTCCGCAAAAAAAAAAAAGGAATAGACACTGCACAAAAAATGCAAAGCTGCCAAAATAACCATACTTCATTTGCAAGAAGTTCAAAGACAAGAAGATCTAATGTCCCCGAGGGCACTTCAAATAATAATGCTGCTCCTCTGTGCTTCCACATTTGGTTATATTTTTTTAGACCAAACAACAACAACAACAACAACAAAGCCTTTCAGTCCCAAACAAGTTGGGGTAGGCTATAGCTGAAACCCATAATTCTGGCACATGGATAGCTAACTTCCACGCACCCCTGTCCATGCCAAGTTCTTTGGTGATATCCCAGTCCTTGAGATCTCTCTTTATGGACTCCCATGTCAAATTTCGTCTACCTCGACCTATCTTGGCATTATCAGCAATTCAGCATGATTTATCCGTCTGCTATGCACTGGCGCTTCTGGAAGCCTGGCGTTGTATATGCCCAAACCATCTCAGAAGATGTTGGACAATCGGTGCTACCCGGCTATCCCGTATATCATCATTCCTGACCTATCCTTTCTTGTGTGGCCACATCCATGTCAACATGCACATCTCTGCTACACCTAATTGTTGGACATGTCGCCTTTTATTTCACCAACATTTTGCTTCTGACAACATCGCAGGTCGAATCACTATCCTATAGAACCTGCCTGTTAGCTTTTGTGGCACTATTGTCACATAGAAAACTTGGCAGCACTTTCGTCCAGCTTTGATTCGATTGCACACATATTCATTTATAACCATCCTTCTGCGGCATTGACCCCTAATATCAAAAATTATCCTTCTGAGGTACCACCTGCCCATCAAGGCTAACCTCCTCCCCATGGCTAGTAGTACCGAAACCGCACCTCGTATACTCAGTTTTAATTCTACTAAGCCTAAAACCTTTCGATTCCAAAGCCCGTCTCCACACCTCTAACTTTCTATTAACCCCCGTCCAACTATCGTCGACAAGCACCACATCATACACCAATGGTTATCTCCTTGTATATCCCTTTTCTCTTGTGACCCCATCCATTACCAAAGCAACAAGATAAGGGCTCAAAGTTGACCCTTGGTGCAGTCATATTTTAACTGAAAAGTCATCAGTGTCGCTATCACTTGTTCGAGAACTCGTCATATAACATTATCATACATGTCATGGATGAGGGCAACGTATTTTGTTGGGACTTTATGTTTCTCCAAGGATTGCCAGATGACGTTCTACGATACCTTATCGTAGGCCTTCTCCAAGTCAATGAACATCATATGCATGTCCTTTTGCTCCATGTATCTCTCCATAAGCTCTTGTACCAAGAAAATGGCTTCCATGGTCGACTTCCTGGGCATGAAACCAAACTGATTTTTGGTCACGACCGTTGTTCTTCTTGAGTGGTGCAAAATGACTCCCTCCCATAGCTTCACCGAATGGCTATTAGCTTAATTCAACAGTAATTAGTACAATCTTGAACACCCCCCCCCCCCCTTCACTGAATGGCTATTAGCTTAATTCGACAGTAATTAGTACAATCAATGAACATCATATGCATGTCCTTTTGCTCCATGTATCTCTCCATAAGCTCTTGTAATCCATAAGCTCTTGTACCAAGAAAATGGCTTCCATGGTCGACTTCCTGGGCATGAAACCAAACTGATTTTTGGTCACGACTGTTGTTCTTCTTGAGTGGTGCAAAATGACTCCCTCCCATAGCTTCACTGAATGGCTATTAGCTTAATTCGACAGTAATTAGTACAATCTTGAACACCCCCCCCCCCTCTTTGTTCTTGAAGATTGGTACTAATATACTCCACCTCCATTCTTCGGACGTCATTTTATGCCGGAGAATGAGGCTGAAAAGCTTAGTTAGCCATCTTACTATATCTCCAAGGCCTCTCCACACCTCAATGAGGATACAATCAGGACACATCGCCTTGCCTCCTTTTTAAAGCCTCCCTGACCTTAGACCCCTGGATTTGTCGAGCTCTCTCTCTCCATTGAACGGCTTGTCATGGTACTCTTGTAATCTATGCATGCTCTCCTCGTCCTTCACCAAAAGCCGATATGCTTCATCATTGATGCATTTGACTTGGTTGACGTCCCTCGTTTTCATAGCTCGCTTTGCGGTCTTCTTTGCGACTACTATGTTGTCTGCACTCCTATCCAGTTGTAGGCGTCTGAAACAGTCTTTCTTCTCCTTAAGCCTCCTTTGGTTCATAGGATAGGAATACCATGGGAATAAGAAAACCATAGGAAGTGCGATGACATGTATCTCATTTCCTATAGGGAAAGGGATGTCATTTGACTCATAGGACAAGAATGTTTCCATTGGGTTCAGGCTAAAAAAGGTCCTTTGAAATGTGAAAGATACTCTACCCAACTACAAGTATTTAGGTCAAGAGGGAGTAGGTTCTTATCCTTCATAGGAATAGGAATCAATTCCTACAAACAAAAGGGCTTCGAAGGAATTTTTCCTACAAAATTCCTATCCTTTAGAACTCCTTCAAAATTCCTATAAACCAAAGGAGGCCTTAGCCTTCTGGACATCATTGTTCCACTATCAGGGATCAGCTTCACTCCTACTTTCCTTGGTCACCCGAAACTCTTCTGAAGCCAACTTCCGAACGCAAGTTGCCACCTTCATCCACATATTGTTTGCATCACCTCCCTCCTCAATCACCCTCTTCGTGAAAGCCTGAGATGCCTCCCCCTTGAGCTTCCATCACTTCGTTCTAACGACTTTGGCCCGCTTATAGGCTAGACACGAATTCGAAAGCGGAAGTCAGCCACCACAAGCTTATGTTGAGGAACTCTCTCTGCATGTATCACCTTACAATCTAGGCAATCAAGCTTGTCTTCTCTTCTCAAGAGGACCAAATTAATCTGGCTAGAGTGTTACCGCTACTGAAGTCACTAGATGGGGATTCTTCTGAAGAGGATGTTAGCTACGATCATGTCGTAGGCTAAAGTGAAGCTTAAGACATCCTCCCCATCTTCATTGCTGCTGCCATAACCAAAGCCCCCATGCACCCCTTCAAAACATGTGATAGATGTACCCACACGGCCATTCAGGTCTCCTATGAAGAGCTTCTCACCAATAGGTACACTCCTAACCATGTCCTCCAAGAGTTCCTGGAACTCATTCTCTGTGCTCTCATTGTGGCTTACTTGTGGGGCATACAAGCTGATAACATTGAGAACCAAGTCCCCAACGACCAGCTTGACCAGGATAATACGGCTCCCTGCCTCTTGACGTCTACCAATCCATACTCGAGGATCTTGTTGATCAAGATGCCTAGTCCATTTCTGTTTGTAGTTGTCCCGGTGTACCACAACCTGAAGCGAAAATCCTCCAACTCCTTCACCTTATGTGCCTTCCATTTGGTTTCTTGGCCGCATAGGATATCAACACCTCCTCACTGATGTATACCCTATGTTCCAGCAACCTAAGCGGATCCTACTAGGCTCAACTATTTTTCTTACCCTTCGCATTTTTACATCAAAATGAAAAAGAAAAGAAATCAAAGTACGTCTGGGGGGCTTCTTTTAACACAATAGTTCTCAAATTTGGTCGTATTCGGCGGAATTGGCTTGCATATCTGGTTTGTTTTTCCATTGGCATCGAAGTTCATTTTTTGCCACTTATATGGGTGTATCGCACAGAGAAAGGGTCATCTAGAATATTACCTTCAGTTTTCTTGCAAGATCTCCATGACTTTGCACTGTGGTAGACCTGTTGGCAGCTTCCTGTGCCATACTAAGCCTCTGAGAAACCTCTGCCTGTGGAATACAAAAATTATTATGAGAACTTGGCACCATCCCTTTACACGTCAAGCATATTTTAACACACAACTATCAAAAGCTGGAATAGTTTAGTGCAGCGAAATGCTTCCCATAATACAGCCGCTGGTAATAATAATGAAAGACAAATAAATGCAAAGGATATGAGCCACTGAGTATGAAAAACACAACCAATAAGAAACGCAATAAAGAGCTTTAACAAAATTGAATGATGACAAAAACAACTACAGCAAAGTCAAAGACATGCTTAGGGAGACATACTAAGCAACCCAACAAAGGCTGAAGAGCTGTAACAAACTTGGTGGCGTAATTCTTTTTCCAGTTGGCTAGTGGGAAAAATAAGTACAAATTGGACACTTCTTTTATAAGATAATTATTGTCAACATATTTGGAAGGAAACAGAGAACTATTAAAGTGAATGCAGCAAACAGTAAACTAAGTCCATACAGTAGCAGAACATACCATGCATCTATCGCAAACTCGTACAAGTGGAGCATTATCTTCAGCTGTCAGAGCAATTCTTCCTTGGCTGCATTTATCACAGAAGATCTCGCCACAGTTCCTACAATGATGCTGGAACCAAGAATAACAAACTCATATCAACACATTATAACTTCATTGTTCTGGTGATAACATGAATGGCTGAACAAAGCTACTGTATAAATTACCCTGCGGTTGAAATGACTGAAATCACCAGCACAAGACTGGCATTTCTTAGCAGCCTCATCTGGAACCTGAAAGTGGAGACACAGTAACAGTACACATTAAGTACATTACAACCTTTGATGCAAAAATGCAAGAACAAAAATATTCATAAGATCATTATAAGAGATGGAGGTTCCACCTGAATTAATTACTTCGAAGGGTTAAGAGTTTAAGGATCAAGGATGGCAAGAAATGCTCCTAAACAGTTCTAAAGAAATAAGTAAAATGATGTGTTTCGAACAATCCTGTGACTACCATGTAAGTAAATGGGTATTGAGCAGCTTCATCTTACCCAATGATCTTTCACTTCATCAACAGGTTTCGCAAACATCCAATCAAAACCTTTTTTCTTCTCATTTGATTGTATTGAGGATTTGCCAGCGTCTACTGTTCCTTTGGCTCTTGCATCTTCACCGATCTCCTTAAACTATGTCACAGAATCACAAAAGTAAACAAGGCTTAATCTAAGGAAGAAATTCCAAATACAACATGTAGAATCAAACACAGTGTCAAGCATGTAGTTCCAAGCTAGTAACCAATCTGGGCAACACAAATACTCCATATCAAATATTAACATAAAAATCCATGTAAACAAAAATATGGCTAAAATAGAATCAGCAAGATAGGAGCAATTCAAACACAACAAGTGTAACAGAGAAGATAAAAATATGTTAGCGCACAAAAAAAAATTGGCATGAGATTTTACTCGTCTGGTCATACTATAGAAGGCGGAATATTCATGAAAAAAATACACATTTCATTTTTGACTACCTATCTTCGGTCCAAAATATATGTCATCTCAGTACTAAACAGTTCTCACCAAATAACCCTATTGATGGTTTATCGATAGTAGTATTGACTGATCAGCATACATGGGTAAACCATGCAAAAAATTAAGACATTAGATCCTTATTTCTACAAGTATGGAGTTAGAATAACATGTAAACTGAACCAGAAGTAGCAAAGCAACACCATAGCATTGATAGATAACTAGAGTAAACCATTCATACTTATAGTTATTACAGACATAGTTGAAATGTGAATCAGCAACACTGCCAAAGAAACGGAACTAAAAAATATATGGATATTAAAGCATTGACAATGGTTATAATCAGTATACCTGGACTGTTGCTGCTGTCACAGTGTCAAGCAAAGTATTGGAAGTGTAGCTGTTTGACTTCAGCCTTATTCGCTTTGCTTCAAAATCTACTGAAGTCTTTGCCCAAATCGCAAATACAGTTGAATCCAAAACCTAAATAAGTACAGTGCCAACCATTAGAATACCATCTCTACTGCATATCATATCAGTGATGAGAAAATATAACCATAATCTTCCGCAAAAATGCGACACACCTCCCATTTCGTCAGTGTATCGAGGGGATAAATTCTTAGGGTCCTGCTTGTGCTGGGATCAAGCATGCGGATTCCATCCAGACCAACCTGCAACAGCATATAATAATTAATAAGTACAGATTTCATGTATCATAACAGTCCTTGTCATCAATATGGAAGTTGGAACAGATACATATATGTTGCAAAACCATAGCACGATATCATAATTTCGGAGTGGAACAATACAGCTAACATGCGTAAACTGATATATTATCGTTACTGAAGTTGTACCTGGCAAAGCACATCGGTAGGGCTTCCGGCACCCTCTGGCAGCAGCTTAACCCGAAACTTCTGCGCACCACCACTAGCATCCTCATGGGTTTCTGCTTTTGGAACAGCCCTGGCAATCTTCCCAAAGCTCCCACCCAGACTGCCGCCCCCGCCGCCATGCGGCTGCTCCGCCCCTCCGGACGAGAGTCCAATCGACCGGCCGTAGTCATCAAACATCGCGGCTCCTGACCGGGTCGGCGCCGTGCCACGCGCGCCGTACGGCTCGGGGCCTGCGTCGCCGGTATAGGCATACGCGCCCTCGTTCAGGTAATCGTCCTCGCCATACCCACCGGCGGGCTGCTGGTAGCCTCCACCGTAGTACGGGGCGTCATAGGGAAGTGGCGCTGGGCTGGGTTCCGCTGGGGGAGCCGGCTGGGTCGGCTGGGAGTAGCTGTAGTACGGCGCGGGCGAGGGCTCCGGGGGGTAGGGCGTGGGGTTGTAGGGCGGGTACCCGGCGTACTGGGGCGGCTGCGTGTAGGAAGGAGCAGATGGCGGCTGCTCGGGGTAGCCGCCGACGGAGTAGGGCGGCGCGGAGGCGTAGCCCCCCGGGATCGGAGGGTCGGCGGCGGCGGGGTGGGGGGTCGGCCCCGGCGGCGCGTACTGGTGGGGGTAGTAGTGGGCCGCGGGGGCGGAGGAGGCGTAGTCGCCGCTCCCGTGCTGCATCGCCGGCGAGGTGGAACACTAGAGGCGCCGGAGATTTCCTCTCGCTTTTTTTCCCCGAACTCTGATCCGATTCGATGCTTCGCGATTGCGTTTGTTTGCAGGGGAAGAAAGGGTAGAGAAGGTGGGGTTCGTTTCGGAGGTTGACGCGTTAGTTCTGGAGCGTGTCCGCGCGCGGTGGCCGTTGGATCTCGTCGGCGGGTGGATGTGGACGGCCCCGATGGTTGCTGTGGTGGTATTGGGTTCGCCTTTCGCGGGAGTTGTTTTGTCCGCCGCTCCTGACTACGCGTCCGGCAGGGCAGGTTACTGGTGTGCGGATCGAATTGGGCCGTGCATGTCCGTCAGCGTAAAGGCCCACATGATCCGGACTGGCTTTGAAAATTAATGCTTTTTAAACTGCAAATTAATGATTTAACTAGTGAGGGTAGCGTTGCCCAAAAGGAAAAGTAGTGGGGCAGTTAACAAATATTTTTGGAATTCACTTCATTTTTGCTTGTTAAATACTCCCTCGATTCCTAAATATAAGTCTTTTTAGATATTTCGCTATGGTGTACATATGAATTTATACAATCATACTTGTAGATTCACTTATCTTGCTTCATATGTAGTCCGTAGTGATATCTCTAAAGAGACTTATATTTACGAACGGAGGGAGTACATATTAGGTGTATGTTATTTTTGATAAGAATTTACAATGTAAGATGCATTTCTTCTAATTTCTCGTAATTTCATTTATAGCCCTCTAGAAAAATATATATCTTTTTCGATTGCATGTACCTCTCCCTTTGTATAAAAGAAGTATCTCTTTCCCGATTATGTGTATCTCTTCTTTTCTTGGCCTAATTGATTTACTTATCGCTAACCAACAACTTAGCCAAGGATAAATTTGTCCTTGATCCTCTAAAATTTCATGTCTTGCTCATTATGTCAAAAATAATAACACCTTATATAAAGAAACGAAAGAGGTGTATATAAGAAGCGTCAATTGTTTACAAAAATGGCTTTTCTAATTCTCAACTACAATGCGCCAACCAACAGTTGCACACCCACTGCGGTTGCACATTTGGTAACCACGTGCAACTAAACAATAAAAGGGGGGAGAAAACTAAAAAGAAAAAGAAAAAAAAGTAGAATAAGAATAAAAGCAAAAATATATACATCGACAAATTGGGAGGTGGCAACAACACATGTAGTCCAGGCACGTCGCTGTTTTTTTTTTTTGCCGGAAGAAGGCGACATGGTAGTGTCGGGCATGCCATTTCTTACCACCGACGAGGTCTCTTTTTTCATTTGCGGGGAACCATCAACAAGGACTCTTCGGTGAGTTTTTCAAAGTTGTAGTCACGAGACATGACGAACAATAACTAAGGTTTGTCCTTCCTTTTTTTCTTATTCTATGAGGTCTGTTACTCGAGAGAATGTCGTTTAAGATTTATTTTTTCTTTTACAGGGTGAGAGTCAGAATAATGTTTTAGCCACCTTACCTCCATTCCAGCGGAGGCGGAGGGTACGTGGAGGTGCGTCCATAGCGGATTTGTTTGGGTCTTATCAGCTTTAGTGTTAAAGTTGTTTGATCAACATTCATCTTTGGTAGTTCTAATGGGATTTCTTTTTAAATAAAAGTTTCATTGGGATTTTGTGTATGATGGATCCGTTTTGGTTTTGGCTGACACTCATGATCGTTAGTGTGTTTGAAGGTACGGTCTTTTTGAATTTCAATCTGCAAATTTTTTTTGTATTGACGCGCTTTGCTCTGCGTCATTGAGTTTTAGTATGATGACTTTTCGACTATCTGCCATAATAAGGTTTGCACGACTTCGAGAAGGACGATGATGGCATCATCCTTTGGCTCGTCTTAGTGCTTGTGTACATCTTTGTTGGATGCTCATTTTTCCAACCTTTGTGTATCTATATACATCTTATTAATAGATCGAAAAAAATCATAATTTTTATGTGTGTAGTCTAGACGCGCCTTGCCATTGAAAAAAGTCTATATGCTTGGAAAAATTTGTGTAGACACGCCTTTGCACTTACATATATCTTTTCGTGGAGAGGACGGTGAGGAACCTAAGAGCAATTTCAACCAGCCGACTCATTTCGTCCACCCACGTCTGTTTGGGTCGTCGCGGACAGAAAAGATAGCCCGACGCGCCGACCCAAACGGACGCGCGTTCATTTTTTGTCTGCCCACGACTCATTCGTGACCCAAATTTGGGCCGCATTTGCGTCGGCGCGGACAAGAGACGGACGCGCGCGTCGCCCGCCCTTCTCCTCCTCCTGGCCCGCATGTTGGCAGCACATCGTCACCATTTCCCTCAAAAATACGAAAAAACCTCCCGGCCCCCGCTCGCGCGTGCGGCATGGATGACGACGTCAACGCTGTCGTCGGCCTAGCCTCCCTCGCCTTCGCCGACCCCGTCTCCGGCAAAGGCCAACGCGCCCGCAAGGCGCCACTAACGAAGGAGCGGCGCACCACGAAGCGCGTCGTTGACTCGGCCAAGAGGAAAGCACGTCGGCATGAGCAGGAAGCCCGGACGGAGGCAGCGGCCGCGGTGACCCTCGTGATGGCCGCGGACAGAAAGTCTGCCGCCGCGCACCAAACCGATCTCGTCCGCGAGGCCACGAGGCAGGCACCTGTTCTCCTAGGGTTAAACCCTAGGCAGCACTCCACCGTCATGACCGTCGTCGCCGCTGTCAGCACTGGCTCGTCGCGCATGTCATAGCCAGTTTCGGACTCTCCGTGCTTATCGACCGCGTCGGTGTGGGCGCGTCCCTTCTACCCCGGCCAGCCGCAAGCTTCCCGTTTGTCTAACTCTTCGAGCTTGGGTTCGCCGGAGATCAGCGTTGTCACGCCTGCCACGCCGGCGCTCATCAACATCGACCTCAACACCAGGCCTGTGGCCGGTGGATCATCCTTCGGTGGCTCGCGGAAACGCCAGCGCGAGCTCTCAGCTGACGCCATGCCGCACGCCCGCAACCTATTGGATCCAATGCCGACGGCCGAGGACGAGGCCAAGAGCTTGTTCATGGAGGGCCTCATCTACGACGGTGCTGGGGGCATGCCCTTCAACCCCGACGAGACACAAAGCCAGGATGGCCAAGCCCCCTTTATGTCGTACGACCTCGACGATGACACGTCTGACCCATTGATGGAAGATCAAGTCGGCTTGGGCTCTTTCCCGCTCGAGCATGAGTTCCCCGAGGACTACGGCCTAGACGAGGAGGACGATGAGATAGACATCGATGGGGAACCATTGTTCAACGGGGCTGAGGTCGTCACCCAAGCCAACGCAAAGAAGAAGAGAAAGAGCAAGCGGACCAAGGCGTACTCAATTAGTGAGGACACACTCCTTTTTCAATGTTGGAGGGACGTTAGACAAGACCCCAAGATTGGCGCCGAGCAAAAGGCTTCGGCTTTTTGGCTGTGAGTTCATCGAGAGTTCCACGAGAGGAAGAGTTCAAGCCCTACCAATTTGAGAGCAAGCGTGGATGGGTTTCGCTCAGCAAGCGTTGGAGGGTGATCCAAAAAGAATGCAACAAGTTTCGCGCCAGCCTTGATAGCATTGATGCCCGCCCCATGAGTGGCATTGGCATGAAGGATATGGTATGCCGACAAGCTTGCTCATACATGCACACATGCTTGCCAAAATGTTTGCACACATGCTTGACGAAATGCTTGTACACATGCTTGCTTGTCATTGTTGTTTTTTGTGCAACTTATTAGGTCTTTCAAGCTTTGGACGTCTTCAAGGCCCAACATGGCGAGAATAACTTCACTCTCTCCCAGTGTTGGGTGATAATCAATGAAGAGGAGAAGTTCAAGGAGCAATACGCTGCCATTCATGCTCGTGGAGGGAAGGAGGTTGTGGAAGAGCTTGGTGAGGGAGAGAAGTCGTGGCCACGGGGGAAGAGCGACTCCAAGAAAGAGGACAAGCACGAGGCCGCGTCCCTTCGATTGCAAACTACTTTGCAAGGCATGATCATCGGCAAGGACTCAAGAGAGGAGAAGCGCCGGCAAGACAAGGACGAGCAAGTCTGTGCGTTCATTAAGATACAAGAGAAGAAGCTGGTGTTGGAGACGGAGAAGCAAATGAAGATGCTCGCCATCGAGGAACTCAAGGCTGCTACCAAAGCAAGAGAGGTCCGGCTAGCTGCCATGAAGCAAGGGGCCGAGATCTTGACGGTGAACTTGACCACAGTGTCCCCAAGGAAGCGGCCTTAGCTCGAGAAGATGCAGGCCGACATGCTCAACGACATCGACTAGTGATCTATGGTCGAGAGCGCCATGTGTTTTTTGTATGCTGGCATGTGTGCCGGCATGACCACGGCCCAACTGGCGTGGTAGACTTCAGTCTCACCTTTTGTGTGCTGGCATGTGTTTCCGGCCGCTGGCTTGCTATCACGCCCAAGATGTGTGCCTATCCATATTTTGGCACGAGGGCCTCGACAGGGATAGAAGCGCATCTCGTCGTGCTGCAAGAATGGATATCATTACAAGTACATGTACAGAAGAGATGAGTATGTGGAATTGGCTTACACTCGCCACAAGCTACATCAAGATCACATCAATACAACAACATACCCAAACATCATATAGAAGAGCGGGGGCCAACTACGGACGAAATCAAACGATAAAATGACATCCATCCTTGCTATCCTAGGCTGCCGACTAGAACCCATCCTAGATCGATGATGAAGAACAAGAACTCCAACAAACAAGCAGCGCTCTCACATTCAAGCATCACATTACCTGTACCTACAACTGTTGTTGTAGTAATCTGTGAGCCACGAGGACTCAGCAATCTTATTTCCAAGGGTATCAAGACTATTAAAGCTTAATAGGTGAGGTATGGTTAAGTGGTGAGGCTGCAGCAAGCAACTAAGCATTCATTTGAGTGACTAACTTACGAGTACAGAAAGTAAAGTATGATGGTCTACACACAACGGACGTGAACTAGTAATGATCACTAGCCGATCCTGAACACCTACTTACGTCAATCATAACCCCATCGTGTTCTCTCTCGGATAAGGACTCACGAGAAGAGACAATCACGGTTACGCACCCAGATGGTGTATTTTATTTGAGTTTACTTCAAGTTTGCTATGACTGGGTGTTAAACAAAGTATCCAAGTTTTCCACATAACCGCGGGCACGGCTTTCTGGAAGATTTAACCCTTCAGGGGTGCTCCAACTCATCCATCACAAATTAACCACATGCCGCGGAAATAACCTCGACCACGGATCTCGTGATCATCCTAGGAAATTCCAAAGGAAATCCGTCACCTTGAGATAGCCTGAAGAAAATCGGAGTTCCTCATGCAAGACGTTCGAGAAAGATAAAACAAATCCAGCAAGGCCTCCCGACGTGTCGACGATCCCGATAGGAGCCGTGTATCTCGTTCTCAGGACACGTCGGATAAGCTAGTGTACGGTGGTCTGATAGAAATCTCCCGAGTTGCCCAGGGTTGGCCCCGCACAGTGCTCTATTTTGGACCAGCACCAGCAGCACTGGCCCCCTGTATTATGTTAAATTAATCCACGAGGGGGCGACCTTCTATGCTTTAATAAGGTGATCGGTATTATTATGATGGGCAAATGTAGTACCAAAGTTGGGCCTTGCCAGACAAGTTTTATCCTAAAACGAAAATCAAGGGGGTCCCCATAACAACCTCGAGCATGTTAGGAGCGCTCAATTATGGAACATAACTCCGGTTCACAAGTAACAAGGGCGGCAAGAGTGGAACAAGACACCGAGCAAAAGGTCAAGCCTTCCACCCTTACCAAGTGTATAAGTGCATTAAATTAAATAGCAATCATATTGTGATAACAAAAGAATGTCCATGTTGACACATGGAAGCAATTACACCTACAGCTAGAAACGCTATAAGAAGGGCTGAGCAAGCAAACAAAGGTTTGTTGGGATGTGGAGGGGTTAGAGGCTTATCATGGCAATGTTGGGAGCCTTGACATACAAGTGGTAGGTAACATGACATAGCAATTTAAAACAAGATAACTAGCATGGCAATGATAGTAGTGGTATCTAGGGAAATGTGTCATCTTGCCTGAGATCCCGCTCGGAAGAAGATCGAGTCCATGAAGAAGACGAGCCAACGTAGTCAAACGAATCATCACACTCCGAACGCTTTGGAACTCTATCGAGAAGAAGCAATCCGGAAGCAACAATCAACACAAGATACACCACAACATATGCAATACATGATGCGCAAACCAATATGATGCATGTCCGTTTTAATTCTGCAAGGCATGACAATTCACATCAAACAACTACTACACATTAAAGTGAAGCTTAATATGCAACGAGTTGCATATTGACGAAACTCCATGTTTGAATTACTTAGTTCACTCTCATTAGGTACTCATCAATATTAAATGTTTTTAACATGGGTGGTCATGGCATATGGCGAAGATGGAATTGAGCAATTTTAAATGGAGAGGGATAACATACATATAACAAAATAATAACTCTCCATATTATGAGAAAAGTGGTTAGTGTTGTTTATCATGGCAAGAGGTGAAGCATAAACAACTATGTCATCTAGGCATTTTAAATGAGGCCGGAAGCAATATATATCATTTTCGAAATAACCCCATATGCAAATCATGAATTAGGTCCAGATCTGTCCTAACACAATTTTAGAGTTTCTCAACATCAAAATTAATGTCATCATGTGATTCTACACATTTTTCTAGCCAAGTTACATATGTGGAACATTTTTATCGGAGCTACGGTTAATTAGTTATGAAATAAATCATTTTAGCATGGCAATTACGCAAATCAATGCAAACACCAAGGTTAAACATTTTTATCACATGTGAAATTTGGATATTGTGAAACTAATTAAAATTCTAGCCAAGTTTCATATATAATTTTTTTACATATGATGCACGGTTAATTATTTATTAGCAATTTAAAAATGAGGTTTTTTCCGTAAATCTGAAATTCACAGGTAATTAGCAAAATTCGCAGAACTGGAAAGAAATGTCTACGGGCCGAATCTGGGGTCTGGCCCAACATGACATGGGTGCAACTTAGCTATTCAGCGCACAGGGCGAAAGGTAGCACTCGGGGGGGGGGGGGGGGGGGACTCACCTTAGTGGGCTTCGGTCCGGTCGGTGGAGCTGGCTAGGCCGACTGGGGCGGCTGGGCCGCGCGCCTCTGTCGGCCCATGCGGGTGCTACGAGCGGGAGCGCTCGTCTCCCTCGTGCTCTCGCACGGGCAAGAGGCAACGAGAGGTGGCAGTCAACGGTGAGGCAACGGCCTACGGCGAGGCAGGGCGGAGGAGGTCAGAGAGGGTCGTGGTGGCCGAATCCCGGGGGCAGTGGCCCGGATCTGTCCATTCCTAGCGGCGGCTTGGGGCGAGGGGAACCTGCGGGAGAAGAGGAGCTCAGGGTGAGCTCGGGCATGGGGAGAGGAAGGAGAGAAATGAAGAAAGAGAGGAAGGAGAGGAGGAGAGGGAGGACGTCCGGCGGGCTCTGGCCGGAGTGGTCGACGACGCTGGCTCTGGCGAGGTCCGGTGGGGCTGCGGGCAACCTGGCTCGGGCGCGGGACGAGGCGCTCGGGAGGAGCGGCGGCGACGGGAGGTTTCGGGCCCGGGCGGGCCCCCAGATGGGCCTAGGCAGGCCCTGTGGCTGGAGGTGGGAGAGAGGGGCGCAAGGGTGGTGGCTGGCTGCACGGATTTCGAGGCGAGGCTAGGTTTTAGGCCAAATTAGGAAGGGGAGGGGTCTATTTATAGATTTAGGGGCTAGGGTTAGCAGTATTTGTCCGTTTTCGGACCGTTCGATCTCGATCGGACGGTCCGAAAGCGGAGGGGGGGCTAGGTGGGCTGCGATGGCCGTGTAGATGGGCTAGCTGGCGATGATAGGGAGGTTTGCGGCCCATGGCACGAGGTTTTAAAACACCGAAAAACGTCCGACGAATAACCAATGCCCGCACTGCTATGGTTGACCGATGGGGTATCAAACGAACTCGGAATGCGACGAAATTTGGCAGGCAGCCTACCTACACTATAATAAGATCGCACGCCAACTTTCAACCCAATCCGAGAATATTTTCCACGCGCCTTAAAAACGGGTTTTTTTAAACGATGCCGTGGGCGCGTGCGTGTGTGGTTGGTCTCAAAATGGTCAGCGACGAGAACGAAGAGAACCAGCAACTACGAACGGATGCAAGTTTGAAAACGAGTGACGATGCTATGTACATGATGTGAATGATGCTATGATGAATGCAACAACCCAACAACACACAGACGAGAATGGAAATAAAAGGGGAATCTTCTGGAGCGTCAGTCCCGGGCTGTTACAACTCTCCTCCACTACACGAGGATCTCGTCTCGAGATCTAGAATGAGAAGGGGAAGAGAAAGAGAAAAAGGTAAAACTTAGTTGCTTCTCTGACAAGTGAATGAAACCAATGAAACATGAAGGTTGGAAAGAGATGAAGAATGACATGAGGAACAAGCAAGAATTCAAAAAAAAATTGGCAGCACTTCGGTGGGATAGAGGGACAAAATTGTTATGAAGGAAAGAAATTGAAAGAGAGACACCAAACCTCGGTTGGATTGGAATCAAAACTTCATAATATGGATGGATCTTGAAAGATTTCACAACACCCCGGTTAATGTACAAGCAAGGGAAGAACATGATCTTAACAAGGCAAGATGATAGATTGAAGAGAGGAACATCACAAGGCCTTCGCAACAAGAGAATAGAAACTGGATTGATGGAAGGAAAAAAATGGATAAAAAATGACAATTTCCAACACAAATGAATTTGAAAAGCATATGTTGAATGGAGTTGATGAAGAATCAACAATGAAAAGAATAGCTCGTTATGGTCTTATGGAAAACATCTCAAAATTATGAGGTGACATCCTGCCACAACAGAAACAAATGATTACTTGAGAGCAACAAGATATGCAAAACTTCTTTCACCAAGAGGTGGAGCAGACACTTGAATCATTTATAACACCATGCTAGCAACAATCCTTAGGAAATGCTTTAGGCGAAATCCAACCCAAGATAACTCCGAGAAAACAAGATGGGTTTACTTATCTTATACTTGACAATTTCCTTTGAGACTCCTCATAATCAAGAATTTAATAACATAATCTCAAAAGACGATGGAGAAGGAGTTGAACTTATAAATACAAGATAAAGAACACTTGAGCACCTCCAACGAGAATCTTGAAGACCAAATCGAGAAGAATTACATCCTTAACAATCCACCATAAAAACCATCTTGAAGAACTCCGGTAACGAATGATGATCAAAGAATGAAGGTTGAAAAAGAACAAGATTGAGGCCTTCCAATGATTTTGATGATGCTTAAGGACAAGATACTTGAGCAAAACTATGAACTCTAGAAGAAAAGATGAACAACCATAACCAAGAATTTGATGCCATGAACATTCCAAAAGAAGGATTGAAACCACCTTGATGAAACAAGAATAAGAGTTATGATATGTCTATCCTTCATCAAGTTAAATTGATGACAAACAACGAATTTGGCATGCCACTTATCCTTTTGGAAAAGATAGGAAAGATAGATAGAGCACAAACTTGAAGAGGTCTTGAACGATACACCGGAAAGAATTAGAAACTAAAGAGGACACATGAGAATGAAGAGATCAAGATTAGCCTAATAGAAACTGAACAAGGCACTGGAATGATTGAGATACGAACGAATGAACAACAATCGAGAAGAATTTGAGAACGACAGCTAAAAGCTGAGAACGAGGAATCTTCTAAAATGATGGCCTTCGGGAGGATCGAGAAATTAAAACAACTCTGGATGCACCAGATAGATAAGGAAAGAATTACTCATGATTGACAACAATCGAGAAGAAAACACGAAGCTGAGATGACGAATCCTCAAGAGAATGTGCAAAGATTTAAGAGAACCACTCCTTCGGTCTTCAACGCAGAGAACGATGACGAGAAACAACATCATGAATTACTGAGATACTCTGGAATAATGAACAAGGAAAGGTTGAGCCAACGACGAAAATGATTTGAAGCGATCTTGGGAGAGGAATATGACTGATGAAAATCATTCTTGCATCATATTTTAAAAAAACTTGAGGACATCCCCGGAAAGATTAGAAAAGTTAGGTAGGATCCTGGGAAAAGACCTACGGGTTATGGGCCCACTCAAAAGAAACCACCGTTGAAACAATTGATTAAAAGGGAGATTGCACATCTACAAATTAAGAACTTGATGATATGAGACCCTTGAAATAATTTAAGAGTATAAGAATGAAAATGAATGTCTTCTGAGATTTCTTCAGCACTCCGGATAGAATAGAGATATATGAAAACCAAGAGAGGCTTGAAAAGAATTTCCAACAAGGAAACTATTGAATGAATGAGAAAGGATATGACGAACACCGGGAGCTTGAATTGAATGCACCGGAGAAGGATAACAACGAGAACAAGGAATATGAGGATAGATCTTGAAATTGAAACTCCTGAGAATCTCCACAAGGAATCACGAGATACAAACGAAGAAATGATAGCGGAAGCATTGATGAAGAGAAAGGCACTTGGAAGAGAATTTAATCAGTAAAGAAAAAGGGCGTGAGGGTGGGGAAAACAAAGAAAACTTGAGACAGATGAGACGAACTGCGGAGAAGAATAAGAGAATTGATCTTGCAATACTGAGGAGGATAGAATTCACTTGAAGAGAGCACACCGGATGGAGAAGAATTGATATGATAACTTGATTGGGCAAAAGAATTATTATTCCCACAAAAATATGAGAACACTTCTTAGGAAAGATATGAAATCACCACTTGACATCGAAGCAACTTGAATTACCATATTCAAAACAAAATAAAGGATGAGGCTTATGGAACAAGCCAGAACAAATGCATAACAGAGATTTCGCTCGATATTTTCATGGTAAGGTTCCCACAGGATCGATCGCACATTGGATTGTCATATTGAAATGACGCTCGAATATGCTCCCTAGGCGTAGCGAACTATAAGGCTTGATGAAGCATAAATCGAGATTATCCTCTGTAAGAAAGACCATGAACAAACGAATCCACTAGATGTCGAACCCCAACCTCACATCATGATCTGTAGGAAGATAGCCTAGGTAACTACTTGAATTCCCACCTAAGAACTTCTGAAAACTTCCTGGTTATGCAATCCGGTGTTGGGGATACAAGGAGGAAATGTCTCACACAACTAACAAACCTACACCCCAACTGTATCCATCCTTCAGCACCTAACCAGAGGCTTCCGCAGGTCCATCTAACTCAGATCCTCGAAAGCACAACGATACTAACCATGGTGGTACCCCGGACGCCTTCCTAGTACTGGGTGACTCCGACCTTATCTCACCACGACAAGTATTGAAGCAATTCCGAACACCCTCTGTCCCGAGATACTAAGGAAGCTGAATGGTAACGATGTGCCAAGAATTCCCTGGAGCTCAACTCCCCGGAAGAAATCAAGTCAGATAGGAGGCACCAAGACAGAACTCCGTCACATCGACATCATATAGTTTCCAAAATACCCGCATGATCCTAAAAAAAATTGAGCGGGAAGAGGAGTAGAATCAAAATTCCTAAGTCGAATACCTTATCAGAGCATAGAAGAGGAGTAAAAAGAATCCTACTCTTCGATATAACTAGACTCCAATAGTTATTCTCTAGACTTGACTCGGCCAAGTTCGATCAATCAAGGGGGATCCTAGATCGGTACAGGCTCTGATACCAGCTTGTCACGCCCAAGATGTGTGCCTATCCATATTTTGGCACGAGGGCCTCGACATGGATAGAAGTGCATCTCGTCGTGCTGCAAGAATGGATATCATTACAAGTACATGTACAGAAGAGATGAGTATATGGAATTGGCTTACACTCGCCACAAGCTACATCAAGATCACATTAATACAAGAACATACCCAAACATCATACAGAAGAGCAGGGTCCGACTACGGACGAAATCAAACGATAAAATGACATCCATCCTTGCTATCCCAGGCTGCCGCCTGGAACCCATCCTAGATTGATGAAGAAGAAGAAGAACTCCAACAAACAAGCAACGCTCTCACGTTCAAGCATCACATTACCTGTACCTACAACTGTTGTTGTAGTAATCTGTGAGCCACGGGGACTCAGCAATCTTATTTCCAAGGGTATCAAGACTATTAAAGCTTAATAGGTGAGGTATGGTTAAGTGGTGAGGCTGCAGCAAGCGACTAAGCATTTATTTGAGTGTCTAACTTACGAGTATAGAAAGTAAAGTATGGTGGTCTACGTACAACAGAAGTGAACTAGTAATGATCACTAGCTGATCCTGAACACCTACTTACGTCAATCATAACCCCATCGTGTTCTCTCTCGGATAAGGACTCACGAGAAGAGACAATCACGGTTACGTACCCAGATGGTGTATTTTATTTGAGTTTACTTCAAGTTTGCTATGACTAGGTGTTAAACAAAGTATCCAAGTTTGCCACATAACCGCGGGCACGGCTTTCCGAAAGATTTAACACTGCAAGAGTGCTCCAACTCATCCATCACAAATTAACCACACGCCGCGAGAATAACCTCGACCAAGGATCTCGTGATCATCCTAGGAAATTCCAAAGGAAATCCGACACCTCGAGATAGCCCGAAGAAAATCAGAGTTCCTCACGCAAGACGTTCGAGAAAGGTAAAACAAATCCAGCAAGGCCTCCCGACGTGTCGACGATCCCGATAGGAGCCGTGTATCTCGTTCTCAGGACACGACAAATAAGCTAGTGTACGGTGGCCTGATAGAAATCTCCCGAGTTGCCCCGGGTTGGCCCCGCACAATGCTCTATTTTGGACCAGCACCAGCAGCACTGGCCCCCTGTATTATGTTAAATTAATCCATGAGGGGGCGACCCTCTATGCTTTAATAAGGCGATCGGTATTATTGTGATGGGCAAATGTAGTACCAAAGTTGGGCCTTGCCAGACAAGTTTTATCCTAAAATTAAAATCAAGGGGGTCCCCGTAACAACCCTGAGCATGTTAGGAGCGCTCAATTATGGAACATAACACCGGTTCACAAGTAACTAGGGCGGCAAGAGTGGGACAAAACACCGAGCAAAAGGCCAACCCTTCCACCCTTTACCAGGTGTATAAGTGCATTAAATTAAATAGCAATCATATTGTGATAACAAAAGAATGTCCATGTTGACACATGGAAGCAATTGCACCTGCATCTAAAAACGCTATAAGAAGGGCTAAGCAAGCGGTAACATAGCCAAACAAAGGTTTGCTGGGATGTGGAGGGGTTAGAGGCTTATCATGGCAATGTTGGGAGGCTTGACATACAAGTGGTAGGTAACGTGACATAGCGATAGAAAACGAGACAACTAGCATGGCAATGATAGTAGTGGTATCTAGGAAAGTGTGTCATCTTGCCTGAAATCTCGCTCGGAAGAAGATCGAGTCCATGAAGAAGACGAGCCAACGTAGTCAAACGAATCCTCACACCCCGAACGCTTTTGGAACTCTATCGAGAAGAAGCAATCCGGAAGCAACAATCAACATAAGATACACCACAACATATGCATGACATGATGCGCAAATCAATATGATGCATATCCGGTTTAATTATGTAAGGCATGACAATTCACATGAAACAACTACTACACATTAAAGTGAAGCTCAATATGCAACGAGTTGCATATTGATGAAACTCCACGTTTGAATTACTTAGTTCACTCTCATTAGGTACTCATCAATATTAAATGTTTTTAACATGGGTGGTCATGGCATAGGGCGAAGATGAAATTGAGCAATTTTAAATGGAGAGGGACAACATACATATAACAAAATAATAACTCTCTATATTATGAGAAAAGTGGTTAGTGTTGTTTATCATGACAAGAGGTGAAGCATAAACAACTATGTCATCTAGGCATTTTAAATGAGGCCGGAAGCAATATATATCATTTTCGAAACAACCCTATATGCAAATTATGAATTAGGTCCAGATCTGTCCTAACACAATTTTAGAGTTGTTCAACATCAAAATTAATGTCACCATGTGATTCTACACATTTTTCTAGCCAAGTTACATATGTGGAACATTTTTATCGGAGCTACGGTTAATTAGTTATGAAATAAATCATTTTAGCATGGCAATTACGCAAATCAATGCAAACACCAAGGTTAAACATTTTTATCACATGTGAAAGTTGGATATTGTGAAAATACATAAAATTCTAGCCAAGTTTCATATATAAAGTTTTTACATATGATGCACGTTTAATTATATATTAGCAATTTAAAAAGGATGGTTTTTCTGTAAATCTGAAATTCACAGGTAATTAGCAAAATTCGCAGAACTGGAAAAAAACGTCTACGGGCCGAATCTGGGATCTGGCCCAACAGGACATGGGTGCAACTTAGCTATTCAGCGCACAGGGCGAAAGGTAGCACTCGGGGGGGGGGGGGTGTCACCTTATGGCCCGGTCGGTGGAGCTGGCTAGGCCGACTAGGGCGGCTGGGCCGCGCGCCTCTATTGGCCCATGCGGGCGCTGCGAGCGGGAGCGCTCGTTTCCCCCGTGCTCTCGCACGGACAGGAGGCAACGAGAGGCGGCAGGCAACGGCGAGGCAACGACCTTCGGCGAGGCAGGGCGGAGGAGGCCGGAGAGGGTCGCGGGGGCCGGATCCCGGGGGCGGCGGCCCGGATCCGTCCATTCCTGGCGACGACTTGGGGCGAGGGGAACCTGCGGGAGAAGAGGAGCTTGGGGTGAGCTCGGGCATGGGGAGAGGGAGGAGAGAAATGGAGAAGGGGAGGAAGGAGAGGAGGAGAGGGAGGAGGTCCGGCGGGCTCTGGCCGGAGTGGTCGCCGACGCTGGCTCCGGCGAGGTCCGGTGGGGATGCAAGCAACCTGGCTCGGGCGCGGGACGAGGCGCTCGGGAGGAGCAGCGGCGGCGGGAGGTTTCGGGCCCGGGCGGGCCTCCAAATGGGCCTAGACGGGCCCTGCGGCTGGATGTGGGAGTGAGGGGTGCGAGGGTGGCGGCTGGCTGCACGGATTTCGAGGCGAGGCTAGGTTTTAGGCCAAATTAGGAAGGGGAGGGGTCTATTTATAGATTTAGGGGCTAGGGTTAGCAGTATTTGTCCGTTTTCAGACCGTTCGATCTCGATCGGACGGTCCGAAAGCGGAGGGGGGCTATGTGGGCTGCGATGGCCATGTAGATGGGCTAGATGGGGATGAGAGGGAGGTCTACGGCCCGTGGCACGAGGTTTTAAAACATCAAAAAACGTTTGACGAATAACCGATGACCGCACTGCTACGGTTGACCGATGGGGTATCAAACGAACTCGGAATGCGACAAAATTTTGCAGACAGCCTACCTACACTATTATAAGACCGCACGTCAACTTTCAACCCAATCCGAGATTATTTTTCGCGCTTCTTAAAACGGTCTTTTTTAAACGATGTCGTGGGCGCGTGCGTGTGTGGTTGATCTCAAAATGGTCAGCGACGAGAACGAAGAGAACTAGCAACTACGAACGGATGCAAGTTTGAAAACGAGTGACGATGCTATGTAGATGGTGCGAATGATGCTATATGATGAATGCAACAACCCAACGGCACACATACGAGAATGAAAATAAAAGAAAAATCTTCTGAAGCGTCGGTTCCGGGCTGTTACACTTGCGCACCCGACGAATTGCGTGCTCTTTTTGGAGGCTGACATGTGTTTGCCGCCCGCTGACATGTCGCCGACGCGAACTCTGCCTGAAATGGCATGGCCGCTGGCTTGATCAATGGCCGTGGGTCCTTTTTATTTGAATACTAAAAATTATGGACGAAAAATAGATCAACGCGTTGGGCGATCGCTCAACCCATTTAAAAAGAGAACGGACATGACGATCCTCCAAACGAACAAAAAACAAACAAAACCGCACGTCCGTTTGAATCGCCTCGGTTGAACATGATCTAAGCGTCATCCCAGCTACTCCCCCTCTTCGTCGCCGCCATGGCACGTCGCGGGGAAAAGCCAGTGCGGCACCTGCGCCAGATCGGGGCGGCATGTTTGTCTAGACCACCACCAACTGGCCCATTTCGCCTAAGAAACAGTTGGCCTATTTGGCCAGTTCCATCTGAAAAACTCGTCGCATGGTAATCACATCAAGTTTATCTCCGGTTAGTAGCATGATTTGGAGTTTCTCATTAGAAAAAATGTAGCATGATTTGGTATAACAGGAGAAGAAACACTCTGCGATTAGAACTTTCTTTCCTTTTTGCACCAACGGGCATAATTTTCATCTGTTATATACAGCGTGTTTCAACTTTCAGACCAAATAATCGAAAAGAAACCAAATGCGAATAACCGTCTTGATTTCTCGCTGAAGCCAACCAACCAAGCAAAGCCAATATGTACAGCGTTACAATTACTGCTACAAAGAATGGAACGGACAAAACGGCGCCACCGCCTAGCTGACACGAGCCCGACGCGACCACCGCCACACACGCACACCGCGGCTGCTTTCCTAGTCGTCCGAGTAATACAGCCCCTCCCCCTCGGAGCCGCCCATCCACGTGGACGACGACGAGCCGGAGCCGGAGCCGCCGTCGGAGGAGAGCGAGAGGGACCTCCGGTAGCTGTACAGCACGGCGCCGGGCGGCCGGCGCGCCATCCAGCCGCCGCGCCCGGACACGGGCACGTAGTACTGGTCCGGCTCCGGCAGCGGCAGGCAGAAGAAGACGTAGAGGCACGCCGCCAGGCGCTCCAGCTCCCGCGCGGGCGGCGTGAGCAGCGCGCGCAGCACCTCGTCGGCCCGCAGCCGCCGCCGCTGCCCCTGCCGCGGCGGGCCCTGGCACAGCTCCGCCGGCACCCGCGCCGCCGCCGCCAGCCACGCGCCGCTGAACACCATCCGAAGCCGAGCCCTCCGCTGCCGCCGCCGCTGCTGCTGCTTCCTCGCGGCCCTCGCTGACCGTCGCGTGCCGTTTTTATCGTCGATCGGTTGCGTGGAGTGCGGGGGGAGAGAAGAGAAGGTGAGCGCGCGAAGTGGTGGCGTGGAAGGAAGGGAGCGCGCGCGGGGGGAGTTTATATATGTCTGAGGCAGGTCATTGCGTCAGGAGACAGTCAGGGGCGGGGAAGGCGCAGGTGGCCGGCGAGCGGGGGGTGGGGGGGGGGGTGCGCTTTGTAAGTACGCGCCGGCGCGGTCGTCGTCGACTCGTCGCCTCCGCCGGGGGGCGCGCGGCCTGCGCCGAGGATGTTTCGTTGGGTTTTCCGCGTTCTCTTCTGGGGCTGTGTTTTGAGTTTTGAGTTTTGACTGGTTGCGGTTGGTGTCGCACCCGCGCGCACGGGTGCAAGCAAGTGTATAGAAGTGACGCGTGCGCCGGGTCCAGAGACGGTGTATGGTCCGGTATGGTCAATCGTCACTTCGTACGGTGGAGCATGCAGTCGCCATTTCGCCAAGTACCGTACCCATCGTGAATGGTTCATGTATCGCCGACGGAGACGGAGACGGGTTGACCCGGTAAGAAGCCACACGTCGTGGCCCGCTCAGCCATAACCATTCGCCGTAGCCGGCGTTCCAATGTCACGAGCTGGAGCTAGCTTTAGATCAGTTTACCATTCCAGGGTCTGTGCAAGCGCAACCCGTGTGCGGATCCATGCCACCGCCCATCGTATTCCGTGGCCTGCTGAATTGTATCATCTCTTTTTTATTCTTGTGAGGGAAAGGTGAATCGTAGTATGGTTTGTTGTCCTGGCAAGGCAAGATGTACAACCGGCCTTCATTGACCAGATAAACATTGCAGGATATGCGCTTCCTGTCGGCCTTTTACTATTATTATTTCGAGTTAGCATTCGCTTCGGATAATGCAAGAACGAACCACGATTATTTCTTTTATTTGAAAGGATACCACAATTGTTTTTTTTATATGTGCTGCAAGCAACAAGGCAGACGACTCTCAATAGTTGGAAACTGAAATGGTCAGCATAACTGCTCTTGTACCTCATCACAACAACCAGGAACCAGCACAAAGTTGTAGGGCGAATAAATTAGCAACAAACTCCTACTTACTACCCTACTCTGGATAGCAATGCAATTTGCACAATACATTTTCCTGGCGCAGCTAAGACAAGTTAAGCAGAAACTACGAGTAGACAAATCAACGCACACGATCAATCTGAACAAGCACAGAAAAGAAAAAATCTCAAAGAAAAAAACAGAAAAGAAAAAAAATGCCAGCGCTTGACTTATTCTGGCGCTAATCTAGTACAAATACACTCTAGCATGACAACAGACTCATGGCTTCCATCACCGTCTACTCGTGCAGAAAGCCTTTCTCCTCGAGATAAGTAATCACCTGTGCCGCCATGTCGGAAGGCGAAGGGCACACGCCATCCACTTCCTTGATCTCAATCTGCAACAAAAGCAAAGTCTTCATGCTTGGCAACTGCTTGTCAACGGTAGGCAAGAGCGTCCCAAGAGATAATGACCTACTTCTCACAAGCGGCTTAGCTGTATTAAATATTACTCCCTCCGTTCACAAATACTCTGAATCGGATGTATATAGTGTGTTTGTTCACTCATTTCAGCCCGTATGTAGTCCGTATTAAAATATCCAAAACATCTTATATTTGTGAACGGCGGGAGTATTAAACATAACAAACTACTCCCTCCGACCCAAATTAATTGACGCAGCTTTAGTACAGTTTTGTACTAAAGTTGTACTAAATATGCATCAACTAATTTGGATTGGAAGGAGTAATAGGAATTGTATGAATTTTGAGTGTCTCCTGCGGTTGTAAATTCTACATTCACGATAGAGTATCTACAGTAAAGATCAGCTTAGGCCCTTCCCAGTGCTCCAAGGTGGACAGGTGCTAAGCATGCCACATAAGCGAAAAAATGACATGGCACAACAATTAATGAGGAAAGAGAGCACTTTGGTGACCCCAGGAAGAACCAACACCATACACGTGAACCTAGGCAAACCACTTAAATGGAAGAAGATGACCAATGCATGGAAGAGTTTAGGTGCTAAATATTAAATAGAGTGAGCTTAGCAACAACAAGTTAAGCACCTATGCATTGGGGAGTTAAGTTGCTAAGCTATTTAATGCTCTTAGCACCTCATCTAAGCACCTTTGCATTGGAAGCAGCCTTATGCATTCCAACTGGTATACTTGGTAACAATCATATCAAACATGTACCCTCTAGTACTGTCCTCAAGCATCGAGCATATTGACGATTCTCTTTACCCTTCTCTTTAGCATGTTAAGCATGCGTGCCTGATTATGCTTACAAAATGATGAATCATGGTCTATTTTCCCAATCCAATCATTTTAGGCTAGAATATCAGTGAGCCAACTACTAAAGATATGACAGAAGAAACAAATCACAATAACACCTTAAATAATGCACACTTTGATCATGCGAAAACGATAGCACTTAGCATGTATAATACGATGATGTACCTCGCAATTTAATGGCGCTTCATATGGGTCATCAATACCAGTAAAACCTGCAGAAAGGCAAAATTAGAGCTTGAAGCTGAAGCATGGGTGCACTACACGAGGTTTAACAAGACAGGCCAAAATTTTTATTGCATGATTATTTGCAAAGAATGGTCAAACGAGGCAACAGAGTGAAAATAAGTACTGGTACAAAATGTTTTCCTTCATAAAACGTAAGGGCTTACACAAAAATATGAGAGGCAAAGGAGGGTTTCAGATTTATTTATTTTCTTTACATTTTCTATTTCCAACTAGATAATCGCCTAACCCAACTTACAAATGCACATACAGACACCGAAAAAGATGTTTAATAATTGACACAAAGACCAGTTCAATTGTTACTGTCTTAAGCACTGGAAGAGACCTTGACTGATGGAGCTCCTAGAAACTCACAGCACAAATATCAATCAAATACGAGAAAATCAGATAAGAGTTTGAGGCAACTTTGAAATGGCGATGGCTAGTTGTGCAGTTAGACAGAACCTGGCCTACAAATAGTGATCCCACAATGAAAATATTAATCTACATAGTATGTGTATCAAAACATCTGAGCATGGCTGCGAGCTTGCAATTACAAGTCACAATCCTCACAGAATTAACGGTTTCAAGACTTGGGGAATGACCGAGTATGGTATTTTCCTATTCAGTTTTGCTTTCCGGAAATATGCATAGCGTGGTTCAATTTGATTAGTGGAATTACTCAAGTGAAGATATGGCTGTAGCCTTATAAAAAAACAGGAAATATTTTAGCTAAACTGAAGAGTGAAGCACTCATCGATTATTTTTAGCTTGGACTTCAAAGATTATATAATAATCTCACCCTTTATTTTTCCTGCACGAGCAAGCTTGTAAAGGCCCTTTGGATCCCTTGCTTCACACAATTCCAGGGACATGTTCAAGAAAACCTGTAAAAATCACGGGAGTTTGTTCAGCAGTCATGACAAAAACCCAGTAGGAAGCTAAGTTCAATACAGATGAAGGTAAAATAAGCAGAATCCCTTACTTCAATAAAACTACCGTCTGACAACAGTGCACGACAAGACTCTCGGTCTCTCCTATACGGAGATATAAAACTAGCAATGCACACCAGACCTGCATCTGCAAAGAGCTTTGCAACTTCACCTGCTCAAAAATAGTTGAAACAAAATGTAAGTGCAAAAGGGTGAACAGGCAAAGATAATAACACAAGCATGATTTTTCTGTCTACAATTTTTTATCTTCAAGAGAACTTTGTTGGATCTACAAATACAGTTCTGTGTTCAGGAGATACTTGCCAACTCTGCGTATATTTTCAGCACGATCTTCAGCTGCGAAGCCAAGATCCTTGTTGAGACCATGTCTTAAGTTATCACCATCAAGAACATACGCAAGCTTCCCTCTTGTATGGAGCTCTCGACCTAATGTGCATGCCAAGGTACTTTTACCTTGACAAGGTGAAGTACAACATATAAAATTAGAGAACTAATAAAGCATGAGTAAAATAAAAGAAGTTCACGTCGAGAATAAATACTACATCATTATAAATTTTTAATTGGCGAATTGTCTCTTCAAATAACAGAGTTCTGATACATTGGTGAAGAACAAACGAAACACTAGCAAGCACGATGAACATCAGCCACATAGATATCATAGTATATTAATATTCCCTTCTTATTGTACCCTTGACAATTTAGCAGAGTTGCCCTTTCATAACTTGGAAGTTATTTTGTGATGAATCATGAATTTAATACTTAAATATGACATAACCTATAAAGATGGAGTGAACAATAACAATATGAAAAATTTGACAGCTAAATTATGAAGAGTCATAGAACTGACCCCTTTTGGTCTTAATTAATTGTGTCCAGTCGAAATGATTAACCTAAAGTAAAGATATACCGGTCTGTAGGCAAAAATTGTAGTTGAATAACTCAGAAAATGCACCGGCATTTCATGAAGCACACATCACAATAAATCCAGGTAATCTTGAATTACCTGAACCACTAAGGCCTGTAATCCAAACAACACACCCTTTCTGCTTCAGTAGATTTTGCCGGTCAGTCTTGCCCACTGGGCAATCATGCCAGAAGATATTTGATGACTTTGGCACAGTTGACGACATCTCAGAAACTCTGTTTTCGCCTTCTACACGATTACAATCATTAACACGGCATTAAGAAAAGGCACAATAAAGATATAAATGGCCTAAGAGACAAAAGAGGGCTAAACAGAAATATCCATTGCCAATGTCATCAAGTAGAAAGCAATTCTTCCTCGAGCTCCATGATGATGAGAAGTCAGCTACCAGTGAGCGATGTAACAAGGGAAGGAGGTTGTGCATTCTAAGCCCGGGTCAAGATTTCAATAGAAAACAATTCCACTAGGTACTAGTAGTATATGCCGGCAGACCACTATGTACTAGCATGAAAAGTAAACATTCCCTAAAACAGCCACGCCCCCGCTGATCCAGAATCCCCGCAAAGGCCCCATCAAAATGCGACTGAATTTAATACACTCTCCCGCATTGGATCAGATCATCAAATTTGCCCAGGGGACGGAGCGGAAACTAAAATAGAAGGAGAGGAAGACACATGCCTAGGCTGACCCCGATGTGCTCCGCGCTCGACCGGGGGCCGGCGCATTCGGCGCGGGAGTCCCGGGCCCGGACCGGCGGCGCCCCGCCCGCTATCCTCCGCGCGGGGCGGAGCAACCCTAGATTCGCCGGGCTTCCGGCGCGGGCAACCGCAGGATCCGCGCCGCTTGAGGAGAAGGAGGAGTAGGCCGGGGAAGAGGCGGCGCGCGGTTGGCGAGGGCGCGAGGTGCAAAACGCGAGGTGCGGGCCTGCGGTGGGGGCGGCGAGGCAGCCAGTGGCGCGCGGGCGTGGCGCTGCTGCTACCTCCATCGCGGAAGGAAGAGTGGTGGTCACGCCGGGCCTTTTTGTGTTTCTGGAAATGCTTTTGGGCCAGCGGCCCGATTAATTGCTATTTTGACGGCCGATTCTGAGGAACTGGTGCTGCTGCAAAGCATACTAGCAAGTGAACCTACCCGTCAAAAAAAAAAATACTAGCAAGTGAACCTGAAATGTGAGTGCGTCTTGGTGCATCTGCATCATGCAACGGATCCATCGTGTTTGACCGGTCAACAAAGGTTTCCAGCTCTGAAACACGGCATCAATTCCTCCTCGCGGTTGCATGCGTTTCCGGGGAAACAATTCTTGAGTGTACGGTGTGGCCGACCGTAATTTACACTTCCTGTACGGAAAATTTTGAGGTGGCAGCAGCCACCAGCTGCTGTGTCATAGTACATTCATTCAGTGATCACAACTCACGAGCATTCTGTTTTCCCGGCTCTACCATGCGCCATGGATCACGGCGAGCACTTATACTGGTGAAACGAAAGAGAACGGCATAAGAGAGGACGAGCGCGTTTGCTCTCGTTTTCACGGTCCAATGGGATGAGCGCGTTAGTGGTGGGTCCACACAGTATCATCCTGGGTATGCGTTGGTGCATTAATCACGGTGCGTGTCTAAATCGTGACGTGTTCGTGGCATCGCGTCCTCGTAACGGAGCTCGTCAAAGATGTTCCGTTGGTACGTTGATACGTGTACGGTACATATCCGGAACAGGGACCACGCTTGCCGTCAAATTATAACGTCGCTAAAACGTATAACTGCCGGCGGCAGTAGTAACGGATAATATGTGTGGCACCCTGACCCTGGGTCCACCAGAATTAAGGCGAAACATCGAGAGAGAAAAAAACTGTATCGTTTGACCGATCTGCGGCGGGCTGGGGTGCGGGAGGGACAGAGGAGACAATGGCGACGGGCGACGGCGGCGGCGCACATAGACGACAGTGGCGGCACACATACACGACGGCGGCGACACACATACACGACGGCTTTGACTTCTTATCAGATCCGGTGGACAGGTACGGTTGCTATCTTCTCCCCCCCTTCTAATTGCTTGGCCGGAATCTTTACATCTTCGCTTGTTCTTTTGCTTCCCCCTACAGGTTTCCCCTGTCGGATCTGGCAGGAGAAAACTTCACGAAGCCGCTCAGCCTGATCCTAATCTAACTGATGCAAGTGCTAAATCTAGCATTGGGGATGCGGCTGATTCGGTGTTGAGACTACAGTAAGCCCTTACCAACGCCTGCCATGTGCCATGATTTGTCGTTGCCCGCAACAGACTCGCAGCACTCAACTAAAAGTGATGCGTCTCCGGTTCCATCCTTAGCTGTGCGGTGAGTAAAATACAAAATTTTCTTCAAAAAAATTGGAGTGGTGCTCATATAATTTAGGTCTGTGTGTAGTGTACCGTCATATGATTTAAGAGAAAAGAATTTGAACTGAAGAATGAACCGCTGCAATTTGTTCCTTTTTTGAATTATGAAAATTTTCAATAAAAAACGTAGTACTACATCTATGTGTTGATAAATTATACAGTATGACACAGGAATCGTGCTGGTGGGTCAGCTAACGAACAGATCCTCCGATTAGCTATTATATGGATAGCTGTGCTAGTTTGCCATTGGCATCAGCATATACATCTGATTGAAAAAAGAAAACTTAACTGAGGCATGAGTACATGTGTTTTGCTGCCTTTCGAATTTAGCGCATTTTTGCAGTTAAAATATGCAAAACACTACAAAAACGTGCTGATTCAATATGTCACACAGAATTCATGCTGGTGGATCAGCTAATGAGCATACTGTCCAATTAGCTGTCATGGATGGCTGTGGTAGTTTGACATTATCATCAGCAGACTCACAAAAGTCGACTGCAAAAGATGAACCACAAGGATGGACATGGACTAGGGGGTAATAAGATCACACCATCTCTAAGGGTTTCAGCACTGTTTTTAATTTAACTGATTTGAAAAACAGTATATTACTGAAAAATAGATTTCACCATGAATAAGACATAGACTGCTGAACTATGATTCAAATATAACACTGATATGTTCTGTGAGTAAGAATAGTGACTCCCTTCCATACAGCTTAACCTTATTCTGAATGATGCAAGATTCGTATCACAGCTGCATCCAGCGAAAGAACACCTTGTCCTGGTAGAGTATGTGCCCTAGAGAAAACACTGAGGGGTTATGCAGAGAAGAGAACCGAGACTGTTGTAGTACCTGCTATCGGTGACACCTTTGATTCTCTCGGAGAAGCATATGACTACTACAATCTATATTCATGGGACATTGGGTTTGGGATAAGATACGGAAATAGTAGACTCAGCGTCGAGAGGACTAAATGTATGCAGGAAATTGTGTGCGGGTGCTCGGTAAGTGATTATTAAACCCACTGCCTCTGCAAAAATGTCAAAAACCATGTATTGCAATGACAAAAATTCAAAACTCTCAACAAATTCAGGGCAAGTCAAAGAAAGGGAATACACAAACATGTCGTTGCCAGTGCCCAGCTATCTCCGTTCAAGGGATAATGGCTGGTACATAAGTGACCACGGAACATTGCACAATCACACCCTAACAGATAGATGTGGAGAGAAGGTGTACTGGCCTTCTCATAAACATATTGATATATACACAAAGGACCTTGTTAAACAACTACGTGAGAACAACATCAGTATCGGGAAAATATACAACATAATTGGTAGTTTTTTTTTGGATCAATGAGCAATGTACCATTCACCAAACGAGCTTTGAGAGGGCTCTGCGGAGAAATCAGCCGAGATCAAGCAGATGATGATGTCCGAAAGACAATGGATGATATTTTGAAAGACAATGCCCGCTGCCGCTACGCCGCCTTGCCTCCGGGCCGCCCCAAGCCCCGCGTGTGCATGCCCGGCCTAATTTGCTGGAACGACTTGCTGCTCCCCAGGATTGATTTGCTCCATCTGGGGGATCGCCGGGCCAAGTGAAGCTAAATGTTCAGCATATACCTCCTGCCACCTATAGAAATCACATCCACCAGGCCCCGGTTGCCATGGATTTAACAGTACCAGTAAGATGTCGACGCAAAAGGTGAAAATAACCACGCCCTACGTCCGAAAAGACTTGTCCTAAAAGTGAATGTTTCTACGTTTATTTTAGTTATAGATACATCTATTTATTCATTTCTAGCACGAGCATTTCAGAAATTCACTTACGATTGCGACACTTGTAGAAATGGTCACCGGCGAACTGGTCACGGCGAGCAATATACGTGATGACCAGCCTGCCGCAATCCGGGCACTGGACTAGAGGCCTTGACCTCCCGCTAGGATTTCTCTGTAGATTTGGGGGAAGACTAGTAAACAAGCCACATCGGGGTACGGAGGTAGCTAAATACGTAATAAATACCATTGGTGGACCCTACAAACCGCTTACATCGGCCTACGGTCACGGCGCTCTTGAAATGGCAGCACACAACGTCACGGCTCTCTTATACGGCGACATCAAACGTCACGGCGCTATTTGTTGATGTACCAGTCGTACATCTTCTCACCTGTAACACGAGTCATCGAAGACAAACGTCCGTCCAGAAACAACTGCGGTATGTGGGCCAGTATTCAATACGCTGTAATAAATTGTACACAGTACACCCCACATCCCGATTACTACTTGACGGTGCGTGATAACAGGAGCGCGCACGCTCGTCCTCGCCTCACAGTTTTCGTGAAAGGACCATTATAAAGCGGAGAAAACGCAGTGAATTTACACTTCGAAACATCTACTCCCGTCAACTTATTACACCACGTGAATACGGAGTATATGTCAGGACGCATCAGCCAACTCCCGTCAGTGCATGCACACACCATCTCGATTCTCAACCAAGAATAGTAACCAACCAAAGAACACAAGATCCGGCACCAAAACTAGACCTCCACCACACACCGGAAGCGCCCCATCCCCCCACCGGCACGGTCGCCGGTCGCCGGCCGCCTGGCCGCAGCGCCAGCCACGCACGATCGCCAGTACGCTAGGCGCTAGCTGCATCTCGATCGCCAGCGATCTCGCCCGCTCGCTCAATCGCTACTCGGCGGCGGCGCCTTGGTCGAAGTTGAGCGCGTAGCTCTTGGAGTCGTAGCTGAAGCCCGCCTTCCTCCTCCTCGCGCCCCCTCCGCCGCCGCCGCCCCTCCTCCTCGCCATGATCTCCTGCGCCACCGCCTTCCACCGCAGCTTCGCCCTGGCCGAGCGCTCCTCCTGCGCGATGCGCCTGATCTCCTCGCCCTCGCCGCTCAGCGCCCTGTACTCCAGCCGCCGGGCCGACGACGCCCGAGACAGCGACCGCCCGAAGCACCCGAAGCTCTGCGGCATGAACTCGTCGTCGCTGCACGCCATCGCCGCCGCCGTCTGGTGCACCAGGCTGGCCATGAGAATGCAAGAAGCTAGGCAGCGATCAGAGTATAGGACGCACAGACAGTGGGTAGCGAAAGTGTGGAGACGGGACGCGATCAATGCGGGACTGTGACCTGCCAGATCCAGAGATGGATATATAATGGCTGCCCGGGCGCGGCGATGAACTGTCCGATCTCGAACGGCGCCATGGCAGCATGGCCCAAGATTAGGTGCCTTGTTTATTGGCCGCGGCCCATAAAGAAATGGCAAGGTGCAGGATAGCAACTGTACCCGAGCGTCCTTGTTTTTATCCTGCATTTGGCGCCATCAGGGAATTCCTGCCGGGCTTTGACTGCGCACAACGTGACCCCATGTGTTTCTGATGAATGTTTAAGAGTACGTTTGTAAAGTAAAATGACAGCGATTATAGCTACTTAAACGCCCAGCTGCCAACTCCAAAGGGGATACCCATTTCGTCTATCCATGTCCATTTGGATCCGTGCGGACAAAAAACACAGCCTGACGCGGTGATTCATTTTTATTTTACGTCCGTTTTGTGTCCACGCGGATTCATTTCTGGCTCAAATTTGGGCCACATTTGGAACGTGGGCGAACACAAAGCGGACGCTTTCTACGTCTGCATCTTCCGTTGCCGTCCGGGTAGACCCACTTGTCAACCACCCATCCATCCACTTTTTCCTTCTTATTTAATTCGTTGGCCCACCTCCACTAACGGGGTTATTACCCCAGGTAGGCCAAAGCAACGGGGTCTTCCCCCTTTCGCTTCGAAGAAAAAACTACGCGGTCGGCTGGGGGACGTCCAACGCGAGCTAGTGTCGGCTGGTGCCCTGGCCGGCTGGTTAAGGAGCCGGCTGAACCCTTGGCCGGTTGGGCGCGGCCGGCTGCCCTCGGGCCGGCTCTTCCGTTGACCTTGGGACGGACATGCCCCGTCCCGTCCCTCTGCGCGCGAGTACGACGACGCGACGTGACCGGCACGACGGGCGGCCCTGTGGCTATAGTGGCCGCTTACGCGCTACAACGCGTGGCTACAGTCCAGCTGTCCCGGCCGCTGACCTTGGTGAGCGGGACCGGACGAGGGAACAGTGCCAGCACGCCCTCGCCACTCGATTACCTGCCCGGCGTGGCTACAGTGCCGCCGGCCGTACCGGAGACTTCGGTCGGCTGGCACTAGACGACGCCCCCTCGAGTGGCCCGTGCCGCGGCAGGTGGGCGAGGGCCAAATGCAGAGCCGGCCGACGGGCCCCAACGGGAGATGGGACCGCTCGGTTGGCGGGCCTCGCCAACGACAAGACGACGCGAGTGGCGAGACCCTCTGGCCAGCCGGGTCCCCCCACCTTTGTACTTATAACATATTGTAAGAGTCGGGGGGTTGGCCTATAAAACCCCTGAGCCCCCCATGCAACGGGGACGGGCAGACACACGCACACACGAACGATCATCTCCATATACACCACCCCTTCAAGCAGTGGGGGAAGAGGAGTCGGCTGCCCCTTCTTCCTCCTCTAGAAAGCTCCAGGAGCACCATTGTACCTATACCCATCCATCTAACTAAACCAACCAGGACTAGGGGTATTACCTCCCCCGAAGGGCCCTGAATCTGGGTACATCGTGTGCCATCACCGCTTGTGCCCAATCTCGCACCCGGAGCCCGTCGGCGTCCTCTGGCCCCAACCACCTACGATAAGCCACCCCATGGCATCTATCGTGAGAAAACGACGACGGTTGGCGCCCACCGTGGGGTCATACGCGGCGCCGGCCAGATTCATGCTCCGGACGAGACCCCTCACCATTCCCCGTTGTTGCCGCTCGTCCCGGCGAAACCATGGGGGGCTCGTGGGGCTTGCTCCGGCACGCCCTGCGGGCAGCTCCGTCGGCCTCACGGCCTACATCGACGCGCTCACCGAGCGCTTCGGCAGGCTCAACCTCGTCGAGGCTCCGGCCGCTGACGAGTACCCCGCGGGGGTGCTCGTCTGCGCTGGCTCGCCCACGGCCGTGGGCGCACTCGCTGCGACTCAGTCCATCGGCTCCCACGATCGCGTGGGAATGATGGCCATCACCTCCTCCACCGCATCCGGACGGGCGCGGGTCGCAGCTACCGCTGCTACCGCTGCTACCGCCCAAGTCGGCACGTCCGACCTAAGCACTGCAAAAACCGATCTAGAGGAGAAACTATGCATCGGAGGAACAGGCAGCACGTGGCAAAAATTCTGTGCAAAACCCCTAAAACGTCCAGTATATATAAGAGGGAGGGAAGAGAGGACTTGGCGCAAGGGCCAAGCCTCCTTGGGTCGGCCGAAGTGGGGAGGAGAGGAGGACTCCTCCTCCAATCCTAGTAGGACTAGGATTCCTCCCTTTTTGGCCTTTTCCACCTTTTTCCTTTTGGGCTTTTCTTTCCAGCCGCATGGGCCTTGTGTGGGACTTCCACCAGCCTACAAAGGGCTGGTATTTACTCTCCCACAACCCATGTAGCCTCTTGGGTCGAAATACCCCTCCCGATGGTCTCCCAGTACACTACTAGCACTCCTGGTACACTACCGATGAGCCCAAAACTTTTTCGGCGACCAAAATAGGACTTCCTATATATCAATCTTTACCTCCGGACCATTTCGGAGCTCCTCGTGACGTCCGGGATCTCATACGGGACTCCGAACAACCTTCGTTCACCACCATACATAACTCTATACTACCGAAACGTCACCAAACCTTAAGTGTGCAGACCCTGCGGGTTCAAGAACTATGTAGACATGACCGAGACACCTCTACGGTCAATAACCAATAGCGGGACTTGGATGCCCATATTGGTTCCTACATATTCTACAAAGATCTTTATCGGTCGAACCTCTATGTTAAGGATTCAGTTAATCCCGTATGATGTTCCCTTTGTTCTTCGGTATGTTACTTGCCCGAGATTCGATCGTCGGTATCTCCATACCTAGTTCAACCTCGTTACCGACAAGTCTCTTTACTCGTTCCGTAATACAAGATCTCGTGACTAACACTTAGTCACATTGCTTGCAAGGCTTTATTGTGATGTTGTATTACCGAGTGGGCCCTGAGATACCTCTCCGTCACACGGAGTAACAAATCCCAGTCTTGATCCATGTCAACCCAAAAGACACCCTCGGAGATACCTGTGGAGCACCTTTATAGTCACCCATTTACGTTGTGACGTTTGATACACACAAGGTACTCCTCCGATGTCTGTGAGTTGCATCATCTCATGGTCATAGGAACATATACTTGACATGCAGAAAACAGTAGCAATAAACTGATACGACCATATGCTACGTTTATAGTTTGGGTCTTGTCCATCACATCATTCTCCTAATGATGTGATCCCGTTATCAATGACATCACATGTCAATGGCTAGGAAACCCTGACCATCTTTGATCAACGAGCCAGTTCACTAGAGGCATACTAGGGACAAAGTTTTGTCTATGTATCCACACATGCATCTAAGTCTCCGATCAATACAATTATAGCATGGATAATAAACGATTATCCTGAACAAGGAAATATGATAATAACCAATTTATTATTGCCTCTAGGGCATATTTCCAACACGAGCCGCCTCAGAGCGGCCGCCATTACGAAGCGCCGGCATCCGGCAGCCGACGCAGCCATGGGCACACGCCGCCCCCGCGACGCGAGTCGGGGCAGTCGGTGCCACCCACCGTCCGTCCCGAGCTCTCGGCTCGGCTCGGACCGCGCGTCCCCCGCAGCGAGAACGACGCCCGCAACCGCCTCGACAAACTCGCGCAATCCACCCTCCTCGAGGAGGAGGGCTCGATTGGTCTGGCCTGCTTCGGCCCTCGGATCTGCACCGAGCCGTTCCCAACCGGCTTCACGCTCCCTAGGGACACCCCGAAATAAAACGGGGCCGCCAAGCCCGAAGACTGACTGATCGACTACACCATCGCGTTGGGCACCGCCAGGGGAAACAAGGGCGTAGCCGTCCGCTACGCCCTCCTCATGCTGATCGGCTCGGTCCGCACTTGGCTCAACAGCCTGGCGGCCGGCGGCATCAACACCTGGACGGACTTCGAAGAGGCCTTCATCCGCAACTTCACTGGCACCTACAAGCGGCCTGGCCGTCCCCGTGAACTCGCCATGTGCGTTCAGGGGCCGGACGAATCCCTCCGCGACTACCTCACTCCGTGGACCGAGCTCCGCAACTCCTGCGAGGGGGTGCACGGGGTGCAAGCCGTGCAATACTTCATCAAGGGCTGCCAGGATGGCATCCCTCTCAAGCATAAACTCTTGTGCTCTGAGCCGGCCACGCTTGCTGAGCTCATGACCAAGGCGGACAAATACGCCACGGCCGATTCGGCCATCCGGGTCAAGACGACCCTGTTGGGAGACGTAGTAGTAAATCAAAAAATTTCCTACGTGTTCACCAAGATCTATCTATGGAGAAACCAACAACGAGTATGGGAAGAGTGCATCTTCATACCTTTGAAGATCGCTAAGCGGAAGCGTTACAAGAACGCGGTTGGTGAAGTCGTACTCGTGGTGGACTCCGATCTCAGCGCCGAACAACGGCGCCTCCACATTCAACACATGTACAGCCTGGTGACGTCTCCTACGCCTTGATCCAGCAAGGAGGAAGGAGAGGTTGGGGAAGAGCTCTGGCAGCATGACGGCGTGGTGATGGTGGAGCTGCGTGGTACTCCGGCAGAGCTTCGCTAAGCACTACGGAGGACGAGGAGAGGGAGGAGTAGGGCTGCGCCGAGGGAGGAAGAAAACCGTGTGTTGGGCAGCCCCAAAACCTCACATATATATAGGGAGAGGGAGGAGGAGGCACCCCATCTAGGGTTCCCACCCTAGAGGGTGCGGCGGCCCTAGATGGGGCTTGGTCGGTGGCCACAGAGGGGAGAGGGGAGGGCGCAGCCCTAGTGGGCCTTAGGCCCATCTGGGTCTAGGGTTTCCCCTCCCTCTCTCCTTGCTGCGCCTTGGGCCTGGTGGGAGGGGCGCACCCGCCCACCTAGGGGTTGGTTCCCTCCACCTTCGGCCCATGCAGCCCTCCGGGGCTGGTGGCCTCACTTGATGGACCTCCGGAACCCTTCCGGTGGTCCCGGTACGTTACCGGTAGTTCCCGAAACTCTTCCGGTGGCCAAATCCTCACTTCCTATATATCAATCTTTGTCTCCGGACCATTCCGGAACTCCTCGTGACGACCGGGATCTCATCCGGGACTCCAAACAACCTTCGGTAACCACGTACACTATTTCCCTATAACCCTAGCGTCATCGAACCTTAAGTGTGTAGACCCTACGGGTTCGGGAGACACGTAGACATGACCGAGACACCTCTCCGGTCAATAACCAACAGCGGGATCTGGATACCCATGTTGGCTCCCACATGCTCCACGATTATCTCATCGGATGAACCACGATGTCGGGGATCCAATCAATCTCGTATTCAATTCCCTTTGTCTATCGGTATGATACTTGCCCGAGATTCGATCGTCGGTATCCTTATACCTTGTTCAATCTCGTTACCGGCAAGTCTCTTTACTTGTTCCGTAATACATCATCCCGTTGCTAACTCCTTAGTCACATTGAGCTCATTATGATGATGTCTTACTGAGTGGGCCCAGAGATACCTCTCCGTTACACGGAGTGACAAATCCCAGTCTCGATTCGTGCCAATCCAATAGACACTTTTGGAGATACCCTTAGTGTACCTTTATAGCCACCCAGTTACGTTGTGACGTTTGGCACACCCAAAGTATTCCTACGGTATCCGGGAGTTGCACAACCTCATGGTCTAAGGAAACAATACTTGACATTAGAAAAGCTTTAGCAGACGAACTACACGATCTTGTGCTATGCTTAGGATTGGGTCTTGTCCATCACATCATTATCCTAATGATGTGATCCCGTTATCAATGACATCCAATGTCCTTGGTCATGAAACCGTGACCATCTATTAATCAACGAGCTAGCCAACTAGAGGCTCACTAGGGACATGTTGTGGTCTATGTATTCACACATGCATTACGGTTTCCGATAACACAATTATAGCATGAACAATAGACAATTATCATGAACAAGGAAATACAATAATAACCATTTTATTATTGCCTCTAGGGCATATTTCCAACAGTCTCCCACTTGCACTAGAGTCAATAATCTAGTTACATTGTGATGAATCGAACACCCATAGCAGTCTAGTGTTGATCATGTTTTGCTCGTGAGAGAGGTTTAGTCAACGGATCTGCGACATTCAGATCTGTATGTACTTTACAAATATCTATATCTCCCTCCTGAATGTAATCATGGATGGAGTTGAAGCGACGCTTGATGTGTCTTGTCTTCTTGTGAAACCTGGGCTCCTTCGCAAGGGTAATAGCTCCAGTGTTGTCACAGAATAGAGTCATCGGGCCCGACGCTTTGGGAATCACTCCTAGGTCGGTGATGAACTCCTTCATCCAGACTCCTTCCTTTGCTACTTCCGAAGCAGCTATATACTCCGCTTCACATGTAGATGTCGCCACGATGCTTTGCTTGCTGCTGCACCAGCTGACTGCCCCTCCGTTCAAAATATACATGTATCCGGTTTGCGACTTTGAGTCGTTCGGATCTGTGTCGAAGCTAGCATCGACGTAACCCTTTACGACGAGCTCTTCGGCACCTCCATATACGAGAAACATTTCCTTTGTCCTTTTCAGGTATTTCAGGATATTTTGACCGCTGTTCAGTGTTCCGCTTCGGGATCACTTTGGTACCTCCCTACCAAACTTATGGCAAGGTTCACATCAGGTCTGGTACACATCATGGCATGCATAATAGAGCCTATGGCTGAAGCATAGGGGATGACACTCATCTTTTCTTTATCTTTTGCCGTGGTCGGGCATTGAGTCGTACTCAATCTCACACCCTGTAATACAGGCAAGAACCCCTTCTTGGACTGATCCATATTGAACTTCTTCAATACCTTTTCAAGGTATGTGCTTTGTGAAAGACCTATGAGGCGTCTCGATCTATCTCTATAGATCTTAATACCTAATATGTAAGCAGCTTCTCCAAGGTCCTTCATTGAAAAACACTTATTCAAGTAGGCCTTTACACTTTCCAAGAGTTCTATATCATTTCCCATTATTAGTATGTCATCCACATATAATATGAGAAATGCTACAGAGCTCCCACTCACTTTCTTGTAAATACAGGGTTCTCCATAAACCTGTACAAACCCAAACGCTTTAATCACCTCATTAAAGCGAATGTTCCAACTCCGAGATGCTTGCACCAGCCCATAGATGGAGCGCTGGAGCTTGCATACTTTGTTAACATCTTTAGGATCGACAAAAACCTTCCGGCTGCATCATATACAGTTCTTCCTTGAGGAAGCCATTAAGAAATGCCGTTTTGATGTCCATTTGCCAGATCTCATAATCATAAAATGCGGTAATTGCTAACATGATTCGGACAGACTTCAGCATCGCTACGGGTGAGAAAGTCTCATCGTAGTCAACTCGTTGAACTTGTCGATAACCCTTAGCGACAAGCCGAGCCTTATAGACGGTTACATTACCATCTGCGTCAGTCTTCTTCTTAAAGATCCATTTATTTTCAATGGCTCACTTATCATCAGGCAAGTCCACCAAAGTCCATACTTTGTTCTCATACATGGATCCTATCTCGGATTTCATGGCTTCAAGCCATTTGTTGGAATCCAGGCCCGCCATCGCTTCTTCATAGTTCGAAGGTTCACCGTTGTCCAACAACATGATCTCCAGGACAGGGTTGCCGTACCACTCTGGTGTGGAACGTGTCCTGGTGGACCTTCCACATTCAATAGTAACTTGATCTGAAGTTTCATGATCATCATCATTAACTTCCTCTCCAGCCGGTGTAGGCTTCACAGAAACAACTTCCTGTGTTGCGCTACTCTCCGGTTCGAGTGGACGTACAATTACCTCATCAAGTTCTATTTTCCTCCCACTTACTTCTTTCGAGAGAAACTCTTTCTCGAGAAAGGGTCCATTCTTGGCAACAAAGACTTTGCCTTCGGATCTGAGGTAGAAGGTATACCCAATAGTCTCCTTGGGATATCCTATGAAGACACACTTTTCCGCTTTGGGTTCGAGCTTCTCAGGTTGAAGTTTCTTCACATAAGCATCGCATTCCCAAACTTTTAGAAACGACAGCTTAGGTTTCTTTCCAAACCATAATTCATACGGTGTCGTCTCAACGGACTTTGACGGTGCCCTATTTAAAGTGAATGCGACAGTCTCTAATGCATATCCCCAAAATGATAGCGGTAAGTCGGTAAGAGACATCATAGATCGCACCATATCCAATAGAGTGCGATTACGACGTTCAGACACACCATTTCTCTGAGGTGTGCCAGGCAGCGTGAGTTGTGAAATAATTTCACATTTCCTTAGGTACGTGCCAAACTCGTGACTTAAATATTCTCCACTACGATCAGATCGTAGGCACTTTATTTTCCTGTCACGTTGATTCTCTACCTCACTCTAAAATTCCTTGAACCTTTCAAAGGTTTCAGACTTGTGTTTCATTAAGTAGACATACCCATATATGCTCAAGTCATCAGTGAGGCTGAGAACATAACGGTAGTCATCGTGAGCCTCGACGCTCATTGGACCGCATACATCGGTATGTATTATTTCCAACAAGTCAGTTTCATTGTTCTGGAGAACGGAGTCTTGGTCATCTTGCCCATGAGGCATGGTTCGCACGTGTCAAATGATTTAAAATCAAGAGACTCCAAAAGTCCATCAGCATGGAGCTTCTTCATGCGTTTGACACCAATATGACCAAGGCGGCAGTGCCACATGTAAGTGGGACTATCGTTATCAACCTTCCACTTTTTGGTACTCATAGTATGGACATGTGTAACATCACGTTCGAGATTCATTAAAAATAAACCATTGACCAGCGGGGCATGACCATAAAACATTTCTCTCATATACATAGAACAACCATTATTCTCAGATTTAAATGAGTAGCCATCTCGCATCAAGCGAGATCCAGATACAATGTTCATGCTCAAAGCTGGTACTAAATAACAATTATTAAGGTTTAAAACTAATCCCGAAGGTAGATGTAGAGGTAGTGTGCCGATGATGATCACATCGACCTTGGAACCATTCCTGACGCACATCGTCACCTCGTCCTTTGCCAGCCTTCGCTTATTCCGCAGCTCGTGCTTGGGGTTACAAATGTGAGCAACTGCACCGGTATCAAATAACCAGGAGCTACTACGAGCGCTGGTTAGGTACACATCAATAACAAGTATATCACATATACCTTTAACGTTGCCAGCCTTCTTGTCCGCTAAGTACTTGGGGCAGTTCCGCTTCCAGTGACCAGTACCCTTGCAATAAAAACACTCAGTCTCAGGCTTGGGTCCATTCTTGTTCTTCTTCCTGACAACTTGCTTATCGGGCGCGGCAACGGCTTTGCCGTCCTTCTTGAAGTTCTTCTTACCCTCGCCTTTCTTGAAATTAGTGGTCTTATTCACAATAAATATTTGATGTTCCTTTTTGATCTCGACCTCCGCTGATTTCAGCATCGAGAACAACTCAGGAATGGACTTCTCCATACCCTGCATGTTGTAGTTCATCACAAAGCTCTTGTAGCTAGGTGGAAGCGACTGGAGGATTCTGTCAATGACCGAATCATCCGGGAGATTAACTCCCAGCTGAGTCAAGCGGTTGTGCAACCCAGACATCTTGAGTATGTGCTCACTGACAGAACTATTCTCCTCCATCTTACATCTGAAGAACTTGTCGGAGACATCATATCTCTTGACCCGGGCATGAGCTTGGAAAACCAGTTTCAGCTCTTGGAACATCTCATATGCTCCGTGTTGCTCAAAACGCTTTTGGAGCCCCGGTTCTAAACTGTAAAGCATGTCGCACTGAACAAGGGAGTAATCATCGCAGCTTGACTGCCAAGCGTTCGTAACGTCTTGGTCTACTGGGAAAATGGGTGGGTCACCTAGCGGTGCATCAAGGACATACAATCTCTTGAAAGCTATGAGGATGATCCTCAAGCTACGGACCCAATCCGCATAGTTACTTCCATCATCTTTCAGCTTGGTTTTATCTAGGAACGCGTTGAAGTTGAGGGTGACATTCTTGTTGGCCATTGGACCTACAATATAGATTGTAAAGACAATTTTAGACTAAATTCATGATAATTAAGTTCATATAATCAAATTATTTAATGAACTCCCACTCAGATAGAGATCTCTCTAGTCATCCAAGTGATACATGATCCATGTCAACTAGCCCGTGTCCGATCATCACGTGAGACGAACTAGTCATCCATGGTGAACATCTCCATGTTGATCGTATCTTCTATACGACTCATGTTCGATCTTTCGGTCTTCCGTGTTCCGAGGCCATGTCTGTACATGCTAGGCTCGTCAAGTCAACCTAAGTGTTTTGCGTATGTAAATCTGGCTTACACCCGTTGTATGCGAACGTTGAAACCTATCACACCCGATCATCACGTGGTGCTTCGGAACAACGATCCTTAGCAACGGTGCACAATTAGGGTGAACACATCTCTTGAAATTTTATTGAGAGATCATCTTATTTACTACCGTCGTTCTAAGCAAATAAGATGTAAACATGATAAACATCACATGCAATCAATATAGTGACATGATATGGCCAATATCATCTTGCTCCTTTGATCTCCATCTTCGGGGCATCATGATCATCACTGTCACCGGCATGACACCATGATCTCCATCATCATGATCTCCATCATTGTGTCTTCATGAAGTTGTCTCGCCAACTATTTCTTCTACTACTATGGCTAACGTTTAGCAATAAAGTAAAGTAATTACATGGCGTTTATGATTGACACGCAGGTCATACAATAAAATAAGACAACTCCTATGGCTCCTGTCGGTTGTCATACTCATGACATGCAAGTCGTGAATCCTATTACAAGAACATGATCAAACTCATACATCACAATGCATCACATCACATTCTTTTGGCCATATCACATCACAAGGCATATGCTGCAAAAACAAGTTAGACGTCCTCTAATTTGTAGTTGCAAGTTTTTACGTGGCTGCTATAGGTTTCTAGCAAGAACGTTTCTTACCTACGCCAAAACCACAACGTGATATGCCAATTGCTATTTACCCTTCATAAGGACCGTTTTCATCGAATCCAATCCGACTAAGGTGGGAGAGACAGACACCCGCTAGCCACCTTATGCAACAAGTGCATGTCACGCGGTGGAACCGATCTCACATAAGCGTACGTGTAAAGTTGGTCCGGGCCGCTTCATCCCATAATACCGCCGAATCAAGATAAGACTAGTAGTGGTAAGCAAATTAACAAGATCGCCGCCCACAACTGCTTTGTGTTCTACTCGTGCATAGATTCTACGCATAGACCTAGCTCATGATGCCACTGTTGGGAGACGTAGTAGTAAATCAAAAAAAATTCCTACGTGTTCACCAAGATCTATCTATGGAGAAACCAGCAACGAGTATGGGAAGAGTGCATCTTCATACCTTTGAAGATTGCTAAGCGAAAGCGTTACAAGAACGCGGTTGGTAAAGTCGTACTCGTGGTGGACTCCGATCTCAGCGCCGAACAACGGCGCCTCCGCATTCAACACACGTACAGCCCGGTGACGTCTCCTACGCCTTGATCCGGCAAGGAGGAAGGAGAGGTTGGGGAAGAGTTCCGACAGCACGACGGCGTGGTGACGGTGGAGCTGCGTGGTACTCCGGCAGAGCTTCGCTAAGCACTAGGAGGACGAGGAGAGGGGGGAGTAGGGCTGCGTCGAGGGAGAAAGAAAATCGTGTGTTGGGCAGCCCCAAAACCTCACATATATCAATCTTTGTCTCCGGACCATTCCGGAACTCCTCGTGACGACCGGGATCTCATCCGGGACTCCAAACAACCTTCGGTAACCACGTACACTATTTCCCTATAACCCTAGCGTCATCGAACCTTAAGTGTGTAGACCTTACGTGTTCGGGAGACACGTAGACATGACCGAGACACCTCTCCAGTCAATAACCAACAACGAGATCTGGATACCCATGTTGGCTCCCACATGCTCCACGATGATCTCATCGGATGAACCACGATGTCGGGGATTCAATCAATCCCGTATTCAATTTTCTTTGTCTATCGGTATGATACTTGCCCGAGATTCGATCGTCGGTATCCCTATACCTTGTTCAATCTCGTTACCGGCAAGTCTCTTAACTCGTTCCGTAATACATCATCCCGTGGCTAACTCCTTAGTCACATTGAGCTCATTATGATGATGTCTTACCGAGTGGGCCCAGAGATACCTCTCCGTCACACGTAGTGACAAATCCCAGTCTCGATTCGTGCCAACCCAACACACACTTTTGGAGATACCCGTAGTGTACCTTTATAGCCACCCAGTTACGTTGTGACGTTTGGCACACCCAAAGTATTCCTACGGTATCCAGGAGTTGCACAACCTCATAGTCTAAGGAAACGATACTTGAAATTAGAAAAGCTTTAGCAGACGAACTACACGATCTTGTGCTATGCTTAGGATTGGGTCTTGTCCATCACATCATTCTCCTAATGATGTGATCCCATTATCAATGACATCCAATGTCCATGGTCTTGAAACCATGACCATCTATTGATCAACGAGCTAGCCAACTAGAGGCTCACTAGGGACATGTTGTGGTCTATGTATTCACACATGCATTAAGGTTTCCGGTTAACACAACTATAGCATGAACAATAGACAATTATCATGAACAAGGAAATACAATAATAACCATTTTATTATTGCCTCTAGGGCATATTTCCAAGAGACCCGCCCGCCAAGGCAATGACGACGCCAACCACAACCCGGTCGGCTGCCGACAACCGGCAGCCGCAGGACAATAAACGCAAGAACGACCAGCCGGATCCCCGCTACGAGAGCCGGCAGGTCAATACCGTCGAGGATCACGAGCCGGCTGTCCAGCCTACCGGCCAGCACTAGCGCATCGGCAAGGCTGCCTGGCAGCCGAAGCTCATCTTCGAGCAAATGCTCGACCTCTCCTACAAGAACCATTCAGGGACCAAACCCTCTACGCACATGCTCCGGCAGTGCAGCTTCTCACAGCGATTGCCCCGGGAGGATGGCCTTCCGGCTCCTCCCGTGCCGCCAGCCCATGCACCGGCCCCGGCCCAAGCTGCCGCCCCGGCGCCGGCTCCGGCTCCGGCCCAGAACGACGGTCGTCTAATCGACCAGTTCCCTAACCAGGACGGTTGCTACGTCGTCTTCACCAGTGAAGAGACGGGCAAACATGTTCAGCGCCGCCTTCGCCGTAAGGTGAACACCACCATGACGGCGACTCCCCAGTTCATGCACTGCTCGGAGAAGCCGGTCACGTGGAGCCAGGCTGATCACCCTGTCGTGATGCCGAATCTCGGCAGCTATGCTTTGGTCCTCGACCCCACCATCTCCACCAAGGAGCGAGCTTGCCGCTTCTCTCGGGTGCTGATTGATGGTGGTAGCAGCATCAACACCCTCTACCTTGACACGATGCACAAGCTGGGGCTGAAGATAGAAGACCTGCAGGCGAGCCGGACGGTCTTCCACGACATCGTGCCTGGGAAGTCCTGCTCCCCTGACGGCAAGATCACGCTCGACGTCCTCTTCGGGGGACCCGACCACTTCCGCCGCGAGCCCGTGTTGTTCGAGGTCGTGGACCTCACAAGCCCCTACCACGCGTTGTTGGGCCGACCGACTCTTGTCAGCTTCATGGCGGTCCCCCATTATGCCTACCTCAAGCTCAAGATACCGGGCCACAAGGGAATCATCACTATCAAGGGTGACTACAAGATGTCACTCGAATGCGCTCAAGACGGCAGCCGGCTGGCCGAGGCCCTGGAGATCGCCGAGGAGGGGCGGCAACTCGACCGGCTCGTGGCCCGTGCTGTCAGCGAGCCGGCCGTGCCGACTCCTCCCTCGCAGTCCGTCGGCTAGGCCTCCTTCCATCCGTTCAAGGACACCAAGCAAATCCCGCTCGACCCGGCCAACCTGGCTCAGTGGGTCACCATTGGCTCCCGCCTCAACAGCAAATAGGAAGGCGAGCTCGTCGACTTCCTCCATGAGAATCGGAATATCTTTGCATGGTCCCCTAAGAACATGTCGGGTGTTCCGAGGAATTTCGCCGAGCACAAACTCCATGTCCGGTCGGACGTCAAGCCGGTCAAGCAACCCCTGCATCGCTTCTCCGAGGAGAAGCGGCGTACTATAGGCGAAGAGTTCGCCTGGCTGCTCGCAGCCGGGTTCATCATGGAAGTGTTCCACCCGGGCTAGCTAGCCAACCCAGTCCTGGTGCTGAAGAAGAATAAGACCTGGCACATGTGCATCGATTACACTAGCCTGAACAAGGCGTGTCCCAAGGACCCATTCGCCCTGCCGCGTATCGATCAAGTCATCGACTCTACAGCCGGCTGCGACTTGCTCTCCTTCCTGGACGCCTACTCAGGCTACCACCAGATCAAGCTGGATCCGAAAGACCGTCTCAAGACCTCCTTCATCACGCCCTTTGGGGCCTACTGCTACATCACCATGTCCTTGGGCCTGAAGAACGCATGCGCCACCTTCCAACGGTGCATGCAGAAGTGCCTCCTACCTCAGATAGGCAGGAACGTCCACGTCTACATCGACGACATCGTCGTCAAAACCAAGAAGCACTTCAGCCTCCTCGACGATCTTCGGGAGACCTACGCGAACTTGCGCGAGTACAAGATCAAGCTCAACCCGGAGAAGTGCATCTTCGGCGTCCCCGCCGGTCAACTCTTGGGTTTCTTTGTGTCCGCCCGCGGCATCAAAGCTAACCCCGAGAAGATCAGCGCGATCAAGCGAATGCCGAAGCCGACCCGGCTCCGCGACGTCTAGAAGTTCACCGGCTGCCTCGCCTCGCTCAGCCGGTTCATCAGTCGGCTGGGAGAGAAGGCCCTGCCCCTCTACGGGCTCCTTCGCAAGACGGCTCTAATCGAGCCGGGTCAAACCAAGAGGCCGGGCATCTTTGACTGGCCTGACGAGGCGGACAAGGCCTTCCGCGGCCTTAAGAAGGCGCTCACCCGCACGCTCATCCTGGTCACGCCGTTTGAGAAGGAACCACTGCTAGCCTACATCGTGGCGACCACCCGCGTCATCAGCGTCATCCTGGTGGTCGAGCGGTCGGAGGAGGGCAAGTCCCTGCCGGTCCAACGGCTCGTCTACTACCTCAGTGAGGTCATCTCCACGTCCAAGCAGAACTACTCCCACTACCAAAAGATGTGCTACAGCATATACTTCGCCGCCAAGAAGGTCAAGCAATACTTCCAAGAGCATACCATTACCGTGGTGAGCATGGCCCCACTCGACGAGATCATGAGCGGACGGGACTCCACCAGCCGGATCGCCAAATGGGTCATCGCCCTCGCCGATCATGAGATCCGGTACGAGCCAAGAACCACCATCAAGTCACAAGCATTGGCGGATTTCCTCGTCGAATGGGTGGAGACGGAGTTCGTTCCGCCTTCCCCAAACTCCATGCATTGGCGAATGCACTTCGACGGCTTGAAAATGAGGACCGGTCTGGGTGCCGGCATAGTCCTCTCCTCCCCGAAAGGTGATCAGCTCAAATACGCCCTCCAGATCCACTTCGCCGCCTCCAACAACGTGGCTGAGGATGAGGCCATCGTCCATGGCCTCTGGCTTGCCAAGGAGATCGGCATCAGGCGCATCCTCTGCTTCAGCGACTTCGACCTCGTGGTGCAGCAAGTCTCTGGGGAATGGGATGCCAACATGGCCAGCTACCGCTTCCTCGTACAACAGCTCACCGGCTCCTTCGAGGGTTGTGAGTTTCATCACGTCCCACGGGCGGACAACGAGGCGGCAGATGCGCTGGCGAAGATCGGCTCCACCTGGCAGGCCATCCCAGCCAGCGTCTCCCTCGAATGGCTGCTCAAGCCGTTTATCAAGCCTTCCCCAGAGTCGGAGTCAATCTTCATGCCGGCGGGCGTCGCCGGCCCATCGATGACCCCGGCTGCTTCTCCGGCACCTTCACCACTGGATCCCGAGCCATCGGCCGCCCAGTTGGCTCTAATCGAGTCGACGGCGTCCGAGGCGGCCAACCCCGGCAGCGCGGCCATCACAATGATCATCGATCAGCCGGCCTCGGGGGCCGGTGGGCCAGATCCGGGGGCTGACCAACCAGCCTCGGGGGCTCCCGAGCCGGTCCGGGGACTCTTGAGCCGGCCGTCGTCTCGGCCCCCTCGTGGGCCCAACACATCCTAGCGTTTCTTCTGCGAGGCGAGCAGCCTCCGGACGACGCTCTGGCTTGGCAAATTCAACGCCGGGCCACGGCCTACGGCATCATCAACAACGAGCTCGTCCACCGCAGCACCACCGGCGTCTTCCAGCGATGCGTCGAGCCGGAAAAGGGTCTGGAGATCCTCCTCGACATTAACCAGGGCGAGTGCGGGCATCATGCCGCCTCCCAGACCCTGGTGGCCAAGGCTTTCAGCCACGGCTTCTTCTGGCCCACGACTCTTGAGGCGGCCAAGAAGTTGGTCGACGAGTGCGAGGGCTGCCAACGCTTCAGCACGCAAAGCCACTTGCCGGCAACGGCCCTCCAAACCATCCCCCTCTCGTGGCCTTTCGCCGTTTGGGGGCTGGACATGGTGGGCCCGTTCAAGACCGCTCGAGGCGGCATGACGCACTTGCTGGTGGCCGTCGACAAATTCACCAAGTGGATCGAGGCGCGACCAATCAGGAAGCTGGATGGCCCCACGGCTGCCCGGTTCATCGACGACATCACAATACGCTACGGCGTTCCCCACAGTATCATCACCGACAACGGCACCAACTTCGCCAAGGGCGCATTCGCGCGTTTCTGCTTCAAGCAAGGAATCCGGCTCGACCTGGCCTCCATCGCTCATCCACAATCAAACGACCAGGTCGAGAGGGCGAACGGCCTCATCCTGTCTGGCATCAAGCCCCGGCTCATGACACCGTTGGTAAGGTCGGTCGGCTGTTGCATCGACGAGCTGCCGGCCGTCCTTTGGAGTCTCAGGACCACACCAAACCGGTCAACCTGCTACACTCCCTTCTTCCTTGTGTATGTGTCCGAGGCGATCATCCCCACCGACATCGAGTTCGATTCGCCTCGGGTCGCCCTATACATGGAGAAGGACGCAAAGGAGGCAAGAGAAGACGGTGTCGATCTACTCGAGGAAGCTCGCGAACTGGCCTTGAGCCGGACGACGATCTACTAGTAGAAGCTCCGGCACTACCATAGCAAGCGGATCCGGCCACTCTCGTTCCGCGAGGGGGACCTGGTCCTCAGACGGATCCAGCGAACCGTCGGACAACACAAGCTGTCCTCCCCATGGGAGGGCCCGTTCATCATCAGCAAGGTGCTACACAACAACGCATACTACCTGATAGACATCCAGAAGCCGCAGAAGCGCAAAAGAGATGCTTCCGGTGAAGAGACGGAGCGCCCATGGAACGCGGCACTCCTGCGCCCGTTTTACTGCTGAAAAAAATCAATGTATGTATGTATCCCCACCCTTTTGGGCTTATGAATGCAATGGGCGCCCCAAGCCGGCTCTTGGGGCGTGCCCCATTTTGTTTCTCTCAAAAGTGTTCCTCACTCACCGGCTCCTTGGCCCGACTCCCAGGCCCCGGGGCTAGCCGACTGGCCCTAGAAGCGCCTCTATAGAAAATGGCTAAGTAATGTGAGCTGGCCAAACTTTCCCACCCTTACCAGCTACAGAACCGGCTCCCGGTTGTCCGGCTGACGGGGCCCCGGGGCGGCAATGTTTGGCTCACACGAAAGGTCGAAACAAAGGGAGACCCCTTCGGGGCCCAGCCGGACCATCGTCGCGTCTCTACCACTCTACTTATCCCGAAAAACCCTCGCGATTCCTAAGTTTCGAACCGGCTCCCTTGAGAAGGACGCCCCGACCCAGCTACAGACCGGTTCCCGGCTGTTGGGCTGACGGGGCCAAAACCAAAGGGGAAAAGGGATAGAAACGAAAAGAGTCGAGGTGGGCAAAAAAGGATAAGGACGAGGCGGCATGAGTCACAAGGCAAACACGACAGAATATTCATGGCATAAATACTAAGGCAAAAGCGGCTCACGACCAGCATTCAGTTCATTACACAAACACCCCTAGTGGGTGGACTCAAGTTTTACATGCAGGGAGAAAAAAAAGGAGAAAGATAAAAAAGATGCCCGAGGGCTCAGGCCACCGGCGCGTCGCCAGCCGGCGTGCCCTCAGCCGGCATGTCGCGAGGCGGCTCGGTCCTTTCCTCGGAAGTGGTCGCGGCCTTAGGGTCGGCCTCCTTGGCGTTCGAGGCGGGCTCCTCGGTCTCAGTCGTCTCTCTGCTTGAGTCGGTGCTCTCGTCGGCGACTTCGTCATCTGCCGGGCCCTGAGGGATGCCGAAGGAGTCCTCGGGCAACGGCTCGCCATCCTCGCCAGGCCGGTAGGAATTCGTCCGCGTCAACATACGACGGCAAGCTCGTTGGCCCGCTAGACAAGAGCTGTCTCGCGGGCCTCCCGCTCTACGGCCGACATGTCCCGCATGGTCGCCAGTCGGCCCAGGTCCACGCCACGGTACCAAGACGTGATGAACCGGAGCGCCATATGCACCCCGTCTTGGGCAGCCGACGCCTTCCAGGCTTCGAGGCGGGGGACGGTGTGCTCCAGCCACTGAGCCACGCGGTGCGTCGGAGCTCCCCCGTAGCCTGGCCACAGCACGGCGATGACCTCCTTGCCGGCGGTCTTGAGCCGCTCCACGCTCCGCTCGAGATGGGTCATCCGCATCTCGACGGCGAGCCCGATCTCGTCCATGTCCCACGCGGCATGCTCCTCGATTGAGCGACCGCACTCCCGAAGGTATTCCCGGTTCTCCTCAACGGCGCGCGCAGCGCGGCGATGAGTTTCCGAGAAACGCCCTGGAAGGAAGAAGAGAAGGAAAGAAAGGCAAGATGAAACACGAGAAATAGCAAAGGGAAGAGCAACCGGCTGGGGAAGAGAAAGATTGGCGCCTACCTTCGATCGCGTCGTCCACCCCAATGGCGAAGTGGAGCGTCGCCTTGTGCTCTGACTCCCGGGCCTCTTCTGACGTGACGAGAGAACCCCTGACCTCCTCGAGCATCCTCTCGAGCCGGGTCACCTCGCCTTGGAGGGAGGCAGTCCTCAAGGCGGCGTCAGCCACTTCCTTGACGGCCGTCTCTCGTGTCGCCGCCTCCTTCGCTGCCTCGGCCTTGAGCCGGTCCCGGGCCGCTTCCTCGTCGACCAGCAGCGTGGCCAGCCCGTCCGTCTCCTGCGCAGCCGCCTGGGCGTCTCGCGCCAGCCCGTCCCGCTCGGAGGCAAGCCCGGTTTTCTCCTCCCGAAGGGTGGCCAGCTCACCTGCAAAACAACAACCAGCGTCAGCCAACCCCCGGGGGCTACTTGCCCCTCCTACGAAGTGCAACTGCACTGACCTCGCACGCGAGCCAACTCCTCTTCTAGGTGGTAGAAGCCATGTTTGTTGTGGTCGTGGATGGCGACCGCCTCCGCGAACACCTTCTGCCGCAGGGAGGTTCCTTCTTGCCATAAAAAAGGGGCAAAGGTCAAGGCACACTCGAAAGAGATCCGGCCCGGTTGCCCGTCAGCCGACCAGCCGGCCCGCATCTCGGGGGCTACACCTAGTGGGTCCGCTCGCGCGACCCCACTGAAAAGTCTAAGACAATACAGCCGGCTTACTTCTGCACGTTGTAGGGCGGCGTCGGCCACCACCGCGAACCGGGCTAGCTCCTGTCGGCACCAGTCGAAGATGCTCCCTAAGTCCCTGAAAGAGGGGACCGGGCCGCCCGCCTGGGGAGCCGGCAGGACTGGCGCGCTCACCAGCGCTTCCCAGTCCCGAAGCACCTCCTGCATCGATCGCAGGGGCCTCCTGGCCCGGCCGCCGCTGCCGCCCGGGCTCGCCACGCCGCCAGCCGCCGAGGCGGGTTCACAAGGGCAAGGGTGCGGGAGTCGCTCCCCGCCGGCCCCTCGCCCGTCGCCGTCGCCTCCTCCTCCTCCTGTCATTCCGGCGTGTCAGTCGCGACGGAGGGCCGCTCCACCTCCATGGCCGCCACCTCCGGTGCCGCCTCCGGGGCTGCTGGGACCTCCGGCACCTCGACCCGGGCCAGCTCAGCCACAGGCGGGTTCACCTCCGGCACCTCAGGCCGGGTCGCCTCGAGAGCTGGCTCCATCGTCGCCGCCCTCGGTTGGGCCGTCTCTTGCGCGGGCGGAGGTGCTGGCAGGTCCATGGCCGCCCCTCGCGGCTCGCTTGAATGAGGCCTCGACATGCGGGTTGACTCCGTTGCCGAGTCCGACGCCCGCGGAGGATCTGTAGACCCCCTTCGCCTCTGGCTGCTCGAGGTCTCGGAGTGCGCGGCCCCTCCTCGCGTACCGGACCTGGAGGCTCGCAGCTCCGCGAGCCTCCTCTTTTCCTCCCGCTGGGTGGCCACGTGCTCGCGGGCCAGCCGGCTGGCGGCATCCGTCGGCTCCCCCGCCGGCTCCTTCTCGTGGAGCTTGATGGGGTCACTACAGCATCCAAGAACCAGTCATTAACCGGCTCGCGATGCGGAAGCAAAACTTACACAAAACAAAGAACTTATGCGATAACGAGGGGCAAGGCCCGCTTGGCGCGTGGCGGCGGCTTCCGCGCGGCCACCTTCACCCGCTTCGGACCGGGCGGCGGGGCCGCCAGCCTCTTCTGCCGGCCAGCCGCTTCGGTCGTGGGGGCTCAAGCCGGCCGCTCCTCGCTCCTCCGGTCCTGGCACACCGCGGGAGGAGGCCCGTTTAGAATCATCAAATCGTCATCATCATCGTCGTCATCCGTCCAGTCCCTAATGGAGGTGGCAAGAGGGAACTCACCCGCTCCGCTGGGTTCCCCGGCTGCACCGGACCCTCCGGCTCCACCAGGAGCGCCGCCTCGCGGATCCACCGACTCGTCGGCTCCTCTCGAGGAGTCCACTCCTTCCTCCGAGGGCCTCCCGTCTGGTAGTCTTCGGAATCAGAGTTTTCACGCTCCGCCTTGAAGATCTGCGGGTGTGGGCCGTCCGGCATGTTCTGTCGCACCAATAGCTGCGGTCAGCACATCAAAGTAAGTTCTGCAGCCGGCTGCCGGCTGGGGAATATCAAACAAGAAAAGAACTGCCTCGATGGAAAACATACCAGGGGAGGCCGGTTGATGCGGTCGTACGGCTCCACGCCGAAGGACCATGAGGCGGGCTTCAGCTTGAACGTCGTGAGAGCGTTCACCCGCTTCGCCACCTGAGCCGGCGTCAGCTCGACGGTGGATAACCGGCAGGGGTCGTGCTGGTCGGACATGTCGTAAATCCGATGTGGCCTCATCTGGAGGGGCGACACCCGACGCGAGATAAAGGCCGTCACCAGGTCGGCGGCGACCAGCCCCTCGGAGCTCTTCAGCTGCGTGAGCCGGCCAAGCTCGTCCAGGGCCACGCCACGTGGGGCAGTCCCCAGTCAGTTCTGCTGGGAGGACTGCTTGTCCTCAAACGGCGGTAGCCGGATGTAATCCGGCCTCGGGTCGACGTTCTTCACGTAGAAGAACATCCGCTGCCACCCCTTGACGGAATCGATGAGGGAAAGAGGAGGAAAGCGAGCGACGCCACGACAGCACACCACCGTGCCCCCGCAGGCGTCGCTTTTCAGAGGTTTGAGGTAGAAGAGAGCGTTGAAGAGGTCGATGAAAGGAAGGATACCGAGGTACCCCTCGCACAACGTCACAAAGGCGGAGAGGTAAAGGATCGAATTCGGACCGAGGTTGTGCGGTTGGAGGTCGAAAGTATCTAGAAGGAGACGAAAGAAGATACTCACTGGGAGCCCGAAGCCCCGGGAGAAGTGCCAGAGGAACACGACGTGTTCCCCTGGCTGAGGTGCCGGCGCTATTGTTGGAAATATGCCCTAGAGGCAATAATAAATTGGTTATTATTGTATTTCATGGTTCATGATAATTGTCTATTGTTCATGCTATAATTGTGTTAACCGGAAACCGTAATACATGTGTGAATACATAGACCACAACATGTCCCTAGTGAGCCTCTAGTTGGCTAGCTCGTTGATCAATAGATGGTCTCGGTTTCATGACCATGGACATTGGATGTCGTTGATAACGGGATCACATCATTAGGAGAATGATGTGATGGACAAGACTCAATCCTAAGCATAGCACAAGATCGTGTAGTTCGTTTGCTAAAGCTTTTCAATGTCAAGTATCATTTCCTTAGACCATGAGATTGTGTAACTCCCGGATACCGTAGGAATGCTTTGGGTGTGCCAAACGTCACAACGTAACTGGGTGGCTATAAAGGTACGCTACGGGTATCTCCGAAAGTGTCTGTTGGGTTGACACGAATCGAGACTGGGATTTGTCACTCCGTGTGACGGAGAGGTATCTCTGGGCCCACTCGGTAAGACATCATCATAATGAGCTCAATGTGACTAAGGAGTTAGCCACGGGATGATGTATTACGGAACGAGTAAAGAGACTTGCCAGTAACGAGATTGAACAAGGTATAGGGATACCGACGATCGAATCTCGGGCAAGTATCATACCGATAGACAAAGGGAATTGTATACGGGATTGATTGAATCCTTGACATCGTGGTTCATCCGATGAGATCATCGTGGAGTACGTGGGAGCCAACATGGGTATCCAGATCCCGCTGTTGGTTATTGACCGGAGAGGTGTCTCGGTCATGTCTACGTGTCTCCCGAACCCGTAGGGTCTACACACTTAAGGTTCGATGACGCTAGGGTTATAGGGAAATGGTATACGTGATTACCGAAGGTTGTTCGGAGTCCCGGATGAGATCCCGGACGTCACGAGGAGCTCCGGAATGGTCCGGAGGTAAAGATTGATATATAGGAAGTCCAGTTTTGGTCACCGGAAAGTTTTCGGGCTCATCGGTAGTGTACCGGGAGTGCCGGGAGGGTGCCGGAGGACCCCCGGGAGGGGTGTGACGACCAAAGGACCACATGGGCTGTTAGATAAAGTGTGCCAGCCCTTATTGGGCTGGGCAAGACTTTTGCTAAAGGCCCATGTGGCTGGAGATAAGGAGATAAGGCAAAAAGGATTTAAAAGGAGGAGATCCACCTCCCTTGTGGGAGGTGGACTCTCCCTTTAATTCGGCCGGCCATCTCCTCTTTGGAGTAGAGGCCAAGCCAGCCCTCCACGTCCCTCCTCCTATATATACTTGAGGTTTTGGATGTTTTGAGATAGGATTTGATCTCTCTCTCTCACGGCGAAGCCCTACCTCTCTTCTTCCTCCTCCGCAGCGCTTAGGCGAAGCCCTGTCGGAATACCTTGCTAATCCACCACCACCACGCCGTCGTGCTGCTGTTGGAGCCCTTCCCCAACCTCTCCTTCCTCCTTGCTGGATCAAGGTGTTGGAGACGTCACCGGGCTGCACGTGTGTTGAACGCGGAGGTGCCGTCCGTTCGGCACTTGATCGGATCTACCGCGATCTGAATCGCTGCGAGTACGACTCCATCAACCGCGTTCTTGTAACGCTTCCGCTTAGCGATCTTCAAAGGTATGAAGATCCACTCTCCCCTTGCTCGTTGCTGGTTTCTCCATAGATGGATCTTGATTCGACGGTATTGTGGGATGAAGCGGCCCGGACCAACCTTACACGTACGCTTACGTGAGACCGGTTCCACCGCCTGACATGCACTAGTTGCATAAGGTGGCTAGCGGGTGTCTGTCTCTCCCACCTTAGTCGGATTGGATTCGATGAAAAGGGTCCTTATGAAGGGTAAATAGCAATTGGCATATCACGTTGTGGTTTTGACGTAGGTAAGAAACGTTCTTGCTAGAAACCTATAGCAACCACGTAAAAACTTGCAACTACAAATTAGAGGACGTCTAACTTGTTTTTGCAGCATATGCCGTGTGATGTGATATGGCCAAAAGGATGTGATGTGATGCATTGTGATGTATGAGATTGATCATGTTCTTGTAATAGGGTTCACGACTTGCACGTCGATGACTATGACAACCGGCAGGAGCCATAGGAGTTGTCTTATACTATTGTATGACCTGCGTGTCAATCATAAACGCCATGTAATTACTTTACTTTATTGCTAAAAGTTAGCTGTAGTAGTAGAAGTAATATTTGGCGAGACAACTTCATGAAGACACAATGATGGAGATCATGGTGTCGTGCCGGTGACAGTGATGATCATGGTGCCCCGAAGATGGAGATCAAAGGAGCAAGATGATATTGGCCATATCATGTCACTATATTGATTGCATGTGATGTTTATCATGTTTACATCTTATTTGCATAGAACGACGGTAGTAAATAAGATGATCTCTCAATAAAATTTCAAGAAAGGTGTTCACCCTAACTGTGCACCGTTGCTAAGGATCGTCGTTCCGAAGCACCACGTGATGATCGGGTGTGATAGGTTCTAACGTTCGCATACAACGGGTGTAAGCCAGATTTACACATGCGAAACACTTAGGTTGACTTGACGAGCCTAGCATGTACAGACATGGCCTCGGAACACGGAGGACCGAAAGGTCGAACATGAGTCGTATAGAAGATACGATCAACATAGAGATGTTCACCATGGATGACTAGTCCGTCTCACGTGATGATCGGACACGGGCTAGTTGACATGGATCATGTATCACTTGGAAGACTAGAGAGATGTCTATCTAAGTGGGAGTTCATTAATAATTTGATTAAATGAACTTAATTATCATGAACTTAGTCTAAAAATGTCCTTGCAAATTATGTCGTAGATAGCTCACGCTGTAGCTCCCCAGTTTTATTGATACAATCCTAGAGAAAAGTAAGTTGAAAGTTGATGGTAGCAATAATGCGGACTGGGTCCGTGATCTGAGGATTGTCCTCATTGTTGCACAGAAAGCTTATGTTTTTTATGTACCGCTAACTGCATCACTCCCTCAAGCGTTGTCTGTAGATGTTGTGAACATATGACAGGCACTTTTTGATGACTACGTGATAGTTCAGTGCGTCATGCATTACGGCTTAGAATTGAGGCTTCAAAATGTTTTGAACGTCACAGAACATATGAGATGTTCTAGGAGCTGAGATTGTGATCTCAAGCTCGTGCCTATGTTGAGAGGTATGAGACCTCCAACAAGATTCTTTGTCTGCAAGATAAAGGAGAATAGCTCAATCGCTGAGCGTGTGCTCGGATTGTCTGGGTGCTACAATCACTTGAATCAAGTGGGAGTTAATCTTCCAGATGAGATAGTGATTAATGCAGTTCTCCAAGTCACTGCCACCAAGCTACTAGAGCTTCGTGATGAACTATAACATGCCAGGGATGGATAAGATGATCCCTGAGTTGTTCGTGATGTTTGACACCACGAAGGTAGAAATCAATAAGGAGCATCAAGTGTTGATGGTTAAGTGAAAACCACTAGTTTCAAAAGGGGCAAGGGCAAGAAGGGAAAAACTTCAGGAATGGCAAGCCAGTTGTTGCTCTAGTGAAGAAACCCAAGGTTGAGCCCGAACCCGAGACTAAGTGCTTCTGTTATGAGGAGAATGTTCGCTGAAGCGGAAAAACCCTAGATGATTGGTAGATAAGAAGGCTGGTAATGTCAATGGAAGTATATTTGATATACGTGTTAGTGATGTGTACCTTGCTGGTACTCCTAGTAGCACCTGGGTATTAGATACCGGTTCGGTTGCTAAGTGTTAGCAACTCGAAATAAAAGCTACGGAGTAAATGGAGACTAGCTAGGTGAAAGGTGACGATGTGTGTTGGAAGTATTTCCAAGATTGATGTGATCACCATCGCACGCTCTCTCTACCTTCAGGATTTGTGATAAACCTAAATAAATGTTATTTGGTGTTTGCGTTGAGCATAAACGTGATTAGATCATGATTAGTGCGATACGGTTATTCATATAAGTTAGAGAATAATGGTTATTCTGTTTACATGGATAATGCCTTCAATGGTCATGCACCCACTCGAAATGGTTTATCGAATCATGATCGTAGTAGTACACATATTCATAACATTGGTACCAAAAGATACAAAGTTAATAATGATAGTACCACATGCTTGTGGCACTGCCACGTAATGTCATATTGGTATAAATCGCATGAAGAAACTCCATGATGATGGATGTTTTTTGACTCACTCGATTTCGAATCGGTTGAGACATGCGAGCCATGCCTCTTGGGCAAGATGACTGAGACCCCGTCATCCAATATGATGGAGCGGGCAAGTGGCTTATTGGAATTAATACATGTTGATGTATGTGGTCCAATGAGTGTTGAAACACACAGTGGATATCGTTGTTTTTCTTTACCTTCACTGATGATTTGAGTAAATATGGGGATATTTACTTAATGAAACACGAATCTGAAATGTTTGAAAGGTTCAAGGAGTTTCAGAGTGAAGTTAAAGATCATCGTGACAAGAAGATAAATGTCTATGATATGATCATGGAGGTGAATATCTAAGTTACGAGTTTGGTATGCAATTTTAGACAATGTGGAAATTGTTTCACAGCTCACGCCTCCTGGAACACCATAGTGTGATGGTGTGTTCGGACGTCATAATCGTGCTCTATTGGATATAGTGAGTACTATGATGTCTCTTGTCGTTTTACCACTATCGTTATGGGGTTATGCATTAAAGACAAATCCATTCACTTTAACAGGGCACCATCTAAGTCTGTTGAGATGACACCGTGAGAATTATGGTTTGACAGAAGCCTAAGCTGTCATTTCTTAATGTTTGGGGCTGCGACGATTATGTGAAAATGGGTTTTTCACCTAGCGAGCTCGAACCCAAAGCAGACAAATGCATCTTCATAGAATACCCTAATGAGACATTGGGTATACCTTCTATCTCAGATCCAAGCGCAAAAGGTGTGTGTTGCTAAGAACGGGTCCTTTCTTGAGAAAGAGTTTCTCTCGAAAGAATTGAGTGGGAGGAAGATAGAACTTGATGAGGTTGTTGAACCTTTGTTTCAACCAGAGAATAGCGCAACACAGAAAGATGTTTCTGTAGAGCCTACTCAGTTGAAAAGGAAGTTAATGATGATGATCATGAAGCTTCGGATCAAGTCACTATCGAACCTCGTAGGTCGACAAGGACGCGTACTGCTCCTGAGTAGTACGACAACCCTGTCTTGGAAATCATGTTGTTGGACAACGATGAACCTACGAACTATGGAGAAGCGATGGTGGGCCCGGATTCCAACAAATGGCTAGGAGCCATGAAATCCGAGAAAGGATCCATGTATGAAAACCAAGTATGGACTTTGGTAGACTTGCCTGTTGAATGGCGGGTCATTGAGTACAAATGGACCTTTGAGATAAACATAGACGCTAATGGTGAAATGTCACCGTTTATAAAGCTCGACTTGTCGCAAAGAAGTTTCCGCCAAGTTCAAGGAGTTGACTGCAATGAGATTGTCTCATCTGTAGCGATGCTAAAAGTCTATTAAAATTTTGTTAGCAGTTGCTGCATTTTTCTATTATGAAATCTGGCAGATGGATGACAAAACAAGGTTTCCGTAATGGTTTCTGTGAGGAAGAGTTGTATGTGATACAACCAGAAGGTTTTGTCAATCCTAAGGATGTTAATAATATGCAAACTCCAGCGATCCTTCTATGGACTGGAGCAAGCATCTCGGAGTTGGAATATATGCTTTGATGAGGTGATCAAAGTGTTTAAGTTTATACAAAGTTTATGAGAAACTTGTATTTGCAAGAAAGTGAGTGGGAGCGCTATGGAATTTCTTATAAGAATATGTAGTTGACATATTATTGATCGGAAATGATGTAGAATTTCTGGAAGAGCATGAAGGGTTGTTTGAAAAGAGTTTTTTTTTCAAAGGAAGACCCAGATAAAGCTACTATTTTATTGAGCATCAAGATCTATAGGGATAGATCAATTCGCTTGATAAGTTTTTTCGACGAAGACATACCTTGACAAGTTTTTGAAGGAGTTCAAAATAGATGGGTCAAAGAAGGAGTTCTTGACTGTATTGTAAGGTGTGAAATTGAGTAAGACTCAATACCCGACCACGGCAGAAGATAAAGAAAAGATGAGTGTCATCTCCTATGCTTTAGCCATAGGCTCTATATAGTATGCCATGCTGTGTACCGCACCTGTGTGTGCCTTGCCATGAGTCTGTCAAGGGGTACAAGAGTAATCCAAGAGTGGATCACTCGACAACGGTCAAAGTTATCCTTAGTAACTTGAGAACTAAGGAAATATTTCTCGATTATGGAGGTGATAAAGAGTTCATCGTAAAGTGTTACGATGATGCAAGCTTTAAAACCAATCCGGATGACTCTTAGTAGAAATCCAGCTACGTATAGTGGAGCAGCCATTTGGAATAGCTCCAAGTGGAGCGTGGGAGCAGTATCTACAAATATGAAATGGAAAGTTTGCAAAGGTACACACGGATCTGAATGTCGCAGACCCGCTGACTAAAAACCTCTTTCACGAGCAGAACATGAACAAACCCCAGAACTTATTGGGTGTTAATCACATGATGATATGATCACATGGTGATGTAAGTGTTAATCACATGGTGATGTGAACTAGATTATTGACTCTAGTGCAAGTGGGAGACTGTTGGAAATATGCCCTAGAGGCAATAATAAATTGGTTATTATTGTATTTCATGGTTCATGATAATTGTCTATTGTTCATGCTATAATTGTGTTAACCGGAAACCGTAATACATGTGTGAATACATAGACCACAACATGTCCCTAGTGAGCCTCTAGTTGGCTAGCTCGTTGATCAATAGATGGTCTCGGTTTCATGACCATGGACATTGGATGTCGTTGATAACGGGATCACATCATTAGGAGAATGATGTGATGGACAAGACTCAATCCTAAGCATAGCACAAGATCGTGTAGTTCGTTTGCTAAAGCTTTTCAATGTCAAGTATCATTTCCTTAGACCATGAGATTGTGTAACTCCCGGATACCGTAGGAATGCTTTGGGTGTGCCAAACGTCACAACGTAACTGGGTGGCTATAAAGGTACGCTACGGGTATCTCCGAAAGTGTCTGTTGGGTTGACACGAATCGAGACTGGGATTTGTCACTCCGTGTGACGGAGAGGTATCTCTGGGCCCACTCGGTAAGACATCATCATAATGAGCTCAATGTGACTAAGGAGTTAGCCACGGGATGATGTATTACGGAACGAGTAAAGAGACTTGCCAGTAACGAGATTGAACAAGGTATAGGGATACCGACGATCGAATCTCGGGCAAGTATCATACCGATAGACAAAGGGAATTGTATACGGGATTGATTGAATCCTTGACATCGTGGTTCATCCGATGAGATCATCGTGGAGTACGTGGGAGCCAACATGGGTATCCAGATCCCGCTGTTGGTTATTGACCGGAGAGGTGTCTCGGTCATGTCTACGTGTCTCCCGAACCCGTAGGGTCTACACACTTAAGGTTCGATGACGCTAGGGTTATAGGGAAATGGTATACGTGATTACCGAAGGTTGTTCGGAGTCCCGGATGAGATCCCGGACGTCACGAGGAGCTCCGGAATGGTCCGGAGGTAAAGATTGATATATAGGAAGTCCAGTTTTGGTCACCGGAAAGTTTTCGGGCTCATCGGTAGTGTACCGGGAGTGCCGGGAGGGTGCCGGAGGACCCCCGGGAGGGGTGTGACGACCAAAGGACCACATGGGCTGTTAGATAAAGTGTGCCAGCCCTTATTGGGCTGGGCAAGACTTTTGCTAAAGGCCCATGTGGCTGGAGATAAGGAGATAAGGCAAAAAGGATTTTAAAAGGAGGAGATCCACCTCCCTTGTGGGAGGTGGACTCTCCCTTTAATTCGGCCGGCCATCTCCTCTTTGGAGTAGAGGCCAAGCCAGCCCTCCACGTCCCTCCTCCTATATATACTTGAGGTTTTGGATGTTTTGAGATAGGATTTGATCTCTCTCTCTCACGGCGAAGCCCTACCTCTCTTCTTCCTCCTCCGCAGCGCTTAGGCGAAGCCCTGTCGGAATACCTTGCTAATCCACCACCACCACGCCGTCGTGCTGCTGTTGGAGCCCTTCCCCAACCTCTCCTTCCTCCTTGCTGGATCAAGGTGTTGGAGACGTCACCGGGCTGCACGTGTGTTGAACGCGGAGGTGCCGTCCGTTCGGCACTTGATCGGATCTACCGCGATCTGAATCGCTGCGAGTACGACTCCATCAACCGCGTTCTTGTAACGCTTCCGCTTAGCGATCTTCAAAGGTATGAAGATCCACTCTCCCCTTGCTCGTTTCTGGTTTCTCCATAGATGGATCTTGGTGAACGCGTAGGAAATTTTTTGATTTACTACTATGTCTGCCAACAGCTATCTCGTCGCCCGACGCACGTGCGGCCACCCGCTCCTCCGGCGGCAACATGCGCGCGCGGCGCAGCTCGACGATGTCCGCCTCGACCACGAAGGAGCCAGCCCAGCTACCACCGCGTCCATCGGCCATCGCAACGGCAGTGCGGCATGCGGGTGCGACGACGTGCAAGGAAGAAAGAAAGGCAACGAAGAAGGGCAGCAAGGAGGCAAGTGGGGCGCGGGTACCTCCGCCTCCTGCCCTTCCTCCCCTTTTATAGGGGAGGCCACGACCAAGGGACGTGGGATTGATTGTGCCCACTCCCCCCAGAAACTCCGCGCACGTGGGTGGCCCCGGGCCATAACGACCGCCTCGGGGCGTAGAGGATCCTATCCCGCGCCCCGAGGCCTACTAGGCTACGCCTGGGTCCTACCGGGCTAGGCCCAGGCGACGTCCCGTCTCCCCACGTGCGCGGGACTCGCCGCATCATTACTCGTTGTGTGGCGTGTCGTGTACCGGTGCGGGTCCTGGGGCGGCGCGCCGGTGCCCGAGGCGTCGGGTCCAACGGCCGACCCGGCTGCCCCTTCGCCTTCGAGCCATAGGGGGGTGTCGTTGGGGGAAGCCGCCGGCTCCCCACCGTCCGCCGGACGCGGGCCCTCGCCGGCTTCGAGGACTACCGACAGGGTTATTACCCCCAGGTAGGCCAAAGCAACGGGGTCTTCCCCCTTTTGCTTTGAAGAAAAAACTACGCGGCCGGCTGGCCGTGGCCGGCTGGGGGACGTCCGGCGCGAGCCAATGCCGGCTGGCGCCTCGACCGGCTGGTCAAGGAGCCGGCTGGACCCTTGGCCGGCTGGGCGCGGCCGGTTGCCCTCGGGCCGGCTCTTCCATTGACCTTGGGACGGACATGCCCCGTCCCGTCCTTCTGCGCGCGGGTACGACGATGTGACATGACCGGCACGACGGGCGGCCCTGTGGCTACAGTGGCCGCTTACGCGCTACAGCGCGTGGCTACAGTCCAACCATCCCGGCTGCTGACCTTGGTGAGCGGGACCGGGCGAGGGAACAGTGCCGACACGCCCTCGCCACTCGATTACCTGCCCCGGCGTGGCTACAGTGCCGCCGGCCATACCGGAGACTTCGGCCGGCTAGCGCTAGACGACGCCCCCCGGGCGGCCCGTGCCGCGGTAGGTGGGCGAGGGCCAATCACAGAGCCGGTCGGCGGGCCCCGCCAACGAGAAGACGACGCGAGCGACGGGACCCTCTGGCCAGCCGAAGAGACTGCCAGCCGGGTCCCCCACCTTTGTACTTATAACATATTGTAAGAGCCGGGGGGTGGCCTATAAAACCCCCCGAGCCGCCCAATGCAACGGGGACGGACAGGCACACGCACACACGAACGATCATCTTCATATACACCACCCCTTCTAGAAGTGGGGGAAGAGGAGCCGGCTGCCCCTTCTTCCTCCTCTAGACACAACTCCAGCAACACCATTGTACCTATACCCATCCATCTAACTAAACCAAGCAGGACTAGGGGTATTACCTCCCCCGGAGGGCCCTGAACCTGGGTACATCGTGTGCCATCATCGCTTGTGCCCAATCTCGCATCCGGAGCCCGTCGGCGTCCTTCGGCCCCAACCACCTACGATAAGCCACCTCATGGCATCTGTCGTGAGAAAACGACGACATCCACCCACCTCTCTTCTATTATTCTATCGTCATAGCTGTCCTGTCCACCTGCTTCCCGTTGGGTGCACTGGCTGACCCATTTAAAAAAGGGGACACAGACGCGCGAACGGCCGATCCAAACGGACGAAAAGCAGACAAAACAGGCGTTCGTTTGGGTCTCCCTATTGGAGTTGCCCTTATGGCAACTCAGTGCACTAGCTGTTTTCTTTTTAGTCACACTCAATGCACTAGTGAACTGGCCTGTAAGTACAAATTAAGGAGGGTGCGTACTGTACTACGTAGTGATTAGTGAATGAAAATCTCAAGCCTTCTAACAACCAGAAACTAGCAACTGCACAGAAATGCATTGGAGGACCCAGATGTCACCCACCTCTATATGAAAAAAGTATTAGAAAAATATCAAAAATTTCAAAAAGTTTTGAAATTTTAGGATATCAAACCTGGGTGTGCATTGTACGTAGTCACGGGGAATGGGTGCACGTGGTATCCGTGGCGAAAGAATTATGATCCGGCATACGATAAATCCGAATATTATTTTTCTATACATATAGTTTTTTGGTTTTTTACTGGCATTACCATGGGCACCCATTCCTCATTAAATCGAACACGGGTGTACAACGGCCACCCATTCCTCATTAAATCGAACACAGGTGTACAACGGCCACCCATATTTTATATCCCAAAATTTCAGAATTTTTGAATTTTCCTAATATGTTTTTAGTGCTATATTCATTCAGTCATGGCACCCGATAGCCACAAATCCTCTTCCCCGCATATAAGAAGAATGTACTAGCAAGTAAAACATCCGGCGTGTACGTTGCAAAGTTGCATGTTCACTGAACAAGAAGTCGAAGCCAAAGTTGTGTAAGTGTACAAGCTCATAGAATACGCATGGTGGGATCACTATATGAGCAAAGCCAGTGGTGAAAGTGGTCCAAGGCCTAGAATATCACCAACATCAACAGACAACGGCATCTCCCGTAAACAAACGCGCACACCGAGCACGATATCAGCAGCTAGCACGGCAGCACGACACCCAAACCAAACCACCAGCCCTGACCTGACATGCATCTTGGTTGGCATCAACCCACACCAAATAACCCATCCCGCCGCAACCAACCACGGATCATCGGCGGTCAAGCCCCCCTAACCTAAACACGGCACTTGGAAATGTATGCAAGTTGAGGGGCAGCATATGATGCCGATTTTAGTTATTAAGAAGAAACAAATCTACAGGGCAAGTGCGTACGATATCTGCAATCTATTCGGATCAAGCATCCAACTTGGTTGAGACCATGCACGCACCATTATTGATTATTTGGGCCAGCCAGCGGCGCCGGTGCCTGCTTGTTTTGGTCAATCAGTGTAAAGGGTTTAGCGTTTGTGTTACAAAAGAAAAGAAAAGATCATGCCTGATTGCTTCATGTGCGGCACGCCATCTGAGTGCTGGACTAAATAGACAGGATAGCAGATTGGCAGATCACACACATCTTTGGCGTATGGTCAGTGTCTAACTCGATGCTTGCTTTCAATTAAGTTACTACAAGCCAAAACAGAAGAAGTTGGAAAGAAAATATTCTCCCTGTGAAATAAGTTTGGATTGTCCAAAGAAATATTTCGAACGCCAGCAACGCAACAGTGATAGAGTTGCACCGCATATTCATGAGATCGTCATCAAGTAATAATAAGGTAAACACAATCAAGAACAAGGCAATGATGTGGGCAATTGGTATATCACCAACCGGAAAGTTCGAACACAGAAACATAATAGCACGTGAAAAGACCCTTGGATGCTAGCATAGGTCATCTAGGCAAACAAATGTCAAACAAAATCTTCAAGAGCTGTTAGTGCTACAATCGAAATGTCAGAGGACCTTGTTTGCAATAATGGTAGTGCTACAATCGAAATGTGAATGCCTGCGGCACATAGGCATCTGAAAGGAAAATAACATCAGTCAAAGTCCGCAGCTAAACTAGATTATAGAACTCGAACTCCCAAGACCTATGATTAACGGCATAGGCAACGAAAGGCCTAAGATTAACAGCGCAGACAGCAAAGCTCATCATAGACAGCTGCAGCTGCAGCACAGACAGAACCACCATTTGAAACTAACGTTTGGAAGCTATCTGATATAATCTGAACTCACATCAAAGAAATTATGAAACAATTAGTTCCTGGATCATTACGGGCTGGTACGTAGAGTTTTTCAAGAAGACTGTTTCCCACAACTGATAAACGGGAAGAGACATCACTGTACTCTTGAGCTTTTAGTTCGTGCACTGGAAGCATCACAACCAAGAACAATACATGGTATGGATCACATGCTTGGTGTATAGTCGCAACTCACAGCCCAATGGCAGTGTCCAGCTTGATGCTTGCTTTCAGCCAAGTGGGAGCAAGGAATTTAAAAGGAAAATGTTTCCCACTGAAACAAGTTTGGATTGTCCAAAGAAACATTTGGAAAGCTAATAGCCAACTATGACACAGTAGCACCACATATTCACGAGACCATAAACAAGTAAAGTAAACAACACAATCAAGAACAAGAAATAGTCTGAGCACTTAATATATCAACTAAACAATAATGTCAAGCCAAATATTCCGATGCAATAATGTTAGTGCTACAACCGAAATATGAATGCCTGTTCTGATATGCAAGTAACATCATTCAAGTTCACTACTAAATTAGATTATAGAGCTCCAACCACCCAGGCCTAAGATTATAAGCATAGACTAAAGAATAGCCACAGCTGCAAAGCTCATTCTCAAAGTACAGAACCACCATTTGGAAGCTACTCCCTCCGTCCCATAATATAAGACAACTTTGTAAGGTAACATAACTTGCAAAAACGTCTTATATTGTGGGGCAGAAGGGAGTATCTGATAATTTAAACTTTCATTGGAAAAAGTATTGTATGCTCAGACTAAACGATTAGGTCCTGGAACATTACGAGTAGAAGGGGGACTACATGCCATATGAAATGCAATAGGCCAGGGCACTGATACCAGGAGAATAGTTCAAGGAACAAAGAAATACAAGTAAAACCTCCGACCAAATACCGGTAGAGGTGCAAATTAATGACCCTAGGTTACCCTCCAACCCTCTTCATTTCAAAACGATGAACTGGTTTTAAAAAAATGATGCGACTTTGGTAAATTAGTTCATTTGATTAAGGTATATTGTAGGTTATGTATTACTTCATGCGGAAGCAATAAAATCAAGAACTCATGGTATGGATCCCTACAGGGTATGAACAACTGATTTACCACTGACCTAACATAGGAAATGTAATACAACAGGACATCAATTCCAGTCCAATAGTCCAAGGAGCAAAGAAACGCAAGTTAAACTTCGAGGGCAATAGTGCAAGGAGCAAAGAAACATAAGTAAAGTCTCAGACCAAATACTAGTCAAGGCGCAAATTATTTACCTAAGGTTACCCTCCACCCGTCTTCAGTTCAAAAGAAGAAACTGGTTTGCAAAAGCGGTGTGATTTTGGCAAATTAGTTCATTTGATCAAGATCTTTATTACAGGTTGCATGCTTGCCTGATGAAGATTTCATCACTCAAGTTGTTAACAGTACATGTTTCATGTTTGTATACTCTTAATGTTTAAGCCACAAACATTGCACATTGCACAAGCACACTGATAGTACCTCATTAGAAAGCCTAAACAAGAATGACAACATGGCAAAAAAGTACCTCTCTTTCTCTCTCTCTGGTTATTAGTTTGTTGATGATAGCCAGGCTAATAGAAAGTAAATCTAGCCTGCATCAATTGTGAACTCACAACAACATAAATGGATAAAACACGAAGAGAGCATTAGCAAGTTTCTTACTCCACTGCAGGATTTGTGATAGCAATGCACCTACGAAGAACATTACCAGCCAACTCGAAGTTACCAAACCAAACACATTGTAAATAGTCTCAACTTCCAAGGATCAAAACCTGATCCAGTCCCACTAAACTCTCCAAATACTTCTGTCCAGGAACACGAGAGGTAGCTGATAGGTTTAACAGCTTACATCCACAAAAGCATTGATTACTACAGTACTTAACACAAAAACCCAAGTCCAAAGCTGCAGAGAATTACGTCAAAGAACCGAAGCTTAACCGAATCAAGCGACGAGGGTGCTCGCGGTGGTGGACTCGTACTTCCAGGCGGCGGGCATCTTCTTGGTAAGGCGGTAGTAGCGGGTGAGGCGGTGGACCCTGCTCTCGACGAGGATGAGGCGGAACTTGGCGTCGACGTCCGACCTGTTCCTCTCCAGGTGCTTCCTGATCGCCACGGCCTTCTTGATGAGGAAGTAGAGGTCCTCGGGCATCTCCGGCGCCAGCCCGCGGGCCTTGAGCAGGCGCACGATCTTGGCGCCGGTGACGGCCTTGGACAGCGGGATGCCGTGGCCGTCGCGGAGCAGGGCGCCGATCTGCGACGGCAGCTGGCCCTTCTTGGCGGCGCGTACGATGATCTCCTCCACGTCCGGCGCGGACGTCTTGACCCAAGCCGGGGCCTCCCGCTTGTAGGGGATCACCGAGGACGACATCCCCTTCCCGTTGCTGTGCATGCGTCCCATGGCGGCGAGCGGAGAGCGGAGAGCGGAGAGCGGCGGCGAAGAGGGAGATGAGGTTTGGGGAGGAGCGGCTGTGGCGGCGGTGAGGGAAACCTAGGAAAAATGGGGCGGTACCCTTCTCTGCCAGAGTCAGCCAGTTATATCTGCTCGCGTTGCAAACTGGGCTTAGCCCATAGTGTTTTGGACGCGAATACCGCGCGATCGCGATCCAATATCCTCTCGCTGACCGACCACATCGAGCGCGGAGAGCCCAGATCCTATTTGGCGCGTTAAGCGTCAGTTATAGGAATTTTTGCTAACTGGCGCACACGCCTCCCAGCACTACGTGATAATGGGGCCAGCCCATGTAGAGTTTTTTTCCACTGTTTTTTCCGTGCCGTTTCCTGGACGTTTTTTATAGCGGTTTTCCTGGCATGATTTTTACTCGGTTTTCGTTTTTCTTTTTTGCTCTCGTATTCTTTTAATTTTCATATTTTTTTTCGTTTTTCTTTTCTTTACAAATCCGTGAATTTTCTTCAAATTCGGGAAATTTTTAAAACTTCGTGAAAATTTTCAGAAATTGTGAACTTGTTTTATTTTTTGTGACCTTTTTCCAAATTACTAAACTTTTTCCAAGATGTGAATTATTTTCATACATAAGATTTTTGTTTTTAAATTTTCTGTGATTTTTTTCAAATTTCATTAACTTTTTCAAATTAGGAATTTTTTTGAACTATGGAATTTTTAAATAATTTTACTTTTTATTCAAGATTCATGACATTTTTTAATTTACGCACTCTTGAAGTCTTGAGCATTTTACAAATTTGTGAAAAAAATCACAAATTGCATGAACTTTTTATCTGATTTCTAAACTTTTTTCCCATTTTTGTGAAGTTTTTTTAAACAGTCAACTCCCCTTGGTCAACGGTTGTTGGTCAGTAGGTCAACGGTCCACCAGTTGCATGATATTTTTAAGAACACGGCTGGGGCGGGCCAAATACTTGCGCTCGTACTGCCCTTTACCTTAGCTGGCGCCAAAGGCACCAATTAGGAGGTCTCTATGGAAAGTTCCTCTTCAGCGCGAGAACTATATCTCCCTTAAAGCAGATGGAAGCAAGCTTCTATTTGCATGGGGTCGCTGGGTAGCGACCTAGGGCTTTTCGCCTGACCCATATGGGGCGGGAGCCCTCTTTTGGGTTTCTTTTTATTACTAGTAAATCTACACATGCAACATGTCGCATATACAAATTTAATTAGTTTTGAGAGAGAGAAAGAATTGAATGAATTATTGATCACTTAAATCATAATAAAAGGTGTTGTCGATGCACTCTAGAACAATATTATCTATACCTGCTAATAAAGAAAGGTAATATTCTTAGTCCGTCATGACATTTTGTAGAAAAACCCATCATAGCTTTGGGAATCAACCCAAGGCCTAGTTCCTCTGATTTTTTCTGGTCACAACCAAACGAAGATGGTCACCATCTACTAGGCCAACTTGAACCTAATTTGCATAGTTTTTTTACCGATTAGCAAGAAAATGCTCGGGACTCTCAAACATGTGACCTGCATCATGTCAAAAACTATTGTGGCCAACCGAGCTGGCTTTTGTTTATTATGTTACAAAACAAATCCATTAACAAATTACATAGTGCCACCTCAATTGTTTTCATCGGTTTTCACCGATTTACATACGTTCACAAGCTATGCGGAGAATCAAGAAGTTGTTTCTGAAATCAACAAAGATCAGATGGGATGTGATGTAAATCTCATTGCACTAAGGGAGCAAAAGAGAGGCCAAAAGGGGACGTGAAACGTGATCTATGAGCATCGGAGAGGGGACCTACTGTGACGACGAAATTATGTTGGGCTCATCGCGGAACTTCTCGCTGGAGGCGACGAGATAAGGAAGAAAGCAAGGACACGTAGAGAAGCGGGCGCGGGGGGAGGGGGGCTAGAATAGAAAAGAGGCTTGAGATAAGGTAAAAAGTGAGGACAGGCAAAAAAGCAGCTCGACAAGAAGAGGACACTCAGAAGAAGCCCGCTGCCAACGACGTTGTGCAAAGACATGATTGCAAAACTAATGGCCGCCTTGTATGAGTCATGCGTACACACTCCGTGGACAAGAAGGACATAAAATCGAATCAAGCCTAGCTCTACTATGCCTTGCACTTTAGCAGCTTTTTTTGGATATAATAAGTCTAACGAACATCTTTACCAATTAAATAGTCCCTTCATTTTTCATAAAATTTGATCAACTTATATATGTGTGCGAATTGAATGCATAAACAATGAACCGCCTCCAAAATCAACACACTAATAGTAAAATATGGATCCCATATACTATATCACTAATTTCCTTAAAATTGAAGGCCTCACCGTCAATTGAGGTCTCCAATTTGAATTTGGTCACCCATTTTTAATCGGGTCAATAATTTTTAAAAACTCTCCCATCCAATTTTTTGTACAATACTTTATGATTCTTAATTTTTAAATCTTCACAATTAGGCTTTAGTTTAAAATTGGAGCACCCGATTTTGGTCGGGTCAACAATTTCTCAAGGAGCTCTCCCATTTAATTATTTTAATTTTATATGTTTTCAAATTTTAAAGCTCTTTCATTCTATTGAGGTATTCAATTTTGGATTTGGTTTGCGGTTTTAATCATGCTAACGATTTTTCAAATCAATCAATAACAATCGAACCATAAAACGTATCAACCCCCCGCAGACTCCCATCATCCATGAAAAAGCGTCACCATGTGATATTATAGCATGAATATAGTACATACAACCATAGATGTAAAAATATCCCGACATAAATATGAGTTAATTAGCGGATAACACAGAATCACACCATAAAAGGTGCATCAAATAACCGCACTATAAATAAACATAAAGCACATTACATCATCTCCTCCGCCGGTGAAACTAAATATTCCATCAGTTTCAATATAAGGGTTATTAGTTTTCTGGAAAGTCAAATTTCTTCAACTTTTACCAAGTTTAGAGCCAAAAATATCGACATTCAAAATATTAAAATTAATAAAATTCATTTCGTGATGAATCTAATAACACCAATTTGATATTATGTATTTTGATATATTTTCTCCAAATTTGATCAAACGTAAAGAAGTTTAACTTTTTTAAAAAATAATACAACATATATTTTGAAATAGTGATTGAAAAAAATCCAATAAATTCAATGGCTCAACAAAGCGCCCAACCCTTCTAGTTTAGCCTATGTATGAGCTTGAGGCTGCATATCGTAAAGTAAAGTGGACATGCATGCTATGTTGTTGGTTAACTGTAATTAAATGAGACTGTGTGATGCATGAGATAAAGGAAGACATACTAAGTGAAAAAGACCCGGTTTAAATGGGATTGTGTGTTATGGCGGCAGAGATAAACAAAACATATAGAAGAGAAAGGTCGATTAAATGGGATTGATAAACGGACTGCACAACTCATGCAACATTTTTTCGAATCCATTATTCTAAGAACACCGCACATCCCATGTTTTCAAGATTCTCCACCAAATCCAACAAGGTGACACATCCCTTCCTCCGTTCTGGCAGATAAGAAGCTCGTTATCCCTCACCCCTCGCCCACCACCACATAATTACCTTTAATCTGCACCTTCGGTTTGGATCTAAACATGTCTTCATAAGCGGCGATGCAACTATTGGATGCAGCGAGATTGCGCATTGTCCACACCGCTGTCATCACGAGATGCTAGATGCCACGGGGCAGTCGGGTGGGAACCCATTCGAAGGTGGGCATAGGGGCGACTCTTCCTCTCTTTCCCTAACGAGGGGACAAAAAGGGAGGCGTCCCAGCGGCTACCCTATAGGAGATATGCCCTAGAGGCAATAATAAATGTTATTGATCATCTCCTTGTTCATAATTAGGTTTATGTTCCATGCTATAACTGCTATGGTTCTTGAGTCTACAATAACCACGAGGCTTGAAGCAAGACTCATATGCACGTGTGGAATAATAAACGATAAATTGTATTCCTGGTCTGGCCTCTAAGACTGGCTCAAGTATTGCATGATGATCCTGTTTTCCTGATCATGGGCATGGCTATGCCGCCAATTTTGAGGACACAATGTTAGAAGAACATTTGTGTTGAATCGACCCGAATTGATGTTATGCTATGAGATACATTCGTCATAAGTTAATGGTAAATACCACAGAGAATTTAATGTTTGCATAATTCCTTAGACCATGAGAGTATCGAGTTTCTTCATGCTTGCTTCATGAACTTTGGGGTTTGTTAAAAGTCATCCGTAAATGGGTGGCTATTACGGCGGCTTACGGGTTCATGGAAAAGTATGTCAAGTAACTTGATAGCTCAAGATTGGGATTTGCTCCTCCGACGATGGAGAGATATCTCTGGGCCCTCTCGGTGTTACGGTATCCATCATTGTCTGGCCAGACATTTTGTGATTTGATCACGGGGATGCCGGAACACGGGAACGAGAAAAGAGAACAATACCGGTAACGAGGTAACTGACATAGTGCACAAGTTGTTGATCCACGGGATGCCAACATGTCTCACCTCGGGTATTTGTAACATATCGCGAAGCAACAGGAATAGCACACGACAACTGGAGATTCACTCGAATATTCATTCGTGTGGGTATAGGGGTCAATATGGGTGTCCACGACTCCGATGTTGATCATTGATCGGAAGGGGTTTCGGGTCATGTCTATGCTTCACCGAACCTATAGGGTCACACGCTTAAGGTTCATCTATCTGCTGAATACTAGACAGGAAGTCTGAGAGAAAATCACCGAAAAAGTTTTGGACACCGGAAAAGTTTCGGACAGCGGAAAAGTTCCGTAGAGAGAACACTGGAATAGTTCCGGTGAAACTGAAAAGTTATTTCAGGGGATACCATAAAGTCAAATTGGTTTTGGCACATGCCTGATAATTCTTGGAGGGTACCAGAATCGTTTTGGAAACTTTCTAGAATTTTTCGGAAGAAAAACCGGAAATGTTCTGGAGCTGCCGGAACCACATCAGTTGCTTTTCACAGATGAAAATCACTAATTCGGAATTGTTCCGGATCACATTGAAAATTATTTTAGTGGGTGCTGGAAACGTTATAAGCCCACATAAATATTTTCAATTTGAACGGACGCTGAAAAATGCCATCATGAATAGTGAAAGTGATTTTTGGATTACTTTATTGGAAACACTATTTGTGAATAGTGGAAATACTATTAAGGGATGATGCAGGCATGGTGATGCAGGCAACACTATTTGGAGGCTTTCCCTTTATGCCCTTGTGGTGTGCTCACCTCATGGGCATTTTGGTAATTCCAAGTCCCATCCTTCCCCTTGGTTTTCCTATAAATAGAGGTGAATGGGCTGCTCACAAACTCACTCCTTCTCACATACAAGTGCCATTGCAATGATCTGGCTTCTTCTCTCCCTCCCAGCGAAATAGTTTCGTAGAGCCGAAAGGCTGTCTGGGTTCCGGCAGGAACTAGTTTTGGACGGCGAAGTCCTGCCGGATAGATGACACCGTATGTGTGCAACTCTGTAGAGAGATTGTAGTTTTGGTCTTAGTTCGAGAGTGCCTTCCGAAGGGCTGTCCGTGTGACCGTCTGAGTTTTGAAGGTCCTCCCGAAGGGCTGTCCGAGTGACAGTCCAAGTTTTGGAGGTCCTCCCGAAGGGCTGTCCGCGACACCATCCGGGGGACTGTCTGACCGCCTCCCAGAGGGCTGTCTGAGGGGCAGATGAGGGTATACATCCTCGCGGTTGGGAGGTTGTAAATCCTAGCTGCAGGGATCTGCACCGTCGATTGTCATCGACTCCGCTGCGCTACGAGTCGGTAACGAAAAGATCAAACCTTGTATGCAGTCTTCATAGTGGCCCTGGGCTGGTGCGTAGGTCGGAAATTTTTTGTTTTCTGCTGCATAACCCATCAGTGGCATCAAGAGCCGTGCTATGCGTAGATGCAGGTTGCGATCTATAATACATAGAGATGTATGGGTGTTGCACAATATAATTAGGTAGTAGATGAGATCTATTACTGAAAATTATTTGTGCGGGTAGCAGATGAAATCTGTAACCCGATGTTCTTGTTGCTTCCCTGGAATTTGCATAGTCCTGATCTTAACGGCATGGTGGAATCTCACAAAGTTCTGGCAATCCACGATCCTTTCATGTTGTTCCTGAGTATGTTGATTGACAGATCAACGAAGTGCTAACAGTTCTTTGGGTTCCACCATAGTTGAGAAAGATGGATGTTTCGCAGAAAAAAGGCAATGCAGATGCGATCTGCACGGGGGTCATGCATATGATGAAGTTTAGTATGGGGCTCAAGATTTTATTATCTCGTGTTTCATACACCTCGCAATGTTAATCTAGCGACTTGGATTATCACGCTTGATGATGGACGTTGGTAGCTTCGGTTTGTTTCGAAACCTTAGAAGCCACGTAAAACAAGTTTTTGCATGAACCGATTAGAGGCGTCTAACTTGGTTTTGCAGGATGGTTTGCATGTGCATGTGATGTGGTATAGCAGTGCTCATATAAATTTGATTATTTATGAGATGACTATATGATGTATTTTGATTAACATGACCTGCGTGTCATGATTCGACATGATGGCTGGAGCCATATGATTGCACTTTAATGACCTGCGTGTCAACCCTATGTAATGCATTTATTTTATTTGCTATAGAGATAGCAATATTATGTGGTGCATTGACAAGGTAGTGGCAATCTTCGCGAAGGTGAACACCGACGCGAATGCCGAAGACGAAGAAATACAATACTTCTCCGTCAGAAAGGGCTATACCATAGCATGCTATTATGAATTGCCTGAGATGTTTATCCCTTATGATGCACCCTTTTGATCGCGGTAGTTGCTTTTATTAGGGTGATCTCTCACAAAATATCAAGTAGTTAGTGTTCTCCCAAGTGTAGAACCATCACAACATCTTTCCTTTCGGGGTATCACATGGATACATGGGTACGAACGATTGTACGGGTGTGAGGCGGGTGAGTTGAGACCTCGCAGCGTGATCACTTAGTTGTCTTGACGTTCAGGCATGAAAGTCATGAGCTCGGAACACACGCATCGAAAGATGAACACGAGTCACATAGAGATGTGATTGGCAAGTTTTCCTACCGATTACAATTCTCGTCACTTGAGATGGATACATCCTTGGCGTTGAATTGTAATATGGATCTTGAATCACTCACAATCAATTATGAGAGATATTGATTTGAGTGGGAGCGCACTGTAGAATTGAATTCTTTTAATTCTCAGTGCAATTAATTTTGAACAATGTCTAAGTGTGATTTGCATAATAGTTATAGAATAATGGCTCGCGTTTCCACCTTCCCTATTAAAATTGAATAGATGTTAAATATCTGGTTAAAACTTTACGGTTGGTAACGTAATGTGAGGATTGTCCTCCAGAGTGCCGAGAAGGACTTTGTCCTATCGCATGCTTTTGGTATTCTCCTGCTAATGCTATGGATCATGTGACTCTCGTCCTTCGATCCAAAAGCTAGAAATCCTTTTCAGTCAAAGTGCAATATGTTTGCTTCCATGAGACCCGAACTTCGAAAGTTTGGATAATTATATGATATTCATGGAATCTGAAAATTATTTTCAGGGACAGACAAAGGCTAAAAGATATGAGATATCCAAAGCAATGTTTGTTTGCAAACTACTAGTAAAGAAGTTTACTATGCATTAGACTGATAAGAGAGGGATCCAGGAGAACGCCTGTCATATGATGAAAGGTGAATAAAACAACAACTTAAAGAGAAAGGAAGTGTCCAAAGGGTGTTAGTGAGACTTTCACGCCTAGGAAGTCCAGGGATAACGCCACTCTTAAGTTGGATGCTTCTTCTGAGAGTAGGAGAAATACTGAAAAGTTAAACTGTTAGAAGTATAATGGCAAAAGAAAAGAAGACTGGAATATCCAGCTCATGTATGAATGTCATACAAGTTTTTGATGTATAGAAGGCTGGTCAAAGATATAGTTCTTGGGAATTATGGTTTAACATGTTAATCACTAATTCTTGGGTATTGTGAGTTGGTCACAAAGATACCCACTCGATTGCATTCTGTTGCAACTCGATGTAAGAACTACTATGGCCTGAAAGACTAGCCAGGGATGAGGTTTAGATACACGCAAGGAACATAGTAAATGTTACTATGCCTTCCATCGGTGTATTCCGTATGTATTAAGTTTCATAATTCATTTTAGAGTTTCACACTCTAGCCCTTTGCATAAGGTATGTTGCAAGAAGGTTGTTCATAAGAGAACTTTTCATGTTCAGTGTTATGAATAACATAAGGGCCATACTTTCATTATGAATGAGACGTATGTTATGAATATTGATAATAATACATTACCTCTGGATTTACTTTTATAATTCATTTTAGAGTTTCATACACTCTAGCCCATTGCACAATGTTTGTTGCAAAAGAGTTGTTCATAAAAACAACAATTGTTGTTCAGTTATGAATAAACATGAAGAGCCATGCTTCCATCCTAGATGGGATGTATGTTATGAATATTGATGGAAATATGATACATCCATAACACTGACGCTAAATGTCGCAAGACTAAAAGAATACCACATATGTGTGGCACTGCATTTGGTCACATTGGAGAAACCCGCATGGAAAATTCCATTATGATGGATTTTGAAGTCGTTTGATTTTGAATCATCTAACACTTGCAACTTTCCTCCAAAAGGTGAACTAACTAAAATACCGTTCACAGGCCATAAGTAACGAGCAAAGAACTTATTGGTGATCATACATTTGATGTATGTAGTCCGATAAATGTTGTTGCAAACAGTGGATTTGTTTACCTTCAAAATGACTCAAGTAGATATATGGATATTTACTTGATGAGGCGTAAGTCTGGATCTTTTGAAATCATTCGAATGGTTTTCAAAAATGAAGTAGAAGTTATTGTACCAAGAAAATTATGTTTCTGCAATTTGATTGCGGAAAGGAATATTTGAGTTACAAGTTTAGCGAATGTCTGATGAGTTGTGAAAAGAGTTTCATAACTTGCACCTCCCGGAACACCACTGCAAGTGGAAAGTCCATGAAGATGTAATCAAACCATTTATGACATGGTAAGATCAAAGATGACATAAATAGATTTGCCATTACCCCTTTTATAGAGTGATGCTTTAGAGACTGCGGCTTTTACACTAAAAAGAGATCCATCAGGTCTGTTGAAATGACGCCATGGTATGGTATGCCCAACCATGTTATATCTTTTCTTAACGTTTGGAATATGGGGCTTGTGTAAAAGGTTACAAACCTATTCCAAATCAGACAAGTGCTACTTTGTATGGTTATCCTAAGTCATTGGGTATTCCCCCACCACTATACCGAGGCAAAGGGTTTTGCCACAAAACGGTATGCTTTTAAAGAGAATAGTTCTTACAAAAGGTGAGTGGGAGGACAGTGCAACTCGACGAAATAACCAGTATCTTCGTCATCATTTCAAAGGAAAGAAACCCTGGAAGTGATTCCATTGTTTCCTACTACGACTGATACGGAAGTCTCTACAATAAAATGTATGGACTTCGGTCGAACATGTAGTTGAACCACGTAGGCAAAGCTCGTGCAAACCTATCAGGTGCGCAAACGAGATATTGTTGTTAGACAACAGTATACCTACAATACACAAGGAAGCATTGATGGGCCCTGACTCCGGGATTGGCTAAATGCCAATACAATCCGAGATAGTTTCCATATAAGTGATTCAAGATTAAAACCTTGATACACCTTTCAGAGGACTTAGAGTCTAACGAATATTTATGGAACTAAAAACTGATAGGAATAAAATTGTTTTATCCATAAAGCTCGACTTGTTGAAATAACAAGTTCAAGGAGTTGACTACGATGAGGTTGTTTCACCGTAGCGATGCTTAAGGTCGGTTCGGGTTGAACTAGCAATTAATACATTTATCAATCATGAGATATGAAACATGGATGACAAAAGGATTTCCATCTGATGGAAATGAAACCTAGGACTATATGTGATACAGTCCAAAGTAATTTGTCGATCCAGAGGATGCTAGTAAGTATGAAAACTTCAGAGTTCCAGCAATGGACAGAAGAGAGCAAAATGGAGTTGGAATCTTCGTGGTTTGATGAAATGGTCAAAAGGGTTTTTTGATTTCATCAATGGGTAACGAAGATGCTTGTGATTCAAGAAAGTAAGTGGGAGCATAATATTTTTTCTAAAAACGTTGTGTGCTTGACACATTGTTAATTGGAAATAAATTTCTTGACACGAATTAGGACTTCATTTGAAAATAGCTTTGCAATGAAGTGCTTAGGCTAAATAGCCTCAATATTAGGCATGATGATCTATGGAGATAGATTTACCTAATGGGGCTAAGCAATGAATACATATTGACAAGGTGCTAAAACCTTTTAGCATTTAAAAACGCCAAGGAGTGATTCTTGCCGAAGTCACATGGAAAGAGTTTTTGCAAGACTCAGTGTCCCAAAACACTGACGAGTAAAATACATGATGGAGATTCCACACACTCTAGTGTTTGGATTAAATCATGTATTCCATGGTATGTAAAAACAACCAGATATGTCCGATACTCCCAAGTTGTTGTGAGTATAGATACCAAAGTCATCAAAGCACTGATAATGGGACAACAGTGAAAGATGTCATTAAGTACTAGAGTAGTGTTGATGACATGTTTTCTCGCAAGCAGAGATTATGAAGTGCTCGTTGTAAGTAATTACACCGATGCAGTCTCAATCAATGCTCCATGCGATTTTCGATTTAAGTTAAGGGTTTTGTGTAATACACAATATGGTGGCACGGTAGTTGGAAATTGTTCCAAACAAGATACTGTGGCGAATTCTGTAACAAAGGCTAAGTATGTTGACGCTTTGGAAGCGATAAAGAAGTTGTTGAATCATATAGTTCATTCATGAACTTAGTATGGTTCCAAGATGGCTTTGGTCTATGAGACACTATTGCAGATAGTTGCTCCATGGCTCAGTATGAGGAATCAGGTTTCGACCAATGATTCACACATATGCAAAGCCAAGTTCACACAAAATACGAATTTTGTGATAGCGTGAAAACGCAAGGATATGCATAGTTACACACGGAGCTGAAGTTGTCAGATCCGTTGAACATCAAGCTATACCACAAGCGAAGCATATTTTACACCAGTATGCCATAGGTGTAAAGTGCATTAGCATTGACTAGATTATTGACTCTAGTGCAAGTGGGAGTCTGTAGAGATATGCCCTAGAGGCAATAATAAATGTTATTGATTATCTCCCTGTTCATAATTAGGTTTATGTTCCATGCTATAACTGCTATGGTTCTTGAGTCTACAATAACCATGAGGCTTGAAGGAAGACTCATATGCACGTGTGGAATAATAAACGGTAAATTGTATTCTTAGTTTGGCCTCTAATACTGGCTCAAGTATTGCATGATAATCCTGTTTTCCTGATAATGGGCATGGCTATGCCGGCAATTTTGAGGGCACAATGTTAGAAGAACATTTGTGTTGAATCGACCCGAATTGATGTTATGCTATGAGATACATTCGTCATAAGTTAATGGTAAATAACATAGAGAAGTTAATGTTTGCATAATTCCTTAGACCATGAGAGTATCGAGTTTCTTCATGCTTGCTTCATGAACTTTGGGGTTTGTAAAACGTCATCCGTAAATGGGTGGCTATTACGGCGGCTTACAGGTTCATGGAAAAGTATGTCAAGTAACTTGATAGCTCAAGATTGGGATTTGCTCCTCCGACGATGGAGAGATATCTCTGGGCCCTCTCGGTGTTACGGTATCCATCATCGTCTGGCCAGACATTTTGTGATTTGATCACGAGGATGCCGGAACACGGGAACGAGAAAAGAGAACAATACCGGTAACGAGGTAACTGGCATAGTGGACAAGTTGTTGATCCACGGGATGCCAACATGTCTCACCTCAGGTATTGGTAACATATCGCGAAGCAACAGGAATAGCACACGACAACTGGAGGTTCACTCGAATATTCATTCGTGTGGGTATAGGGGTCAATATGGGTGTCCACGGCTCCGATGTTGATAATTGATCGGAAGGTGTTCCGGGTCATGTCTATGCTTCATCGAACCTATAGGGTCACACACTTAAGGTTCATCTATCTGCTGAATACTAGACAGGAAGTCTGAGAGAAAATCACCGGAAAAGTTTCGGACAGCGGAAAAGTTCCGAAGAGAGAACACTGGAATAGTTCCGGTGAAACTGAAAAGTTGTTTCAGGGGATACCATAAAGTCAAATTGGTTTCGGCACATGCCTGATAATTCTTGGAGGGTACCAGAGTCGTTCTGGAAACTTTCTAGAATTTCCCGGAAGAAAAACCGGAAATGTTCTGGAGCTGCCGGAACCACATCAGTTGCTTTCACAGATGAAAATCACTAATCCGGAATTGTTCCGGATCGCATTGAAAATTATTTTAGTGGGTGCTGGAAATGTTCTAAGCCCACATAAATATTTTCAGTTTGAACGGACGCTGAAAAATGTCGTCATGAATAGTGAAAGTGCCTTTTGGATTACTTTATTGGAAACACTATTGCAAATAGTGGAAACACTATTTGTGAATAGTGAAAATACTATTAGGGGATGATGCAGGCATGGTGATGCAGGCATAGTGATGCAGGCATGATGATGCAGGCAACACTATTTGGAGGCTTTCCCTTTATGCCCTTGTGGTGTGCTCACCTCATGGGCATTTTGGTAATTCCAAGTCCCATCCTCCCCCTTGGTTTTTCTATAAATAGAGGTGAATGGGCTGCCCACAAACTCACTCCTTCCCACATACAAGTGCCATTGCAATGATCTGGCTTCTTCTCTCCCTCCCAGCAAAATAGTTTCGTAGAACCGAAAGGTTGTCTGGGTTCCGGCAGGAACTAGTTCTGGACGGCAAAGTCCTGCCGGATAGATGACACCGTATGTGTGCAACTCTATAGAGAGATCATAGTTTCGGTCTTAGTTCGAGAGTGCCTCCCGAAGGGCTGTCCGTGTGACAGTCCGAGTTTCGAAGGTCCTCCCGAAGGGCTGTCTGAGTGACAGTCGAAGTTTTGGAGGTCCTCCCGAAGGGTTGTCCGCGACACCGTCTGGGGGACTGTCTGACCGCCTCCCGGAGGACTGTCCGAGGGGCAGATGAGGGTATACATCCTCGCGGTTGGGAGGTTGTAAATCCTAGCTGCGGGGATCTGCACCGTCGATCGTCATCGACTCTACTTCCGTTGCGCTACGAGTCGGTAACGAAAAGATCAAACCTTGTATGCAGTCTTCATAGTGGCCCTGGGCTGGTGCGTAGGTCGGATTTTTTTTGTTTACTGCTGCATAACCCATCATACCCCACTCGTAGTGATGCACGACGTTGCGCACCCGTGGGACGCCCTTGGAGGTTGAGCATGTCTCCAACTCTAGGTCATGTTTCCTTTGGGTAAAACAAAAGGGAAGGAGTGCAGTATGCCAGAGTTGTGTGTGGCGCAACTTGTTGGAGTAAGACACATGGCCACCATCTAGAGATGGCTAGAGAGAGGCGACAATGCTAGGGTCTGGTCTTCGCCATGGGGTGGTGTCCCATGACGTGCCAACGGCCGAGGTAGACGAAGCGATGGACATTATCGGCTACGTCAGCGCGACATCGTCAACGGGCAGTGCGGGAATTGTTAAGGGAGCGTGACGATAGCTCGGGGAGACAAATAGGCGGCGAGATTTGATGAAATCCCTTGCGGGTGAGCATAGTTTCAACTTTCAATTAAGTGTACCATAGTATGTTCCTATTTTCCTCTAGGTGGAAATTGGCTAGTCAACGTAAATTACTAAGTGCACACAGGGGATGGATTAGTTTAAAACTAACGGTTAGATTAAGTTTAATAGGCCTAATCATGGTAATTGGTTCGAGTATGTTTTGTGGGGTGAGTTTAGAGAACATATTATTTACTCTTTAAAAGTAGTGTAGATGTAGAAGTAGAAGATTTTATTTTTATCTTCTGTCAAATTATTCGAGATTTCAAAAATTTCTGAATTTCAAATAGTACTCAGGATTGAAATAGAAAAATCAAATTTCAGAAAAAAATCACGATTTGATTTTTTTTTCACAAATTCAAAAAATGTTCACGAATTCTTAAATAGTTTTGTAAACGAAAACAATGTTCATGATTTTGACAAAAAATCATGAATTGAAAATTATGCACTATTATTTTTTCAAAAATGTTCACAAAGATCAGCAAATGTTTGACAATTACAAAGAAGTTCATCAATTTTAGAGATGCATTCTGATTCCAAAATTATTCATTAATTCATAGAAATAATCATGCATTACAAAATATGCTCGCTAAACAAAAAATGTTCATGAGTTTGAAATTTTTGTTCCCCTAAAAAATGTTTGTTGATTCGAAAAACGGTCAATGATTCAAAAATATGTTCAAGAGTTTTTTAAAATAGTTCAGAATTCAAAACAAAGGTGTGATAATTTAATAAATATGTTTATGTTTAACTAGAAATAAAAAATGTTCCTGATTACATATAAAATCTTCATGAATTCAGAAATATACATGATTTCAAACAATATTGATAATTATAGAAATTAAATAGTTAAAAAGCATGTTCGAAAAACTATAAAGAAAAATATCAAGAAAATGAAAGAAAAATTCAAAGGGAAGAACGCAAATATAAAAAACCAGAAAACACCAGAGGAAATAACATAAAATGGGAGAAAAATCAAACTGGGAAAAACCTTGTTGCCCGGCTCAAAAATGTACATGCGGGGGTCCACGCATAGTCACTGGCCCGCACAACAAATAGAATTGACCAAGATGGAAGGATCTTTCGAGAAGGAACAAAAAAAGATGGAAGGATCTTTTGCGTCAAGCATTTTTGAGCCGGCCCGATTCGGATTTCTTTTCCGTTTGCTAGCCTTCTTGCTTGCTCGATACCTATTTATTTTTTTCTTTATTTTCCCCTTCCCTTTATTTTGTTTCTTTATGTTTTTCCTTGAATTTCTATTTTCCTTTTTTCCCACTGGCTCTCTTGTTCTTAGTTTTGCTATTGGTTTTTTCTTTTTTCCTTTCTCAGGTTTCACATGTTTCACATGTTTCTTTTGTTTTTTTCTTTATTTGTTTTCTTTGTTTCCTTTCTCGGTTTTCTTTGTTTTATGTTGTTTGCTTATCAGGTTTCACTGTTTTTATTTTTTCAACAATGATTTTCTTCAGAGTTTTTGCCAACTTTTTTGTTTTATTTTTATTTTCCTCTATTTTTTTCTTCGTTCAATTTCCTTAGCTTCTTTTTAGGTCAGTGCTCTGCCGGCCGCATACGGGCCGCCCGATCCGTCATATTGGATCTGTTTTGACCGTCAGATCTGTTCATGCAGCAAAATACCTCGATGCAGCAAATTTCGACCACAACGTAGCAAATGTTGGTCACGGATGCAGCAAAAATATGGTTGTAGCAAAAAAATATCAACGTGATCGTAGTAAGAAAACGACGCTGATGATGAGAAGTAGTAAAATAAAAGGTGGGTTCTAGCAAAAAGATCCGATAAACTTGGGGTGCAACTCTGACGAACGTATATGCAGCTTTTTTAGTGAACGGTTGTAGCAAAAATTGATACCGGTTGTAGCAAAAATCAACACCGGTTGTAGCAAAAAATCCGACAAACTGGGATTGCAACCAAACGTATATGCAATTTTTTAATAGACAAATATAGTAAATGAAAAACGCTTATAACAAATTTAAACACTAGTTGCAGCAAAATTAGATGGAAAAAAGTTACATGCCTAATAAGCTGCATGCGGCCGAACGGTTCGGCCGGCGCGCCGGCCACAAGCGTTTCCCTTCTTTTTAGTTCAACACATGTCTAATTTATGCAGTACGATTTACATTTTTAATTTACAGGTGAAACATTCTTGTTTATAAACATTGATGATTTTCAAAATGCACAACGTACATTTTAACACTTTTTTGAATAAGTTGTCAGCATATTTTCGTATAAACATTAAATATATGTCTTGATAACAAACATGTTTTGATCTATGCACACAGATTTAAATATATGTTTAACATTTCTTTTCGAATATATGTTTTTCCTGCTACTTTTTACATAAATATTGTACATTTTTTCTACCCATATATTTTTTACACACGCATGCAACATTTTTCAAATACATCATTACATTTTTGTAAAAAAAAATGATATCTACTTTTTCCATACACAGTGTATGCTCTTTTAATACACCAGTAATAGTTACGTATATATGTGTAACAATTTTTAGATACGTGATTTTTTATGAGACATATAAGTTTTGATGTCTATTTTTTCCATTCATATGGTAAATTTTAGACGAACATTTTTCATATACATGTTTGAGACTGTACAAATACATAGTTAACCATTTTTGAAACTTATATTTTTGGATGTCTAATTTTCTCATACACATTGTACATATTTAATATTCTTCAAATGCATGATTAACAATTTTAAAATATATGTGTTTGAACATTTTTGTAAATGTGTATTAAAAGCTCTTTAATATGTGTTAAACATTTTGTAGTTATCAACACTTTTTAAAATTGACGCTAACAAATTTGATAAAATCCGCTAGCATTTTACAAATTCATGTTTTTTATAAAAAGCTCAGTATTTTTTACTTTGTAATGTCGGTACTTAGAAATTTTTTTCAAACATATAAGCGAATGGATAAAAAGAATAGACAGACAAAAGTTGAAAGAAATATAGGACTTGCTGTTGGACCGGCGGCCTATCAACTAAACCTGACCATAGGCAGCCCGGCCCGAACTTGCCCATAGACCGGGCTCGGGCCTAGATTTGAAGCCCGGTGGTTGGGCCGGGCCCGGGCTCGGACCCGATGAAACTAGAAATTATGCCTAGTCGAGCCGAGCCTACCGGGACGGGTCGAGCTTTTTTCAGGCTCGGTCCGAGCTTGGGCCCAAAAACTAGGCCCGTTGGCCGGGCCGGGCTCGGGCCTGGGTTTTAAGCACCGGGCTTTTTTCGGCCCGGCCCGAGACCCGACCCGGCCCGAGATCTACCCAGGTATACTATCAACTTGCATTAAGCGAGGATATGCGCACCACTCGCTGTGAGACCGGCTGCCTATCAACTCCCATTAAGCACGATGTCTTGCTTATAACTAGACTGGCATCCAACAACCAGCGATCGTAGCGCCCGCTGTTCAACTGATGGGTTGTGGCTCAATGCACCTCGCTCGCTAGCCTCCCTGCTCGCTGACGGTTTCGTTCACATTATTTTTCCTTAGCTCGTCTTTTTTTCTTCGATTCATCTGTTTTCCTACCGTGTTGTACGTTGGTATTTTAATTTTCAAAGTAATCTATTAAAAACACTAAATTCGAAATTCAAAAACAAAGTTCATTAAAGTCGAAGAGAAGTTCATTGATTATGGATACAAAAAACATCATCAGTTTTAAAAAATAAGTTCATAAACTTGAAAAATGTACATTAATTTTGAAAAACTTTTATCAATGTTAAAAAAATCATATTTTTGGGGAAAAGCTCTAAAATTTTAAAATAATAGAATGCGAAAAAAAGTTCAACGAATTTGAAGAAAAAATAATTTATTTTGGAAAAAGGTCACGAATTTCTAAAAAGTTTCATCTATTGTGAAAAAAACTCACATTGATTTCTAAAAAGATTCATCAATTTTGGGAAAGGAATATCACGAATTAAAAAAGTACTTCATGGATTTTAGAAAAACTTCATCTATTTTGGAGAAAAAGTTCACGAATTTTAAAAATAAAAAAAGTGTGACAAAATAACAAATAAAAGAGAAAGAGGTAAAAAGATGTATGTAATCACACCAACTGAGGCGCCCTGGTGGTTATCAAGACACTGAATACTCGCGTCGTCGGTTGGAATCTCGGTTCTAGCGCATTTTTTGCAGTTTAGATACGGAAAAAGGTAAAATGAGCCGGTCCGTTGCTGGAGACGGAATGTGCGCCCGTTTACGGGAACTGAATAAGATGACGCTGAAAGTCCCGAATAGCATTCGGCCATCCATCTTGCCTGAATCTTTCCTGCAATGATAGGCATATGGTCCGGGCCAATACAGTGTTATTTGTTTCTTTGTCTGTTAGTCTGCGCTCGTCGATGTGTTCATTAGGTTTTGTCTATCTTTTCTTGTTCTTTTCTTATTTCTTCTCTAGTTTTTTTGGTTTTCTTTTTTGGTCCTTATGCTTCGTCTTTTGTTTTTTTGTTTGGTTACTATATGTTTTTTTCATGGCTGTCTTCTGTTCTTTTTCATTTTTCTTCCTTGGTTTTTTGTTTCCCATTTGTTTTTATTGGTTCTCAATGTTTTATATTCTTATGCACTTTTTTCTTTCCTTTTTTATTTTTTCTTTGTATTCCTTTTTTTCATTTTTGGGTTTCAGTGTTTTGGGTCTTTTTCTTTGTTTCGTTTCGGATTTGTTCTACATTTGTTTTTACATCAATAACATTTTTTGAGTACAGGTTAACATATTTCAAATACAAGTTTTACATTTGTTAGTATCCGACCAATATTATTGATGTAAATCTTGATTAATCTTTTTAAAATACAAGACAAATATTTTTGAATATATTCATTTTTTTAGTAAAATCAAACAAAAACAAACGACGTTCCAAGCAAAACACATTCATGTGATGAATAAAAATATAACTTCAAATGACATATCTATGGATTGAGACGAAAAAGGGGATGCCTTCCGGGGCATCCCAAGATTAGACGCTTGAGTCTCTTTAGAATTGTACTTGGGGTGTTTTGGGCATCCCCAATCTTACGTTCTTGCTACTCCTTATTCCATAATTTATTGTGATCACAGCAAAAACTTGAAAACTTCAATCACACAAAACTTAACAAAACTTTCCGAGATCCGAAACATATTGCATACTTTAGGTACTATGATAAATTGATTCTTAATTCATTTTTGCATAATAGATATCATATTAGAACTTCTCTATGGCTTAACCCTCCGATATAGTCCATAGCATAATCAAAACAAGCAAACTATGGAAGCAAAACAGAATTTAAAACAGAACAGTCAGTGACAATCTGTAAAGATCCCGTACTTATCTAACTCTAATTTTTTTGGAAAAGTTAGACAACGTAAATAATTTTTATAGTAATACCGTGTAAAAATTTCAGATTATTATCACGCTCCAGTAAAAAAATGTAAATTCCCGCGTTGGAGTCAAAGTTTATATTATGTTTCAGCATCGTTTCTACTCATCTTATGTGTCATCCCAAAGGCTTTACTTGGGACAAACACTAATTAAAACATAAAAACATAATCATTACAGAGGCAACAATCATGTTATCACAAAATAACGGAAATTAAAAACAAAAATAAAGATACATATTGGGTTGCCTTCTAGTAAGCGCTATTGTTTTATGCACCTAGCTAGGCATAATGCATAGTTTCAAGTGTTGTAGTAATCATGGAGATGATCCGTCATGCTATAATCATATTCCCTTCTTTCATAAGCAAGTTTTCTAATAGTTAAGCAAAAATAAATGAAGGGACTAAACTTCACAACACAAGGGTCCGAGAGGTCTATTTCAGGAGGAATAGGAGGTTCCTCCTTAGGTTTCTCATAGGTGATGACCATCTCTTCATTGTATAAGTTTCGATAAACATATTTCCTCAATGCTCTCTCAAGTTCATAACCCATTCCAAGTTTTGGTATAGCAAATTGATCATTATGTTCAGAAATTTTATCAACTAGGACATTAGGTGGAACCTTCTTTCCAAGGTTTTCATCATAAGCAACATAATCCATGGACCTCAATTTCCTTATAACTTCTAACTCATAAAGGATTACTTCTATTGGTGGGAACTCACAATTAATCCTATAATGAGCAAATATATCTCTAGCTTCTTGTATGATATTGTAAAATTAGTGAATAAAAAAATAGTAGCTAGACGTTTAGTAGGAGCTTCTTGGATATTAGAGAATTTTAGGAATAACCATTATATGAAAGGATGCTTATGGACAAATTGTCTTTCCAATTGTGTTATTAGCAAAGATATAGCACCCGCATAACTTGTAGTTCTAGTAACAGTGGAACCTCCTATAAATGGCAATGACCCCGCACAAGTGAAAAAATCTTGAATAACACTTTTTCCAATAATATTCCCACTACCGATGCAGAGTTTCTTGGTTCGCATAATAGGTTCACCTTTAGAAGGATCATCATCCGCAAGGTTATCAAGTTTTTCCTTAGCAACTTCATCAAAATTTCTTTTAGCATTATTAGCACAAGGTGAAGTTGGAAGCTCAAGGGCTTCCGCACTAGTGGTGGAAACACCACTAATTTCAAAATCAGATATGGTAGCAACTTTCTAGCAAGAAAACAAGCAAAAGAGGTAAACTATTAACAAGCAAACATAAATATTGTTGTATTTTTGTTTTTTATGAGACACACTAAATATAACAGCAAATAGAAAGAACAAGTGAATGAAATTTTGTGCGAAGTTACTTGATAGTCGGTGATGGTATTTGTTGGGAGACGTAGTAGTAAATCAAATTTTTTCCTACAATCACCAAGATCTATCTATGGAGAAACCAGCAACGAGTGGGGAGAGATTGCATCTTCATACCTTTGAAGATCGCTAAGCGGAAGCGTTACAAGAACGCGGTTGGTGGAGTCGTACTCGCAGTGATTCAGATCGCAGTGGATTCCGATCTAAGCGCCGAACAACGGCGCCTCCGCGTTCAACACACGTACAACCTGGTGATGTCTCCCGCACCTTGATCCAGCAAGGAGGAGGGAAAGGTTAGGGAAGATCTCCAACAGCAGCACGACGGTATGTGGTGGTGGAGCAGCAAGGTATTCTGGCAGGGCTTCGCCTAAGCACTGCGGAGGAGGAAGAAGAGAGGTAGGGCCGCGTCATGGGAGAGAGATCAAATATTGTCTCAAAACAGCCAAAACCTCAAGTATATATAGGAGGAGGGAGAGGGAGGGCTGCCTTGGCCCCTCCTCCAAGGAGGAGAGGTTCGGCCGAAGCTAGGGAGGAGTCCACCTCCCACAAGGGAGGTGGATCTCTTCCTTTTGAATCTCCTTTAGCCTTATCTCTTTATCCCTAGCCGCATGGACCTTTCCGGAAGGACTTGGCCAGCCCAATAAGGGCTGGTACACCTCCTCTAACAACCCACGAAGTCCTTTGGTCGTCACACCCCTCCCAGGGGTCCACCGGCACCCTCCCGGCACTCCCGATACACTACCGATGAGCCCGAAAACTTTCTGGTGACCAAAACAGGACTTCCTATATATCAATCTTTACCTCCGAACCATTCCGGAGATCCTCGTGTCGTCCAGGATCTCATCCGGGACTCCGAACAACCTTTGGTAATCACATATACCATTTCCCTATAACCCTAGCGTCATCGAACCTTAAGTGTGTAGACCCTACGGGTTCGGAAGACACGTAGACATGACCGAGACACCTCTCCGGTGAATAACCAACAACGGGATATGGATACCCATGTTGGCTCCCACATGCTCCACGATGATCTCATCGGATGAACCACGATGTCGGGGATTCAATCAATCCCGTATACAATTCCCTTTGTCTACCGGTATGATACTTGCCCGAGATTCGATCGTCGGTATCTCTATACCTTGTTCAATCTCGTTACCGGCAAGTCTCTTTACTCGTTCCATAACACATCATCTCGTGTCTAACTCCTTAGTCACACTGAGCTTATTATGATGATGTCTTACCGAGTGGGCCCAGAGATACCTCTCCGTCATACGGAGTGACAAATCCTAGTCTCGATTCGTGCCAACCCAACAGACACTTTTGGAGATACCCGTAGTGCACCTTTATAGCCACCCAGTTACGTTGTGACGTTTGGCACACCCAAAGCATTCCTACGGTATCCGGGAGTTGCACAATCTCATGGTCTAAGGAAATGATACTTGACATTGGAAAAGCTTTAGCAGACGAACTACACGATCTTGTGCTATGCTTAGGATTGGGTCTTGTCCATCACATCATTCTCCTAATGATGTGATCCCGTTATCAACGACATCCAATGTCCATGGTCATGAAACCGTGACCATCTATTGATCAACGAGCTAGTCAACTAGAGGCTCACTAGGGACACGTTGTGGTCTATGTATTCACACATGCATTCTAGTTTCCGGTTAATACAATTATAGCATGAACAATAGACAATTATCATGAACAAGGAAATACAATAATAACAATTTTATTATTGCCTCTAGGGCATATTTCCAACAGTATTCCCCGGCAACGGCGCCAGAAATCCTTCTTGATACTCGTGATATGTGTTGGGTTTTCCGTGAAGAGGAACGGGTTATCGTAGCTGTGGGATCACTAGAAGAGTATGTCTAGGGGGGGATAGACTACTAGCACAAATTATAATCTACACAATATCCAAAGTTAAGTGTTGGAAGATTTTACCAATTATAGCAAGTATAGCACACCCTACACATGCAAGTCATCAAGTATAACAGCGGAAAATAAAGACATTGCACATGGATGTAAGGAGTTGAGATAGGGAGATCAAACGCATGAAGGACACGAAGATTTTTTCCCATGGTTCCGATAGGTGGTGCTATCGTACGTCCACATTTATGGAGTCTTCAACCCACGAAGGATAACGGCTGCGAGAGTCCATGGAGGGCTCTACCCATAAGGGTCTATGAGTAGGAACCTTGACTATACCTGTAACAGCCTGGGACCGACGCTCCAGAAGATTCCCCTTTCATTTCCATTGTCGTCTTGTGTTTTGTTTGGTTGTTGCATTCATCATCGCATCATTCACATCATCTATATAGCATCGGCATTTTGTTAACATGAGTTTTCAACTTGTGTCCATCCGTAGTCGTCGGTTCTCCCTGTTCGTGTCGTCGACCGTTTCGGGCCCAACCACACATGCACGTGCCCGCGACATCGATAAAATATTGTTTTTAAGGCGCGCATAAAAATTTCTTGGATTGGGTCAAAACCTGGCATGCGGTCTTATTATAGTGTAGATAGGCTGCCTGCCAAATTTCGTCGCATTCCGAGTTCGTTTGATACCCGATCGGTCAACCGTAGCAGTGCGGTCATCGGTTATTCGTCGGACGTTTTTCGGTGTTTTAAAACCTCGTGTCACAGGCCGCAAACCTCCCTCTCATCTCCCCATAGCCCATCTACACAGCCACTAGCCCACTTAGCCCCCCCTCCGTTCGTGGTCATCGGATCATGATCGGACGGACGAGAACCAACCCCTAGTGCCTCCCCTATATATAACCCCATGGAGAGAGCCCCCTCACTCTCTAGGGTTCCCCCATGTAAAATTACGACCCCCTAGAAAACTCCACCTTCTAGCTCCACCTCCCTCTCCCCCGAAATCCCACCTCCATAGCCAATTTCAGCCCTCAGATATGAGATCTGGGGCTGAATATCGCCCAAAAATCTCACCTACCGGACATGTCCACGGCCAACCCGGACAATGTCCGGCGACCATAGTGCTGCAGCCTCCCCATGCAGAGCCCGAGCTCCCGAGCGCCCCGCGCCGCCGGCGCCCTAACGCCTTCCCTCACCGGACCCTCGTCGGAGAGCCGTCGTCGGAGAGCCGTCGTCGAAGCCCTAGGCCAGACCCGCACCCTCCCCTCTTCTTCCTCCCTCTCCCTCTCTCTAACCCCCCTTGCCCTCTTTGTTCGTGCATGGATAGGAATCCATGGGCGCCGCCCCAAAGCTCCCCACCGCCATAGTCACCGCCGGCCCGGATCTGCCCGTCCCCGCTTCCTCCTAGCCACCTCGGGCCTCGCCCCATCGTGTCGCCGTCCGCCGCCGCCGGCTCCTGCTCGGGATCGAGTAGGAGAGAGGACGAGCACGGCACGAGCGCCCGTTGACCACTCGTGCGCTGCCTAGGCCGGCCCAGTTGGCTCCGCCAGCCTCCCAAGGCCCAGCCAGCGCTCCTCCGACCGGGCCCAGCCCATGGTGAGCTCTCGAGCCTCACCTATTCGACGCCTTGAGCGCCGTTTAGTTACCGTGTGCCCATGTATCCAGTTTGGGCCTGTCCAGATTTGGCCCAACGCATGTTTTTTTTCTGTCCTGCGAATTTGTTAATTAACCTGCGAATTGCTATTTTATAGAAAAACCCCTAGAATTCATGCATTTAATAACTCTTTAACCGTGCATCAAATGGAAATAATTTATATATGAAAAATGCTTAGAATTTCGTTTAGATTCCCAATACCAACTCTCACATGTGTTTAAAATGTTTAATCTTGCTGTTTGCATTAATTTGCATAAATGCCATGTAAAAACGGTTTTTGTCATAACTAATTATCCGTAACTCCGATTCAAATGATCTACATATGTAACTTGTCTAGAAAAACATGTAGAATATCATGCCACACTTTATTTTCATGTTTAATAAATATAAAACATGTTTAATACAGATCTGGACCAAATTCATAATTGCTTATGAGGACGTTTCGGAAATACTATAAGCGGTTTCCGGCCTCATTTAAAACGCCTAGATAGATAGTATAATTTTGCTTCACCTCTTGCCATGTTTAACAACATTTAATATTGATGAGTACCTAAATGAGAGTGAACTAAATAATCAATCGTGGAGTTTCATCAATATGCTACTCGTTGCATATTGAGCTTCACTTTAATGTGTAGTAGTTGTTTGATGTGAATTGCCATACCTTGCATATTTAAATCGGACATGCATCATATTTGTTTATGCATCATATCATGCATATGTTGTGGTGTATCGTGTGTTGATTGTTGTTTCCGGTTTGTTTCTTCTTTATAGAGTTCCGAAAGCGTTCGGAGTGTGAGGATTCGTTCGACTACATTGGCTCATCTTCTTCATGGATTCGTTCTTCTTCCAAGCGGGATCTCAGGCAAGATGACATATTTCCCTGGATACCATTACTATCATTACCATGCCAGATGTCTTGTTTTCTATCGCTATGTCTCACTACCTACCACTTGTTTGTCAGGCTTCCCAACATTGCCATGAAAAGCCTCTAACCCTCCACCTTCCTAGCAAACCTTTGTTTGGCTATGTTACCGCTTGCTCAACCCTTCTTATAGCGTTTCTAGATGCAGGTGCAATTGCTTCCATGTGACAACATGGACATTCTTTTGTTATATCACAATATTATTGCTATCTAATTTAATGCACTTATACACTTGGTAAAGGGTGGAAGGCTTGGCCTTTTGCTCGATGTTTTGTTCCACTCTTGCCGCCCTAGTTACTTGTGAACCGATGTTATGTTCCATAATTGAGCGCTCCTAACATGCTCGGGGTTGTTATGGGGACCCCCTTGATTTTCGTTTTAGGATAAAGCTTGTCTGGCAAGGCCCAACATTGGTACTACATTTGCCTAATAACTAATAAACTTGCATAGGGACTTTCCGGACCCCATGGATTAATCAACAACCCGGGCCAATGCTCCTCATGAGTGTTGGTCCAACCCAGAGCAGCTTATTAACGCTACCCGGGGCAACTCGGTGATTGGCATGGTAACCATCGCTCGTCCGTCGTGTCCTGAGAATGAGATACGTGGCTCCTATCGGGATCGTCGACACGTCGGGTGTCCTTGGTAGATTTATTTTATCTTTCTCGAATGTCTTGCGTGAGGAACTCTGATCTTCTTCAGGCTATCTTGAGGTGTCGGATTTCCTTTGTAATTGCCTAGGATGATCACGAGATCCGTGGTCGAGGTTATTCCCGCGGCGTGTGGTTAATTTGTGATGGACGAGTTGGAGCACCCCTGCAGGGTTAAATCTTTTGGAAAGCCATGCCCGTAGTTATGTGGCAAACTTGGAAACTTTGTTTTACACCCGGTCATAGTGAACTTGAAGTAAACTCTAATAAAATACACCAACTGTGTGCGTAACCATGACTGCCTCTTCTCGTGAGTCCTTACTCGAGAGAGAACATGGTGGGGTTATGTTTGACGTAAGGAGGTGTTCAGGACCAGTTAGTGATCATTACTAATTCATGTCCGTTATGCGTAGACCACCATACTTTACTTTTTGTATTTGTAAGTTAGCCACTCAATCAAATGCTTAGTCGCTTGCTGCAGCCTCACCACTTAACCATACCTCACCCATTAAGCTTTAATAGTCTTGATACCCTTGGAAATGAGATTGCTGAGTCCCTATGGCTCACAGATTACTACAACAATAGTTGCAGGTATAGGTAATGCGGTGCTTTCACGTGAGAGCGATGTTTGTTTGATTTGGAGTTCTTCTTCTTCTTCTTCATCAATCTAGGATGGGTTCCGAGCGGCAGCCTGGGATAGCAAGGATGATGTCATTTTGTCATTTGTTTTCGTCTGTAGTCAGGCCCTGCTCTTCTGTATGATGTTTGAGTATGTTGTTGTATTGATGTGATATTGATGTAGCTTGTGGCGAGTGTAAGCCAACTCCATATACTCATCTCTTATGTACATGTACTTGTAATGATATCCATTCTTGCAACATGATGAGATGCGCTTCTATCCCTGTCGAGTCCCTCGTTCCGAAATAAGGATAGGATCTCATCTTGGGCATGCCAAGTTGGTATCAGAGCCAGGTTTCGACCTAGGATCCCCCTTGATTGATCGAACTTGGACGAGTCAAGTCTAGTGAAAAACTATTTTGAGTTTAGTTATATCGGAGAGTAGGATTATTTTTACTCCTCCTCTATACTGTGGTGAGGAATTACAACTTAGGAATTTTGATTCCACCCTCTTCTCACTCAAATTTTAGGATCACGCGAGTATTTTGGAATCTCTATGATGCCGATGTGATGGAGTTCTGTCTTGGTGCCTCCTGTCTGACTTGATTTCTTCCAGGGAGTTGAGCTCCATGGGATTCTTGACACATCGTTATCGTTCAGTTTCTTTAGTATCTCAGGACGGAGGATGTTTGAAATTACTTCAATACTTTTCATGGCGAGATAAGGTCGGAGTCACCCAGTACTGGGGAGGAGTCCGGGGTACTGCCATGTTTAGTATCGTTGTGTTTTCGAGGGTCCGAGATAGATGTATTTCCGAAGCCTCTGTTTATGTGTTGAAGGATGGATACAGTTAGGGTGTAGGGCTTGTTAGTTGTGTGAGATATTTTCCTCCTTGTATCCCCAACACCTAATTGCATAACCAAGAAAGATTCGGAAGTTCTTAGGTGGGAATTCAAGTAGTTACCTAGGCTATCTTCCAACAGATCATGATGTGAGGTTGGGGTTCGACATCTAGTGGATTCGTTTGTTCACAGTCTTTCTTACAGAGGACAGTCTCAATTTATGCTTCGTCAAGCCTTGTAGTTCGCTACGCCTAGGTAGCATATTCGAGCGTCATTTCAATATGACAATCCAATGTATGATCGAGCCACAAAAATATCGAGCGAAATCTCTGTTATGCATTTGTTTTGGCTTGTTTCATCAGTCTCATCCTTTGTTTTGTTTTGTATATGGTAATTCGAGTTGCTTCGATGTCAAGTGGTGATTTCATATCTTTCCAAAGTAGTGTTCTCATATTTTATGGGAATGCTAATTCTTTTGCTCAATCAAGTTGTCATATCAATTCTTTTCCTACCGGTGTGCTTTTCTTCAAGATAATTCTATCATATTCAAATTTGCAAGATCAACCCTCTTATTTCTTTCCGGAGTTCGTCTCATCTGTCCCAAGTTGTCTTTGTTTTCACCACCCTCCCGCCCTTTTTTTCTTCAATGATTGAATTCTCATCCAAGTGCCTTTTCTATTCATGTGATGCTGCCGCTATCTTTTCTTTTGTATCGTATCCGGTGATTCATTGTGAAGGTCCTCAAGTGTTTCAAGTTCGTCGTTCTTCGTTCTTGTTTTCCTTTCCGGTGCATTCAGTTCAAGTTCTCGGTGTTCATCATATCATTTTCATTATCTAATTGCTCTCCCATGTTGGAATTATTATCCAAGCCTCTCTTGCTTATTCATATCTCTATTCTATCCGGAGTGTTGAAGATATCTCATTAGATTCGTGTTTTTCTTTCAATCCTTCCAAATTATTTCGAGGTTCTCACCTCATCAAGTTCTTAATTTGTACCGGTGCAATCTCTCTTTTAATCAATCGTTTCAACGGAGTTTTCTGTGAGTGGGCCCATAACCCACATGTTTCATCCCAGGATCTTACATGGCTCTTCTAATCTTTTCGGAGATGTCCTCAAGTTCTTTTCAATATGATGTAAGAATGTATTTCATCAGTCATGTGTCTTCTCAAAGATCGCTTCTAAATCATTTTCATTGTTGGCTCAACCTTTCTTTATTCATTCTTCCGGAGTGTCTCAGTAATTCTTGGTGGTGTTCTCGTCTTCATTCTCAGTATTGAAGACCGAAGGTGAGTTTCTCTTAATCTTGGTACATTCTCTTGAAGATTGGTCATCTCATCTTGATGCTTTCCTCTTAAATTGTTTCCGTTCATGAGAAATTCCTCCCATATCTATCCGGTGCATTTCATAATTGTTTTCATTTCTCGATCCTTCCGAAGGCCATCATTTCAGAAGATTCCTCGTTCTCAGCTTTCAACTTTCGTTCTCAAATTCTTCTCAATTGTTGTTCCTTCATTCGTATCTCAATTATTCCGGTGCCTTGTGAAGTTTTCCATTAGGTGGATCGTGATCTCTTCATTCTCATATATCTCCATTCATTCTTGGCATCCTCATTCCTTTCAATTCTTACCGGTGTTCTCGTGCAAGACTTCTTCAAGTTTGTGATCTCTCTTTCTCTTTCTCTTCAATTATTTGCAAGAAGAATAAGTGGTGTGCGAAATCTGTTGCTTGTCATCAATTTAAATTGATGAAGGATAAGCATAACATAATTCTTATTCTAGTTTCATCAAGGTGATTTCAGTCCTTCTTTCGGAGTGTTCATGGCATCAAATTCTTGGTTATAAGTTGCTTATCTTTTTCTTTCCGGAGTTTCATGTTTTCTCAAGTATCTCTTCGTGAAGCTTCGTCTATATCATGGTAAGGCCTCAATCTTGTCTTTTCGCAACATTCAATTCTTTTCTATCATCCTTCATTCAGGAGTTCATCCCGATGGTTCTTCAGGGTGGTGTGTTAAGGATGTAATTCTTCTTGAATTGTTCTTCAAGATTCTTGTTGGAGGTGCTCAAGTGTTCTTAGTCTTGGTTTCCTAAGTTCACTTCCTTCTCCATTGTCTTTTGAGACGGTGTTATGAAATTATTGATTATGAGGAGTCTCGAAGGAAAATTGTCAAGAATGAGATAAGTAAACCCATCATGTCTTCTCGGATTTATCTTGGGTTGGATTTCAGCTAAAGCATTTCCTAAGGATTGTTGCTATCATGGTGTCATAAATGATTCAAGTGTCTCCTCCACCTCTTGGTGAAAGAAGTTTTGCATATTTTGTTGCTCTCAAGCAATCAATTGTTTCTGTTGTGGCAGGTTGTCACCTCATAATTTTGAGTTGTTTTCCATAAGCCCATAACAAGCTTATTCTCTTCGTTGTTGGTTTTTCAACAACTTCGGTCAACCTATGTTTCTCAAGTTCAATGGTGGTAGAAGTTGTCATTTTCTTCTCCGTTCTTTCTCTTCCAACGATCTAGTTTCTATTCTTTTGTTCCGGAGGCATTGTGATGTTGCTCTCTTCGATCTCACATCTAGCGTGATTAAGATAATGTTCTTTCTTGCGTATTCATTTTATTAGAGTGTTGTGTTCTATGATCAAGTTCTTTTCCTTCTTATCAAATTTTTTCCCTCTATCCTACCAAAGTGCTGCCCAAATTTCTTGTGAATTCTTGCTTGTTCCTCATGTAATTCTTCATCTCTTTCCAACCTTCATGTTTCATTGGTTTCACTCATTTGTCAAAGAAGCAACTAAGATTACCTCTTGCTCTTTATCTTCCCCTTCTCATTCTAGATCTCGGGACGAGATCCTCGTGTAGTGGAGGAGAGTCGTAATAGCCCGGGACCGACGCTCCAGAAGATTCCCCTTCTATTTCCATTGTCGTCTTGTGTTTCGTTTGGTTGTTGCATTCTCATCGCATCATTCACATCATCTGCATAGCATGGGCATTTTGTTAACATGAGTTTTCAACTCGCATCCATTCATAGTTGCCGGTTCTCTCCATTCGTGTCGTCGATCGTTTCGAGCCCAACCACACATGCACGTATCTGCGACATCGATAAAATATTGTTTTTAAGGCGCGCATAAAACTTTCTCGGATTGGGTCGAAACATGGCATGCAGTCTTATTATAGTGTAGATAGGCCGCCTACCAAATTTTGTCGCATTCCGAGTTCGTTTGATACCTGATCGGTCAACCATAGCAGTACGATCATCGATTATTCGTCAGACGTTTTTCAGTGTTTTAAAACCTCGTGTCACGGGCCACAAACCTCCCTCTCATCTCCCCATAGCCCATCTACACAGCCACTAGCCCACTTAGCCCCCCCTCCATTCGTGGTCTTCGGATCGTGATCGGATAGACGAGAACCAACCCCTAGTGCCTTCCCTATATATAACCCCATGGAGAGAGCCCCCTCACTCTCTAGGGTTCCCCCATGTAAAATTGCAGCCCCCCTAGAAAACTCCACCTTCTAGCTCCACCTCCCTCTCCCCCAAAATCCCATCTCCATAGCCAATTTCAGCCCTCAGATCTGAGATCCGGGGCTAATAATCGCCCAAAAATCCCACCTACTGGACATGTCCGCGGCCAACCCGGACAATGTCCGGCGACCACAATGCTGCAGCCTCCCCACGTAGAGCCCGAGCCCCCAAGCGCCCCGCACTGCCGGTGCCCTAGCGCCTTCCCTCACCGGCGCCCTAGCGCCTTCCCTCACCGGCGCCCTAGCGCCTTCCCTCACCGGCCCCTCGCCGGAGAGCCGACGTCGGAGCCCCAGGCCAGACCTACGCCCTCCCCTCTTCTTCCTCCCTCTTCCTCTCCCTCTCTCTACCCCCTCGCTCTCTCTATTCGTGCATGGACAGGAATCCATGGCACCGCCCCGAAGCTCCCCACTTCCTCCCGGCCGACTCGGGCCTCGCCCCATCGTGTCGCTATCCGCTGCCGTAGGCTCCTGCTCGGGATCGAGCGCGACGCGAGCGCCCGTTGACGCTCGTGCGCCGCTTGGGCCGGCCCAGCTGGCCCGCCGGCCTCCCAAGGCCCAACCAACGCTCCTTTGACGGGGCCCAACCCATGGTGAGCTCCCCAGCCCCAGCTATTCGATGCCTTGAGCGCTGTTTAGTTACCGTGCACCCATGTATCCAGTTTGGGCCTGTCCAGATTTGGCCCAGCGCATGTTTTTTTCCATCCCGCGAATTTGTTAATTAACCTGCGAATTACCGTTTTACAGAAAAACCCCTAGACTTCATGCATTTAATAAATCTTTAATCATGCATCGGATGGAAATAATTTATATATGAAAAATGCTTAGAATTTTGTGTAGATTCACGATATCTAACTCTCACATGTGTTTAAAATGTTTAACCTTGATGTTTGCATTAATTTGCATAAATGCCATGTCAAAATGGTTTTTGTCATAACTAATTATCCGTAACTCCGATTTAAATGGTTTACATATGTAACTTGTCTAGAAAAATGTGTAGAATATCATGCCACACTTTATTTCCATGTTTAATAAATATAAAACATGTTTAGTACAGATCTGGAACAAATTCATAATTGCTTATGAGGACGTTTCGGAAATACTATAAGCGGTTTCCGGCATCATTTAAAACGCCTAGATAGGTAGTTTACTTTTGATTCACCTATTGCCATGTTTAACAACATTTAATATTGATGAGTACCTAAACGAGAGTGAACTAAATAATCAATCGTGGAGTTTCGTCAACATGCAACTCATTGCATATTGAGCTTCACTTTAATGTGTAGTAGTTGTTTGATGTGAATTGCCATGCCTTGCATATTTAAACCGGACATGCATCATATTTGTCTGCGCATCGTATCATGCATATGTTGTGGTGTATCGTGTGTTGATTGTTGTTTCCAATTTGTTTCTTCTCGATAGAGTTCCGAAAGCGTTCGGAGTGTGAGGATTCGTTTGACTATGTTGGCTCGTCTTCTTCATGGATTCATTCTTCTTCCAAGCGGGATCTCAGGCAAGATGACACGTTTCCCTGGATACCATTACTATCATTGCCATGCTAGATGTCTCGTTTTCTATCGCTATGTCTCGCTGTTGGAAATATGCCCTAGAGGCAATAATAAATTAGTTATTATCATATTTCCTTGTTCATGATAATCATTTATTTTCCATGCTATAATTGTATTGATTGGAAACTCGGATACATGTGTGGATACATAGACAACACCGTGTCCCTAGTATGCCTCTAATAGACTAGCTCGTTGATCAAAGATGGTTAAGGTTTCCTAGGCATGGACATGAGATGTCATTTGATAAGGGGATCACATCATTAGGAGAATGATGTGATGGACAAGACCCCACTATAAATGTAGCATATGATCGTGTTAGTTTATTGCTACTGTTTTCTGCATGTCAAGTATCTGTTCCTATGACCATGAGATCATGCAACTCACTGACACCGGAGGAGTACCTTGTGTGTATCAAATGTCACAACATATCTGGGTGACTATAAAGGTGCTCTACGGGTATCTTTGAGGTTGTGTGTTGGGTTGGCATGGATCAAGACTGGGATTTGTTACTTCATGTGACGGAGAGGTATCTCAGGGCCCACTCAGTAATACAACATCACAACGAGCCTTGCAAGCAATGTGACTAAGTGTTAGCCATGGGATCTTGTATTACGAAACGAGTAAAGAGACTTGCCGGTAACAAGATTGAACTTGGTATAGAGATATCGATGATCGAATCTTGGGCAACTAACATACCGAGGAACAAAGGGAACATCATACGGGATTAACTGAATCCTTGACATAGAGGTTCAACCGATAAAGATCTTTGTAGAATATGTAGGAGACAATAGGGCATCAAGGTCCCACTATTGGTTATTTACCGCAGAGGTGTCTCGGTCATGTCTACATAGTTCTCGAACCCGTAGGGTCTGCACACTTAAGGTTTGGTGACGTTGGTAGATAGAGTTATGTATGGTGGTGACCGAAGGTTGTACGGAGTCCCGGGTGAGATCCTGAACATCACGAGGAGCTCCAGAATGGTCCGAAGGTAAAGATTGATATATAGGAAAGTGGTGTTTGAACTCCGGAAAGGTTTCGGGCATTTCCGGCAGTGTACCGGGAGTGACAAATGGGTTCCGGGGACCACCAAGTGGGGCCCACGTACCCCAAGGGGACACATGGGCCTTAGAGGTGGTGCACTAGACCCTGGTGAGCTAGGCAAGCCAGCCCATAAGGGCCTATGCTCAAGGGAAGAAGGAGGAAGAGTAGGGGCCAAGTTAGGGAAGAGTCCACTTGGAATCCACCTCCCTTGTGGGGGGTGGACTCTTCCCTATTGCCTTCGGCCGAAGCCCTCCTTGTTGGAGGGGCAAGGATGCCTCCTCTCCCATCCCTCCCATATATACTAGAGGATTTTGAGGGCAGCCCTAACCCTAATTGCCATGTGCTGCCCTCTTCTTCCTCTAGATCATTTTCTCCTCTAGATCGGTTTTCAGCGGTGCTTAGGCGAAGCCCTGCTGGAATTCCTCCACCACCATCGCCGCAGCGCCGTTGCTCTGCTGGAGAACTCTTCTACCTCTCTGCTACCTATTGCTGGATCAAGAAGGTAGAGATCGTCATCGAGCTGTACGTGTGCTGAACACGGAGGTGCCATCTGTTCGACACTAGATCGGAAGGACCGCGATGGGATCGCGGGACGGCTCGTGATGTGATTGTGGGATAGATCATGATTGGATCATGAAGACGTTCGACTACATCAATCGTGTTCTTTAACGCTTCCGCTTAGCGATCTACAAGGGTACGTAGATCCAATCTCTCCTCTCATAGATGCTCATCTCCTAGATTGATCTTGGTGAAGTGTAGGATTTTTTTGTTTCCCATGCAACGTTCCCCAACACTCGCTACCTACCACTTGTTTGTCAAGCCTCCCAACATTGCCAAGAAAAGCCTCTAACCCTCCACCTTCCTAGCAAACCTTTGTTTGGCTATGTTACCGCTTGGCCAGCCCTTCTTATAGCGTTTCTAGCTGCGGGTGCAATTGCTTCCATGTGACAACATGGACATTCTTTTGTTATATCACAATATTATTGCTATATAATTTAATGCACTTATACACTTGGTAAAGGGTGGAAGGCTTGGCCTTTTACTTGGTGTTTTGTTCCACTCTTGCCGCCCTAGTTACTTGTGAACCGATGTTATGTTCCATAATTGAGCGCCCCTAACATGCTCAGGGTTATTATGGGGACCCCCTTGATTTTCATTTTAGGATAAAGATTGTCCGGACCCCATGGACTAATAAACAACCCGGGTGAGTGCTCCTCATGAGTGTTGGTCTAACCCAGAGCAGCTTATTAACGCTACCCGGGGCAACTTAGTGACTGGCGTGGTAACCATCGCTCATCCGTCGTGTCCTGAGAACGAGATACGCGGCTCCTATCGAGATTGTCGACACGCCGGGCGGCCTTGCTGGATTTGTTTTACCTTTCTCGAATGTCTTGCGTGAGGAACTCTGATGTTCTTCGGGCTATCTCGAGGTGTCGGATTCCTTTGGAATTGCCTAGGATGATCACGAGATCCGTGGTCGAGGTTATTCCCGCGGCGTGTGGTTAATTTGTGATGGACGAGTTAGAGCACCCCTGCAGGATTAAATCTTTCGGAAAGTCATGCTCGCGGTTATGTGGCAAACTTGGAAACTTTGTTTTACACCCGGTCATAGTGAACTTGAGGTAAACTCTAATAAAATACACCAACTGTGTGCGTGACCGTGACTGTCTCTTCTCGTGAGTCCTTACCCGATAGAGAACAGGTGTGGGGTTATGTTTGACGTAAGTAGGTGTTTAGGATCAGTTAGTGATCATTAGTAGTTCACGTCCATTATGCGTAGACCACCATACTTTACTTTCTCTATTCGTAAGTTAGCCACTCAATCAAATGCTTGGTCGCTTGCTGCAGCCTCACCACTTAACCATACCTCACCCATTAAGCTTTAATAGTCTTGGTACCCTTGGAAATGAGATTGCTGAGTCCCTATGGCTCACAAATTACTATAACAACAGTTGCAGGTACAGGTAATGCGGTGCTTTCATGTGAGAGCGATGCTTGTTTGATTTGGAGTTCTTCTTCTTCTTCTTCTTCTTCTTCTTCATCAATCTAGGATGGGTTCCAAGCGGCAGCCTGGGATATCAAGGATGGATGTCATTTCGTCATTTGTTTTTGTCCGTAGTCGGACCCTGCTCTTCTGTATGATGTTTGAGTATGTTGTTGTATTGATGTGATATTGATGTAGCTTGTGGCAAGTGTAATCCAACTCCATATACTCATCTCTTCTGTACATGTACTTGTAATGATATCCATTCTTGCAACACAATGAGATGTGCTTCTATCCCTGTCGAGGCCCTCGTGCCGAAATAAGGATAGGATCACATCTTGGGTGTGCAATACCATGATGGCCTACATCCACGGAGGACTAGCCTAACTCGGGGTAGATCTTCACGAAGTAGGCGATCTCCTTGCCTTACAAACTTCTTGGTTCAACTCCACAACACGAAGTAGGAGGCTCCCAAGCGACACCTAACCAATCTAGGAGGCACCACCCTTCAAAAGGCAATAGGCTTGATAATGTCGATGAACTCCTTGCTCTCGTGCTTCAAGATGAAAGACTCCTCAACACTCAATCACTCTCTCACAAATTTTGCTTGGTAGAAGAGATTGATTGGGTGGAAAGCAACTTGGGTATGCTAGAGATCAAGACTCATATGGTTGGAATGGAATGGCATGATCTCAACACATGAGTAGGTGGCTCTCTCTTTCAGAAAATCTGATAGGATAGGTGGGGATCTGTTCTGAGTGCTTCTCATGGGAGGGAGTGGTGGTGGAGGGGTATATATAGGCATCTCCAGAAATCCAACCATCACACCTTAAGTGACCAACTCGGTGACACCGATGTGTGAATCTCGGTGGTACCGAGTTGCTCCAAAGGTAGCAACTTTTGAATCTCGGTGAGATCGATATAGAATTCTCGGTGATACCAATCAGGTGTCCAACGGTCAGAAACTTCATCTCGGTGACACCAATCCAAAAACTTGGAAATTCCGATATTATTAATCGAGGCAATTAAAGGTTGGCAACCTGAACTCGGTGGCACCGATGTGCTAGGGTTTGACATGGGTTTGTCTGAGTATAGGAATCGATGGGACCAAGTGGGAAGTGTTGGTTGCACCGATTTTGGATATTTGGCTTTGGATAGACTATGTGGAGAGTTTGTGGGTGTTTTTGGTGACTATCACTTGTGCACGTTGAGAATCTTGTCCACCAACAGTACCTTACCCCCTTTTAATAGTATTGGCTTTTCCTATGGACTCAAAGTGATTTCTTACAAAGTAAAATGTAGAGTCCTCTTGCTTGAAGCTTTTGTCAATGCTATTCCTTCTCCTTCTTCTTCATGGGGATACTCTCCACAATCCTTTTTGCCAACCCATATCTCTCTATGGTCTTTCACCTGAGATACACTAGGTAGAAATATTAGTCCAAGAGACAATGTATGTTGTCATGAATTATCAAAACCACCAAGGGAGCATATTGTGCTTTCAATCTCCCCCTTTTTGGTAATTGATGACAACATACAATCAAAGCTTCAATTTAAGATATGCAGAAATATGTGAAGATTTTGAAGGATACATGACTAATACAAGCTCCCCCTAGATGTGTGCAATCCATTTTAAGGATAGTTACTTTTGAATGCATGAACACGCACATGGTAGGAAGGACATGAGAAGTCATGTATACCTTGGCAATATGAATCAAATGTATGTGACGAAATGAATTGATGTTCAAGACTCACTCTTGCAGACAATATGTGCAAGAAGCAAGAGGTCATATTGAACAGAATATGATGCATATACTTACCTTGAGGTCCTTGAGCATTTAACAGTAGGAACACACTTGAGAAAACAATGTTAGGAAACACAAGTGTATTTGATAGAGCAAATGCAAATGGAACCAAGAGTACCATGATATGGAGGACATATAAGAACTTCTTGGTTCAACTCCACACCATGAAGTAGGAGGCTCCCAAGAGACACCTAACCAATCTAGGAGGCACCACCCTCCAAAAGGTAATAGGCTCGATAATGTCGGTGAACTCCTTGCTCTCGTGCTTCAAGATGATAGACTCCTCAACACTCAATCACTCTCTCATAGATTTTGCTTGGTAGAAGAGATTGATTGGGTGGAGGGCAACTTGGGGATGCTAGAGATCAATATTCATATGGTTGGAATGGAATGGCATGATCTCAACACATGAGTAGGTGGCTCTCTCTTTCAGAAAATCTGATAGGATAGGTGGGGATCTGTTTTGAGTGCTTCTCATGGGAGTGAGTGGTGGTGGAGGGGTATATATAGGCATCTCCAGAATCCAACCGTTACACCTTAAGTCACCAACTCGGTGACACCGATGTGTGAATCTTGGTGGTACCGAGTTGCTCCAAAGGTAGCAACTTTTGAATCTCGATGAGACCGATATAGAATTCTCGGTGATACCGATCAGGTATCCAACGGTCAGAAACTGCATCTCGGTGACACCAATCCAAAAACTCGGAAATTCCCATATTATGAATTGAGGCAACTGAAGGTTGGCAACCTGAACTCGGTGGCACCGATGTGCTAGGGTTTGGCATGGGTTTGTTTGAGTATATAAATCGGTGGGACCGAGTGGGAAGTGTTGGTTGCACCGATTTTGGATATTTGGCTTTGGACAAACTACGTGGAGATTTTGTGGGTGTTTTTGGTGACTATCACTTGTGCACATTGAGCATATTGTCCACTAACAATACCTTACCCCCTTTTAATAGTATTCGATTTTCCTATGGACTCAAAGTTATTTCTCACAAAGTAAAATGTAGAGTCCTCTTGCTTGAAGCTTTTGTCAATGCTATTCCTTATCCTTCTTCATGGGGATACTCTCCACAATCCTTTTTGCCAACCCATCTATCTCTATGGAATTTCACGTGAGATACACTAGGTAGAAATATTAGTCCAAGAGATAATGTATGTTGTCACGAATTATCAAAACCACCAAGGGAGTATATTGTGCTTTCAATCTCCCCCTTTTTGGTAATTGATGACAACATACAATCAAAGCTTCAATTTAAGATATGCAGAAATATGTGAAGACTTTGAAGGATACATGACTAATACAAGCTCCCCCTAGATGTGTGCAATCCATTTTAAGGATAGTTGCTTTTGAATGCATGAACACACACATGGTAGGAAGGACATGAGAAGTCATGTATATCTTGGAAATATGAATCAAATGTATGTGATGAAATGAATTGATGTTCAAGACTCACTCTTGCAGACAATATGTGCAAGAATCAAGAGGTCATCTTTAACAGAATATGATGCATATACTTACCTTGAGGTCCTTGAGCATTTAACAGTAGGAGCACACTTGAGAAAACAATGTTAGGAAACACAGGTGTATTTGATAGAGCAAATGCAAATGGAACCAAGAGTACCAAGATATGGAGGACATATAGGAAATGATTTCTTGAGAATGATATGTCTCCAAAGAAGTTTAGAGTTTTCTCCCCTAGACACCAATTGTGAAAGTTTTCCTCTCTCCCTGAATCATAATACGTAGATGTTGAGAGTAGGTAGGGCTGAGAAAAGTCTAAATCATATGAGAATCAAATTTCAAATTTATTCTTCTCTCTTCTCCTTAAGAAGTTTTTGTGTGATAAGGGATCCTTGATAAGTTTTCTCCCCATTTGTATGATAAGGTTACACCTCTTATTTTCATGATCATCTCTTCCCCTGAAGCATGAATGCTTAGATATTCTTCCCTTTAGTGTATATATCTCCCCCTTTGGTATGGATATCCCCCCTTTGGTATGAGTATAAGGTTTGAAGCTTTGATATTTCTCCCCCTTTGGCATTACTTTCCAAAAAGGTCACATAAGTGAAAAATAAAAGGAATCATTCAATGGGAAGGGATCCTATAGATATAGGGTCATTGAGAGTAATTGAGACAAGGGTTCCTTCAAAATTGTTCCCCCCTTACGATCTGAACAACTTTTAAGAATTTCTCCTCCTTTGATGTGGGGATCCTTGATTATTTGAGATTATATCTCTTGAAGTTTCTCCCCCTACATCATTGGAATCATTGAGTTTATCATAAAATAGAGAATACACAATGCATGGATGTCGATGGCTCCGAGGCAAAAGATTCGGTGGCACCGATATGTGTTTCTGTAGAAGGACCGCAATATCGGTAAGACCGAGAAGTTTTGATCGGAGGTTCCGAGTTGGAAAACAGAAAGTTGTCAACTTTGTCAAATGAATTTTTTTCAGAATGTCTCAAACGGGTCCCAAAGATTTGCAATGAATTTTCAAAAAGATTTGCAATGGATTTTCATCTAGGCTAGAGTTGAATGGAAATTTTCAAGGAGAAACACAAGAAGGGTTCTCCATTCAATTCATATGACTAGATGATGAGCGGTGACTAGGTCACCTATATTAGAGTATATTGACTTAAGGAGTCAAGCAAGAATACTTGATCATAGGTCATACTCATCGTTAAGCTCAAAATGGGGTTACCATTTTTTGATTAAGCATTTTAATGTCTTCATATAGCTTGAGTTGCTTTAACTCATGACTTGGAGTAAAGCTATATCAAGGATATGAGTTTATACCTTTTGAGTGATGTTGTTGACATAACTTGTAGGAGAACTCGACGAGGATGCTCGAAGTTGATGAAGTTCATCTTGAGTTGGGAGCAATCCTTGTTGTTTTCGTTCACTTTTCACCTACATAGGTTAGTCACGCAAGGAAGAACATTATATATTCAAATGACACGATACCAATTGTGAGTTGATACCAATTGAGAAATATATGTCAAGTATAAGTTTTTTTGTCTTCTTCCTTTCATCATCAAAGAGAGGTGTGGATACTTGATCATGACAAGATTGCTTAAGATATGAGTTGATGGCAATCTTGTGGAGTGTTGTTCTTCCAAGTACCTACAAAAGGGTTAGATGCAAGACAAGGGAGCATAGAATTCCAAGATACATGATATTCATGATAATAATAGCATGGAATGGTTAATAAAGCTCATCCCCTTGCATGCATCCGAGTGAGCTTAGCTCAAGTTTGAAGCATCAATGATGTTCAACTCACTCCTCAAGAGACAAACACTTTTTCATCAAGTGGCTTAGTAAAGATGTCGGCCAATTGCTTGTTGGTACGAACATGCTTAAGATTAATGTCTCCTTTGGCAACATGATCACGAATGAAATGATGTCGAACCTGAATATTCTTGGTTCGAGAATCTTGCACGGGATTATGACAAATCTTAATAGCACTCTCATTGTCACAAAGTAATGGATTTTTTAACATAGATTCCATAATCCTTAAGCATTTGTGTCATACATAACAACTGTGCACAACATGATCCGACAACAATATACTAAGCATCGGCGGTAGATAGAGATCCTGACTTTTGTTTCTTGGAGGACAAAGACACAAGAGATCTACCAAGAAATTTACATGTACCTGAGGTGGATTTTCTATCAACCTTGTCACCGGCATAGTCCGAGTCGGAGTAGCCAACAAGATTAGAAGAAGATCCCTTGGGATACCAAACGACAAAGTTTGGTGTATGTATCAAGTATCTCACAATGCGTTTCACCGCCTTAAGATGACATTCTTTAGATGCAACTTGATATCGGACACACATGCACACACTAAGCATAATACCGAGACGGGAGGCTGATGTCAACTATGCAACTTTATTCTTGTAGACTTTGTTGGGCCTTCAAGCGCGGAGTTTTGTAGGATAATAGAAATTTTACCTCAAGTGGATGACCTAAGATTTATCAATCCGTGGGAGGTGCAGGATGAAGATGGTCTCTCTCAAACATCCCTACAATCAAATATAAAAAATCTCTTGTGTCCCCAACACACCCAATACAATGGAAAATTGTATAGGTGGACTAGTTCGGCGAAGAGATGGTGATACAAGTGCAATATGGATGATAGATATAAGTGTTTGTAATCTGAAAATATAAAAACAACAAGGTAGCAAGTAACAAAAGTGAGCAATAATGATATTGCAATGCTTGAAAACAAGGCCTGGGGTTCATACTTTCACTAGTGTAAGTTCTCTCAACAATACTGACATAGTTGAATCATATATAAATCCCTCACGTGCGACAAAGAGTTCACTCCAATCACAAATAGCGGAGAACAAATGAAGAAATTATTGTAGGGTACGAAATCACCTCAAAGTTATCTTTTCCGATCAATCATATGAGCAATCCCTACAAGTGTCATGAACAACCCTAGAGTTCATACTAAAATAACACCTTAAGATACACATCAACCAAAACCCTAATGTCACCTAGATACTCCAGTGTCACCACGAGTACCCATGGGCTTGATTATACGATATGCATCACACAATTTTAGATTCATCAGGTTCAATCCAACACAAAGAACTTCAAAGAGTGCCCCAAAGTTTCTAACGAAGAGTCAAGTCGAAAACGTATGCCTACCCCTATGCATAGATTCCCAAGGTCACGGAACCCGCAAGTTGATCACAAAAACTTACATCAAGTGGATCAATAGAATATCCCATTGTCACCATGGATATCCCATCGCAAGACATTCATCAAGTGTTCTCAAATCCTTTAAAGACTCAATCCGATAAGAAAACTTCAAAGGGAAAACTCAATTCACCACAAGAAGATAGAGAGGGGAAAACTCCATATGATTCATCTATATTAATAAAGCTTGTGGTACATCAAGATCATGTCATCTCAAGAACACGAGAGAGAGAGATATCAAACACATAGCTACTGGTACATACCCTTAGCCCCGAGGGTGAACTACTCCCTCCTCATCATAGAGACTGCCGGGATGATGAAGATGGCCTTCGGTGATGGTTTCCCCCTCTGGCAGGCTGCCGGAACGGGCCCCCGATTGGTTTTTCGTGGCTATAGAGGCTTGCGGCGACGGAACTCCTGATCTAGGGTTCTTTTTTGAGGTTGGGGTATTTTTAAGAATTGTTGGTGTCGGTATCACGTAAAGGGGGTGATAGAGGGGCCCACAAGCCCGAAGCACCCACCCTGGGGGGGGGGGGTAGGGCGCGCCTAGAGGGCTTGTGGCCTCCTCGTCCACTTCCTGGGCCAACTCTTGTGCTTTGGGGTCTCTTTTGGTCCATAAAAATCACCGTACATGTTCAGCTGAGAACTTTTATTTCTCCACAAAAAGACGACACCACAGTAGTTGTGCTGAAAACAACATCAGTCCGGGTTAGTTCTAATCAAATCATACAAAAACCATATAAAGATTATTGTAAACATGGCATCAACACTTCATAAATTATAGATACGTTGGAGACGTATCAGCATCCCCAAGCTTAATTCCCGCTCGTCCTCGAGTAGGTAAATGATAAAAGAAATAATTTATGAAGTGTGAATGCTAGCATAGTGCATAAATTTGATCAATGATAGTTCTGAACACTTTTTGTAGCATCATTATATATCATAAATAGTAGCTCATCTCATAAAACTTCTCATGATGAAGTAAGAAGCTATTTGCATGTTAAAGTATATACCATAAAGTTTCTTGAAAACTAACAAACTATGCTTTTAGTCACCAAATAATTACAATTCATCTTATTTTCAGGAAGGGTCTATGTAAGAGCTTTGATTTAGAAAATTCCACATACTCAACTATCATATAGTCTTCCATGATTGCTAACACTCAAAGCATATTTTGAGAGCAAATGGCATCCGTCGAACACATAGAAAGATAGGGGCTTAATGTTTCACCTCCCAACTTATTTATCATATAGATAATAGTCAAAAATAATAATTCATGATCAAATATATTTGAATGGCCATATATGCTTGGATCTTTCCCCACCACATGATGCTTGCAAACTAAAGAATAATTGAGGTTGAACTAAGAAGGAATACTATTGACTCTTGCATAAAAGTAAATACATGAAAGTAAAAGATAGGCCCTTCGTAGTGGGAATCATAGGTTATCATGCACTTTTTAATTTTGCATTTGCAAACCCTTAATGTAAAGGAACGTCATGTTGTATTGCCCTTTGTGATAGCAACCTTTATTATGCAGTTCGTCGCTTTAATTTCTTTACCATCACAAGTTCGTACAACGCTTATTTTCCCTTACAATAAAAGATCATACATATTTAGGAGCAATTTTTATTGCTTTTCGCATCTATGACAACTTACTTGAAGGATATCATTCAATCCATAGGTAGATATGGTGGACACTCATGGCAAGAAACTAGGTTTAAGGGTTTTGGATACACAAGTAGTATCTGTACTTAGTACAAATTTTTGGGTAGCAAAAGATCCTAAACAAGCACCACATGTTGGAGGATCCATAACAATATAACTTCTATACAAATATACCCAAGCATAACTCATTACGTTGTCTTCCTTGTCCAACTTCAACTAATTTTCTCAAGTTTGAAAATAACTAATGGGGCTCACAATCATAGAAGATGTCCAATATAGTATATTTATATGTGAAATATCTCTTCCTTCAATATTATTTTATGAATTGTTCAAGTGACCAATGTGGTCTTTGCTAACTTTCAATAAATTTTACCTCGTATACTTCTTATATGTGAATTCATTACTCCCCATGGGATAAGCATGTAAAACATATATAATTTCATATTTATGATATTCAATTCATTCAACCATTTACTCATAGGATATAAGTGAAGCACGAGAGTAAATGACAAAATTACTCCAAAAAGATATAAGTGAAGATCAATGCATAGTCAAGTAGTTAAATAGCTATGTGAATACTCTCTCATCTAAGGATAGCACTCCAAGAATAGCACATATTATGTGGACAAATAAAAATTCAGGCTCAACATAGGCTAACCGATAATTGTTGATGAAGAGAGGTGGGATGCGTAGCATCCCAAGATTGGATGCTTGATACTTATTGAAATATTTACTTGGGTTGCCTTGGGAATTCCCAATCTTGAGATTTTTTATCTCTTTCAATTCTCTCATATCCCGATTTCACCTATTCTCAAAAACGTCATCCACACAAAACTTGAAAAGAACTCGTGAGATAGGTTAGTGCACATAATAATAAATCAACTCTTTATGTAATGCCAAGATAAGTTGAATAATAATTTCAAAAATCATCTACTATTTACTATTATTTCCACAATTTATATCTAATAATATAAGCTATGGAAACTATAGGAAAAGTAGATAACAAAACTATGACAGCAATCTGTCCAAACAGAACAGTTTGCAGGAATCTATTAAACCAGTGTACTTATGTAAATTATGAAAATTTAGTAAATTATAAATAGTTTATATGAAAACATTGTGTAAAAAGTTCCGAAACTTTACACATTCGAGTAAAATATGAAAAATTCAAATACTACAACAAATGTTTCTGTTTTTACACAACACATATCAAAACGTGCAATGCAAGCATCCTAATACAATTCTTGGAACTTTTTATTGAAAAAAAGATTTTAAATAACATCTAATAGAGAGAGAAAATTATATTGACGCTCCAAGCAAAACACATATCATGTGGTGAATAAAAATATGGCCTCAAGTAAATTTACCGATGGATTGAAGACAAAAGAGGGGATGCCTTCCGAGGCATCCCCAAGCTTAGGCTCTTGGTTGTCCTTGAATATTAACTTGGGGTGCCTTGATAGTCCCCAATGTTAGGCTCTTTCCACTCCTTATTCCATAGTCCATCAAATCTTTACCCAAAACTTGAAAACTTCACAACAGAAAACTTAACGGAACTCCGTGAGATGGGTTAGTATGATAAAGAGCAAATCATTCACTTGGGTACTGTAAAAGATAATATTCATAATTGTTATCACACAATGACTACTGTAATTTATCAATTACACAATTTATATCACTTAATATAATCTATGGAAACTCTAAAACAAGCAAACTATGCAAACAAGGCAAATTCTGTCAAAAACAGAACAATCTGTAATGATCTGCACAATCACCATACTTCTACAAATCCAAAAATTATTAAACATTAGGACAACGTATAAAATTTGTATATAAAGTTTGTGTAGAAATTTCAGAATTTTTGGATGCTCTAGTAAAATCAAATAATTCATATACTAGATGCAAAACTTTCAGTTTTTGCACAGAATCATAAAAGCATGTACCACAGACCTTCAGGTCCGTATGTAGTACCTAGATCTCTCTCTCTCTCTCTCTCTCTATATATATATATATATATATATATCTTTCTCTCTATATATCTCTTCAATACGGACTTCATCACATCTTCACAATGATCTATTCAATTTAATCTTCTTTTGCGGTACGTTTTTTGGGATCTGATGAATTGTGGGTTTATGTTTAGATTATTCACGATAAAAGATTTGAGTTTTCTCTCAAATTTATTATGGTTCTTATTTGCATGATTTTTATAGCTTCACAAATCTCTATGATCTATCGAATAGTTTGCCCAACTAGATTGATATTTCTTTAGTGGGAGGTGTGCGTTGTAGTTGGTTCAATCCGGCAGTGCTCTATATCCCAGTGACAGAAAGGGACAAGACACGTCTTTGTATTGTTGCCACTAAGGATAAAAGGATGGGGTTAATTCATATTGATTTAGTTTTATTTGTCTACATCATGTAATTGTTCTCCAAGCATTACTCCGTTTCTCATGAACTTAATACTTAGAGAGGCGAGTATAGAAGCGCCCTCGACGTGGTGTAATAGTAGTAGGTGTAGGCAGGAGTCAGCCTATTTGCTTATTGATGTGACTAAGGAAAACTATACCCCCGAGGTCTATCCACTTATATATTTACAAAAATATCATTTACCTTGATGTTCTTATTTACTTTCCTTTTCTTTTGCAATTTACAGTTATCTACTACCATTTACATGTTGGGGAATGTTGCATGGGAAACAAAAAAAATCCTATGCACACGCAAGATCTATCCATGGTGATGATCATCTACGAGAGGGAGAGTGGATCTACATACCCTTGTAGATCGCTAAGCGGGAAGCGTTAAGAAACGCGGTTGATGTAGTCAAGTGTCTTCGCGATCCAAATCGCCAAGCATCCCGCAATCCAATTACGATCCGTCCCGATCTAGCACCGAACGAATGTCACCTCCGCGTTCAGCACACGTATAGCTCGATGACGATCTCTGCCTTCTTGATCCAGCAAGAGGGAGTGGAGAGGTAGATGAGTTCTTCGGAAGCGCGGCGGCGATGGTGGTGGAACTATTCTGACAGGGCTTTGCCTAAACACTGCCAAAAACTAGAGGGAACGATCTATCGGGGAGAGAGGGCTGCACCATGGCTTAGGGTTTTCTGGTGCGGCTGCCCTCTCTCCCCTCTAGTATATATAGGAGGAAGGGGAGGGAGGCTGGCGCCCCTAGGGTTTATTGGGAAACATTGCATGGGAAACAAAAAATTTCCCACGCACACGCAAGATCTATCCATGGTGATGAGCATCTACGAGGGGGAGAGTGGATCTACATACCCTTGTAGATCGCTAAGTGGGAAGCATTAACAAACGTATTTGATGTAGTCGAACGTCTTCGCGATCCAAATCGCCGAGCGTCCTGGGATCCTATCACGATCCGTCCCGCGATCCAATCATGATCCATCCCGCAATCCATGCCAACTCAACAAACACCCTCGGAGATACCTGTAGAGCACCTTTATAGTCACCTAGTTATGTTGTGACGTTTGATACACGCAAGGTACTCCTCCGATGTCAGTGAGTTGCATGATCTCATGGTCATAGGAACAAATACTTGACATGCAGAAAACTGTAGCAATAAACTGACACGATCATATGCTACGTTTATAGTTTATTTGGGTCTTGTCCATCACATCATTCTCCTAATGATGTGACCCCGTTATCAAATGACATCTCATGTCCATGGCTAGGAAACCTTGGCCATCTTTGATCAACGACCTAGTCTACTAGGGGCATACTAGGGACATAATGTTGTTTATATACCCACACATGTATTTAGTTTCCAATCAATACAATTATAGCATGGATAATAAACAATTATCACAAACAAGGAAATATAATAATAACTAATTTATTATTGCCTCTAGGGCATATTTCCAACAGTCTCCCACTTACGCTAGAGTCAATAATCTAGTTCACATCGCCATGTGATTTACATTGTTATGAATCTAACACCCAATGAGTTCTGGGGTTCGATCATGCTTTGCATGTGAGAGAGGTCTTTAATCAACGGGTCTGCGACATTCAGATCCATGTGTTCTTTGCAACTCTATATGTCATATTGTAGATACTGCAACCACGCTCCATTTAGAGCTACTCCAAATGGCTGCTCCACTATACATATCCGGATTGCTACTAAGAGTCATCTAGATTGGTGTTAAAGCTTGCATCGATGTAACCCTTTACGATGAACTCTTTATCACCTTCATAATCGAGAAATATTTCCTTAGTCCTTTAGTTACTAAGGATAATTTTGACCGTTGTCTAGTGATCCACTCCTGGATTACTCTTGTACCCCTTGACACACTCATGGCAAGGCACACACAGGAGTGGTACACAACATGGCATACTATATAGAGCCTATGGCTAAGGCATAGGGGACGACCTTCGTCCTTTCCCTTTCTTCTGCCGTGGTCGAGCTTTGAGTCTCAATCAACTCCATACCTTACAAATCAGGCAAGAATTCCTTCTTTGACTGATCCATTTTGAATCTTTCAAAATCTTGTCAAGGTATGTACTCATTGAAAGTCTTATGAAGCGTCTTGATCTATCTCTATAGATCTCGATGCATAACAATTAAGTAGCTTTATCTAGGTTTTCCTTCGAAAAACTCCTTTCAAACAACCCTTTATGCTTTCCAGAAATTCTACATTATTTCCGATCAACAATATGTCATCCACATATACTTATCAGAAATTCTATAGTGCTCCTACTCACTTTCTTGTAAATACAAGTTTCTCGTAAACCTTGTATAAACCCAGAAAACTTTGGTCATCTCATCAAAGCGTATATTCCAACTCCGAGATGCTTGCTCCAATCCATAGAAGGATCTCTGGAGCTTGCACACCTTTTAGCATCCTTAGGACTGACAAAACCTTCTGGTTATATCTCATACAACCTTTCCTTAAGGAAGGAATCGATGTTTTGACATCCATTTGCCAGATTTCATAACTAAAAAATGCAGCAACTGCTAACATAATTCCGACAGACTTTTAGCATTGCTAGGGGTGAGAAAGTCTCATCGTAGTCAACTCCTTGAACTTGGCAAAAACTTCTTTGCAACAAGTCAAGATTTATAAATGGTGATATTCACCATCAACGTTTGTCTTCATTTTAAAAATCCATTTGTACTCAACGGCCTGTCGTTCAACGAGCAATTCTACCAAAGTCCATACTTGGTTTTCATACATGGGTCCTTTCTTGGATTTCATGGCTCCTAGCCATTTGATGGAATTCCGGCCCATCATCGCTTCTCCATAGCTCGTAGGCTCATTGTTGTCCAACAAGATGACCTCTAAGACATGGTTACCATACTACTCAGGAGCAATACGTGCCCTTGTCGACCTATGAGGTTCGATAGTAACTTGATTCGAAGCTTCATGATCATCATCATCAACTTCCTCTTCAACTGATGTAGGCTCCACAGAAACATATTTCTGCGCCGCGCTACTCTCTAGTTGAAGCAAAGGTTCAACAACCTTATCAAGTTCTATCTTCCTCCCACTCAATTCTTTCGAGGGAAACTCTTTCTCGAGAAAGGACCTGTTTTAGCAACAAACAATTTGGGCTTGGATCCAAGATAGAAGGTTTACCCAACTTTTATGTTAGGGTATTCTATGAAGATGCATTTGTCCGCTTTGGGTTCGAGCTCATTAGGTGAAAAACCTTTTTCACATAAGTGTTGCAGCTCCAAATATTAAGAAATGGCAGCTTAGGTTTTTGTCAAACCAAAATTCATATGGTGTCATCTCAACAGACTTAGATGGTGCCCTATTTTATAGTGAATGTAGTTGTCTCTAATGCATAAGCCCAAAACGATGGTGGCAAATCGTTAAGATACATCATAGTTCGCACCATATCCAATAGAGCACGACTACAACGTTCGGACACACCATTACCCTATGTTGTTCCAGGTGGCGTGAGTTGTGAAACAACTTCCACATTGTCTTAAGTTGTATACCAAACTCATAACTTAGATATTCTCCTCCACGATCATATCGTAGACATTTTATCTTCTTGTCACGATGATCTCAAACTTCACTCTGAATTTGCTTGAACTTTTCAAATGACTCAGACTTGAGTTTCATTAAGTAAATATACCCATATCTACTCAAATCATTAGTGAAGGTAAGAAAACAATGATATCCACCGCACGCTACGACACTCATTGGACCGCATACATCAACATGTATTATTTCCAATAAGTCACTTGCCCGCTCCATCATATTCGAAAACATGGTATTAGTCATCTTGCCCAAGAGGCATGGTCCGCATGTCTCAACCGATTCGAAATTGAATGAGTCCAAAGATCCATGAGCAGGGAGTTTATTCATGCGCTTTACACCAATATGACATTTAGCGACAGTACCACAAGTATGTGGTACTATCATTATTAACTTTGTATCTTTTGGCATCAATGTTATGAACATGTGTATTACTACGATCAAGATTCAACAAACCATTCTAATTGGGTGCTTGACCATTGAAGGTATTATTCATGTAAACAGAATAACCATTATTCTCTAACTTAAATGAATAACCGTATTGCAATAAACACGATCTAATCACGTTCATGCTCAACGCAAACGCCAAATAACATTTACTTAGGTTCATCACTAATCCCGAAGGTAGAGAGAGCGTGCGATGTTGATCACATCAACCTTGGAAACATTTCCAACACACATCGTCACCTCACCCATAGCTAGCCTCCGTTTATTCCTTAGCTATTATTTTGAGTTACTAACATTTAGCAACCGAACCGATATCCAATACCCAGGTGCTACTAGGAGTACTAGAAAGGTACACATCAATAACACATATATGTAATATACTTCTATCGATGTTGCCAACCTTCTTATCTACCAAGTATCGAGGGTTGTTCCGCTTTAGTGACCATTCTCCTCATAATAGAAGCATTTAGTCTCGGACTTGGGTTCAACTTTGGGTTGCTTCACTGGAGCATCAACTGAGTTGCCATCCATGAATTTTCCCTCCTAGCCCTTGCCCTTCTTGAAACTTGTGGTTTCACTAACCATCAACACTTGATGCTCCTTCTTGATTTCTACCTTCATGGTGTAAAACATGGCTAATAGCTCAGGGATCATTATTACCATCCCTGGCATTTTATAGTCCATCACGAAGCTCCAGTAGCTTAGTGATAGTGACTTGGAGAACTATATCAATCACTATCTTATCTAGTGGATCAACTCCCACTCGATTCAAGTGATTTTAGCACCCAGACAATCTGAGCACATGCTCAATGATTGAGCTATTCTCCTTCATCTTGCAGGCAAATAATCTTGTTGGAGGTCTCATACCTCACAACACGGGAACGAGCCTGAGATCCCAATTTCAGCTCTTAGAACATCTTATGTGTTTCGTGATGTTCAAAACGTTTAGGAGCCTCGGTTCTAAGCCGTAATGCATGACGCACTGAAATGTCAAGTAGTCATCAGAACATGCTTGTCATATGTTCACAACATCTACAAACAACGCTAGAGGGGGTGGCGCACCGAGCGGTGCATTAACGACATAAGCCTTCTGTAAGAGCACATTTCTCCATGTGTGGTTTTGGGTAATTGATGACACCCCTACGGACTAATGGTTGCCTTGAGTTATATTCGAAGGATTTGTCCATAGGCACTTCTTGAAGTCCATCTGTTGGGTTTCAAGGAGTTTATATGGTGACCAAGGTGGTATTCGAGGTTTATCCAAAGATTGGTCATGTGGGAGTTGAGCTTATTGCAAGCATGTCTTGAAGAATAAGATTGTGTAAGCATTCATGTTTACCTTCAAGACATCACATTTATGAAGAGAGAAGCTAAGATACAAGGTTGATCAATACTAAGTCAAAAAGTGAATCAAGTTTATCAACACACAAAGCGTACAAGATGTACTGAGAGGGATCAAGTGATCCCATGGTGTGGTAAGCATTGTCCATTACGCTTTGTGTACTAATCCATGGTCTACGTGAGAGTTCTTTGTGGGGTTAGTTATATTTCCATGGGCTTGCATCAAGAGGCAGATCCCATACATCCCATGGAAGATGACATCAAGTGAAGATCGTCATCAAGGTTGCGATGTGCAAGATCAAGTGAAGCATCACAGAGAGATCATGCTTGAGGCTCGCCGTTCATTGTGGCAACAATGGACGTGTGAAGATGTGCCGAAGAGTGGCTCACCCAAAGTGGAGTATGGGGGAGCAGTCATCTAGTCTTAATCAAGCCAACACAATCAAGAAATGTGGTCCATCTTGAGGAAGTCAAGATTGTCATCATCTAGCTCAAGTGGACTATGCGCAAGGCTAAGGTTTGACCTTGATAGGGTTTTCTATTTTACCGGTCTCATGGTGGTAGTTGAGAGACCGGGTTATAGGATCGATTGCCGTACTATCAAGGGGGCTCTCAAGTGAGTAGCTTGATCGTATCGTTCATTGAGAGCTCAAACCATTGCATTCTTGGCATCATCATATTTCTTGGTTCTTGGTTGGCTTTTCTCTATGTGGGTTCTTGAGCTTGTGGTTATATTCATGACAAGCTCTAGTACATCGAAAACGGATTTCATATGCTTCGTCTATTGCGTTTTTGGTGTTGGAAGTTTTACCGGTCTTATTCGAGGAAGGGTTCTCACCATTTTCTTATGGGCATTTTATCATTTGCTTCTTATTGATATTTCAATCAAGATTGTGTTAGCACTTGTCGTTAGCTTTCAACAAACTTTGTTTCATTGAATTCCGAGTCCGTTTGCAAAAGTTGTGGCAGTTTTGGTGTTCTTAAAAGGCTGCAGCGGTACTACCGTGGCTAGAGTGGATGTAATTTTTTACTACCGCTCTAGAGCGGTACTACCGCGGCTCCAAGAGCGGTACTACCACTCTGGAACAAAATATCATGTTATTTACAGCCATGGTAGGCACAGATGTAATTTTTTAGTACCGCTCGCAAGCAGTAGTACCGCTACCCGTAGCGGTAGTACCGCTATCCATAGCGGTAGTATCGTGAGGACGAGCGGTAGTACCGCTCCGGCGGTTCTACTGGCCTTTTGCCTCCTCGGTGTTGTTTTTCAAAGGGGTACTACCGCCCTAGAGGTAGTACCGCTCCTTGGAGCGGTAGTACCGCTCTGTGCGGGCTGTGAGGATAACGGATGGATTTTTCCTCACCTATAAAAGGGGGTCTTCTCCAATGGACCTCATCTCTAGAGCTAGTTTTCTTCCCCCATTGTTGACCTTCTTAGAGCTTGCTAACTCTCTATCCCTCCAATGATTCTTGCTAGTTCTTGAGGGAAAAGAGAGAGCAGATCTAGATCCACATTTCCAGCAATCACTTTCTCCTCTAAGTGAGGGGAACCCCTTGGATCTAGATCTTGGAGTTCTTCGTGTTCTTCTTCGTTCTTCCACTCATTTCCCTCCCTAGCATTAGTTTATTTGGTGGGATTTGGGAGATAAGGACTTGGGCACTCCGTGTGCCCTTGCCATTGCATTTGGTGCATAGGTTTGAGTTCTTCATGGTGATACGTGGAAGTGAGAAGTTGAGAAGCTATTACTCCTGGGTATTTGAGCACCCTAGAGCTTATTCCTCTTGGGTGCTTTGGCGCTCTAGACGGTTGGTGGTGCCTCGGAGCTCAATCATTGTGGTGCAAAGCTCCGAGCAAGCTTCGGGGTCTCCAATTAGGTTGTGGAGATTGCCCCGAGCATTTGAGGTCACCTCGGAGCCACAATCCATTGTGATGAAGCTTCGTGGTGTCATTGGGAGCCTCCAATCAAGTTGTGGAGATTTCCCCAACCTTCTTTGTACGGGTTCGGTGACCACCCTCAAGGGTCCCTTAGTGGAATCATGGCATCTTGCATTGTGCGAGGGATGAGGAGATTACGGTGGCCCTAGTGGCTTCTTGGGGAGCATTGTGCCTCCACACCGCTCCGAACAGAGATTAGCATCCGCAAGGGTGTGAACTTCGGGATACATCGTCGTCTCCACGTGCCTCGGTTATCTCTTACCCGAGCCCTTTTACTTATGCACTTTACTTTGTGATAGCCATATTGTTTCTTGTTATATATCTTGCTATCACTTAGTTGTCTATCTTGCTTAGCATAAGTTGTTGGTGCACATAGGTGAGCCTAGTTGTTTTAGGGGTTTTGCTTGCCTAATTAAACGATAGTTTTATTCTGCATTTGTTCAAGCCTAAACCATAATTATTTTAAAGCGCCTATTCACCGCCCCTCTAGGCAACATCCACGTCCTTTCAATTGGTATCAGAGCTAGGTCTCTCATTGTTAGGTTTAACCACCTAGAGAGTAAGGATGTCGACCAGGGGATTAGGATTCTCTTACACTCTTAGTTTCGATGGCACACATTTTGATGTTTGGGTAATTCACATGCTTAATCTCTTTAGGGGCATGGACCCAATTTTAGAGTGTATCGTAGATATGGGTTTTTCTCCTCCAAAGGATTCTCAACACATATCTTAAGAGGATGAGAAAAACTCTTATCTCAATGCTCAAGCTTCTAATGTGCTTTTTGATGCTTTGAGCAATGTAGTTATATTTGAACTCATGCCATTCCGGGATGCTCATGAGTTGTGGACAAAGCTTCAAGATAAATATGGTGTGTCCAAGATTTGTAGGGATGATTGTTCTCCCTCCACCTCCGGTCGTGTTGTCTTCTCAACTTCTTCTACTTTACCTACATGTGGATTGCCACAAGGTAATTATATGGTGAGTAGTGATGATCACTGTAATGATGATAGTGGGCTTATTGTTGATAATTCTTCTTCACTATCTTATTGCAATGCTTCATCTTTGGACTTTAACACCTCGATCACTTTAAATGTTTCACATGCTTGTGTTGATAGTCCTTGCATATCATGTACAAATAGCTTGACTAAATCTCATGATGATATGCTTGATATATCTTGTTGCCATGATAAACATGTATCTATGTCCTCGAGTTGTTGTGCCAACAATGTAGAGGACACCCAACACTCCATGGAACAAGATGTGGTCTTGAATGGTGCTTCAAGGGATCCTACATCATCATCTGTTGTTTCTCACTTTTGCCTTATGTCTAAGGCTTCAAAGGTATCTCCTACTTTGAATCCCAATATATCTCACGATGATGATGTTGATGATAATGATGAAGAGAGTGATAATATTGCTTCCTTAAAACTTAAGGGAGAAATGGTTTTTAAATCTCTTCATAAGAATAATATTGCTCGTTCCAACTTCATGGAAATCATGTCTATTGCCATTGAGGGCAAGAAATATATTGAGGAGTTGGAAGCTCATCTCGAGGAGCATGAGGCCAACATTGAGAAAATGGAAGGTCATGAACATGATTACGCTAATGAGATCGCGGATCTATCTGAAGCTCTTGAGAATGAACAAACCACCAAGGAATCTCTTGAGGAGTCCTTTGGTCTAGAATTATCTAGATTAAAGGAATCCCATGAAAGAGCTCTCGAGGTGTTTAGAACTAAAAATGATAAGCTTGAAGTTGCACATGCTAAACTCCTTGAGGACTTTGAGCACCTCGAAAATGGCTCAAGGGTCGTTAAGAGTTCGCTCATTGAACACACTGAGTCTCATGCTCAACTTAAAGTTTCATATGCTAAAGAGCTTGCCATGTTACCTTCTCCTCTTGTTGTTAATGATGATGCTTGTGCTACTAACTCTATTTCTTGTGAAGCATCCATATTAAAGGGGAATGTTGAGCTAAGGGCTGAACTTAAGTTGTTATCTAGTAATTATGGGAAATTGGAAGAGAGTCATGAAAAGCTTTCTAGATATCATGGCGATCTTCTAGTATCTCATAATGTGCTAAAGATAGCTCACGAGGCTAGTACTACTAAGGTAACATCAAGTGATCCTCATGTGGAAATTAGCACTACATCTAGTAGAAATGCTTTATTGCCACGTGTTAGTCCTTGTAGTTCATCTACTCATAATATTGGTACATCTTGTGATGAATTACTTTCCTTGCCTTGTTGCTCTAACGATGAAGCATATACTTCCTCTAGTACTTGTATTGATACTAACCACATAGAGGAAATCAAAGACCTCAAGGCCCAAGTCACTTCTTTGAAGAAAGACTTGGAAAAGAGTCATGAAGGGAACGCCACACTCAACAATATCTTGTGTGGGAAAAAAATCCCCAAATGACAAAGGTGGACTTGGATTCAACTCCAATAAGAAGAAGAAGTCCAAGAGAAACAACAAGAAGGGCCAAGAACAAGTCAAGATCTCTGCCAAGGTTGTTTGCTTCAAGTGCAAAATAGAAGGGCACCATGTTAGATCTTGCCCATTGAATAAGAAGACCCATAGTGACAAGCAACAAGGCAAGCGGCCACAAGTTCAATCTCATGCTCAACGTCAAGTTGAATAAAGGCCACTTGCCAAGAAGACCCAAGTCAACGCTCCTCAAGTTGAGAAATCAATTGAGAAGAAAGTAAAGGGTAAATGTTGCTACTTATGTCATGAGAAGGGTCACTTTGCTTCTTCATGCACAAATGGTAACTTATCCAACCCAATCATTATTGATGATATCTATTCTCTTGGGAAGGATAAGGTTGGCAATGTGTTTGCCAAGTTTGTTGGTACTCAAAGTGGTGTCAAGAAAAGAACCATTTGGGTAGCCAAGCCTATTGTGACTAACCTCTTAGGACCTAACTTGGTTGGGTACCAACAAGCTCAAACTTGATCAATAGGTATTGTTGGAGGGCATTGGTGACGTGGCTACATTGTGAAGAATTGATGGTTCTTCATCATTCATATTGTCTCAAGCCAAGTCATGTGGATCATCAAGTGTCTATCATATACCAATGTTCCTCCTTGCGGTAACTTGTACTTAAATTGAATACATTGTTAGTTACTTGCCCCTTTGCATGTTGTGGTTTTGTACCTTGCATGTGCTTGTATATGTTGTGCTTCCTATTTGTTTATATTGAGAAATCAAGTATGTATGATGGGTTGCACATCATGTATGTGTGAGTCTTGTGTAGAGCCTTTTTGCATCATGTTTGTATCTTAGTCGGCTCTTTGTGAGAGATTAATGGATTATCCCACTTTGGGGGAGTGATGTGCTTTATGCACTCCACGACCCAAAAAATGTGTGTTCATGATGAATACCACTTAGTATTGATATTACAAGATTATCTAGCTTCTATTTGGTATGTCTTCTCATGAGAAATTCAAATTATAAATGGTCCATTAATTATCTCTTGTTGGATTTCATTTGCCACTTGTTAGTAATGCTGGGTTACCACATTATGGGGGAGTAATATGCTATGTGCATATTACAAGCCCAGAGAATGTGTACATTTGAGATATTGCCACTTAGATTTTATATTACAATTTATCTTGTTCCTAGATGGCATGCTAGCTCTACAAGTGTCATTTGCTTATGATTTACGTGTGAAGATGATGTTGGATATCTTTGCAATCTACCAATAGGAAATATTTCAAATTACTTCTTGTCCTTTGACAATTGGTATCCTTTTATGTGGTAGAATTTGCTAATCATCTTTGCATTGTATTTTGTTTATCGTTTGTCTTCCTTGCCTCTTGTGGATCTTTCTGAGCGTTCCTAGTGTTTCTATAGATATAGGGAAAGTGATGATCCCATCATGTGCATTTTGTATTCAAATGCAAATTCTATATAATGCACATCTCCTGGGGGAGCTATCCTATTTTTTGTAGAACACTCTCTTTATGTGTTCATCATGAAGTCTTTTGATCTTCATCAAGTGTGTGTTGGTGGGAGGCAAGCCTTCTCTCTATGGTGCTTTGTGCCATCATGAAAATTTGCGGAGGGTTTGGTTTGTTTGGAACCTAGCTCTCTTTTGGGAACTTTATACCTCTTGTTTTCCTTCAATCGGTATCGTGTTTCCTTCTATTTGGCATGTGTCAATGGATATCTCATTCCTTGATGTATCTTTTAGTTGGTATCCGCCAAGTGATTTTTTTGTTTGGTATCTTATTTTCACTTGATATCTTTTCTTTCGGCATCTTATCAACTGTGTGTTGAGTTGATTCTTGAAAGCTTTGAGCATGCATATTTACTACATGTACTTTCGTTGGCATGTTCTCTTTCCTTGACCCAATATATAGTGGAAACTCCACTATGACATAAATTGGCTAAAGTGTGCATGAAATTCAATTTCATATTTATATGCACATATTTATGTGGATTTTTGTCCTATATATTGTTGGTATACTAACTGTTTGGTCCCAATAAGTTTGGGTACCACTTTGTTTGTGGTGTTGTTCTAGGAACAATTGGAGATACATTGGACACTCGGCTCACTTACAAGGAAGGTGTTGACACCATGTGCTTATTTGAGCCCTGCTAGGATGATCGAAGAACCATTGTCTACTACATCAATCCAATGCTAACTCGTAACAAGTATCTACTTCATGCATACATTTCTCGCATTCAACTGTTTATAGGTTGCATCATGGTAGGAATTTATTGAGTCATTCTTGTGGTACTTGTTTCCTTTCTCAAAGAGTCTCAACGATGATGTCATATTGCTAGTTGTGATGTCTTTGATGTTCGCGTATTGGGAGTTCATTTATGTACAATAAGAAAATATTAGGCTATGTGCCATGCTTTCAAGCAAGGATCTTATTGGTATAGTTATGACTTCCTTGTGGATATCTTGTTTGTTTCTTCTTGTAACTATTTCGTGTGTACATTATTCTTTCTGGATATATCATCATGATTTCCCTCTACCTAGAATCTTATACACATGAGAGAAGTTACATCTCTAGTTGATATCCTGTTTTCTTTCACGTCCACCATTGCATTTCATTTTTGTTTACTTGGTGGTTTCGTGAAAGAATCTGTCTTGAGTGCGGATCTTATATCCTGGCATCTTGATGCACTCTTTGGTGGTGAAGATTGTTTTCCTCATGCTTGTCTTCATGAGGGTTTTGCCATTTCGATTGGTATACCTCCTATTGACAAGGCTATCATTTTCCTATCTTCACTAGGGTTTGTCACAAGCTTTGGTTTTTAAATTTTCCTATTAGTAAGCTTGTGAACCCTTTTGCTAGTGGTTTGTGTGTGGGAAGGATATGGTTTGCACTTTGTGTCTCATTTCATCAAGACTATGTTGATGCTTTATGCTCATCCTTATACTAGTCTTATCAAGTGCTTTTCCATGACTCACACACATCATTTTGGTTGAGCCTATTCTTAAGATTGCCTCTTTTACATGTTGCTCAACCATATGTTTAGTGCAAGTACTATGTTGTTTGTCTTATCTTATTGCTTGCACTTGTGGTGTGTTTATATTGATTTTGGGGGAGTCATGATCCTTTATTTTGTGCACTTGTATTCATATACAAATATTATTATTTGTGCACAAATCATGGGGAGCTCCTCTAGTTTCTTTATAAACATTGTTTTTCCCATATCATAATATCTTTTATTCATGTGGCTCGTTGGTCCATGTGATTGATTGTTCCAATTAGTATTGTTTGATTGCTTGCTTCACTCCGGTGTATGTCTTTGTGCCATACGATCCTTTGTGCAATCTTTGGGTTCTCAATATAGTTTGTCTTCCTCCAACTACTTATCATTGGATATGTGTATTTCTTTTCACACGTATTTGAGGTATACAAACTTTTTGGAGGAACATCTATTATATTGGATTTCCAAACTTTTTGACCATTTTGGCAATCGATGCCAATGGGGAGAAGTTTAGAGAGTTTAGTTTGGAATGCTTTGAGAGTTTTGCTTTTGTTGTTTAAGCATTTGCATCTCACATCCATGCATTAAATTGTGTGTGCTTGGTTGTACTTCTTTTTCTTATATAAACTCTCTTGAAACTAGTTGTCATCAATTACCAAAATGGGGGAGATTGTAAGAGCACATTTCTCCATGTGTGGTTTTGGGTAATTGTTGACACCCCTACGGACTAATGGTTTCCTTGAGTTATATTTGAATGATTTGTCCATAGGCACTTCTTGAAGTCCATCTGTTGGGTTTCAAGGAGTTTATATGGTGACCAAGGTGGTATTCAAGGTTTATCCAAAGATTGGTCATGTGGGAGTTGAGCTTATTGGAAGCATGTCTTGAAGAATAAGATTGTGTAAGCATTCATGTTTCCCTTCAAGACATCACCTTTATGAAGAGAGAAGCTAACATACAAGGTTGATCAATACTAAGTCAAAAAGTGAATCAAGTTGATCAACACACAAAGCATAGAAGATGTACTGAGAGGGATCAAGTGATCCCATGGTGTGGTAAGCATTCTCCATTACACTTTGTATACTAATCCATGGTCTAGGTGAGAGTTCTTTGTGGGGTTAGGTATATTTCCATGGGCTTGCATCAAGAGGTAGATCCCATACATCCCATGGAAGATGACATCAAGTGGAGATCGTCATCAAGATTACGATGTGCAAGATCAAGTGAAGCATCACGGAGAGATCATGCTTGAGGCTCGCTGTTCATTGTGGCGACAATGGACTTGTGAAGATGTGCCGAAGAGTGGATCACCCAAAGTGGAGTGTGGGGGAGCAATCATCTAGTCTTCATCAAGCCAACACAATCAAGAAATGTGGTCCATCTTGAGGAAGTCAAGATCTTCATCATCTAGCTCAAGTGGACTATGCACAAGGCTAAGGTTTGACCTTGATAGAGTTTTCTATTTTACTGGTCTCATGGTGGTAGTTGAGAGACCGGGTTATAGGATCGATTGTCGTACTATCAAGGGGGCTCTCAAGTGAGTAGCTTGATCGTATCGTTCATTGAGAGCTCAAACCATTGCATTCTTGGCATCATCATATTTCTTGGTTCTTGGTTGGCTTTTCTCTATGTGGGTTCTTGAGCTTGTGTTTATCTTCGTGACAAGCTCTAGTACATGGAAAACGGATTTCATATGCTTCGTCTATTGTGTTTTTGGTGTTGGAAGTTTTACTGGTCTTATTCGAGGAAGGGTTCTCACCATTTTCTTATGGGCCTTTTATCATTTACTTCTTATTGATATTTCAATCACTATTGTGTTAGCACATGTCGTTAGCTTTCCAAAAAACTTTGTTTCATTGAATTCCGAGTCCGTTTGCAAAAGTTGTGATAGTTTTGGTGTTCTTAAAAGGTTGCAGCGGTACTACCGCGGCTAGAGCGGATGTAATTTTTTACTACCGCTCTGGAGCGGTACTACCGCTCTGGAGCGGTACTACCGCTCCGGACCAAAATCTCGTGTTATTTACAGCCGTGGTAGGCACGGATGTAATTTTTTAGTACCGCTCGCAAGCAGTAGTACTGCTACCCGTAGCGGTAGTACCGCTATCCATAGCAGTAGTACCGTGAGGACGAGCGGTAGTACCGCTCCGACGGTTCTACTGGCCTTTTGCCTCCTCGGTGTTGTTTTTCAAAGGGGTACTACCTCCCTAGCAGTAGTACCGCTCCTTGGAGCGGTAGTACCGCTCTGTGCGGGCTGTGAGGATAACAGTTGGATTTTTCCCCACCTATAAAAGGGGGTCTTCTTCTCCAATGGACCTCATCTCTAGAGCTCGTGTTCTTCCCCCATTGTTGACCTTCTTCGAGCTTGCTAACTCTCAATCCCTCCAATGATTCTTGCTAGTTCTTGAGGGAAAAGAGAGAGGAGATCTAGATCCACATTTCCACCAATCACTTTCACCTCTAAGTGAGGGGAACCCCTTGGATCTAGATCTTGGAGTTCTTCGTGTTCTTCTTCGTTCTTCCTCTCATTTCCCTCCCTAGCATTAGTTGCTTTGGTAGGATTTGGGAGAGAAGGACTTGGGCACTCCGTGTGCCCTTGACATTGCATTTGGTGCATAGGTTTGAGTTCTCCACGGTGATACGTGGAAGTGAGAAGTTGAGAAGCTATTAATCCTGGGTATTTGAGCACCCTAGAGCTTGTTCCTCTTGGGTGCTTTGGCGCCCTAGACGGTTGGTGGTGCCTCAGAGCTCAATCATTGTGGTGCAAAGCTCCGAGCAAGCTTCGGGGTCTCCAATTAGGTTGTGGAGATTGCCCCGAGCATTTGAGGTCACCTCGGAGCCACAATCCATTGTGGTGAAGCTTCGTGGTGTCGTTGGGAGCCTCCAATCAAGTTGTGGAGATTGCCCCAACCTTGTTTGTACGGGTTCGGTGACCACCCTCAAGGGTCCCTTAGTGGAATCAAGGCATCTTGCATTGTGCGAGGGCGTGAGGAGATTACGGTGGCTCTAGTGGCTTCTTGGGGAGCATTGTGCCTCCACACCGCTCCGAACAGAGATTAGCATCCGCAAGGGTGTGAACTTCGGGATACATCGTCGTCTCCACGTGCCTCGGTTATCTCTTACCCGAGCCCTTTTACTTATGCACTTTACTTTGTGATAGCCATATTGTTTCTTGTTATATATCTTGCTATCACTTAGTTGTCTATCTTGCTTAGCATAAGTTGTTGGTGCACATAGGTGAGCCTAGTTGTTTTAGGTTTTTTTCTTGACTAATTAAACGATAATTTTATTCCGCATTTGTTCAAGCCTAAACCATAATTATTTTAAAGCGCCTATTCACCCCTCCCTCTAGGCGACATCCACATCCTTTCACCTTCTGTGCAACAATGAGGACAATCCTCACATCATGGACCCAGTCCGCATTATTGCTACCATCATCTTTCAACTCTATTTCTCTAGGAACATATATAAAAATTTAAGGGAGCTACAGTGCGAGCTAGTAATCTACAATAAAATTTGCAAAGACTTTTTGACTATGTTCATGATAATGAGTTTAGTTAATCATATTACATAAAAACTCCCACTCAAATTGACATCCCTCTGGTCATTTGAGTGTCACATGATCCAAATCCACCAACTCAAGTCCGATCATCACGTGAGTTGAGGTGGTTTCAATGGTGAACATCTTCATGTTGATCATATCTACTATATGACTCATGTTCGACCTTTCGGTCTCTTGTGTTCCGAGTCCATGTCTGTACATGCTAGGCTCGTCAAGTTTAACCCGAGTGTTCTACACGTGCAACACTAGCTTGCACCCGTTGTATGTGAATGTAGAGTCTATCACACCCGATCACCACGTGGTGTCTTGACACGACGAACTTTCGCAACAGTGCACACTCGGGGAGAACACAATTTATCTTGAAATTTAAGTGAGGGGTCACCTTATAATGATACCATCATCCTAAGCAAAACAAGGTGCATAAAAAGGATTAACATCACATGCAAATCATAAGTGACATGATATGGCCATGAACTTGTGCTTTTGATCTCCATCTCCAAAGCACCGACATGATCTGCATCGTCACCGGCATGACACCATGATCTCCATCATCTTGATCTCCATCAACGTGTCACCATCGGGGTTGTTGTGCTGACTGTTGCTTCGACGACTATTGCTAACTCATAGCGATAAAGTAAAGCAAAAACAGCGAAAATAATTAAAGACAACCCTATGGCTCCTGCCGGTTGTCGTACTCATCGACATGCAAGTCATGATATTCTATACAAAACATGATCATCTCATACATCACATATATCTCATCATGTAATTGGCCATATCACATCACAACATACCCTGCAAAAACAAGTTAGACGTCCTCTAATTACTGTTGCAAGTTTTACGTGGCTGCTACGGGTATCTAGCAAGAACAATTCTCACCTACGCATAAACCACAACGGTGATACTCAAATTGCTATTCAACCTTCTCAAGGACCGCCTTTGTCGAATCCGATCCAACTAGAGTAGGAGAGAAAGACACCTGCCACATCTTTGTGCAACGAAGTTACACGTCAGTCGATGGAACCGGTCTCGTGTAAGCGTACGAGTAAGGTTGGTCCGGGCCGCTTCATACCACAATACCGCTGAACCAAAACATGACCAAGGGAGGAAGCAATCTAAGCATCAACACCCACAAACTCTTTCATGTTCTACTCATGATATCATCTACACATATACCTAGCTCATGATGCCACTATTGGGGAATGTTGCATGGGAAACAAAACCTCTAGTATATATAGGAGGAGGGAGGGAGTGAAACAATCTAGAGGAGAAACTACGATCTAGAGAAGAGGGTAGCACATGGCTGATTTCTGTTGTGAAAACCCCTCAAAACCTCTAGTATATATAGGAGGAGGGAGCGAGGAGGCTTGGTTCCCCGAGGGGCCAGCCCTTGGTTCGGCCGAAGTGGAGAGAGGAGGAGTCCTCCTCCTATCCTACTAGGATTAGAACTCCTTCTCTCCCACTAGGAATCCTCCTTCCACCTTTGGGTTTCTCCACCCAACCACATCGGCCTCTTGTGCGACTTCGGCTAGCCCACTAGGGGCTGGTTTACCTCTTCCCACAGCCCATGTAGCCCCTTGGGTCAAGTCACCCCTCCCGATGGTCCCCCGGTACCCTCCCGATACTCCCGGTACACTAGCGATGAGCCCGAAACTTTTCCGGTGACCAAAACAGGACATCCTATATATCAATATTTACCTCCAGACCATTCTGGATCTCCTTGTGACGTCTGGGACCTCATCTGGGACTCTGAAAAACCTTCAGCCACCACCATACATAACTCTATACTACCAAAACGTCACCGAACCTTAAGTGTGCAGACCGTGCTGGTTCGAGAACTATGTAGACATGAACGAGACACCTCTACGGTCAATAACCAATAGCGGGACCTGGATGCCCATATTGGTTCCTACATATTCTATGAATATCTTTATCGGTTGAACCTCTATGTCAAGGATTCAGTTAATCCCATATGTTGTTCCCTTTGTTCTTCGGTATGCTACTTGCCCGAGATTCGATCGTCGATATCTCTATACCTAGTTCAATCTCATTACAGCCAAGTCTCTTTACTCGTTCTGTAATAGAAAATCCCATGGCTAACACTTAGTCACATTGCTTGCAAGGCTTATTGTGATGTTGTATTATCGAGTGGGCCCTGAGATACCTCTCCGTCACATGGAGTAACAAATCCCAGTCTTGATCCATGCCAACTCAACAGACACCCTCGGAGATACCTGTAGAGCACCTTTATAGTCACCCAGTTACGATGCGATGTTTGATACACACAAGGTACTCCTCCAGTGTCAGTGAGTTGCATGATCTCATGGTCATAGGAACAGATACTTGACATGCAGAAAATTGTAGCAATAAACTGTCACGGTCATATGCTATGTTTATAATTTGGGTCTCTTGTCCAAGGCTAGGAAACCTTGACCATGTTTGATCAACGAGCTAGTTTACTAGAGGCATACGAGGGACATAGTGTTGTATATATACCCACACATGTATTCAGTTTCCAATCAATACAATTATAGCATGGATAATAAACGATTATAATGAACAAGGAAATATAATAATAACCAATTTATTATTGCCTCGAGAGCATATTTCCAACAGGGTTCCCCTAGGCTGTGGCCAAAGTGGGAGGTGGAGGAGTCCAACTCCAATCCTACTAGGAGTAGGATTCCTCCCCGACTTGGAAACCCTTTCCTCCTCTTGGGTTTTTCCACCATTAGCCGCATGGGCCTTAGTGGGGGGTTCGGCCAGCCCACCAGGGGCTGGTTTTCCTCCTCCCACAGCCCATGAGGCCCTTTGGAGCAAGAGGCCCCTCCCCATGGTCCCCTAGTACCCTCCCGGCACTTCCGATACACTACCGAAGTACCCCGAAATTTTTCCGGTGACCAAAACGGGACTTTCTATATATCAATCTTTACCTCCATACCATTTCAGAGTTTCTCGTGATTTCCGGGACCTCATTCGGGACTCCGAGCAACCCTCAGTCACCACCATACATAACTCTATACTACCGAAACGTCACTGAACGTTAAGTGTGCAGACCCTACGGGTTCGAGAACTATGTAGACATAACCGAGACACCTCTACGATCAATAACCAATAGCGAGACCTAGATGCCCATATTGGTTCCTACATATTCTATGAAGATTTTTATCGGTTGAACCTCTATGTCAAGGATTCAGTTAATCCTGTATGATGTTCCCTTTGTTCTTTGGTATGTTATTTGCTCGAGATTCGATCATCGGTATCTCTATACCTAGTTCAATCTCGTTACTGGCAAGTCTCTTTACTCGTTCCGTAATACAAGATCTCTTGGCTAACACTTTAGTCACATTGCTTGCAAGGATTGTTGTGATGTTGTATTACCGAGTGGGCCCTGAGATATCTCTCCGTCACATAGAGTAACAAATCTCAGTCTTGATCCATGCCCACTCAACAGACACCCTCGGAGATACCTATAGAGCATCTTTATAGTCACCCAGTAACATTGCAACATTTGATACACACAAGGTACTCCTCTAGTTTTAGTGAGTTGCATGATCTCATGGTCATAGGAACAAATACCTAACATGCAGAAAACTATAGCAATAAACTGATACGATCATATGCTATGTTTATAGTTTCGGTCTTGTCCATCACATCATTCTCCAATGATGTGATCCCGTTATCAAGTGACATCTTATGTCTTTGGCTAGGAATCCTTAACCATCTTTGATCAACGAGCTAGTCTACTAGAGGCATACTAGGGACACTGTGTTGTCTCTGTATCGACACATGCAATGTGTTTCCAATCAATAAAATTATAGCATGGATAATAAACGATTATCATGAACAAGGAAATATAATGATAACCATTTATTATTGCCTCTAGGGCATATTTCCAATAGTCTCCCACTTGCACTAGAGTCAATAATCTAGCTCACATCACAATGTGATTTACATTGTAATGAATCTAACAACCATACAGTTCTGGTGTTGATCATGTTTAGCCCTTGGAAGAGGATTAGTCAATGGGTTTGCACATTCAGATCCATGTGCACTTTGCAAATATTTATGTCCTCCTCCTTGATGTAATCGCGGATGGAATTGAAGTGTCGCTTTATGTGTCTGGTCCTCTTGTGAAACCTTGGTTCCTTGGCCAGAGCAATGGCACCAGTGTTTTCACCGAACAAAGTCAATGGATTCAGTGCATTGGGCACTACTCCTAGATCTGTCATGAACTCCTTCATCCACACACCTTCCTTCGCCGCCTCTGAGGCTGCGATGTACTCCGCTTCGCATGTAGAATCGGCTACCACTCTCTCCTTGGAACTGCACCAGCTTACCGCTCCCCCCATTGAGAATAAATACGTATCTGGTTTGCAACTTAGAGTCATCTAGATCGGTGTCAAAGCTTGCATTGATGTAACCCTTTATGACAAGCTCTTGATCACCTCCATAAACGAGAAACATTTCCTTAGTCCTTTTCAGGTACTTAAGGATATTCTCGACCATCGTCCAGTGCTCCATTCCTGGATCACTTTGAAACCTTCCGGCCATACTTATTGCAAGGTTGACATCGGGTCTTGTGCACAACATTCCATACATGATAGAGCCTATGGCTGAAGCATAGGGGATGACACTCATCTTTTCTCCATCTTCTACAATCACTGGGCATTGAGTCTTACTCAACTTCACACCTTGCAACATAGGCAAGCACTGTTGGAAATATGACCTAGAGGCAATAAATAAATTATTTATTATTATATTTCCTTGTTCATGATAATTGTTTATTATCCATGCTATAATTGTATTGATTGGAAACACATTGCATGTGTGGATATATAGACAACACTTTGTCCCTAGTGTGCCTCTAGTAGACTAGCTCGTTGATCAAAGATGGTCAAGGTTTCCTAGCCATTGACATGAGATGTCATTTGATAATGGGATAACATCATTAGGAGAATGATGGGATGGACAAGATCCAAACTATAAACGTAGCATATGATCGTGTCAGTTTATTGCTACAGTTTTTCTGCATGTCAAGTATATGTTCCTATGACCATGAGATCATGCGACTCACAGACACCGGAGGATTACCTTGTGTGTATCAAACATTGCAATGTAACTAGGTGACTATAAAGGTGCTCTACAGGTATCTCTGAGGGTGTCTATTGGCTTGTCATGGATCAACACTGGGATTTGTTACTCCATATGACGGAGATGTATCTCAGGTCCCACTCGGTAATACAAAATCACAATGAGCCTTGCAAGCAATGTGACTAAGTGTTATCCATGGGATCTTGTATTACAGAAATTAGTAAAGAGATGGCAACAAGATTGAACTAGGTATGGAGATACAGACGATCGAATCTTGGGCAAGTAACATACCGAAGAACAAAGGGAACATCATACGGGATTAACTGAATCCTTGGCATAGAGGTTTGACCGATAAAGATCTTCATAGAATATGTAGGAATCAATATGGGCATCCAGGTCCCTCTATTGGTTATTGACCATAGAGGTGTCTTGGTCATGTCTACATAGTTCTCAAACCTGCAGGGTCTACACACTTAACGTTTGGTGACATTTCGGTAGTATAGAGTTATGCATGGTGGTGACCGAAGGTTGTTCGGAGTCCCAGATGAGATCCCGAACATCATGAGGAGCTCTGGAATGGTCCGAAGGAAAATATTGATATATAGGAAGTCATGTTTTGGTCACCGGAAAAGTTCCGAACTCAATCGATAGTGTATCGGGAGTGCTGGGAGGGTACCGGGGGACCATCGGGAGGGATATTTTGACCCAAGAGGCTACATGGGCTGCGGGAGAAGGAATACCAGCCCTTAGTGGGCTGGTCGAAGGCCCACAGGAAGCCCATGCGGCTAGGGAAGAAACCCAAGGTGGAAAGAAAGGCAAAAGTGGAAAAAGGAAGGAGTCCTAATCCTACTAGGAGTGGAGGAGGAGGAGGACTCCCTCCACTTCGGCCGAAGTGGATTTGCCTCCCTTGGGAGCCAAGTCTCCTCCCTCCCCTCCTCCTATATATACTAGAGGTTTTGAGGGTTTTTGCTATAGAATTTTAGCCACGTGCTGCCCTCTCCTCTAGTCCGTAGTTTCACCTCTACATTGGTTTCAACAATGCTTAGGCGAAGCCCTGCTGGAATTACTCCACCACCATCGCCGCAACGCCGTCGTGCTATAGGAGAACCCGTCTACCTCTCCGCTCCCTCTTGCTGGATCAAGAAAGCAGAGATCGTCATCAAGCCGTACATGTGCTGAACGCATAGGTGCCGTCTGTTCAGCGCTAGATCGGGACTGATCGTGATTGGATCACGGGACGCTTGGCGATTTGGATCGCGAAGACGTTCAACTACATCAACCGCATTTCTTAATGCTTCCCGCTTAGCGATCTACAAGGATATGTCGATCCACTCTCCCCTATAGTAGATGCTCATCTCCTAGATTGATCTTGGTGAAGCGTATAATTTTTTTTGTTTTCCATGCAACGTTCCCCAACAGTGGCATCATGAGCTAGGTCTATGTGTAGATGAGATCTCGAGTAGAACACAAAGAGTTTGTGGGCATTGATACTTTTATTGCTTCCTCCCTTGGTCGTGTTTTGGTTCAGAGGTATTGTGGGATGAAGCGGCCCGGACCAACCTTACCCATATGCTTACGAGAGACCGGTTCCATCGACTGATGTGTAACTTTGTTTCATAAAGATGGCTGGCGGCTGTGTGTTTCTCCTACTTTAGTTGGATCGGATTTGACAAAGGCGGTTCTTGAGAAGGTTGAAAAAACAACTTATGTATCATCGTTGTGGTTTGCATAGGTGAGAATTGTTCTTGCTAGATACCCGTAGCAGCCACATAAAACTTGCAATAACAATTAGAGGACGTCTAACTTGTTTTTGCAGGGTATGTTGTGATATGATATGGCCAATTACATGATGAGATATATGTGATGTATGAGATGATCATGTGATGTATAGAATATCATGACTTGCATGTCGATGAGTACGACAACCGGTAGGAGCCATAGGGTTGTCTTTAATTATTGTATGACATGCGTGTCAATCATTAAGCGCTATGTAATGCTTTACTTTATCGCTAAGTGGTAGCTATAGTAGTATGAGCATGGTGGGCATGACAACCCTGATGGCGACAAAATGATGGAGATCATGATGATAGAGATCATGGTGGCATGCCGGTGACGATGGAGATCAAGCCGGTGCTTTCAAGATGGAGATCAGAAGCACATGTTCATGGCCATATCATGTCACTTATGATTTGCATGTGATGTTAATCCTTTTATGCACCTTGTTTTGCTTAGGATGACGGTATCATTATAAGGTGATCCCTCACTTAAATTTCAAGGTAAAATTGTGTTCTCCTCGAGTGTGCACCGTTGCGAAAGTTCGTCGTGTCGAGACACCACGTGATGATCGGGTGTGATAGACTCTACGTTCACATACAATGGGTGCAAGCCAGTGTTGCACGTGCAGAACACTCGGGTTAAACTTGACGAGCCTATCATGTATAGACATGGCCTCGGAACGCAAGAGACCGAAAGGTTGAACATGAGTTATATAGTAGATATGATCAACATGATGATGTTCACCATTGAAACCACCTCAACTCACGTGATGATCGGACTTAAGTTGGTGAATTTGGATCATGTATCACTCATATGACCCGAGGGATGTCAATTTGAGTGGGGGCTTTAGTAATTTGATTATCTAAACTCATTATCTTGAACAATAGTCTTAGTAATCATTGCATATTTATGTTGTAGATCAATGGCTCGCACAGTAGCACCCCTGAATTTTAACGCGTTCCTAGAGAAAGCTAAGTTGAAAGATGATGAAAGTAACTTTGTGGACTGGTCCCGTAATCTGGGGATTATCCTCATGGCTTCCCAGAAGTCATATGTCCTTGATGCAACACTTGGTAACCAACCCGCAGACATGTCATCCGAAGATGTTAAGAACGCTTGGGAGGCACGTTCTGGAGATTACTCAATAGTTTAGTGTGCAATATTGTATGGCTTAGAACCGGGACTTCAAAGACGTTTTGAACGTCATGGAGCATATGAGATGTTCCAGGAGTTGGAGTTTATCTTTAAGAAGAATGCCCGGATCGAGAGGTATGAGACCTCCGATAAGTTATATGCTTGCAAAATGGAGGAGAACGGGTCTATCAGTGAACATATACTCAGAATGTCTGGGTATTCGACTCGTCTGGCGGAGTTGGGAATGCCCCTTCCCCCATAGGCGATCATTGATAGATTTCTTCAATCACTGCCACCCAGCTACAAGAGCTTTGTGATGAACTATAACATGCACGGGATGAACAAGTCAGTCGCCGAGCTATTTGCGATGCTAAAAGTCGCTGAGTCTGAAATCCAAAAAGAACATCAAGTGTTGATGGTCAATAAAACCACTGGTTTCAAGAAGAATTGAAAGGGCAAGAAGGGTAACTCCAAGAAGAGTGGCAAAACAGTTGCCCCTCTTCAAAGGCTGGCGAAGGACGAAGTGACGATGCATGTGGGAAATGGTTCCAAGGTTAATGTGATCGCCGTCGGCGCGCTCTCTCTTCGATTACCATCGGGATTAGTGATGAACCTGAATAATTGTTATTTAGTGCCTGCGTTAAGTATGAACATTATATCTGGATCTTGTTTATTGCGAGATGGTTACTCATTTAAATCAGAGAATAATGGTTGTTCTATTTATATGAGTGATATCTTTTATAGTCATGCACCCAATGTGAGGGGTTTATTCATATCGAATCTTGATAGTGATGATACACATGTTCATAACATTGATGCCAAAAGATGTAGAGTTGATAATGATAGTACCACTTTCTTGTGGCACTGCCGTTTGGGTCATATTGGTGTAAAACGCATGAGGAAGCTCCATGCTGATGGACTTTTGGAGTCACTTGATGTTAAATCACTTGGCACATGTGAACCATGCCTCATGGGAAAGATGACTAAAATGCCGTTCTCTGGAACAATGGAACGGGCAAGTGACTTGTTGGAAATCATAAATACTGATGTGTGCTGTCCAATGAATGTTGCGGAGCACGATGGATATTGTTATTTTCTCACCTTCACTGATGACTTAAGTAGATATGGGTATATTTACTTAATGAAACACAAGTTTGAAACGTTTGAAAAGTTCAAGCAATTTCAGAGTGAAGTTGAGAATCATCGTAACAGGAAGATTAAATTCCTACGATATGATTGAGGAGGTGAATATCTGAGTTATGAGTTTGGCAGTCACTTAAGACACTGTGGAATTGTTTCACAATTGACACCGCCTGGAACACCAAGCGTAATGGTGTGTCCAAACGTCGTAATCGAACCTTATTAGATATGGTGCGTTCTATGATGTCTCTTGCCGATTTGCCACTATCGTTTTGGGGTTATGCATTAGAGACAACTGCATTCACTTTAAATAGGGCACCATCAAAATTCGTTGAGACGATGCCATATGAACTATGGTTTGGCAAGAAGCCAAAGCTGCCATTTCTTAAAGTTTGGGGATGTGATGCTTATGTCAAAAAGCTTCAGCCTGAAAAGCTGGAACCCAAAGCGGAGAAATGCGTCTTCATAGGATACTCGAAAGAGACAGTTGGGTATACCTTCTATTTCAGATCCAAAGGCAAAGTGTTTGCCGCTAAGAACAGAACATTTCTTGAGAAAGAGTTTCTCTCGAAAGATTTGGTAGGAAAATAGAGCTTGATGAGGTTATTGAACCTTTACTTCAACCAGAGACTAGCGCGGCGCAGACAGATGTTTGTGTGGAGCCTACGACAGTTGAAGAGCAAGTTAATGATGATGATCATGAAACTTCGGATCAAGTTAATATTGAACCTCGTAGGTCGACAAGGGCACGTACTGCTCCTGAGTGGTATGGTAACCCTGTCTTGGAGGTTATGTTGTTGGATAACAATGAACCTACGAGCTATGGAGGAGCGATGATGCGCTCGGATTCCGAGAAATGGTTAGAGGCCATGAAATCCGAGATGGGATCCATGTATGAAAACAAAGTATGGACTTTGGAAGTATTACCTGAAGGGCGAAAGGCCATTCAGAACAAATGGATCTTTAAGAAGAAGACGGACACGGACGGTAATATCACCGTCTATAAAGCTCGACTTGTGGCAAAGAGTTTTTCACAAGTTCAAGGAGTTGACTAGATGAGACCTTCTCACCCGTAGCGATGCTTAAGTCCGTCAAAATCATGTTAGCAATAGTTGCATATTTCGACTATGAAATTTGGCAGATGGATGTCAAAAGAACAATCCTCAATGGTTTCCTAGAGGAAGAGTTGTATATGATGCAACCAGAAGGTTTTGTCGATCCAGAGAATGTTGACAAAGTTTGCAAACTCTAGCGATCCATTTATTGATTGGTGCAAGCATCTCAGAGTTGGAATAAGCTTTGATGAGGTGATCAAAGCGTTTGGGTTTATACAAGTTTACGGGGAAGCTTGTATTTACAAGAAAGTGAGTGGGAGCTCTGTAGCGTTTCTAATATTATATGTAGATGACATATTGCTGATTGGAAACAATATAGAAATGGTGGAAAGCGTGAAGGAATATTTGAGCAAGAGTTTTTCAATGAAGGACCTAGGAGAAGATGCTTTCATATTAGGCATTAAGATCTATAGAGATAGATCGAGACGCTTAATAGCACTTTCACAAGGCACATACCTTGATAAAGTTTTGAAAAAGTTCAAAATGGATCAGTCCAAGAAGGGGTTCTTGCCTGTGTTACAAGGTGTGAAGTTGAGTAAGACTCAATGCCCAGTGACTACAGAAGATAGAGAGAAGATGAGTGTCATCCCCTATGCTTCAGCCATAGGCTCTATCATGTATGCAATGTTATGCACAAGACCCGATGTCAGCCTTGCCATAAGTATGGCCGGATGGTTTCAAAGTGATCCTAGAATGGAGCATTGGATGGCGGTCAAGAATATCCTTAAGTACTTGAAAAGGACTAAGGAAATGTTTCTCGTTTATGGAGGTGATCAAGAGCTCGTCGTAAAGGGTTACACTGATGCAAGCTTTGACACTGATCCAGATGACTCTAAGTCACAAACCGGATACTTATTTATTCTCAACGGGGGAGCGGTAAGCTAGTGCAGTTCCAAGCAAAGCGTGGTAGCCGATTCTACATGCGAAGCAGAATACATCGCAGCCTCGGAGGTAGCGAAGGAAGGTGTCTGGATGAAGCAGTTCATGACAGATCTTGGAGTAGTGCCCAATGCACTGAATCCAATGATTCTGTTCTATGACAACACTGGTGCCATTGTTGTGGCCAAGGAACCAAGGTTTCACAAGAGGACTAGACACATAAAGCAACGCTTCAATTCCATCCGCGATTACATCAAGGAGAAGGACATAAATATTTGCAAAGTGCACATGGATCTGAATGTTGCAGACCCATTGACTAAACCTCTTCCAAGGGATAAACATGATCAACACCAGAACTGCATGGGTGTTCGATTCATTACAATGTAAATCATATAGTGATGTGAACTAGATTATTGACTCTAGTGCAAGTGGGAGACTGTTGGAAATATGCCCTAGAGGCAATAAATAAAGTGTTTATTATTATATTCCCTTGTTCATGATAATTGTTTATTATCCATGCTATAATTGTATTGATTGGAAACACATTGCATGTGTGGATATATAGACAACACTTTGTCCCTAGTGTGCCTCTAGTAGACTAGCTCGTTGATCAAAGATGGTCAAGTTTTCCTAGCCATTGACATGAGATGTCATTTGATAACGGGATCACATCATTAGGAGAATGATGGGATGGACAAGGCCCAAACTATAAATGTAGTATATGATCATGTTAGTTTATTGCTACCGTTTTTCTGCATGTCAAGTATATGTTCATATGACCATGAGATCATGCAACTCACGGACACCAGAGGAGTACCTTGTGTGTATCAAACGTCGCAATGTAACATGGTGACTATAAAGGTGCTCTACAGGTATCTCCGAGCGTGTCTATTGGTTTGGCATAGATCAACACTGGGATTTGTTACTCCGTATGATGGAGAGGTATCTTAGGGCCCACTCGGTAATACAACATCACAATGAGCCTTGGAAGCAATGTGACTAAGTGTTAGCCACGGGATCTTGTATTACAGAAATGATTAAAGAGACTTGTTGGCAACGAGATTGAACTAGGTATGGAGATACCGACGATCGAATCTCGGGCAAGTAACATACCGAAGAACAAAGGGAACATCATACGGGATTAACTGAATCCTTGGCATAGAGGTTCGACCGATAAAGATCTTCATAGAATATGTAGGAATCAATATGGGCATCCAGGTCCTCTATTGGTTATTGACCGTAGAGGTGTCTCGGTCATGTCTACATAGTTCTCAAACCCGCAGGGTCTGCACACTTAAGGTTTGGTGACGTTTCGGTAGTATAGAGTTATGCATGGTGGTGACCGAAGGTTGTTTGGAGTACCGGATGAGTTCCCAGACATCACGAGGAGCTTCGGAATGGTCCGGAGGTAAAGATTGATATATAGGAAGTCCTGTTTTGGTCACCGGAAAAGTTCTGGGCTCATCGGTAGTGTACCGGGAGTGCCGGGATGGTACCGGGGGACCATTGGGAGGGGTATTTCGACCCAAGAGGCTACATGGTCTGTGGGAGAAGGATACCAGCCCTTAGTGGGCTGGCCGAAGGCCCACAGGAAGCCCATGCGGCTAGGGAACAAACCGAAGGTGGAAAGGAAGGCAAAAGTGGAAAAAGGAAGGAGTCCTAATCCTACTAGGAGTGGAGGAGGAGGACTCCTCGCTCCACTTCGGCCGAAGTGGATTAGGCTCCCTTGGTAGCCAACTCTCCTCCCACCCCTCCTCCTATATATACTAGAGGTTTTGAGGATTTTTTCTACAGAATTTTAGCCACGTGCTGCCCTCTCCTCTAGTCCGTAGTTTCTCCTCTAGATCGGTTTCAGCAGTGCTTAGGACAAGCCCTACTGGAAGTACTCCACCACCATCGCCGCAACGCCGTCACGCCGCGAGAGAACTCGTCTACCTCTCCACTCTTTCTTGCTGGATTAAGAAGGCGGAGATCATCATCAAGCCGTACGTGTGCTGAATGCGGAGGTGTCGTCCGTTCGGCGCTAGATCGGGACGGATCGTGATTGGATCACGGGACGCTCGGCGATTTGGATCGCGAAGACGTTCGACTACATCAACCGTGTTTCTTAACGCTTCCCGCTTAGCGATCTACAAGGGTATGTAGATCCACTCTCCCCTCTCGTAGATGCTCATCTCCTAGATTGATCTTGGTGAAGCGTAGGAATTTTTTTGTTTCCCATGCAACGTTCCCCAACAAGAACCCCTTCTTGGACTGATCCATTTTGAACTTCTTCAAAACTTTGTCAAGGTATGTGCTCTATGAAAGTCCTATTAAGCGTCTCGATCTATCTCTATAGATCTTAATGCCTATATGAAAGCATCTTCTCCTAGGTCCTTCATTGAAAAACTCTTGTTCAAACATTCCTTCATGCTTTCCAACATTTCTATATTGTTTCCAATCAGCAATATGTCATCCACATATAATATTAGAAATGCTATAGAGCTCCAACTCACTTTCTTGTAAATACAAGCTTCTCTGTAAACTTGCATAAACCCGAATGCTTTGATCACCTCATCAAAGCGTAGATTCCAACTCCGAGATGCTTGCACCAGTCCATAAATGGATTGATGGAGTTTGCAAACTTTGTCAGTATTATCTAGATCGACAAAACCTTCTGGTTGTATCATATACAACTCTTCCTTAAGGAAACCGTTAAGGAACGTTGTTTTGACATCCATCTGCCAAATTTCATAATCAAAAAATGCAGCTATTGCTAACATGATTCTGACGGACTTAAGCATCGCTATGGGTGAGAAGGTCTCATCATAGTCAACTCCTTGAACTTGTGAAAAACCCTTTGCCACAAGTCAAGCTTTATAGACGGTGACATTACCGTCCGCGTTCGTCTTCCTCTTAAAGATCCATTTGTTCTGAATGGCCTTTCGCCGTTCAGGTAATACTTCCAAAGTCTATACTTTATTTTCATACATGGATCCCATCTCAGATTTCATGGACTCTAACCATTTCTTGGAATCTGGTCCCATCATCGCTTCTCCATAGCTCGTAGGTTCATCGTTGTCTAACAACATGACCTTTAAGACAGGGTTGCCATACCACTCAGGAGCATTGCGTGACCTTTTCGACCTACGAGGTTCGATAGTAACTTGATATGAAGCTTCATGCTCATCATCATTAAATTCCTCTTCACCCTATGCAGGCTCTACAGAAACATCTTTCTGCGTTGCGCTACTCTCTGGTTGAAGGAAAGGTTCAATAACCTCATCAAGTTCTATTTTCCTCCCACTCAATTCTTTTGAGAGAAACTCTTTCTCAAGAAATGTTCCGCTCTTAGCGAGAAACACTTTGCCTTCGGATCTGAGATAGAAGGTATACCCAACTGTCTCTTTTGGGTATCCTATGAAGACGCATTTCTCCGCTTTGGGTTCCAGCTTTTCAAGCTGAAGCTTTTTGACATAAGCATCACATCCCCCAACTTTACAAAACGACAACTTTGGCTTCTTGCCAAACCACAGTTCATATGGCGTCGTCCCAACGGATTTCGATGGTGCCCTATTTAAAGTGAGTGCAGCTGTCTCTAATGCATAACCCCAAAACGATGATGGCAAATCGGCAAGAGACATCATAGAACGCACCATATCTACTAAGGTTCGATTACGACACTTGGACACACCATTACGCTATGGTGTTCCAGGCGGTGTCAATTGTGAAACAATTCCACAGTGTCTTAAGTGACTGTCAAACTCATAACTCAGATATTCACCTACTCAATTAGATCGTAGGAATTTAATCTTCTTGTTATGATGATTCTCAAATTCACTCTGAAATTGCTTGAACTTTTCAAACGTTTCAGACTTGTGTTTCATTAAGTAAATATACACATATCTACTTAAGTCATCAGTGAAGGTGAGAAAATAACGATATCCATCGCGCTCCGCAACATTCATTGGACCGCACACATCAGTATGTATGATTTCTAACAAGTCACTTGCCTGTTCCATTGTTCCAGAGAACGACATTTTAGTCATCTTTCCCATGAGGCATGGTTCACATGTGTCAAGTGATTCAAAATCAAGTGACTCCAAAAGTCCATCAGCATGGAGCTTCCTCATGCATTTTACACCAATATGACCCAAACGGCAGTGCCACAAGAAAGTGGTACTATCATTATCAACTCTACATCTTTTGGCATCAATGTTATGAACATGTGTATCATCACTAGCAAGATTCAATATGAATAAACCCCTCACATTGGGTGCATGACTATAAAAGATATCACTCATATAAATATAACAACCATTATTCTCTGATTTAAATGAGTAGCCGTCTCGCAATAAACAAGATCCGGATATAATGTTCATGCTTAACGCAGGCACTAAATAACAATTATTCAGGTTCATCACTAATCCCGATGGTAATCGAAAAGCGAGCGTGCCCATGATGATCACATCAACCTTGGAACCATTTCCCACGCACATCATCCCTTCATCCTTAGCCACCCTTCGTCTGTTCCGTAGCTCCTGTTTTGAGTTGCAAATGTGAGAAACCAAACCGGTATCAAATACCCACGCACTACAATGAGAGTTGGTAAGGTACACATCAAACATGTATATCATATATACCTTGTTTGGTGTTGGCCGCCTTCTTGTTGGCCAGATACTTGGGACGGTTTTGCTTCCAGTGACCAGTTCCCTTGCAATGAAAGCACTCAGTTTCTCGCTTGGGTCCAGCGTTAGGTTTCTTCACGGGAGGGGCAACTCCTTTGCCACTCTTCTTGGAGTTACCCTTCTTGCCCTTTCCATTCTTCTTGAAACTAGTGGTTTTATTGACCATCAACACTTGATGTTCTTTCTGGATTTCATATTTAGCGACTTTCAGCATCGCAAACAACTTGTCGGCTGACTTGTCCATCCCGTGCATGTTATAGTTCATCACGAAGCTCTTGTAGCTAGGTGGCAATGATTGAAGAACTCTGTCAGTGATCGCCTCCGGTGGATGGGGCATCCCTAACTCAGCCAGACGGTTCGAATACCCAGACATTCTGAGTATATGTTCACTGATAGACCCGTTCTCCTCCATCTTGCAAGCATAGAACTTATCGGAGGTCTCATACCTCTCGATCCGGGCATTCTTCTCAAAGATAAACTTCAACTCCTGGAACATCTCATATGCTCCATGACGTTCAAAACGTCTTTGAAGTCCCGGTTCTAAGCCATACAACATTGCACATGGAACTATTGAGTAATTTCCAAAATGTGCCTCTCAAGCATTCTTAACATCTTCGGACGACACGGGAGGAGGTGGGTCACCAAGCGGTGCATCAAGGACATAAGACTTCTAGGAAGCCATGAGGATAATCCTCAGATTACGGGCTCAGTCTACCAAGTTACTTCCATCATCTTTCAAATTGGCTTTCTCCAGGAATGCATTAAAATTCAGGGGAACTACTACGCGAGCCATTGATCTACACCATAAATATGCAAAGGTTACTAAGACTATTATTCAAGATAATGAGTTTAGTTAATCAAAATACTTAAAAACTCCCACTCAAATTGACATCCCTCCGGTCATCCGAGTGTTACATGATCCAAATTCACCAACTCAAGTCCAATCATCACATGAGTTGAGGTGGTTTTAGTGGTGAACATCATCATGTTGATCAAATCTACTATATGACTCATGTTCGACCTTTCGGTCTCTTGTGTTCCGAGGCCATGTCTGTACACGCTAGGCTCATCAAGTTTAACCCGAGTGTTCTGCACATGCAACACTGGCTTACACCCGTTGTATGTGAATGTAGAGTCTATCACACCGATCATCACATGGTGTCTCGAAATGACGAACTTTCGCAACGGTGCACACTCGAGGAGAACACAATTTTATCTTGAAATTTTAGTGAGGGATCACCTTATAATTCTACCGTCGTCCTAAGCAAAATAAGATGCATAAAAGGATTAACATCACATGCAAATCATAAGTGACATCATATGGACATGAAATTGTGCTTTTGATCTTCATCTCCAAAGCAGCAGAATGATCTCCATCATCACCGGCACGACACCATGATCTCCATCAGCGTGTCGCCATAAGGTTGTCACGCCAACTATTGCTTCTACGACTATTGCTAACTCATAGCAATAAAGTAAAGCAAAACAGCGAAAATAATTAGATACAACCCTATGGCTCCTGCCGGTTGCCGTATTCATCGACATGCAAGTCGTGATATTCTATACAAAACATGATCATCTCATACATCATAAATATCTCATCATGTAATTGGCCATATCACATCACAACATTCCCTGCAAAAATAAGTTAGACGTCCTCTAATTGTTGTTGCATGTTTTACATGGCTGCTACGCGTATCTAGCAAGAACAATTCTCACCTACGCAAAAACCACAATGGTGATACACAAATTGCTATTCAACCATCTCAAGGACCGCCTTTGTCGAATCCGATCCAACTAGAGTAGGAGAGACAAACACCCGCCAGCCATCTTTATGCAACAAAGTCACATGTCAGTCGATGGAACCGGTCTCTCGTAAGCGTACGAGTAAGGTTGGTCCGGGCCGCTTCATCCCACAATACCGTTTAATCAAAAAACGACCAAGGGACGAAGCAATCTGACCATCAATGCCCATAAACTCCTTTGTGTTCTACTCGTGATCTCATCTACACATAGACCTAGCTCATGATGCCACTATTGGGGAATGTTGCATGGGAAACAAAAAAAAATCCTATGCACACGCAAGATCTATCCATGGTGATGAGCATCTATGAGAGGAAGAGTGGATCTACATACACTTGTAGATCGCTAAACGAGAAGCATTAAGAAATGCGGTTGATGTAGTTAAATGTCTTTGCGATCCAAATCGCCTAGCGTCTCGCAATCCAATCAAGATTCATCTCGATTTAGTGCCGAATGGACGACACCTCTGCGTTCAATACACGTACAGATTAATGATGATCTCCACCTTCTTGATCCAGCAAGAGGGAGTGGAGAGGTAGATGAGTGCTCCGGCAGCGTAACGGCGCGATGGTGATGGTGGTGGAACTATTCCGACAGAGCTACGCCTAAGCACCGCCGACAACTAGAGGGAACGATATATCGGGGAGAGAGGGCATCGCCGTGGCTTAGGGTTTTCAGGTGCGGCTTCCCTCTCTCCCCTCAAGTATATATAGGAGGAAGGGGAGGGAGGCCGGCACCCCTAGGATTCCCCCTAGGCTGTGGCCAAAGTGGGGAGGTGGAGGATTATCAATCTTTACCTCCGGACCATTCCAGAGCTCCTCATGATGTTCGGGATCTCATCTAGGACTTCGAACAACCCTCGGTCACCACTATACATAATTCTATACTACCGAAACGTCGCTGAACGTTAAGTGTGCAGACCATGCGGGTTCGAGAACTATGTAGACATGACCGAGACACCTCTACGGTTAATAAACAATAGCGGGACCTAGATGCCCATATTGGTTCCTACATATTTTATGAAGATCTTTACCGGTTGAACCTCTATGTCAAGTATTCAGTTAATCCCGTATGTTGTTCTCTTTGTTCTATGGTATGTTACTTGCCCGAGATTCGATCGTCGGTATCTCTATACCTAGTTCAAAATGTTACCGAAAAGTGCCTTTACTCGATCCATAATACAATATCCCGTGGCTAACACTTTAGTCACATTGCTTGCAAGGCTTGTTATGATGTTGTATTACCAAGTGGCCCCTGAGATACCTCTCCGTCAGACGGAGTAACAAATCCCAGTCTTGATCCATGCCCACTCAATAGACACTCTCGGAGATACTTGTAGAAACTCTTTATAGTCACCCAGTTACGTTGCAACATTTGATACACACAAGGTACTCCTCCGGTGTCAGTGAGTTGCATGATCTCATGGTCATTGGAACAAATACTTGACATGCACAAAACTATAGCAATAAACTGACACGATCATATGCTATGTTTATAGTTTGGGTCTTGTCCATCACATCATTCTCCCAATGATGTGATCCCGTTATCAAATGACATCTTATGTCTATGGATAGGAAACCTTGACCATCTTTGATCAACGAGCTAGTCTACTAGAGGCATAATAGGGACACAGTGTTGTCTATGTATCCACACATGCAATGTGTTTCCAATCAATACAATTATAGCATGGATAATAAACGATTATAGTGAAAAAGGAAATATAATAATAATCATTTACTATTGCTTCTAGTGCATATTTCCAACACCACACTACTTATTAGCTTGCAAGTAACGTGTCCAAGGGGATTGACAACCCTCTTGCCCGCGTTGGGTGCAAGTGTTTGTTTCTTTGTTTCCAATCTCTAAAGATAGGGGTTGAGTGCTACTCCTATTGCTTTGATAAACCTTGGTCCTCTACTGAGGGGAATACTTATCTATACTATGTTGCACCACCCACTCCTCTTTGTAGAAAACCCAGCACAGATCGCAAGTATCAGAGACGTATCAACTCCCCAAGCTTAATTCCTACTCGTCCTCAAGTAGGTAAATGATAAAAAAAAGTAATTTAGAAGTGTGAATGCAAGCATAGTGCATAAGTTTAATCAATGATAATTTCAATCACTTTTCCCAGCATAATAATAGCAACTCTTTCTCATAAAACTCATCATGATAAAGTAGCAACCAATTCACATGTTATGGTTCAAACAATGAATTCTCTTGAAACTTAACAACCTATGTTCTTAGTCATCAAACAATTGTAGTTCAACTTATTATCAACAAAGTATAGGGTTTAGGGTTTAGGGTTTAGAGCCTACCAGAATAAAGTTGTGTAGTAGACATCACGCTCTTTTCTAACGTCATTGTCAGGGAGGTGAGTGCTTGATAGTATATCTTTAGTCTTGCAATCAAATCTTTCAGTTTCTTGTTTTCTAATAGTTTGGTTTTATAAAATAAAACTACAAAAAGTAAAACTACATAAAAGAAAACTATTAAAAAACAAGAAACTAAAATATTTTATTGCAAGACTAAAGATATACCTTCAAGCACTCACCTCCCCGGCAACGACATCACAAAAGAGCGTGTCTACTACACAACTTTATTCTGGTAGACTCTAAACCCTAAACCCTAGACTTTGTTGAGAATAAGTTGAATTGCAATTGTTTGGTGACTAAGAACATAGGTTGTTAAGGATCAAGAGAATTCATTATTTGAACCATAACGTGTGAATTGGTTGCTACTTTATCATGATGAGTTTTATGAGAAAGAGTTGATGTTATTATGAAAAAGTGATTGAAATTATCATTGATCAAACTTATGCACTATGCTAGCATTCACACTTCATAAATTATTTCTTTTATCATTTACCTACTCGAGGACGAGTAGGAATTAATCTTGGGAGTGCTGATACGTCTCCAACGTATCGATAATTTATGAAGTATTCATGCCATATTCACCTATGTTTACAATACTTTTATATGGTTTTGATGCACTTTATATAATTTATTTAGAACTAACCCGGACTGACATTGTTTTCAGCAGAACTACAATGGTGTTGTTTTTGTGCATAAAATGAAAGTTCTCGGAATCGCCCGAAACTTTTTGACAATTTTTTTTGGAACAAAATAGGCACTAGACGCTTCGTGGGAGGGCTAGAAGACCCACGAGGTAGGCACGTCCCACCAGGCCGCGCCAGGCCCCCAAACAATGGTCTGGTGTATCGTGCTCACCTCGTGGCCCATCTCCGCATGAAAACAATGCCAAAAATTCCCATAAATATAGAAACCATCAGAAATAGCCCTATACTCCTCGTTCTGCCGCTGCAAGGCCTCTATATTGACGAAAAACCAATCTGGAGAGAAAACAGTACCCTGCGGAGAGCGGAAATCATCTCCGGAGACCATCTTCATCATCCCTATGGTCTCCATGATGAGGAGGGAGTAGTCCACCCTCGGGGCTGCCAGTTTGTACTAATAGCTATGTGTTCCATCTCTCTCTCTCGTGTTCTTGAGATAGTACGATCTTGATGTATCACGGGCTTTGTTAATATAGTTGGATCACATGGTGTTTTACCCTCTCTATCTTGTTGTGATGAATTGAGTTTTCCCTTTGAGATTTTGTTGTTATCGGATCGAATACTTTTATGGACTTGAGAGCACTTGGTGTATGTCTTGCATGCGGATACCCGTAGTGACATTGGGGTATCCAAGTGATTCACTTGATATATGTTATGGCATCAACTTGCGGATTCCGATGACCTTGGGAATCTATGCATAGGGGTTGATTGCACGTTCTTGTCCTAGCTTCTCAGGTAGAAATCTTGGGGCACTCTTTGAGGTTCTTTGTGTTGGATTGAGTATTATGAATCTGAAATTGTTTGATGTGTATCGTATAATTAACTCATGGATACTTGCGGTGACATTGGAGTATCTAGGTGACATTAGAGTTGGTTGATGTGTATCATATGGTGTTATTCTAGCACGAACTCTTAGATAGATCGGTCGGAAAGGATAACTTGGTTATTCTAGTATGAACTCTTGGATAGATCGATCGAAAGGATAACTTGGTTATTTTAGTAAAAAGTCTTGGATAGATCGATCGGAAAGGATAACTTTAAGGTGGTTTCATACCCTACAAACAATTTCTTCTTATGCTCTCTGCTATATAAGAACTTTGGAGTCATTATTCATTGCATGTTGAGGGATGGTTATGTGATCCAATTATATTAGCATTGTTGAGAGATTGCACTAGCGAAAGTATGAACCGTAGGCCTTATTTCCAAGCATTTATGCAACGTTTTTCTCGCTGTTTATCACTTGTTACCTTGCTGTTTTTATATTTTCAGATTACAAAAATCAATATCTACTATCATTAATACACTTGTATCACCATCTCTTCGCCGAACTAGTCCACCTATACAATTTGCCATTGTATTGGGTGCGTTGGGGACACAAGAGATTTCTTGTATTTGATTGCAGGGTTGTTTGAGAGAGACCATCTTCATCCTACACCTCCCACGGATTGATAAACCTTAGGTCATCCACTTGAGGGAAAATTGCTACTGTCCTACAAAACTCTGCGCTTGGAGGCCCAACACGAGTCTACTAGAATAAAGTTGTGTAGTAGACATCAATGCTTGAGACTTCTTGAAATATTTACTTGGAGTGACTTTGGCATCCCCAATCTTGATCTCTCGTGTCTTCTTAATTCATCTCATATCACGGTTTCACCTAGGTCTCAAAACTTCATCCACACAAAACTTGAAAAGAACTCGTGAGATAGATTAGTGCACATAAGAATAAATCAACACTTTATGTACTGCCAAGACAAATTGCATAATAATTTTCAAACATTATATACTATATACTATCATTTCCACAATTTATAGCTACCAATATAAGTCATAATAACTATAGGAGAAGTAGACAACAAAACTATGACATCAATCTGTCTAAACATGACAGTATGTAGCAATTAATTTACAAAGCGCACTTTTGTAAATCAAAAATTCTGAAAATTTATAAGATTATACAAAAAATATTTAAATACTTTGTAAAAATTTCAGAAACTTTTCATGTTCGAGTAAAATATGAAAATTCAAACACTACAACAAAAGTTTCTGTTTTTATACAACACACATCAAAACATGCAATGGAAGCATCTTAAGTCAATTCTTGGAACCTTTTATTGAAAAAATAATATAAATAACAGAAATTAAAGTTTTAAAAAATAAAATGATGCTCCAAGTAAAACTCATATTATTTTATGAATAAATATATAGCTCTAAGTAAGATATACCGATAGTGTTGAAGACAAAAGAGGAGATGCCTTCCAGGTAATCCCCAAGTTTAGACGCTCGAGTACTCCTTGAATATTACCTTGGGGATGCCTTGGGAATCCGCTAGATTAGGGTCTTGACACTCCTTATTTTCCTCATATCGGCGTCTTACCCAAAACTTGAAAACTTTAATCACACAAAACTTAACGAAACTTCGTGAGATGGGTTAGTGTAATAAAGATAGATCATTCACTTAGGTACCATCACTACAAGTTTCATAATTGTTCTCATATAATACCTACTTTGTTCTATCATTCCCATAATTTATACCACTAAATATAAGATATGGAAACACTAAAACAAGCAAACTATGCATGCAAAATAGAATCTGTCAAAAACAGAACAGTCTGTGAAGATCTAAACTTAAACCATATTTCACTCTCTCTAAAAATTCTGAAAAATTAGCATAACGCAGAAATTTTTCATATAAAACCTGTGTCAAAAATTCAGAATTATTTGACTATCTAGTAAAAGCAGAGAAATTCCGCACCGGACGTAAAAGTTTCTGTTTTGCACAGAATCAAACTAACAAGTATCCACACTATCCCAAAGGCTTTACTTGGCACATTATTGAAATAAAATGCCAAAACATGATTACTACAGTAGTTTAATCACAGAAACTATAAGTGTTGGGTTGTCTCCCAACGAGCGCTTTTCTTTAAAGCATTTTTAGTACGGATGTTGATTTCTATGATGCTCACATACAAGTAAAGAATTGAAACACAATGGGAGCATCATGAAGCATATGACAAGAACATTTAAGTCTAACGCTCTTCATATGCATAGGGATTTTTTGATCAAATATTTTATGGAAACAAGAATCAACTAGCTTGGCAAGGTAAAACAAGCATATCTTCAAGATTTTTGACACACAAGGAGGAAACTTGATATTATTGCAATTCCTACAAGCATATGTTCCTCCCTCATAATAATTTTTAGTAGCATCATGAAGGAATTTCATAATATGAGTATCGCATAAAGCATTCTTTTCATGACCCACAATGATAGAAAATTTATTACTTTCCCCACAAGCAAACTTCTCATACATAATATGAGAGTATCATAGGAGACCCGAATACTATAAATTGTTTCCGCAATAAAAGAGTGATGTTCATAAAAAGGGTCATCATAATTATGACAAGTTTTATAATAATAATAATAATCACTACTTTTTATAACATAAGTATCATCACAATAATCATCATAAGTAGGAGGCATGCAATCATCATAAAGAAATTGATCACTCGAAGTAGGGGGACTAAAAAGATCATCTTCATTATGCATAGCATCCCCAAGCTTGGGACATACATTACTTGTAACAAATATATTCTCAAATATGTCATTCTCATCAAGCATAGCATCCCTAAGCTTGTGGTTTTGCAAATCATTAACATAATCATCAATAGCATGAATGGCACCAATAGTATACAATTATTATCATCATAATTTTCCAAGTTAGTGCCAAAAAGATTTTAAATATTATAAGGAGTATCATTATGTTCCCAATCATAATCATCACAACAAGTAGTAGGCGTACCAAAATAATCATCAAGTATATCATCGTCCATGCTACTTTCGGATTCATTATCAACAATGATAGGAGCAACATTATTTCAAAGGGATATCTTTTTACCTTTACCTATTATTCTCTTCTTCTTCTTCTTTACCACATTTTCTGTGGGTTTAGGTAAATTTTCCGAGCTTCTTATTGAAGAGATTTGTTGGGTAGGAAGCTCCTTCTCGTCACTTGTTTCATTACGGGAGACAATAGGAGGGAATGTGGAAATATTTACCCTTTCATTAGTACTCCTTTTATATTCTATTGGTTTCCCCGTCTTCCTATAGTTGGCAATATAGGCATTCTCATTGCAATTTACTACAAAAAACATATAAACCTGGTTTCAAAATAGTCCAAGAATGCTTCAAACCAACTATTTTTTCTGTAAATTATTCACACCCAAAAAATAAACAAAGTTCATTATAAAGTTCAATAGGTGATCAAGTTATTACAATATTGGGTCAGGATTCGATCATGAAAAAGTATGCATGGATGACCAACCCTATTGCAAAGTTCACAAGTAATGCCATGAAGAGAGCATAATTTCATAGCAAACTCATCTATCCCTTTAAGACACCAATTGGTTTTATCATGTTTATGATTCTTTCAAAATCTATCATCCCTATAAGGCATGGCTTCACAAGTTTTATTCACTCCACAAAAATTGACATGCTTATAGGAAATCTTTTTATCATGACTAGTGCAATCATCATCAGTATCATGGATATTCGAGGAATTCATACTAACAACATTTTTATCATGATCATCATTCAAAGATTTCACATTAAGCATTTTTTTATAAATGCTTCCTCTAACAATTGAGCACAATTTTCCGAACCATCATTTCATGAAAGACATTATAAAGACGAAGCATTTGAGGACACCTAAATTCCATTTTTTTGTAGTTTTATTTTATAAAACGAAACTAGTGAAAAACAAGAAACTAAAAGATTTAATTGCAAGATCAAAAGATATAGCTTCAAGCACTCACCTCCCTGGCAACGGCGCCAGAAAAGAGCTTGATGTCTACTATGCAACTTTATTCTTGTAGACTGTGTTAGGCCTCCAAGCGCAGAATTTTGTAGGATAGTAGCAATTTTCCCTCAAGTGAATGACCTAAGGTTTATTAATCCGTGGGAGATGTAGAATGAAGATGGTCTCTCTCAAACAACCTTGCAATCAAATACAAGAAATCTCTTGTGTCTCCAACACACCCAATACAATGGCAAATTATATATGTGCACTAGTTAGGCGAAGAGATGGTGGATAGTAGATATAGGTTTTTCTAATCCGAAATTACAAAAACAGAAAGTTAGCAAGTGGCAAACAACGAGAAACACGTTATATAAATGCTTGGAAATAAGGACTAGGGTTCATACTTTCACTAGTGCAATCTCTCAACAATGCTAACATCATAGAATCACTCCAAAGTTCATAAATAGCGGAGAACATAAGATGAAATTGTTGTAGGTAGTAGAACCACCTCAAAGTTATCCTTTCCGATCAATCTATTGGGATGTTCCTATAGGTGTCACAAACATCCCTAGAGTTCGTACTAAAATAACGCATATGATACATATCGATCAACCCTAATGTCACCTAAATACTCCAATGTCAGATCAAGTATCCGTGGATTAATTATTCGACATGCATCAAACAATTTCAAATTCATCATAGTCAATCCAACACAAAGAATTTAAAAGAGTACCCCCAAGATTTCTATCAGAGAAAGTAGGACAAGAACATGTATCAACCCCTATGCATAGATTACCGCATTGTAACCACGAGAATCCACAAGTTGAGTACCAAAACAAATATCAAGCGAACCAATAGAAAATCCCATTGTCACCATGAGTATCCATATGCAAGACATACATCAAGTGATCTCAAATCCAATATTAAATCCGACATAACGAGATCTCAAAGGGAAAGATTCAATTCATCACAACATGACAGCAAGGGACAAACACCATATGATCCAACTTTATTAACAAAGACCATGATACATCAAGAGCATGACATCTCAAGAACACGAGAGAGAGAGATAGAGAGAGAGAGATCAAACACATAGTTATTGGTTCATACTCTTAGGCCCGAAGGTGAACTACTCCCACCTCGTCATGGACACCACCGAGATGATGAAGATGACCCGCGGTGACGATTGCCCCCTCCGGCAGGGTGCCAGAACAGGGCTCCGGGTGAGTTTTCTTCAGTATAGAGGGTTGCGGCAGCGAAGCGGAAGTTCTGGATTAAATTTCAGGGGTTTCTGGCTTTATAGGAATTTTCAGCGTTGGAATCACGTCAACCGGAGCCACATCGGACCCACAAGATAAGAGGCATGCCTAGGGGGATGGGCGCACCCTTTTGGCTTGTGGCCCACAGGTGGCTCCCCTTCGGTATTTGCATAAAAGTTATATTGTCATGGATCCTCCAACATGTGGTGCTTTGCTTATAATCTTTTGCTAGCCAAAACTTCCGTATTTAGTAGAGATGCTACTTGTGCATCCAAATACCCTTAAACCTAGTTTATTGCCATGAGAGTTCACCATAGCTACCTATGGATTGAACAAGGTCCTTCAAGTACACTGTCATAGGTGCAAACAATAAAAATTGTCTTAAAATATGTATGATCTTTTATTAGAAGGTGAATAAGCTTCGTACGATCATATGATGGTGAAGTAATAAAAGAGACGGTCTTATCGATAAAGTTCACTATCGTAAGGGGCAATATAATGTGATGTTCCTTTGCATTAAGAGTTTGCACATTCTAAAATCAAAAGTGTGTGACAACCTCTGCTTCCCTATGTGAAGGGCCTATATTTTATTCTTTAAGTTTTACTTTTATGCAGAGTCAAAATATCTTCTACTATTCCAACCTTAATTATTCCCCACTTGGCAAGCAACATGTGGTGGGGAAATATCATGTCACATATTTCCAACTAAATATATATTATCATGAGTTATTATTGTTGACAATTATGCATGTGGTAAGTATGTTGGGAGGTGACATATAAAACCTCCATCTTCCTTTGTGTTCAATGGAAATCATTTGTTCTAAAAATATGCTTTGAGTACCAGCAATCATTACAAGATTATAGTATAGTTAATCATGTGAAGTTTGCTAAATCAAAAGCTATTACATAGACTCTTTCCGGAAAGTATGATGAATTGTAGTTGCTTGAATGAATCAGAACATAGTTTGTTAGTTTTCAAGAGAGTTTACTATTTATATCTTGACTTTTGGATAGATTATTACTTGATCATGAGAAGTTTTATGAATAATAATTGTTGTTATAATGGTGCTTCTAAATATTATGCTTTTATGTCTGTATTTGCTTTTATCGACACTTCTCTCTTTAAACATGTGGTCATGTTTACTATGCTCGATGTTCTCTTGAGGACAAGTGAAGTCTAAGCTTGGCGAGTTAATACGTCCATTTTGCATCATGTTTTCCTATTGTTATTTATATTGTTTTAAATTTATATTATATAGTATGATGCGATTCTAATGTCCTTTCTCTCTTAAATTGCAAGATACATAAAAGGGGAAGATTGTCGATAGCTGGAATTCTAACCTAAAAAAGGTACAACAGAGATAAAAATTGTCCAGAGCTCAAAATGATGTGAAAATTTACGGGTATTTATTTTGAATATATAAAAAATACTGGAAGAAAGAAGTATCGAAGAAGACCCTCGGTGCGCCCACAAGCCAGGGACGCATCGTGCCCCCCCAGGGCGCGCCATGGTGGCTTGTGGGGCCCATAAAGGCCACAATTAATGATCTTCTCCTATATGAAACCATTTACCCTAGAAAAAATAAAAATAAGACTTTTGGGACTTCCCGTCGTTGTCTCGAGGCGAAACCAGAGGGAGAGAACTTTTGCCCTACGGCAGAGCTATTTCGCCGGGGAAACTTTCCTCCAGGAGGGAGAAATCGAGGTCATCATCATCACCAATATTTTCTGGGAGGCTTCATCTTCACGAACATCTTCACCAACATCAGCTCGCCGTCAAGCCCGGGTACGTGAGGTGGTACACGCATCGCGAGGCAAACGTCCTGAGCCGCGCATCAAACACATGCAGAACCGGGTAAGCCCAGCACACGAGGCTCGCAGCATCGAAGCAACATTCGCTCTCATAACCCCTGGCCAGATGGTCGTGAGGTACGACTTGATGGATGGTCACATGCCGAGGCAAGCACATGCGCTGGCCTTCCTGGTGTGACCGGTGCATCCCAGCATAGAGCAAAGGGTCCTGACGAGATGTCCCCATGCTCGAGCCGAGCACATGGACACTAACAGGTGGCCTCAACCACCCAATCACGCGTGTGGAAAGAACGAGGCGGTGAATGCAAGCGTTGAAAAAATCACCACATGATAGTGGCCCAGGAACGCGTGCGTTCCACCCGTTATGCACCCTCGGGATAATCCGCCTAAGTGCTCTCCATACGGGCAAATCACAGGCACGAAGTGCCCTAAGGAGATGCCAACGACCATCATCTTGAAATTATAGATGGTCATCATGTAAGTAAAATAACTATCGTCGTGAATTTTCAAATCTTCATTGTCTCTCACGCATTTCAATCTCTGTATCTAAAAGGTGTTCAAAATGTATTAAAAATGTTCACATATATTTAGAAAGTTCATCATGTGTTAAAATAATATTATTATGTATTTATAAATGTTCATTGTATATTAAAAATATATTCATCATGTATTTTGGAAAATGTTTATCATGTAATAAGAAATCATCATGTATTTTTCAAAATGTTCATATTGTATTAATTTATTAATTATGCACTTAGACAATTTTCATCATGTATTGAAAAAATTCATCATTTATTTTAAAATATATTCATTGTGTATGTTTTTAATTATGTAATAAAAAACGCTCTTTGTGTATTTATACAAATAAATCTAAAAGAATATAATAGCATATTGAAAATATTCATAGTGTATGAAAAAATGGGCATGTATTTACCAAAAAATGCTTATATTTTCTAAGAATTAAACATAAAAATGGGAATTAGGAAATGAAAGCAGACGGAGATAGATAAATGAAAATAGAATAAAAGGCAAAACAAGGTAACCAAGGAAAACCCTACCTTCTCCACAAAAACTGGCCCATGAAAGAAATCCAAAAGGAAAACATGACGCTTTTTATTGAAACTGTTCTGAGATTTTTGGAAAAAAGGTTCCCACAAAGTCTCAAAATTGTTCAGGATTTGTTTTAAAAAATCAAAAAATTATTAGCATTTTTACAAAAAGCCATCTTGAATTATTATTTTAAATGTGGATATTTCTAGAAAATGTACACATTTCCCAAAAAATATATTCTTCTTTTTTGAAAAAACTATCACTTGTAGTAAGTCCTTTGTTTATGGTAAAGAACACTAAATCACCTAAAATAGTAAAACAAAAAAAAAACTTGTCTGGGAGCGAGAGAGAGGGGGATGGCGCATGACTGCTAGATGTGGATTGAACTATCGAGATTAAATCATACAGTTCAACTGTTTTGAAGAGTTAATGGGCTCAACTTATTTAGCTCACGAGAGAGGGGAGAAATCGGTTGAATTTGGCAAGATTGGTTTCTCGGGATTTTATTTTTTATTATTTAAAATAATTCTAGACAATTATTATGGATTTTATAGCTCTCAAATCTCCTCCAAAAATTCAAAGAAAAATCTGATAAATCAAAAATACTTATATTAGACCAAAGAAAGATACTTTCCACCCCAAAATAATTCTATAATTTTATATTTGAAAATGTGCATATAGACCATTAACAAATACCAAGGGGTGGAAACTATGCAAAGCGGCGGGGTTTTCTCTTTTTGATTAATCTTCTCTTTAACCGGAAAGGGGACGGCTGATTGGGAAGGACGATCTGGGCGCAAACCGAACAAGAAAATAGTAAATTTTATGGAGGTTTTGTTTTCTTGTTTAACTCTTGTCCTTTGACATGGCAAATCTGACTCCTGGCTTCGGAGAAGAAAAGGAAATGGTTGGAGAGGTGGCCCCTTTTGTTTTGTTTGCCTGCGCGTTGATGGTGAAACTCTGCTAAATGCTATGCTCCCCCGACAAACTCACTTGGGCCATGGTGGTGCGTGGTGGTCCGTTCTTGTCCGTGGAAAGTTGCTCAAAGCTGTAGCAGATAGGAGCGCCCGAGTCATCTTCTTTTTCCAAGACGGTGGAGAATCTTTACTCCTAAATACTCAGTTGGTAGAATTGTATTCATGATATTTTTGTTTCACATTCTTGCATAGTTTTTTTCCGTCTCTTCTCCTATCACCTTCTTCCATCCTGGTTCATCGGTTCATTTTTCTTCTCACTCTTTATTACATATTATGACTTTTCTAACATATAATAAATCACGAATATAACTTTTTCAGATATCCAAAACAATCAATCTTTCTTATTAGTGCAATTTGTTTTAGGAAACAAAAAATAAATTTTTAGAAAACAAATAATAAATTTTAATCCAACTTGTCCAAATCAACTGATCCTTCTCATTAGTGCAATTTATTTTAAGAAACAAATAACAGATTTTCCAGGAAACAAATAACGGATTTTAAGAAAATTAACATCGAAATCATGACAAACAAATCTCTACTCCTAATTAGAGACTTGGTAGCCGGCATTTCATGGTTTTTTCGTCTCTCCTGCCACCTTTGTCTGGGGGGTTTCGTCCCTCCTTCCACCGTCCTCTATTTCGTCTTGGATTTTTTTGCATCACCTTCCACCATCCTATTCCTCTGTTTTTTTTGCTTTACCTCCCACACAATGGAAAACAAATCTGAATGAATCCGAAATTTTCATGCGGTCATAACTTACTTAGTAATGTCTTTATGTGAAAGAATCAATCATGGTCAATTTTTAATGAATCTTTAAAGATCAAATTTAAATTAATTAATCTTAACATAAGTCGCTCAATCGTCTTAATTAATCTTTCCATATATTATCAAATTAAGTTAATTAACATTGCCGTAGGTCGTCTAATCACATTAATGTCCCATGACACATCCTACCAAATCTCTATTTGGTAGCTTTCGTTCCACGATTTTTTTGTCTCACCTCCCTCCCTTCCTTCACCTTGATTTTTTTTGTCTTTTTTCGCGTCACCACCACCAGAGCGCACTAAAACTACACAATGGTGGAAAAATATGCTGCCACTTCCCCCTCGATCCAGTTGCTTCCTCCATCTAGGAAATCATAGGGCGTGGTTTTGGGATGTTGCCGCCACCATTGTCGTGGTTCGCAGCCTCCGCCGCCTAACTTTGTGCTCCTCTGCCGACCTCCGAGATTGCCGCCGTCGGCACCATTGCAACCTCGAGTCATGGCAGGGCTCAACAGACGTCGTGGCTCCCCCCAATCTGTCTCAATCCCACTGCCCCGCCCAAGAGGACATGCAACGACAAGCGTTGGCGCATCGTTGCGGGTGGTGGCGAGGAGGATGACCCGTGGCATCCCCCTAAGCACCACCATGACGACACCTCGTTGCGGCCCCTCGACATAGGTTGGCACCCCCTGTCCAAGAGATGGGTAAGCTCCCATCACTCGACCCCCTCCCTTGAATTCCTAGATTGCTTGTGCTCTCATTGACCGCTTGAGTGGGCAGAGAGAGGGTCTAATCTTGATTTCATCACGGATGTGGAGTTTCTTGTAAAAATTAGGGCGAGATGTATAATGTGTCAGTTAGAATCTGCTTTAGGATTTTGCATGTAGTTGTCGATTCTATGGTTTGCCTCTCGTAAATGTGAGTGATCATTGATTCATCGTCATATGGTTGCTGAGATGAGTTGATGTTGTGATTAAAATTGTGTTCTTCACACATGAAAGCCTACAATCAATTCAGGTTGTTGGTGATTTGCCAATATGGTGACACTTTCTTCCATAATAATTCAACTTATTCATGGGCAATGGAAAATGTTCTTGTATTGATGAGTTTGGATATATAGTCATTTGGCAATATAAATATTTATTATAAATTTGATCTCGTGACAAGTGTGCTAATAGATACTAATTTTGTGAAAGGTAAAAAATGATCCTTCAACCACCGGTGAGTTACTAATTTCATGTTGTTTGTTCCATAAGCATATCTAATTTTCTGGCTTGATTCTAGTGCTCTTGAATCGATTGATCTTTAGAAAGTGCCAGAACAGGGCTCCGGGTGAGTTTTCTTCGGTATAGAGGGTTGCGGCGGTGGAGCGGAAGTTCTAGATTAACTTTGAGGGGTTTCTGGATTTATAAGAATTTTCAGCGTTGGAATCATGTCAAGCGGAGCCACATCGGCCCCACAAGATAAGAGGCATGCCCGGGGGGGGGCGCACCCTTTTGGTTGTGGCCCATAGGTGGCTCCCCTTCGGTGGTTATTCGCTCCAATATTTCTTATTTTCCAGAAAAAATCATAAAAAGTTTTGGGCGATTTCGAGAACTTTTATTTTCTACATAAAAACAACACCACGGCAATTCAGCTGAAAACACCGTCAGTCTGGGTTAGTTCTAAATAAATCATATAAAGGGCATCAAAACCATATAAAAGTATTTTAAACATAGGCAAATATGGCATGAATACTTCATAAATTATCGATACGTTGGAGACGTATCAGACACCTTTTATGATTGTGAACCCTCATTAATCATTTCCAAACCTGATCAAGTAGTTGATATTAGACAAGGAAGAAAACATAATGATTTATGTTTATCTGTATTTGCATAGAAGTTATATTGTCATGGATCCTCCAACATGTGGTGCTTTGCTTCTAATCTTTTGCTAGCCAAAACTTCCATATTGAGTAGAGATACTACTTGTATATCCAAATACCCTTAAACCTAGTTTATTGCCATGAGAGTTCACCATAGCTACCTATGGATTGAACAAGGTACTTCAAGTACGTTGTCATTGGTGCAAACAATAAAAATTGCCTTAAAATATGTATGATCTTTATTAGAAGGGGAATAAGCTTCGTATGATCGTATGATGGTGAAGTAATAAAAGAGACGGTCTTATCGATAAAGTTCACTATCGTAAGAGGCAATATAATGTGATGTTCCTTTGCATTAAGAGTTTGCACATTCTAAAATCAAAAGTGTGTGACAACCTCTGCTTCCCTGTGTGAAGGGTCTATATTTTATTCTTTAAGTTTTACTTTTATGCAGAGTCAAAATATCTTCTACTATTCCAACCTTAATTATTCTCCACTTGGCAAGCAACATGTGGTGGGGAAATATCGTGTCACATATTTCCAACTGAATATATATTATCATGAGTTATTATTGTTGACAATTATGCATATGGTAAGTATGTTGGGAGGTGACATATAAAACCGCCATCTTCCTTTGTGTTCAATGGAAATCATTTGTTCTAAAAATATGCTTTGAGTACAAGCAATCATTAGAAGATTCTAGTATAATTAATCATGTGAAGTTTGCTAAATCAAAAGCTATTACATAGACTCTTTCCGAAAAGTATGATGAATTGTAGTTTCTTGAATGAATCAGAACATAGTTTGTTAGTTTTCAAGAGAGTTTACTATTTATATCTTGACTTTTGGGTAGATTATTACTTGATCATGAGAAGTTTTATGAATAATAATTGTTGTTATAATGATGCTTCTAAATATTATGCTTTTATGCCCGTATTTGCTTTTATCGACACTTCTCTCTTTAAACATGTGGTCATGTTTACTAAGCTCGATGTTCTCTTGAGGACAAATGAAGTCTAAGCTTGGGGAGTTAATACGTCCATTTTGCATCATGTTTTCCTATTGTTATTTATATTGTTTTAAAGTTATATTATATAGTATGATGTGATTCTAATGCCCTTTGTCTCTTAAAATTGAAGATACATAAAAGGGGAAGATTGTCGATAGCTGGAATTCTAACCTAAAAAAGGTACAACAGAGATAAAAATTGCCCGGAGCTCAAAATGATGTGAAATTTTATGGGTATTTATTTGGAATATATAAAAAATACTGGAAGAAAGAAGTATCGGAGAAGACCCTCGGTGCGCCCACAAGCCAGGGACGCATCGTGCCCCCCTAGGGCGCGCCATGGTGGCTTGTGGGGCCCATAAAGGCCATTAATGATCTTCTCCTATATGAAACCATTTACCCTAGAAAAAAATAAAAATAAGACTTTTGGGACTTCCCGTCGTTGTCTCGAGGTGAAACCAGAGGGAGAGAACTTTTGCCCTACGGCAGAGCTATTTCGCTGGGGAAACTTTCCTCCAGGAGGGAGAAATCAAGGTCATCATCATCACCAATATTTTCTGGGAGGCTTCATCTTCACGAACACCTTCACCAACATCAGCTCGCCGTCAAGCCCGGGTACGTGAGGTGGTACACGCACCACGAGGCAAACGTCCTGAGCCGCGCATCAAACACATGCAGAACCGGGTAAGCCCAGCACACGAGGCTCGTAGCATCGAAGCAACATTCGCTCTCATAACCCCTGGCCAGATGGTCGTGAGGTACGACTTGATGGATGGTCACATGGCGAGGCAAGCACATGCGCTGGCCTTCCTGGTGTGACTGGTGCATCCCAGCACAAAGCAAAGGGTCCTGACGAGATGTCCCCATGCCCGAGCCGAGCACATGGACACTAACAGGTGGCCTCAACCACCCAATCACGCGTGTGGAAAGAACGAGACAGCGAATGCGGGCGCTGAAAAAATCACCACATGATAGTGGCCCAGGAACGTGTGTGTACCACCCGTCATGGACCCTCGGGATAATCCGCCTAAGTGCTCTCCATACGGGCAAATCAGAGGCACGAAGTGCCCCAAGGAGATGCCAACCACCATCATCTTGAAATTATAGATGGCCATCATGTCAGTAAAATAACTATCATCGTGAATTTTCAAATCTTCATTGTTTCTCACGCATTTCAATCTCTATATCTAAAAGGTGTTCAAAATGTAATAAAAATGTTCAACGTATATTTAGAAAGTTCATCATGTGTTAAAATATTATTATTATGTATTTATAAATGTTCATTGTATATTAAAAATATATTCATCATGTATTTCGGAAAATGTTTATCATGTAATAAGAAATCATCATGTATTTTTCAAAATGTTCAGATTGTATTAATTTATTAATTATGCATTTAGACAATGTTCATCATGTATTGAAAAAATTCATCATTTATTTTAAAATATATTCATCGTGTATGTTTTTAATTATGTAATAAAAATGGTCTTTGTGTAGTTATACAAAAAAATCTAAAAGAATATAATAGCGTATTGAAAATATTCATAGTGTATGAAAAAATGGGCATGTATTTACCAAAAAAATGTTTATATTTTCTAAGAATTAAACATAAAAATGGGAATTAGGAAATGAAAGCAGAAGGAGATAGATAAATGAAAATAGAATAAAAGGCAAAACAAATAAACCAAGGAAAACCCTACCTTCTGCACAAAAACTGGCCCATGAAAGAAATCCAAAAGGAAAACATGACGCTTTTTATTGAAACTATTCTGAGATTTTTGGAAAAAAAGGATCCCACAAAGTGTCAAAATTGTTCAGGATTTGTTTTAAAAAATCAAAAAATTATTAGCATTTTTACAAAAAGCCATCTTGAATTTATTTTTTAAATGTGGATGTTTCTAGAAATTGTACACATTTCCCAAAAAATATATTCTTATTTTTTGAAAAAACGGTCACTTTAGTAAGTCCTTTGTTTATGGTAAAGAACACTAAATCACCTAAAATAGTAAAACAAAAAAAGAAACTTGTCTAGGAGCGGGAGAGAGGGGGGATGGCGCATGACCGCTAGATGTGGATTGAACTATCGAGATTAAATCATACAGTTCAGCTGTTTTGAAGAGTTAATGGGCTCAACTTATTTAGCTCACGAGAGAGGAGAGAAATCGGTTGAATTTGGCAAGATTGGTTTCTCGGGATTTTAATATTTAATTATTTAAAATAATTCTAGAAAATTATTATGGATTTTATAGCTCTCAAATCTCCTCCAAAAATTCAAAGAAAAATCTGATAAATCGAAATACTTATATTAGACCAAAGAAAGATACTTTCCACCCCAAAATAATTCTATAATTTTATATTTGAAAATGTACATATAGACCATTAACAAATACCAAACCCTTTTTTTTGGGGTTTATCTACTCATCTTTTGGTTTCGAGTATTGAATGTGCATTGAGAGTCATGTGTGATAATTTCTATAGTTGACATAAGTTGAATCAAGTTGGAAATTTTTAATGGCTTTGAAATTCAGCTTGAAATAAACCAAATATGATGCATGTGATATCATTTCTATTAGTATTCAAATTTTAAGAATCGGGATGTTACACCAAATGCCTTATCTTTCATAGTGGTTTGTCCATGATTCTTGTTGGGCCCAATTTGTCAAAAACATTTTGCTTATCGTAAAAGCTTAAACCGATCATCTTTCACGAGGGCTTTATTGGTCTAGAGGAAAGTGACACTCCAAACACCCCAGCTTCCATGACTTCACTCTACGACCGCCTCTTACCATTACTGCCGCCTTCAATGCCACATGTAGACTTGTCGCCATTACCTTGCCACACATTCCCCTCTCACTGTTTTCTCATGATATCATGTATCCTTGAACTCCCTAACATTTCCCCACCACAGGCCCCAATATCCATATGCAATCGCGTGTCGTCACTACGAAGTATAGATGTTCTCTCTGCTAGCGCCTCCAATGATGTCCCTCGCCAAGCTAACCAGCCCTAATATATCCATTTATTTGACCCTTGATCAAATACATAACAACGACCCCGTTGAACTCTGGATGCACTGGAAGGGAAGATCTTGGAGATGTCATCAAGCAACCAAGAAAATTATATAAGGGGCACGTGAGGAGTCAAGGGCGGGGACGAAGATCATCACCGATTCGAAAAGTTCTCCTTTGCCCATTTCAGCGGTTAGTTAACTTGTTTCATGCCTACCGATGATTGTTCTCTATGCATATTGTTTCTTATTTTGGTGCTTGCATGATTTTTGTAAGGAATTAGTGTTCACATGTTATTTTCAATCCATGGACCTTGTGAGATTTTCTTTACGTAACACACTTATCGCTGGCTTTGTTCTTCTCCGGCTCTAGGTAGCCCTTTTCTTCATCGAAAGTATTTTTCTACACCTAAAAATAATGAAGAAACATATATAGAGTATACACATGAAATTTCATCAATATATATATTATATTTAGTATACAAAAAGAAGAAGAAAATACGTAGAATAAAAATTGTTGCAGTGGTAGTGGTGGTGGTGGCATTTTGACAGGAATTGTGTCTTATTATGTAGTTTGAAAATCATTGTATTATTCAACGGAACTTCGCAAATACGTAGTTAACATGTATACACATTTGTATAAAAATTAAACTTTCTTGGAACTTTTAAACAATATTTGCATTATTCAAATTCCAAGCTCCCTATAGCCTGTCCTCCAAAATGCTGCTTTGTTCCCATTCAAAGAGTGCCTTTTTTTAGTTGTCCATTCAAAGGGTGTCTTTTTTAGGGAAATTCAAAAGTTGCATAGTATGGATAACACATGTTTTGTTCAGATGGGCCCCAAGTACATCTTTGCACTGCACCATGCTCTAGTTACACTGCAAGTATCCTCCAGTCTTATCGTGCCCATCGCTACGCTGCATCAAGTCCAATCCATACATAATCAAGCCATAAAAAATACGGGCTTAACATTCCATTTATTCCTCCCCGCAAAAGAATCTCTATTTATTCCGTCAGTTTTGATTGAGTAACACGTGCATCCATGTGTGAATGTGGATCGGACGGTGCGTATCGGGCGTAGGGATCAGGGTGTGTTTTGGTTGTATCTCCCCCATCCAACCACCCGGCCATTGGAATCAGGGGTTGCGTTTCGGCCGTATCTTCCCCTTTCCAACTACCGGGGCATCAGGATTAGGGGGTGCATTTCGGTTGTATCTCCCCCTTTCCAACCACCGGGGCATAGGGATCAGGGGCTCCATTTCGGCTGTATCTCGAACATCCACATGCAAGAATGTAGAATAGGCAGTGCAGACTGGGGCACTAGGATCAAGGGATGCGTTTTGACCGTATCTCCCCCTTTCCAACCACCGGGGCATCGGGATCAGCGGGTGCATTTCAGTTGTATCACGTACATCCACATAGACGAACATTGATCGAACGATGCGGACCAGGTCACTAGGATCAACGGATACGTTTTGGTTGTATCTTCCCCTATGCAACCACGAGGGCATAGGGATCAAGGGGTCCATTTCGATTTTATCTCCCTCTTTCCAACCATCAGGCATAGAGATCAAGGGGTGGGTTTCGGCGGTATCTTCCCCTTTTCAACAACCGGGACCTAGGGATCAAGGGGTGCGTTTCGGTTGTATCTCCTCCTTCCAGCCGCCATGGCATCGGATGAGTACTGGCCAGATTTTCTATTACGTACACTCCATCTTATATATTAGCCCATTCCATGTCATCACTTTCTGACTTTGGTCACTAGAGGGCAGGCCCGGCTGCCTGTATCCGCCCACCGCTAGGTAGTGCTTCCAAAAATAACGTTGCAGCCCTTGGGCACCATCCAGGGCGTGGCCTTGCATGAGGCTTGGCCGCTCTACACTTGTGCCACTCCGTAGTATATCTCTTCATCTCATCCTACATTGCGGATTTGTATCATGTGAAACCATGCGTCCTAGCTAGAGTATATCCATCCATCTCTTGCATCACACTGCTGATGGATATATACGGTGGTTGTCCCGGCTAGTAGATGACAACCGTCTAGATAGAGATAATGCGTGGTGTAAACCTCCAAGTTAACGTCCAAGACGTGACCTTGCAGGAGGTTTGGCCGATGTACACTTGTACCCTTGCATGTAGGTATCTCTTCATCTCTGTCTCGAGAAACTAACGCGTTGTAGCTAGCAGGTGACAACGGTACATATAGATGACAGAAAATGTGTGATGGAGGGGAAGGCGTGCTTCGCTGCGACAGGAACGAACCGTGAACAAGGATGTTAACACAAGTGTTAAAATATTGGAACGCACCAAGTTTTGGTTCAAATTTTCTTAGGTCATCAACTGCAAAAGTTAAACAAACACTAGTTTCAGGGCACCTATGTATAACTCTTTGCCAACGTGATCATTTGTATATGTACGTCCATGTTGTCGTGTACTTATTTCGTTTTTAAATATAAGTCTTTTAAAAGATTTCACTACGGAGACTATCGGTTTAGGAGCGAAGGAAGTACATAATGTAGCATCAAGGGTTTTTTTCTGTTTTTTTTTTCTAAAAACCCTGCTTGATGCTACGTTATGAGTCGACAAAAAAACGCCATTTATTATAGAAATAAGTCAGTTGTTGCAGACGCCAAAGCACTAATAAAAACATATAAAAATTCATGCCAAATCATACTTAGCATATAATCACAACTATTGCCGCCCCCACCAAACGAAACGAAACCCACGCGCACACGACGGGCAAGCACTCCAAATTAGGCGAGGCATGGCTGTCGAAATAGCGATCGCTCAAGGCCAGACGCACATACAGGTCTAAAGTGTACGGCCAAAATCTGCGTCAGCATTGCCTGCTGCTTTCTGGCATGATCATTTCGGTGATGAGTGACAAGGCAGCTTTCCCGAAAGCAACTTTGCACAAATGCAGCAAGAAACACAAGACACACGAACAGCTTGCGCAGCGCGATTTCCAGCGAGCACAAGACGCGTGCTCTAATTGATTTCCATGCCTGCACAAAACTTTTAGTCCTTTGAATTTTTTTCCTTGTAAGTTTTCATGTGATAAGAACATCTCTAATAGCAGTGCAAATTTGGAGTTGTAAAAACAGAAGTTGCAACATTTACATCATTAAAAAGTGAGTTTTTATATTTTTTAAAAGAAAAAAGTATACTTTTCGTCTCTCAACTCTTCGTTGAGTTTAGTTGTCGTCCCTTAACTTTAAAACCGGACAGAGTGCACCCCGAACTCTCAAAACCGGTTATTCAACCCGGTTTTCACCATGTATGAACAGTACGTACGATGAATAGTAAATACGAAAAAATAGCAAAAAAATCAAAAAAATCTGAAATTTTATGACATCGAAGATACTCAGGTGCGCCACGTGAGTGCAAATTTTTGTCATGTCTGGAAGTTCGAGGAGCTCGCGGCAAAAAAAGCAGAAGTAAATCTACTCCGAAAGTGAACAGTAAATTTTTAAAAAAATAGATAGCAAGTAAAAAAAATGATTTTTTTTGCCGTCGAAGAGGCTCTAGTGGACAAGGTGCGTGCAAATTTTCGTGGTAAAATAAGATCCGACGGTTTGGAAACCACCCGAAGCGGCATGAACACGTACGCTATTTTGTTTTTATTGACACGACCTTTTCGGATGTCATTTGATCACGAAAATATGTACGCACCTTGCACAACCGAGCATCTTCGAAACCAAAAAAAATCAGAATTTTTGTTTTTATTTGCTTTTTTTTTAATTTACTGTTCACTTTTAGAGTAGATTTACTTTTGCTTTTTTGCTGTGAGCTCCTCGAACTTCCAAACATGACAAAAAAAAATCATGCACGTGGCGCACCTGAGTATCTTCGATGTCATAAAATTTCAGATTTTTTTTTTTTGCTATTTTTTTTGAATTTACTGTTTATCGTATGTATTGTTCACACATGGTCAAAACCGGGTTGACTCAGTCGCAAGGACGAAAAACGACCGGTTTGGAAAGTTCAGAATGCACTCTGTCCGGTTTTAGAGTTGAGGAACGAAAACTAAACTCAGCAAAGAGTTGAGAGACGAAAAGTATACTTTCCTCTTTTTAAAAACACTCAACTCCAACAGATGATGTAAAACGAAGATGTAAAAGTGCACCTCCAATAGGTGATGCAAAATGAAGATGAAATTTTACAAACTTCAAATACTACTTCATTTTAAACATAATTCAAACATACCAATTTAACTACTACTCCCTCTGTCCCATATTGTAAGATGCTTTTTAATATTAGTATAGTGTCAAAAACATTTTACATTATGAGACGGAGGAAGTACTTCATTTAGAACACAATTAAACATAGTTCTAACTAAAACCGAATTAAACATGATACTAATTTGAAGAACTTCTACTAGTTCATACTACTACATCCATCAAACTACTACTCCAACAACTACTATTAGTTCAAACAACTACTACTCAAAATGAACTACTCCTCGCCGGAGCTTTTGAACTGCTCCAGAACTCGTCCTTGCTCGGGTCGCCACATACCTCGTCCTCCTTCAAGTCACCCTAGTCCGATGAGTCATACTCGACGAGGATCATCGTCGAGGGGCCGGCCTGGTCCTCCTTCTTCTTCTTCTGCTCGACATTGCATTTTCAGAAGAACTCTTGTTCGGCCTGAACATACTGCGGATGCTTCCGCACGAACCTCGCCATCGCCGCCTTATCGCTATTGTTGGGATCGACGACAATGGTGAGCCTCTTCTTCGTCGTCTTCGTCTTGATCTCCTCCATATGAATCCCCCCTGGCACGAGCATCTCCGCATCTAACTGGGTCTCAATCTCCGTGAAGTTGAGGTCCTTCCTCGACCTCTTGGCACGCCACACCGCCATGTCATTGGCACGCGCGGCCTCATCGGCGGTGGGGTAGGTGCTGAGCCAAAAGCGGCGCCAGGCGTCGGTGAACTCCTTCCCGAAGTTGTCGAAAGACTTCACCTTCACGCCGAAGAAGCCTGTCTTGCTCTTCAGGGTCCTCTTCAGCAGCATGGCAACAGCGGGGCGGTGACGCACTGGTGGCTTGGCGACGGCAAGGCGGCAACGAGGTCGGACGGCATGGGGAGCGGCAGAAACACGACCAACTGGGGCGGCCGGAGGTGGGGTGGGGCGGCGACGGCTTGGGAGGACGAAGGAGCGGAGGCGGAGCCGAATCGAGTGGCGGTGGGGTCGAATCAACGACAGAGGAGCGTCGGGGCCGACGACGGGGGCGGTGACGGTGCCGGATCTGGCGAGGGCCAACTGCGGTGTGGCGCGATGGGCGGGCGACGATGACGGGGTGGCAAGATGTGGGAGGGAGAAGAGGGTGAAATGAATGACGGTGGGGTCGAATCAACGACATAGGAACGTCATGGCCGACGACGGCGGGGCCAGATCTGGCAAGGGCCGAATGCGGTGTGGCGCGATGGGTGGGCAGGCGGCGGCGACAAGGTGGCGAGATGTGGAAGGGAGAAGGGGGGATGAAATGAATGGCAGTTGACGGTCCGCGCATGGTTGACCGTTTCACATCTCCTGCATCCGAAGATGTAAATTTGCATCTTGAGGTATTGTATTTTTTATTTTTTTTAAATGAAGATGTAATTTTTTTACAACCTACATCATCCGTTGAAAAGATGTTTTTGAGTCTCAGATATGCAAACGGAGACGTTTTTGGACATGCTCTAAGAGCAAAGAGAAGAAGATGTCAGCTAGCGTGCAGCGCATCGGCACAGTCTAATACTCTTGATTTTATTCATAAGCAAAGAGAAGTAAATCAATAACATGCTTGCTTCAACACCACAAGGAAAAAAAATATACTTTCCTGAACTGTATCGGTGAAGATCCATGGATAATGGGTTTCCCGAGATTTTGATATCTGAGGTAGTTGGCCCAATATCACCGGCTGGTAGGCTGGTAGTACACCAGCCGTACGGATGAGTTGGATCTTGGATCGACCTAGGGCTCCTAACCTTCTTATCCTCTTATCTTGCCACGTATCCTTTTCCCGTTGGTGTTGAACCGCAAGTCACCTTTCCAGTCTAAAGAAAGGCTTGCCTTGCCGATGACGATGCTAAGGAAACAATGCATGTCTAGGCACGATAGACAGTAGGCTCTTCACTTCCATCTCTCTGGTTCTTCCCAGAAAAGCAACCTCCTCATCTGCATTTCTGGATAACTTGGCATAGCCTTTTCCATGGCCTACTCACCATGCATGCTCTCGCCACTTAGCCAGAAGCTGATTGGTCAGGCATGCCACAAAAAGAAAGTCAGGCTGGTGTGTGCATTGCATTTCCCAGACCAAACAGCATGCTGGACGCTTGCTCCAGTTTACTGCTACAAAAATCTTACAGTCGGGCAACACAGCAAGCAAGACGATATCAATTGATAATGCCTAACTTTGGGTTGGGAAATGCAACTTGACGATTCTCTCCTAATGAATTGGCTTTGGGTTGGGACCCTGAGCTGAGCTCGATTATTCAACGGGAATCATCAAAGGCTACCGTACTTCACTACCTTTTCATCTCCAACCTCGGTGCATGCATGATAATTGATAATGCCTATCTGAATGAACTTTATTCTGGAAAAGGGATGCCTATCTGAATAAATATACACTAGGATGATGCAAGCATCATCCTGCCTTTACAGACTTGTTGTGAGCCGCTTTACCAGGACCGGCGTTTTAACCACCGCTTTTCAAGACCATGAAATTCTCTAACTCAGATGGTGCCCACCGAAAAGAGAGAGAGATCCCCTGGTCCTGGAGCCCCAAATGAGATCTGCACAGGTCTTCTCCATAAGTCTCTGCACTGATGGAGTGATGGAGATGGACCTACCCTTGTCCTGCTCCGTCGAGCTGGCGGGCCTGCTCCCATCTAGCAACTGAATTATCAGGCACCATGTCGGCACCTTTGATACAATCTCTGATTGATCATACTGTTTATTCTACTGCAACTAGGGCAAGATGGACCTGCCCTGAGTGGACTATCCATTTCGTAGGTGTCAATGTGGTGCTAGGCCGTATTAGTATAGGACCGAGCTCTTCCCTTCCAGCTCCTAATCTTGCTGATCTGATTCATAGCTTAGGCACTTTGCCTTTGTCATCTTTGCTTTCTGAATAATTAACTAACAGCGAGGACATTGGCATCTATCAAGATATGGGGCAAAATATCCGTCGTACAGCGACAGATCATAGCCCTTTCAAAGACAATATCAATGAGATCAAGCATGAGAGCAGCCCTCGTACCAAACCGGACATAATCAGGGAAGCAGGAGCATGCACTCAACAGCCTAGACTGGTATGATCTAGATTCACAAGGCAGTAAGAGAGTTTACAGCTCAGGCACAATCCGCAGCCACATTGCCGTCTCATGCCTTCCGACTATCTTTCATATTGCATACATAAAGAACAAAAGGAATGTACAGATCCCTGCAGAATTTACATGGCGAAAAAACATCTCAGGCGTCGACGGCGCTTAGGGTTACAGATTTTGTTCTTGGGAGGTTCGGTGGCAACTGAGCTCCGGTATAATAGTTTCTGGCTGTGTACATGCAGTCCGGGTTGCTCTCGGTGCGCAGGGCCCTTTGGGCTCCCGGGCTCGGGCACGCTTGGTTACTCATGCCTGGATGCTGATCAATGCTTCCTGTGCCAGGGCTGATTGCTGTGCCAGGGCTTCGCTGGCAGGTCGGTACGCGGAAATTGTGGTGCTTACCGACATGGAAAGACTCCAACTTGCTCAGTGTAGGCTTCGTTCTACTTGCTCCATTGGGGTTGTCGAAGTCGAGAGATGGATGAATAGCTCTCTTCAGGTTTGCCATTTTCCGCGCTTTGTACTTGGCCATCTTCACTTCATGCTTTATGTCGAGCCCTTTCGACTGATGATCGGCATCGCTCTCATAATTATCGGTTGGGCACGACCGCTCCTGGAAAGAACTGAAGCAAAGCCGGTCAGAAAGACCTCTTCTACCCATCTTTGGAAACCCATTCAGGCGTACGGGTTCCTTGTCTTTGACATGTTGCTCTTTTTGAGCGCCTCCATCCTCAGAGCTGGCCCCTGAGTCATGCAAACCAGATTGCTCTTCATCGGCAGCTTGGAACGTGATCTCTTCAAACCTCCCATGCAGTTCTGCACATCGGCAACCACGGGTAGCCGACGACATGTAGTCAAAAAGTGAACCACATGACGACACATTGGATCCACAGTTATGACAGTATGCAGCGTCTGGAGCTTCCTCTATGCCTGGACCGGCCATCCAATCTGGTACCAACGCACTAAGCTCACCATCGATCATGTCAGCGATACGAGTAACCTCATGGTCAGTTATATCCAGCTCGCCTATCATCTCAGTTGCCACACTTAATGCAGTATCAGCCTCAACATCGAACGGAAAATAGATGTTGCGTACCCGACCTGCAAATATGAGAAATTAGTTTTCACAAATTATCTGAATTAACATTTTCACACAACGAAGTCAACCAAAGAGCTTAGGCATCATAAATTGCATGTTACCATCATCATCTGTAATTCGTAGCCTGAGGAAGATTCCTCCATCCTCACTTTTCCTCCCTTTGATTGCGATGTCCACAGTGCCCAGAGGCTCATCTTCGTGCCCGTTGAACAGGTCAATGCCATCGGCTTTAGTGTCGTCATCTTCACACTCCCATCTATCTTCCATTGGTGCACCTTCGTCAATGCTTTCTGAGAAGCCATTGCTCATTACGGACCCATTACTATAAGCATGCCTCAAGTAGGGCCGCCGAAGGTAATTGTTCAACAGGGTGTAATCCCCATCCCCGGAACATAGAGCCATGCCATCGGTGCGCAGGAACGGGTCATTGAGCAGCTCTCTTGCCGTGAGCCTCTGGGAAGCAGTGGTCAGACATTTCTCAACAAATTGCCTCACCATTGGATCTTTCACCTTGTACAAAGCTTCAGGCTTAGTACCCTACCAACCAAAGCACTAGATGACATCAGTAAAACAATTTCCAACTAACCACACACCAGAATCACAAGAGCTGCAAATAGCTAAAAAATATCCAAGAGGCACTCCTTACAGAGATCACTCTCTTGTAGATCTGCACTGGGTGCGAGCATTCGCTATACGGGTACTCAAAAGTGACCATCTCAAGCACGCACATCCCGAAGGAGTATATGTCCACCAGCTCATTGTATTCCTCGGCGTACACCTCCGGCGCCATGAACTCAGGCGTACCTACCCAAACAAGCGGACACGTCCACCTCATCAAATTTCCAACACCATTTGGGACAGTAAAACATGTTTCCATGCTAGGTAGCTAATTGGCTGAAGCTTACCTACGCAGTGAACAGCGTGGGACTTGCGGAGGATGGCGGCAAGGCCGAGGTCGCCGATCTTGACCTCACCCTGGTTGCCATTCACGAAGATGTTGTCGCACTTGAGGTCCCGGTGGATGATGGGTGGATTGTGGCTGTGTAGGTACAGCAGGCCGCTGAGGATCTGCCGGCACCAGTCCTTGACCGCCCATATGTTCACCTTCCTGTGCTTCTGCCTGTACCTAATCAACCAGCAAATCACAAGCAATCAATTAGGCATACAGAACAGAAGATACACACTAGTTCTTTTCTAGAATTGGAGAGAGAAAAAGGAGATTTTCTTTAGATTGAGCGTACAAGGGTACAACTTTATTGAGCATTAAAGAGGAGGGTTGGATGAGATTGGTGCGGCTTACTGGCGGAGGGTGCCGGAGGTGAACATCTCGGTGATGAAGTTGATGTGGCGGGCGGAGACGTCGACCCAGGAGGTGTAGAACTTCATGATGTTCTTGTGCTTGAGCGTCTTGAGGAGGTGGATCTCGCAGTAGAGGCGCTCCAGGTCATCGGGGCACTGCAGGAAATCGTAGAGCTTCACCTGGTTCCACGCCACCTCCATCCCCTGGTACTCGTCGAACGCCCGGTACCTGAAACCAAACCGACCGCTCGTCGTCAGCAGTCAGCTCGGGCGGCGCGACGGCGGACAAGAAAGAAGCGACAGCAAGCAGCGAGCGAGCGAGCAGGGGACGGCGGATCTTACACGGTCTTGGACGCGCCCTTGCCGAGAACGTCGTTGTACTGCAAGAAGCATGGAGCAAAGGGATCAGCGATCTGGCATGGCAGTGAAACGAATCGAGAGAAACGGCCGCAGGAGGAGGGGGGGCAGGGGAGGGAGGGAGGTTGTTGGTGGTGGGGGTGGCGCCGTACCCTTCCGTACCGGCCGGTGGGGTCGAGCTCCGCGTACTCCCCGCAGTCGGCCGCGTTGGCCCTGGCACCCATCATCCTAGCTATCTCCGGCTCGCTCCGGCCCCGGAAGCAGTGCGGAAAGCTCCCACCCGGCGCCGCCCGGGAGGAGGCAGCTGCTGGCTCGCCGGCCCGCTCGTGCTCGCGCTGCTAGGAGCAGTGGATTTGGATGGGGAGTGAGGAGGGGGCGGGGGAGGAGGAGAGGATCGGCGCGGGAGCGAGCGGCCTATTTAGGGAAATGTGGGCACACATGGTGTGTGTGGGCAGAGAGAGAGATGGGAAGGAGCCAAGGAGGGAGGAGCGAGGAGGGGATGAGGAGGAGGCTACCCAAAGCTAAGCGTGGGTTTAGTTTAGACCGGAGTAGATTAGATCGATGGAAAGCCGCAAGATAAAGTTGCTGTTTTTAACTTCACATGAGAGAGAGAGATGAGGTTTACCAAGCTACCCAGGTCGGCCCAGCTACGCAGTACGTACCAGGGGTGACAGGATCCTAGATACTGTCGTTGGTTAGTCGGGTGAGACTACCATTCCATCACGGTCAAATTAATTAGCCTCACTCCACGCCAATATACTACTTCTTTTGTCTCAAAAATTTTATCTTAAATTTATCTATATATGAATGTATCTAGTCATATTTTAGTATTTAGGTACATTTATTTCTAAACAAATCTAAAACAAGAATTTTGAGACGGAAGGTATTAATCCATAATTACTTGGTGTGGCATAAACTAGACCGGGAATCGTCTCTAAAAAGAACTGGACTTCATTAGGAAGAAAAGGCAGGCCGGTCTCTGCATTTTATTATTCCTTTCAGAAAAGGCAGCCCGATTTTCCAAGAAAGCATGTTTGGTTTGGACCCCAAATGCTGTTCAATCCCATGGCCGAAAACGACCGCTCGCGGAATAGCATAGATTTAGGAGCTCCGGGGGCAGAAACTATGCCAAGCGGCGGGATTTTCTCTTTTTGATTAATCTTCTCTTTAACCGGAAAGGGGACGGCTGATTGGGAAGGACGATCTTGGGGCAAACCGAACAAGAAAATGGTAAATTTTACGGAGGCTTTTGTTTTCTTGTTTAACTCTTGTCCTTTGACATGGCAAATCTGACTCCTGGCTTCGGAGAAGAAAAGGAAATGGTTGGAGAGGCGGCCCCTTTTGTTTTGTTTGTCTGCGCGTTGATGATGAAACTATGCTAAATGCTATGCCCCCCGGCAAACTCACTTGGGCCGTGATGGGGTGTGGTGGTCCGTTCTTGTCCATGGAAAGGTGCTCAATGCTATAGCAGATAGGAGCGTCTGGGTTCATATTCCTTTTCCAAGACGGTGGAGAATCTTTACTCCAGTTGGTAGAATTGTATTCATAATATTTTTCTCTCACATTTTTACATAGTTTTTTTCCGTCTCTCCTCTCACCATCTTCTTCCATCCTGGTCCATCGGTTTATTTTTCTTTCCACTCTTTATTACAAATCATTGACTTTATAAATCACGGATATAACTTTTTTAAGATATCCAAAACAATCGATCTCTCTTATTAGTGAAATTTGTTTTAAGAAACAAAAAATGAATTTTTAGAAAACAAATAATAATTTTTAATCCAACTTGTCCAAATCAACCGATCCTTCTCATTAGTGCAATTTATTTTAAGAAACAAATAACAGATTTTCCAGGAAACAAATAACGGATTTTAAGAAAATTAACATCGAAATCATGACAAACAAATCTCTACTCTTAATTAGAGACTTGGTAGCCGGCATTTCATGGTTTTTTCGTCTCTCCTGCCACCTTTGTCTGGGGTTTTTCGTCCCTCCTTCCACCGTCATCTATTTCGTCTTGGATTTTTTTGCATCACCTTCCACCGTCCTATTCCTCTGTTTTTTTTGCTTTACCTCCCACACAATGGAAAGCAAATCTGAATGAATCCGAAATTTTCATGCGGTCATAACTTACTTAGTAATGTCTTTATGTGAAAGAATCAATCATGGTCAATTTTTAATGAATCTTTAAAGATCAAATTTAAATTAATTAATCTTAACATAAGTCGCTCAATCGTCTTAATTAATCTTTCCATATATTATCAAATTAAGTTAATTAACCTTGCCGTAGGTCGTCTAATCACATTAATGTCCCATGACACATCCTACCAAATCTCTATTTGGTAGCTTTCGTTCCACGATTTTTTTGTCTCACCTCCCTCCCTTCCTTCACCTTGATTTTTGTTGTCTTTTTTCGCGTCACCACCACCAGAGCGCACTAAAACTACACAATGGTGGAAAAATATGCTGCCACTTCCCCCTCGATCTAGTTGCTTCCTCCATCTAGGAAATCACACGGCGTGGTTTTGGGATGCCGCCGCCACCATCGTCGGGGTTCCCAGCCCCCGCTGCCTAACTTTGTGCTCCTCCGTCGACCTCCGAGACTGACTCCGCCGACACCATTGCAACCCCGAGTCATGGCAGGGCTCAACGGACGTCGTCGCTCCCCCCAATCTGTCTCAATCCCACTTCCCCGCCCAGGAGAACATGCAACGACAAGCGTTGGCGGCATCGTTGCGGGTGGAGGCGAAGAGGACGGCCCATGGCATCCTCCGAAGCACCACCACGACGGCACCTCGTTGCGGCCCCTCGACATAGATTGGCACCCCCGTCGAAGAGATGGGTAAGCTCCCATGATTCCCAGTTGAACCCCTCCCTTGAATTCCTAGATTGCTTGTGCTCTCATCGACCGCTTGAGTGGGCAGTGAGAGGGTCTAATCTCGATTTCGTCGCGGATGTGGAGCTTCTTGTAAAAATTAGGGCAAGATGTATAATGTGTTGGCTAGAATCTGCTTTAGGATTTTGCATGTACTTGTTGATTCTATGTTTTGCCTCTCGTAAATGTGAGTGAGCATTGATCCATCATCATATGGCTGCTGAGATGAGTTGACGTTGTGATTAAAATTGTGTTCTTCACACATGAAAGCCTACAATCGATTCGGGTTGTTGGTGATTTGCCAATATGGTAACAATTTCTTCCATAATAATTGAACCTATTCTTGGGTAATGGAAAATGTTCTTGTATTGACGAGTTTGGGTATATAGTCATTTGACAATATAAAGATTTATTATAAATTTGACCTCGTGACAAGTGTGCTAATAGATACTAATTTCGTGAAAGGTAAAAAATGATCCTTCAACCACCGGTGAGTTACTAATTTCATGTTGTTTGTTCCATAAGCATATCTAATTTTGTGGCTTGATTCTAGTGCTCTTGAATCGATTGATTTTTAGTATATCTTTGGAAATATTTAGATGTAGTGGTGCCATTCCATCCAAATTATAGGAATATCTATTGCGTAGTCACATTCTTCGTGGAGGTTATTGCTAGAATATGTGTATGTCAGATGAACAATTTTCATGTATTTGGAACTACATCACTAGAATAGGATACCATATTTTGAGTATGAGCCTAGACTACCTAGATATTTGTGTTGTTCCCCATGAAATTGGTTATGTTGAATTTGCTGCAGCTGAAGCTTCTCGCAAGATAATTTCTTTTGTTCTGCTAATAATCACTTTTGAATTTTTTTCAGTTTTAAATTTTATTTCTTGATGTGTTAGGATAATTATGTCATTGGTGTTCCTCCCATAGACCGGTAAAACATTCTGCTATATGAAGCTATCGGTGGCACCATGTTAGTCGGAATTGGGTTCATGAACATAGCGGGATTTATATCATCGTGGTATGGAACAACATGTTAGCAGAAGTTATACACTGGTCTATTACTTGTACACTTATTAAGGACTAAACATTATTCTACAATTTTCCGTAGGCTCTTTCTCCAAATAACTTGTTATTTTTTCTTTGAATTGTTAGTTGTGTTCAACTTACTTCGTGAATAAAAATTACTAGCAGACTAACACCAACATTACTTGCACGAAAACTGACATGTGTCTATATGTGCGATGAAGGCATTTTTTATTTATATTCATCACTACCTAATCATGCTTCCTGCTATGTAGAAAGAAGAAAAGGATGTTTCAGCTCATTTTCTGTGTCACACTTAATTATAATGCTTCCTAGATCTGGGACATCAAGGTATAAATTTTCCACAAAATAAAGGAAAACAGAATGACACTTCTTGTATGATTCTACAGGATGTTCGTAATCTGATTGTTGATGATGTCCTTTACTATAAAGTTGGATGCTGATACGTCTCCAACGTATCTATAATTTTTGATTGTTTCATGCTAATATATTATCATTCTAGAATACTTTTGGGGCATTTGTTTACCAATTTATAATATTGTTGAGCACTAACCTATTGACCTAGTGACCAGTGCCAGTTGTTGTTTTCTGCGTGTTTTTGACTTTTTAGGTTTATAGTACCAAACAAAGTACAATTGCCAGGAACCTTTTTGATGATTTTATGGACCATAAGAAGACCTGGAAGCTTTGGGAGGAGGCCAAGAGAGCCACGAGGAGCCCACAATCCAACAAGGCGCGCCATAGGGGGGCGCCTTAATGGCTTGTGCCTCCCTCGTGTGCCTCCCGACGCCTCGCTCTGGCTTATAAATTCACATATATTTCAAAAACCCTGGAAGCTCTTCCAAAACACTTTTTCCGCCGCCGCAAGTCTTTGTTCCGACGGAAGGCCATCTACACCTTCGTTTCGGCACCCTACTGGAGGAGAGATCAATCACAGAGGGCCTCTTTATCAGCCTTGCTGCCCTCAACATGATGTGTGAGTAGTTCAGCACAGACCTATGGGTCCATATGTAGTACCTTGATGGCAATCTCTCTCTCTCTTGATCTTCGATACAATGTTCATCACATATTTGCCTTGGTCTATCCGATGTAATCCCTTTGTATGGTGCGTTGGGATCCGATGAATTGTGAGTTTATATTTAGATTATTCATGAAAAGTATTCGAGTCAAACCTGAATACTAAGATTCTTATTTGCATGATCATTATAGCTTCATAATGCTATTCGGTCTATTGAGATAGTTTGGCCAACTAGATTGATATTTCTTCGGTGGGAGTGGTGCGTTGTAGTAGGTTCAACCTGGCGAGTTTCTATATCCTAGTGACAGAAGGGGACAACTTGCGTCTTTTTGTTGCTGCGACTATGGATAAAACGATGGGGTTTATTCATATTGATTGAGTTTACTTTGTCTACATCATGTCACCATTCTTCAAGCAATACTATGTTTTACTTAATACTCTAGATGCATGTTGGATAGCGGTCGATGAGTGGAGTAATGGTGGTAGGTGCAGGTACGAGTCGACCTATTTTCTTATGGACTTGATGCCTATATACACATGATCATTGCCGTGAAAATTGCATAACTATTCGCTTTTCTATCGATTGCCCAACAGTAATTTGTTTACCCATCGTATGTTATTTCCATGAGAGATGCCACTAGAGAACTCTACAGCCCCCAGGTATATTCATTTATATATTCACAAACGCTATTACTACCTTGCTATTATTTATTTGCTTTTATTTATTTTGCAATTACAATTATCTACACAACTCACTTGCTTGCAAATAACGAGATCAAGGAGATTGACAACCCTCTTGTTGGTGTTGGGTGCAAGTTGTTTGTTCTTTTGTGTGCAACCCTTAAAGACGGTTGAGGATTGGTATTCCTATTGGTTCGGTAGACCTTGGTTTCATAACCGAGGGAAATACTTACCCACACTGTGTTGTGATAACCCGTTCCTTGATATGTCTCCATCGTATCTACTTTTCCAAACTCTTTTGCCCTTGTTTTGGACTCTAATTTGCATGATTTGAATGGAACTAACCCGGACTGACTCTGTTTTCAGCAGAATTGCCTTGGTGTTATTTTTGTGCAGAAATAAAAGTTATCGGATTGACCTGGAAATTTGCGGAGAATATTTTCGGAATTAATAAAAAATACTGGCAAAAGAATCAACCAGAGGGGGTCCGCCCATTGGCCACAAGCCAGGGGCGTCCCCCTAGGACGCGTCCAGGTGTCTTGTGGGCCCCTGCAACTCTTCCGACCTTAACTCCAACTCCATATAACCCTATTCAGGGAGGAAAAAATCAGAGAGAAGAGTTCATCGCATTTCACGATACAGAGCCTGCTGGGGATATACACCCGGGATGAGACCCGCCCAGGTGGGACGGGTCATGCGGTTGGCGGCTTAAAGTAACTCCAGGAGGAAAGCATAACCGGTGGGTCGGAGGGCCCAGAGCCAGAAGGCCGGATGTAACCCGGTGGACTTAAGCCGCCGGGAGATACTTGTCAGATAAGGCATGTTTAGTTAGAAGTGAGGTCGGTTGTTAAGTTTAACCCGACCTGGACTCTTGTAAGCCTAGGGGCCTGACCCGTGTATATAAGGGCGGGTTACCTGGGCGTCTTAGACCACGAAACAACTAGTCGAGAGCTACGTCAAGCGAACTCGCTCCCTTGTCATCGATACACAATCAATACAACACAAAGCATGATGTAGGCTTTTACCTCTTTCTGAGGGGCCGAACCTGGGTAAACCCTTGTCTCTCGATTCTGATCAACCCCTTCGAGTTCACTGCCTTAGCGATGGCCTCGAACCTAAGTTCGTTGACCCGGACATCTGCCGTGACAAATCCACGACAGTTGGCGCCCACCGTGGGGCTAGCGCTCAGGGGTGTTGTTGGAAATATGCCCTAGAGGCAATAATAAATTGGTTATTATCATATTTCCTTGTTCATGATAATCGTTTGTTATCCATGCTAGAATTGTATTGATCAGAAACTCAGGTACATGTGTGGATACAAGAGAACACCATGTCCCTAGTATGCCTCTGATGGACTAGCTCGTTGATCAAGGATGGTTAAGGTTTTCTAGCCATGGACATGAGATGTCATTTGATAACGGGGTCACATCATTAGGAGAATGATGTGATGGACAAGACCCAAACTATAAATGTAGCATATGATCGTGTCAGTTTATTGCTACAGTTTTCTGCATGTCAAGTATCTGTTCCTATGATCATGAGATCATGCAACTCACTGACACTGGAGGAGTACCTTGTGTGTATCAAACGTCACAACGTAACTGAGTGACTACAAAGGTGCTCTACAGGTATCTCCGAGGGTGTCTGTTGGGTTGGCATGGATCAAGACTGGGATTTGTTACTCCATGTGACGGAGAGGTATCTCAGGGCCCACTCGGTAATACAACATCACTATAAGACTTGCAAGCAATGTGACTAAAGAGTTAGCCACGTGATCTTGTATTACGGAACGAGTAAAGAGACTTGCCGGTAACGAGATTGAACTAGGTATGGAGATACCGACAATCGAATCTTGGGCAAGTAACATAGCGAAGAACAAAGGGAACAACATACGAGATTAACTGAATCCTTGACATAAAGGTTCGACCGATAAAGATCTTCGTAGAATATGTAGGAACCAATATGGGCATCCAGGTCCCGCTATTGGTTATTAACCGTAGAGGTGTCTCAATCATGTCTACATAGTTCTCGAACCCGCAGTGTCGTGGATTTGTCACGGCAGATCTCCGGGTGAACGGACTTAGGTTCGGGACGATCACAACTATGTGGCGGCTTGAGAGGGGTTGGTCGGAATCGAGAGACGTGGAGTTTACCCAGGTTCGGCCCCTCCGATGGAGGTAAAAGCCTACGTCTTGCTTGTCTGGTATTGATGATGAAGGAGATCTCTCGGTTACAAGGGTGCCATTTTGCTACCTCTAATCATCAGAGCTTATAATCTGTCTAACTCTAATCTCTTGTGTCTGTCTAAACTTGTGGAATTGTGAATCTTGTGAACTTGTGAACTTGTCCATCTAGGGGTGCTCTACCCCTCCTTATATAAGTGGAGAGGGTAGATTTACAAATAGAGTCCTACTAGGAGTAGGATTAGGACTAGTCTCTTTAGAATCCTATTCTGGGTCTTGTTTCTCTTGTAAGAAAATCCTTTCTCCTTTAGGCCTTCTCTTGTGAGCCGCCTGGTGCCGGCTCACACTCTGGGTCTTGGGCCTGGTCGTCCTGCGACCCGCCAGCCGGATCACCAATAAAACGTCATGTCTTTTTCGGGTCTTTGTGAGTCGCCAGGCCGGGTCATACGGCGGGGTATATCCCCGATATTAGCCCCCAGGTTAGCTTGAATTTATTCATGCTAAGCTCCTGAAATAAGAGTAACAAATATGTTAAGTGGCCGGCTTGCTCCTTTGGCCGGCTTATAAAATGGCTCCTCAGAAATCCAGATCTTTTCTGCATATGAACGAGTCGTGTTGATAATCATCTTGCTTTTCAATGTCCTTTGAAAAATATTAAGAACAGAACACCCATATGCCATTGAGTCGGCTTCCAGTATTCTTGGCAGGTCATCTCTGCTGGGTCATAATCATTGATGATGTCGGGTCATTATCGTTGGTGACGCCGGGTCAAATAACTAGAATTCAGCTGACTTGATAAAAATATTGGGATGAAAATCCATCTGACGTAAAACCGGACTTCCATTGTTGTGAAGTAGGGCGGCTTATATAAAATCTGGTGGGTTATGATCTTGAAAAATAATGGATTCTCCGAGCTGGCTTGAAAACCCCAATCATTTAGTACTGGTTATGATAAACCATGAAGATCGAGCCAAGTTGGCTATTAAAGATCCATTTGCTCTTGCAGAATACTTAACGGCGGCTCATCTTAAGAGATAATACCTGCAAAAATAAACAAGACCGAATATATTCTGCATTGTTGTAAGGGCGGCTTGAAAAAGCACAACCCGGAGATGTTATATCTTTCATAACGTTGCTCCTTCTTTCATAATCTTGCTCTGACCCGGTTTGATAAGCCGGCATGACATGTGAATATGATGAAATGTATGATGCAATGTTGACTTGTCAACATTGGCTTAAGATCCGGTTGTTAGGGTTAGATAAGCTACACCCGGAGGTGGGAAGCCCCTTCGACAACCAAAGTTGACTTGTTAACTTTTTTGGCATAAAGCCGGCTGTTAGGGTTAGATAAGCTATACCCGAAGGTAGGAAGCCCCCTTCGACAACCAATGCTGACTTGTCAACATTTTTGGCGTGAAAGCCGGTTGTTAGGGATAGATAAGCTACACCCGGAGGTGGGAAGCCCCCTTCGACAACCAAAGTTGACTTGTCAACTTTTTTGGCATAAAGCCGGCTGTTAGGGTTAGATAAGCTATACCCAAAGGTAGGAAGCCCCCTTCGACAACCAATGTTGACTTGTTAACATTTTTGGCGTGAAAGCCGGTTGTTAGGGATAGATAAGCTACACCCGGAGGTGGGAAGCCCCCTTCGACAACCAAAGTTGACTTGTCAACTTTTTTGGCATAAAGCCGGCTGTTAGGGTTAGATAAGCTATACCCGAAGGTAGGAAGCCCCCTCCAATAGCTATGTTGACTGAGTCAACTTTGTGCACCGTCTTGTAAGTCGCCATCTTGTAAATCGCCATCTCGTATGAAGAAATGGCAGAAGCTCCAAGTGACTTTATGATGATCCAATGAATCCGGGCACCCGTGTTTGAACGGTATATCTCGGTGGTTCGTCCTCTTGGGCAGCTTTTAATCTTCCGCCAAAAATGTAGTATCCCCTAGGATCGGGTTAACTTTGCCATGACCCAGGGTTCTCGTTGAAAACGACCAAATGTGTCTCGCCATGTTTGTAGCCCCCAAGTCTTAAGTTGAATCAAAGAGGTGGCTTGAGAATCTCCACTGAAGGTTGAGGTTGACCAGGGCGGGCTATAGATGATCCTGTATGATTTGTTTCAATAATTCGGTCGATGGTTCCTACCGGCTGGTTGTTGAAGTTAACCAAACTATAGTGGCAGCGACTTGCACGGCTATCCGTTTGGGCGGCTCGTACAGGCGAGCACCACACTGATATGTCAATGTAGATTGGCCCACCGGGTGGCGATTCAAAACCGTATGTTGGGTGGCTCGTACTGGTAAATGCGCCCCCTGGCGTGTTGATGTAGACGTAGAGGCCAACCTTGGCACTGTAAGCTGGTGCTGTTTGTGAAAGACGCCACGGCGTTGTAAGCAGGCGCAGATGACAAGAGACGGTCATGGCATTGTAAGCCGGCGCGGTGGCGAGAGACGGTCACGGCATTGTAAGCCGGCGCGGTGGTGAGAGACGGGCACGGCATTGTAAGCCGGGGTGATGGTGATAGACGGCCACGGCGTTGTGAGTCCGTGCGGTGGTGAGAGACGACCACGACGTTGTAAGCCGGCGCGATGGCGAAAGACGGCCACGGTGTTGTAAGCCGGCGCGATGGCGAGAGATGGCCATGGCATTGTAAGCCGGCACGGATGTGCGAGTCACCCTGGCGTTGTAAGCCGACGCGGTCGAGCGGACCATTTGTGGCATGTTGATGTAAATCAGACCGTGGAGCGGCAACTCACGAGTTATACATTGGGCGGCTTGAATGATCAATCACGACACCGGCACATTGAAATAAACCAGACCACGGGGCCAGTGGCTTGTGCGCATCTGATTATGTGGCACAACATCACTTTCATAGTAAACACTTGCCCTGCATATTAAAATAAACAGGCGAGGGTAATTGCTCTCGGAGGAATTATAAGATACCGAGAAATTTCTAGGATAAATATCACCTGTTGTGTGTTTCCTCTTTTTTTACAACCAGCCCCCACCTCTCCCTCTTTCCTTATCCTCCGCCCGCACAGGGTTGCAGCAGTGCATAGCAGGTGCGTGGTGGCTAGCGCGGTGGCTGTGACCAGTGGCTGCAGCGGGGTCCCGAGCAACAAGTACAACGGGGGGAGCCGGAGGAGGCGGCAGCGGCTCAGAGGCGGAGTCCATGGCGGTGTGTCGACGAGGTCATGGGGGCGGATTGATGAGGCCATTGACCACACCACTGGCGGAAGCAGAGGCAACGATGGGCTCGAAGGCCGCCGATGGAGGCGACTTAAGGCACTGGCGGATTGCAAGCAAGAGCACGACCACGGTGAGGCGCACCCAAACGGTGACGGCGGCATTTGCAGTTGGCCCTGCGAGCGGGCGAGGCGGCCGATGTGGCTCAGCATGCCCGCCGGCCGGAGGCGTGGCGGCAAACAACGGCTCACAGTGTAGAAAATGGCGATGGCAATGGCGGCTTGCGGCAGCAACCAGTCGGCTCGGCGGCTCAGCGGTAAGCGGCGAACGACTGCTTGCGGCAGTAGCGGCGACGATAGTGGTGAACGGCGAACATGGTGGCTCCCAGCCAGGCGAGGCTGGAGACTTGGAAGCAGTCTAAGGAGCTGTCCGGAGGCGGCAAGTGGCTTAGCGCGAGGAGCGCCGGCCAAGCGAGGTGGTGGCTTTCCGGGTCACACTGGCGGCGACGGGGCACGGTGCAGACGGCGCAGTGGTGAGGCGCAGGTGAAGTGGCCACATACACGAGGCGGCAGATGCGGCGTGTCAAATAAGCGAGGTGGAGCGGCTGGCTCACGGTAGAGGCTGAAGCCTTAGCGGTGGCTGACTACCGGGGCGGCTCACGGCCCGGTCCCGAGCGATGGCAGGCACGGGCGGGGCACGCAGCGGAGGCAGCGGTGTTGAGTGGCTGCTGGTGCGGCAACCGCTGGACGACCCGGGACCAGGCGCGATGGCTAGCGGCCGGGATGATGGCGGAACGCGGGGCGTCTTGAGGCGTGATGAGACTCGGGAGCGGTGGCGGCTTGAGGCGCGAGTGGTGGAGGCGGAGACCATAGCCGCGACTTGGCCAAAGCAGAGACACACTGACGGCTGGACGACTGGCAGCGGCAAAAGTGGAGCGCGGTGGCTCGAGGCCGGCTCTCGGCACTACTGCGGCCCGTGGCGACTTGAAGCGGGGCGAAACCATGGTGGCGAGGACGGATTGATGCATCGGTGAACCCACAGTCGTCAGGCGAAGGTGAGCTCAGCGGCATCTTAAAGTGCGACGGCGACTTGATGGCGAGGCGGAGGCCGGCTCGGGAACAATGGCCCGGTAGTGGAGGCGCATCGGCAAGGCGCAGACAGCGCGACCGACCTGACGGTGGAGCAGATCTGGCAAAGTAGCATCCGGCTCGGGGCGAGTCCTCCTTCTCCGGGTCGCAGTTGGTTTGTAGAACCCACGTCCGCGTAGTGTCAAAACAACGACGACGACAGATCAGTTTTGACCACCGGCGTATGCTATCATCTTCTCTCTCTCTTGATCCGATTTCAACTGTTGAAAGCTAAGGTAGATAGAATCGCAACAAAGATTCCAACGGGTGTGGTATTTCGGATTGCAGACGTTTGTCGTCAGTAAATTAACCTGGTGATAATTTGGCAGCGGTGTAGATGTGTTGCACACGTACATCATCTAGCACTAAGTGCTTTGTCATGGATGGCTTCCTTCTTCCACCCCTTTTTCTTTTCAAACTTTAGGTCCCACGTGTGGTGGACAGGGCCATGTACCCAGGCTTCGGCTGTTGTGATTTTTCGGCAACTGGTGCAACATGTTCACGCCCGTCTCTCCCATGCCGCTCAAGCATCTGTCTTGGGATTTGTTTGTTACAACACAAGCCACTAGTGTTCCAAAATCAGTCTGGCCTTGGTTTGTCTCTCGGTCTCGATAACTTGGTGTCTTTGTAGTGGCACACCTGACCTAGCTCTAATTTCTCGAACTTGGTCTCAATTCATACACGCTATTCTGACTGCCCCTGAAGTTACTTTTGACTCTGATCTGATTTACAATGCTACTGAAATCCTTTTCGGTGATGTTTCGGTAGTATAGAGTTATGTATGATGGTGATCGAAGGTTGTTCGGAGTCCCGGATGAGACCCCGAACGTCACAAGGAGCTTCAGAATGGTCCGGAGGTAAATATTGATATATGGGATAATAGTGTTTGGTCTGTGGAAGGGTTCCGGAGTTCACCGGAAATAGTTTCGGAGCCCATGAGGCTTTAGGAAGGTGCAAAAGCTGTTTTGCGGAGGCCATGGGCCAGACACCGAGGACCTTGGCGTCTGGTCCTAGAATCCGAGGAGGACTCTTGCCTTGCGAGCAAACCGACCTTGAGGAGGATTTTTCTCCAAGTTTTGACCCCAGGGCTCAACATATAAATAAAGGGACAGGACTAGCACTTGAGACACATCAAGAAACCCTAAGCCACGTGCTGCCTCTCCTCTAGTTCGTAGTTTCTCCTCTAGATCGGTTTCAGCGGTACTTAGGCGAAGCGCTGCTAGAATTGCTCCACCACCATCATCGCAACGCCATCGCGCTGTCGGAGAACTCGCCTACCTCTCTGCTTCCTCTTGCTGGATCAAGAAGGCGGAGATCGTCACCGAGTTGTACGTGTGTTGAACGAGGAGGTGTCGTCCGTTCGGCGCTAGATCGGAAGGACCGTGATCAAGATCACGGGACGATTCGTGATTGGATCACGGGACGGATCGTGATGAGATCGCGGGACGGATCATGATGGGATCGCAGGACGCTCAGCGATTTGGATCGCGAAGACGTTCGACTACATCAACCGCGTTTCTTAACGCTTCCCGCTTAGCGATCTAAAAGGGTATGTAGATCCACTCTCCCTCTCGTAGATGCTCATCACCATGGATAGATCTTGCGTGTGCGTAGGAATTTTTTTGTTTCCCATGCAACGTTCCCCAACAGTGGTATCAGAGCTAGGTCTATGTGTAGATGAGATCTCGAGTAGAACACAAAGAGTTTATGGGCATTGATGCTTAGATTGCTTCCTCCCTTGGTCGTGTTTTGGTTTAGCGGTATTGTGGGATGAACCGGCCCGGACCAACCTTACTCGTATGCTTACGAGAGACTGGTTCCATCGACTGACGTGTAACCTTGTTGCACAAAGATGGCTGGCGGGTGTCTGTTTCTCCTACTCTAGTTGGATCGGATTCAATAAAGGCGGTCCTTGAGAACGTTGAATATCAATTTGTGTATAATCGTTATGGTTTTTGCGTAGGTGAGAGTTGTTCTTGCTAGATACCCGTAGCAGCCACGTACAACATGCAACAACAATTAGAAGACGTCTAACTTGTTTTTCCAGGGTATGTTGTGATGTGATATGGCCAATTACATAATGAGATATATGTGATGTATGAGATGATCTTGTGATGTATAGAATATCACGACTTGCATGTCGATGAGTACGGCAACCTGCAGGAGCCATAGGGTTGTCTTTAATTATTGTATGACCTGCGTGTCAATCATTAAGCACTATGTAATGCTTTACTTTATCGCTAAACGGTAGCAATAGTAGTATGAGCATGGTGGGAGCGACAACCCCGATGGCAACACAATGATGGAGATCATGATGATGGAGATCATGGTGTTATGCCGGTGACGATGGAGATCATGCCGACGCTTTCAAGATGGAGATCAAAAGTACAAGTTCATGGCCATATCATGTCACTTATGATTTGCATGTGATGTTAATCCTTTTATGCACCTTGTTTTGCTTAGGATGATGATAGCATTATAAGGTGATCCCTCACTTAATTTCAAGATAAATTGTGTTCTCCCCGAGTGTGCACCGTTGCAAAAGTTCGTCTTGTCGAGACACCACGTGATGATCGGGTGTGATAGACTCTACGTTCACATACAACTGGTGCAAGCCAGTGTTGCACATGCGGAACACTCGGGTTAAACTTGACGAGCCTAGCATGTACAGACATGGCCTCGGAACACAAGAGACCAAAAGGTCGAACATGAGTCATATAGTAGATATGATCAACATGATGATGTTCACCATTTAAACCACCTAAACTCACGTGATGATCGGACTTGAGTTGGTGAATTTGGATCATGTATCACTCGAATGACCAGAGGGATGTCAATTTGAGTGGGAGTTCTTAATTAATATGATTAATTGAAGTCATTATCATGAACATAGTTAGTAGTGTCTTTGCAAATTATGTTGTAGATTACTAGCTCACGCTATATCTCCCTTGAATTTTTATATGTTCCTAGATAAATAGAGTTGAAACATGATGGTGGAAATATTGCGGACTAGGTCTGTGATCTGAGGATTGTCCTCATTGCTACACAGAAGGCTTATGTCCTTAATGCACCGCTCGGTGCGCCACCCCCTCTAGCGTCATCTGTAGATGTTGTGAACATCTGACAGACATGTTTTGATGACTACTTGATAGTTTAGTGCGTCATGCTTTACGGCTTAGAATTGAGGCTCCAAAAATGTTTTGAACGTCATGGAACATATGAGATGTTCTAAGAGCTGAAATTGGGATCTGAAGCTTGTGCCCGTGTTGTGAGATATGAGATCTCCAACAGGATTCTTTGCCTGCAAGATGAAGGAGAATAGCTCAATCGTTGAGCATATGCTCAGATTGTCTAGGTGCTAAAATCGCTTGAATCGAGTGGGAGTTGATATTCCGGATAAGATAGTGATTGATATAGTTCTCTAAGTCACAATCACTAAGCTACTAAAACTTCATGATGAACTATAATTATGTCAGGGATGGAAATGATGATCCTTGAGCTGTTCATGATGTTTGACACCGCGAAGGTGGAAATCAAGAAGGAGCATCAAGTGTTGATGGTTAGTAAAACCACTAGTTTCGAGAAGGGCAAGGGAAAGGAGGGTAACTTCATGGTTGGCAAGTTAGTTGCTGCTCCAGTGAAGCAACCCAAAGTTGAACCCAAACCCGAGACTAAGTGCTTCTATTATGAGGAGAGGGGTCGTTGAAGTGGAACAACCCTAGATACTTGGTAGATAAGAAGGCTGGCAACATCGATAGAAGTATATTTTGATATATGTGTTATTGATGTGTACCTTGCTAGTACTCCTAGTAGCACCTGGGTATAGGATACCGGTTCGGTTGCTAAATGTTAGTAACTCGAAATAAAAGCTACGGAATAAACGGAGACTAGCTAAGTGTGAGGTGAGGATGTATGTTGGAAATGTCTCCAAGGTTGATGTGATCAACATCGCACGCTCTCTCTACCTTCGGGATTAGTGACAAACCTAAATAAATGTTACTTGGTGTTTGCGTTAAGCATGAATATGATTGGATCGTGTTTATTGCAATATGGTTAATCATTTAAGTTAGAGAATGATGGTTATTCTATTTACATGAATAATACCTTCAATGGTCATGCACCCAATGAGAATGGTTTGTTGAATCTTGATCGTAGTAATACACATGTTCATAACATTGATGCCAAAAGATACAAAGTTAATAATGATTGCACCACATACTTGTGGTACTTCCGCTAAATGTCATATTGGTGTAAAGCGCATGAAGAAACTCCATGCTGATGGATCTTTGGACTCATTCGATTTTGAATCGATTGAGACATGCGGACCATGCCTCTTGGGCAAGATGACTAAAACCCCATTTTTCGGCTTGATGGAATGGGCAAGTGACTTATTGGAAATGATACATGTTGATGTATACGGTCCAATGAGTGTTGTAGCTTGCGGTGGATATCGTTATTTTCTTACCTTCACTGATGATTTGAGTAGATATAGTGTATATTTACTTAATGAAACACAAGTCTGAATCGTTTGAAAAGTTCAAGCAGAATCAGAGTGAAGTTTGAGATCATCATGATGAGAAGATAAAATGTCTACGATATGATCGTGGAGGTGAATATCTGAGTTATGAGTTTGGTATACAACTTAAGACAATGTGAAAGTTGTTTCACAACTCATGCCACCTGGAAAACCATAGTGTGATGGTGTGTCCGGACGTCGTAGTCGTGCTCTATTGGATATGGTGCGAATTATGATGTCTCTTATCGTTTTACCACTATCGTTTTGGGTTATGCATTAGAGACAACTACATTCACTTTAAATAGGGCACCATCTAAATCCGTTGAGATGACACCATATGGTTTGGAAGAAACCTAAGCTGTCATTTCTTAATGTTTGGGGCTGTGATGCTTATGTGAAAAGGGTTTCCACCTAATGAGCTTGAACCCAAAGCAGACAAATGCATATTCATAGAATACCCTAAGAATAGTTGGGTATACCTTCTATCTCAGATCCAAGTGCAAAGTGTTTGTTGCTAGAAACCATACCTGGCCAAACGGGCCGGCCCGGCACGGCCCACTGGTAATCATGCCCGACACGGCACGGCCCGCCGCGACATGATTACTAACCGTGCCATGCCATGCCGGCCTACGTGCCCGGGGTGCCGGCCCAGGCACGGCCCGTTTGCTAATCGGGCCGGCCCGTCGGCACGCCAGGCCCGCTAATATGCCTACTATTTGACGCATTGAGCATTTTTAGTCTATTTTTACTTATTGGGACGTATAAAAAAAGATAATCGGGCCGCGCGGTGCTGGCCCGCGTGCTGGGGGTGGCGGCCCAAGCACGGCCCAAGGCGGGCCGCGGGCCTGGCATGACCCATTTAGCTCGGGCCGGGCCGGGCCGCGTGTCGCTGGGCTGGCCCGTTAAGCCCGACCCATTTGGCCAGGTATGCTAGAAACGGGTCCTTTCTCGAGAAAGAGTTTCTCTCGAAAGAATTGAGTGGGAGGAAGATAGAACTTGATGAGGTTGTTGAATCTTTGTTCAACCAGAGAGTAGCGCAGCGCAGAAAGATGTTTCTGTGGAGCCTACGTCAGTTGAAGAGGAAGTTAATGATGATGATCATGAAGCTTCGGATCAAGTTACTATCGAACCTCATAGGTCGACAAGGACGCGTACTGCTCCTGAGTGGTACGACAACCCTATCTTGGAGGTCATGTTGTTGGACAACAATGAACCTATGAGCTATGGAGAAGCGATGATGGGCCCGAATTCTGACAAATGGTTAGAGGCCATGAAATTCGAGAAAGGATCCATGTATGAAAACCAAGTATAGACTTTGGTAGACTTGCTCGTTGGACGGCAGGTCATCGAGTACGAATGGACCTTTAAGATGAAGACAGACGCTGATGGTAAATGTCACCATTTATAAAGCTTGACTTGTCGCAAAGAAGTTTCCAACAAGTTCAAGGAGTTGACTGCGATGAGACTTTCTCACTCGTAACGATGCTAAAGTCTGTTGGAATTATGTTAGCAGTTGCTGTATTTTTCAATTACGAAATCTAGTAGATGGATGCCAAAACATCGTTTCCTTAACAGTTTACTTGAGGAAAGGTTGTATGTGATACAACTAGAAGGTTTTGTCAGTCCTAAGGATGCTAAAAGGTGTGCGAGCTCCAGCAATGCTTCTATGGGCCGGAGCAAGCATGTCGGAGTTGGAATATACGCTTTGATGTGGTGATCAAAGTTTTTGAGTCTATACAAAGTTTATAAGAAACTTGTATTTACAATAAAGTGAGTGGGAGCACTATAGAGTTTCTGATAAGCATATGTGGATGACATATTGTTGATCGGAAATGATGTAGAATTTCTGGAAAACATAAACGGTTGTTTGAAAAGAGTTTTTCAAAGGAAGACCTGGATAAAGATACCTAATTGTTGAGCATCAAGATCTATAGAGATAGATCAAGATGTTTGATGATACTTTCAATGAGTACATACCTTGACGAGATTTTGGAAGAGTTCAAAATGGATCAGTCAGAGAAAGAGTTCTGCCTGATTTGTAAGGTGTGAAGTTGAGTAAGACTCAAAGCTCGACCACGGCAGAACAAAGAGAAAGGACGAAGGTCGTCCCCTATGCTTTAGCCATCGGCTCTATATAGTATGCCATGCTGTGTACCGCACCTGTGTGTGCCTTGCCATGAGTCGGTCAAGGGGTAGAAGAGTGATCCAGGAGTGGATCACTGGACCACGGTCAAGATTATCCTTAGTAACTAAAAGATTAAGGAAATGTTTCTCGATTATGGAGGTGATAAAGAGTTCGTCGTAAAGAGTTACGTCGATGCAAGCTTTAACACCAATCCGGATGACTCTTAGTGGCAATCCGGATACGTATAGTGGAGCAGCCATTTGGAATAGCTCCAAGTGGAGTGTGGTAGTAGTGTCTGCAGTATGACATAGAGATTTGCAAAGTACACATGGATCTGAATGTCGTAGACCCGTTGGCTAAAAGACCTCTCTCACATGCAAAGCATGACCGAGCCCCAGAACTCATTGGGTGTTAGATTCATAACAATGCGAATCACATGGTGATGTGAACTAGATTATTGACTCTGGTGCAAGTGGGAGACTGTTGGAAATATGCCCTAGAGGCAATAATAAATTGGTTATTATGATATTTCCTTGTTCATGATAATCGTTTATTATCCATGCTAGAATTGTATTGATCGGAAACTCAGGTACATGTGTGGATACATAGACAACACCATGTCCCTAGTATGCCTCTGATGGACTAGCTCGTTGATCAAAGATGGTTAAGGTTTCCTAGCCATGGACATGAGATGTCATTTGATAACGGGGTCACATCATTAGGAGAATAATGTGATGGACAAGACCCAAACTATAAACGTAGCATATGATCGTGTCAGTTTATTGCTACAGTTTTCTGCATGCCAAGTATTTGTTCCTATGACCATGAGATCATGCAACTCACTGACACCGAAGGAGTACCTTGTGTGTATCAAACGTTGCAACGTAACTGGGTGACTATAAAGGTGCTCTACAGGTATCTTTGAGGGTGTCTGTTGGGTTGGCATGGATCAATATTGGGATTTGTTACTCCGTGTGACGGAGAGGTATCTCAGGGACCACTCGGTAATACAACATAACTATAAGCCTTGCAAGCAACCTGACTAAAGAGTTAGCCATGGGATCTTGTATTACGGAACGAGTAAAGAGACTTGCTGGTAACGAGATTGAACTAGGTATGGAGATATCGACGATCGAATCTCGAGCAAGTAACATACCGAAGAACAAAGGGAACAACATACGGGATTAACTAAATCCTTGACATAGAGGTTCGACCAATAAAGATCTTCATAGAATATGTAGGAACCAATATGGGCATCCAGGTCCCGCTATTGGTTATTGACCGTAGAGGTGTCTCGGTCATGTCTACATAGTTCTCGAACCCGTAGGGTCTGCACACTTAAGGTTTGGTGACGTTCTGGTAGTATAGAGTTATGTGTGGTGGTGACCGAAGGTTGTTCAGAGTCCCGGATGAGATCCCGGACGACATGAGGAGCTCCAGAATGGTCCGGGGATAAAGATTGATATATGGGATAATAGTGTTTGGTCTCCGGAAGGGTTCCAGAATTCATCGGAAATAGTTTCGGATGTTTCCCGAAATATTCGGGGTACAAGGACACTTTATTTGGGCCAAGGGGTAAAGCCCATGAGGCTTTAGGAAGGTGCAAAAGATGTTTTGGGGAGGCCAGGGGCCAGACGCCGGGGACCCTGGCGTTTGGGGCCAGACGCCGAGGACCTTGGCGTCTGGTCCTGGAGTCCGAGGAGGACTCTTGCCTTGCGAGCAAACCGACCTTGAGGAGAATTTTTCTCCAAGTTTCGACCCCAGGGCTCAACATATAAATAAAGGAACATGTCTAGCACTTGGGACACATCAAGAAACCCTAAGCCACGTGCTACCTCTCCTCTAGTTCGTAATTTCTCCTCTAGATCGGTTTCAGCGGTGCTTAGGCAAAGCCCTGCTGGAATTGCTCCACCACCGTCGTCGCAACGCCGTTGCGCTGCTAGAGAACTCGTCTAACTCTCTGCTCCCTCTTGCTGGATCAAGAAGGCGAAGATCATCATCGAGTTGTATGTGTGCTGAACTCGGAGGTGCCATCCGTTCGGTGCTAGATCGGAAGGACCATGATCAAGATCACGAGACGATTCGTGATTGGATCGCGGGGCGAATCGTGATGAGATCGCGGGACGGATCGTGATGGGATCTCGGGATGCTCAGCAATTTCGATCGCGAAGACGTTCGACTACGTCAACCATGTTTCTTAACGCTTCCCACTTAGCGATCTACAAGGGTACGTAGATCCACTCTCCCTCTTGTAGATGCTCATCACCATGGATAGATCTTGCGTGTGCGTAGGAATTTTTTTGTTTCCCATGCAACTTTCCCCAACAGGTGTAAGGTTCTCTAAGGGATCTCTCCCAAGGATCAAGGGATACGCCCTTGGCAGGATGACCAAAAGTCGCCGCGACAAGATCTACATCGAGGATGCCGGCTGGGGCCCCGAGGCCGACTCATTCGAGTACGGGTACCGGGTCCCGTTTGGCGGAATTCACTTTTTCATCGGCAAGATTGGTGGATCTGAACCCAGGCCGGACATCTGCACCGACCTCGTCGAGTCGTCCCGACGCATGCAACCCGCCCTTGTTAACCCGAGTAGGAAGCATGTCTTTGTCGGCTTTACTCAAGGCAGGGAGCTTGAAGGCTCCATGTCAGGGGAAGGAACACTCATTTGCTCAGAGGATGGCTCCTCGAGTGGAGAGACGAAATCAATCTACCAGCTTCACAACAACGGACTTGGGGGCTACATCGAGCATTACCCCGACTCAGAATACCATGAGCTGGAAGAGTACGAGCCGCTGAACCACGCCGATGTCTTCATGGCAGGTTCTGCGTCAACACACAATAGTACGACCGCTGGTGCGAATGGGTCTAGAGCCGACAGGCCGTCGGCTCAAGTTCTTTTGGATCTGATGAACGAGCTTACCGCCCTGTTGGAGACCGAGGTCACTTTTGAAAACCAAGCAGCCCGTAACGCGGAAATCACAAGGTTAAAGGACCAGATGGCTGGAGTCTAACAGGAGATCAATGCGATGAAGGCTCAGATGGATGATGACTCGGAGTGCCTTAGGGCAGAGGCTTTTCGTTTGGAACTAGAGCAACAGTTTGTAGTGGCGGTTCATCGAATGAGGCATCAGTCGCGTTTACCAGATCAATATGAAGCCAGAAATCTGTTTAACACGCCAAGGACAGGACGGAACATGCCTCTGGTCGTAACCCGAACGGCGGAACTATTTGGAGGCCGGGCGGCGGTTCAGCGTCAGCAGCCAGACCCGCCCCGCCGAAACCAGGTCACACCGCAGTCTTTTCCGACGCCGTCGGGTCATTATTCTAACCCGACAGAGAAAATGGTGGCAGCGGTGACCAGGCTTGGTACAATCCCAATCCCCGACGAGGCACCTTTCGCAGAGGAAGTGCAGAACGCCATTGGGTACCTGCAGATGGCGGTGGCCCAGCAGGAGAAGTATACCTACATCCGGAGTCGTGTGCATTCAACCCCCATCCCAAGCCTCAGCTACAGCCAGCGTTATGAGTCGTCGGCGGTTTCTAGTAGGTATCGACATCAAAACCCGCCAAGGGATGATCAGGCGGTTCGTGATGCTTAGGCATTGGTGTATCGGGCAAGGGACCAACAAGAGGCGTCGGCTCTAGCAGCTGCGACGGCTTATTAAGAACCCACAGTCACGCCCTCTGTCTCGGTAGGAGCCGGCTTAACTTCTAGTGCTGTGGGAGTGCCATGCTTAGCGCTGACTTTGTGGAACGAGCGCCTGCCGAAAGACTCCAAAGGTCCTCACAAGGTGCCCAATTATACTGCTGACCTACCTCCAGAGGCGTGGATTGAAAGTTATGAATTGGCCATGGATATGTTGGATGTTAGCGATGCATTGTGTGCCAAATATTTCATCATGATGCTGGAGGGGCCGGCTCGTATGTGGTTGAAAGGTTTTCCACCCAACACCATTAACACTTGGGCCGAGTTAAAGGCAAGGTTCATAAAAAAATTCTAGGGAACGTGCAAGCAGCCCATGACAATTGTGGATTTGGATCATTGCGTTCAGCGTGAGGATGAATTGGCTCATCATTGGGTCCGGCGGGTCTTGACCATCATCCACTCTTCTGATAATATCACGACGTCTCAAACAGTTTTAATCTTGGAGAAAAATTGCCACTTCACGCCTTTGAAGCAGAAGCTTGGCCAGCTCAAGCGCACATTTCAATACATTGGGGAACTCATGATGCCTCTCACCAAGTATGCGGACTGTGACGACACTAGTTTCGAGGATGAGAAATCAGCCAAGGGCAAGAAGAATAACAATGGCAAGGGTCAGTTGCAAAACAGGGGAGGAAACAATAATAATGGCAATGGAGGGAAGCGGAAGAACCAGGATGGCGGGTCCGAGTTAGTGGCCAATGCCAACACTAGGAATAACTGCGGCAAGGGCAATGGCAAGTCGCCGTTTAAGCGCAAGACTCCCAGCTTGGAGACAAAGTTGAATGATCCCTGCCCAAAGTACAGCCGTCCGGATTAGCCATTGACTCATGCTTGGAATGGTTGTTGGATCTTGCGGGAATATCAAAACTATGGCAGTAACCAGCATCCAGGCGGCGGCGGTGGGCCATCCGGTGGGTCAGGTCCTTTCGGGTCTGGTTTCGGTCCGGGCAGCTCAGGCTCAAGCCATCAGGGCCAAGGAAACCATGGAAGGTATAATCAGCAATCCGGCGGTGGGGGTCAGCGGCAAAATAACCAGTCTGGGTTTCAGAGTAATCCCAAGTATCTTAACTCTGGCCAGTACCATGTCTTCACAACCTGTCTTGACAAGCGAGACCGGAAGTTACGCAAGAGGGCGGTTAACGCAGCTATGTCGGCTCTCCCGCAATATTTGAAGTGGTCTGAGTATGACATAACCTGGACCAGGGAGGATCACCCGCCGCGTGTGGGTAACCCGAGGCATTTGGCTCTGGGGGTCACCCCCAAGTGGGAGGATATGTGTTCACCAAGGTTTTTATGGATGGAGGCAGCAACATCAACATTCTGTATTATGACACTTTCCGCTGGATGAATTTGCTTGACAAAGATCTTAATCCTTCTTCAACATTTTTTCATGGCGTGGTGCCTGGGAAGTCGGCTTATCCGGTGGGCAAGATTTCATTGGAGGTTGCTTTTGGTGATGAATTCAATTACAGGGTGGAGTCTTTGTGGTTTGAAGTGGTCAAGATTAAGAGCCCATATCACGCTCTGTTTGGACGACCGACTAATGCCAAATTCATGGCTAGGCCTTGCTATGTTTACTTGCATCTCAAGATGCCCGGGTTAAACGGGACGATCACGATGCATGGAGACTAGAAGACGGCTGCTGAGTGTGAGGAAGGGGACGCAGCTTATGCAAAATCCAGTTGTGTAGAGGCAGAGCTCAAGTTTTATAAGGAGAATGTCGTCCCGACGGATATGACCCTGTTGAAAAAGCCTAGCACAGAGTCTGAGCTGCCGCTTAAGTTTACGGCAGATGATACTAAGTTGGTGGACTTCGTGCCTGGTGACTCATCGTAGCAATTCACTATTTGGGCTAATATGGATCCCAAATAGGAAAGCACACTCACCGAGTTCATCCATGAGAATCGGGACATTTTTGCATGGAAACCTTCTGACATGCCGGGTGTATCGAGAGAATTCACTGAGCACCACCTTAATGTGGATCCTAAGTTTAAGCCAATTAAGCAGTTTCTATGCTGATTTAATGAGGAGAGGTGGAAGGCCATTGGCGAAGAGGTGGCCCGACTCTTGGCAGCTCGTTGAAGTATTTCACCAGGAGTGGCTCGCTAACCCAGTGCTAGTGCTTAAGAAGAACGGGACGTGGCGTATGTGCGTGAATTACATGGACCTTAACAAAGCATGTCCGGTTAACCCGTTTGCTCTCCCCCGTATTAATCAAATCGTTGACGCGACGGTGGGTTGTGAAAGTCTGTGTTTTCTGGATGCTTACTCAAGATATCACTAGATTAAGATGGCAATTAAACACCAAGATAAGATGGCTTTTATCACACCTTTTGGTGCTTTCTGCTATGTGTCTATGCCTTTTGGTCTTAAGAGTGCCTAGGCGACTTACCAGCGTTGTGTGCAGAACTGTCTTCATGGTCAGATTGGGCGCAATGTTCATGCTTATGTAGATGATATTGTGGTCAAGTCAAGGAAGAAGGAGACTTTGTTGGATGATCTGAAAGAAACCTTTGACAATTTGTGGGTCTACAATATGATGCTTAACCCGGCAAAGTGTGCCTTTGGTGTACCTGCAGGCAAGCTCTTGGGGTTCTTAGTCTCGGAGCATGGCATTGAAGCTAACCCGGTCAAAATAAAGGCTATTTACTTCCTTGTCTAAGCTGGCATGCGTAAATGATGTTCAACGCTTGGCGGGCCGTATTGCTACACTAAGCTGGTTCATAAGCCGCCTGGGCGAGAAAGCCATTCCTCTATACCAGATGATGAAAAAGACAGATGAGTTCTGTTGGAAATATGCCCTAGAGGCAATAATAAAATGGTTATTATTGTATTTCCTGGTTCATGATAATTGTCTATTGTTCATGCTATAATTGTGTTAACCGGAAACCGTAATACATGTGTGAATACATAGACCACAACGTGTCCCTAGTGAGCCTCTAGTTGGCTAGCTCGTTGATCAATAGATGGTCTCGGTTTCATGACCATGGACATTGGATGTCGTTGATAACGGGATCACATCATTAGGAGAATGATGTGATGGACAAGACCCAATCCTAAGCATAGCACAAGATCGTGTAGTTCGTTTGCTAAAGCTTTTCAATGTCAAGTATCGTTTCCTTAGACCATGAGATTGTGTAACTCCCGGATACCGTAGGAATGCTTTGGGTGTGCCAAACGTCACAACGTAACTGGGTGGCTATAAAGGTACGCTACGGGTATCTCCGAAAGTGTCTGTTGGGTTGACACGAATCGAGACTGGGATTTGTCACTCCGTGTGACGGAGAGGTATCTCTGGGCCCACTCGGTAAGACATCATCATTATGAGCTCAATGTGACTAAGGAGTTAGTCACAGGATGATGTATTACGGAACGAGTAAAGAGACTTGCCGGTAACGAGATTGAACAAGGTATGGGGATACCGACGATCGAATCTCGGGCAAGTACCATACCCATAGACAAAGGGAATTGTATACGGGATTGATTGAATCCCTGACATCATGGTTCATCCGATGAGATCATCGTGGAGTACGTGGGAGCCAACATGGGTATCCAGATCCCGCTGTTGGTTATTGTCCGGAGAGGTGTCTCGGTCATGTCTACGTGTCTCCCGAACCCGTAGGGTCTACACACTTAAGGTTCGATGACGCTAGGGTTATAGGGAAAAGGTATACGTGATTACCGAAGGTTGTTCGGAGTCCCGTATGAGATCCCGGACGTCACTAGGAGCTCCGGAATGGTCCGGAGGTAAAGATTGATATATAGGAAGTCCAGTTTTGGTCACCGGAAAGTTTTCGGGCTCATCGGTAGTGTACCGGGAGTGCCGGGAGGGTGCCGGAGGACCCCCGGGAGGGGTGTGACGACCAAAGGACCACATGGGCTGTTAGATAAAGTGTGCCAGCCCTTATTGGGCTGGGCAAGACTTTTGCTAAAGGCCCATGTGGCTGGAGATAAGGAGATAAGGCAAAAAGGATTTAAAAGGAGGAGATCCACCTCCCTTGTGGGAGGTGGACTCTCCCTTTAATTCGGCCGGCCATCTCCTCTTTGGAGTAGAGGCCAAGCCAGCCCTCCACGTCCCTCCTCCTATATATACTTGAGGTTTTGGATGTTTTGAGACAAGATTTGATCTCTCTCTCTCACGGCGAAGCCCTACCTCTCTTCTTCCTCCTCCGCAGCGCTTAGGCGAAGCCCTGTCGGAATACCTTGCTACTCCACCACCACCACGCCGTCGTGCTGCTGTTGGAGCCCTTCCCCAACCTCTCCTTCCTCCTTGCTGGATCAAGGTGTTGGAGACGTCACCGGGCTGCACGTGTGTTGAACGCGGAGGTGCCGTCCGTTCGGCACTTGATCGGATCTACCGCGATCTGAATCGCTGCGAGTACGACTCCATCAACCGCGTTCTTGTAACGCTTCCGCTTAGCGATCTTCAAAGGTATGAAGATGCAATCTCTCCCCTCTCGTTGCTGGTTTCTCCATAGATAGATCTTGGTGAACGTAGGAAAATTTTGATTTACTACTACGTCTCCCAACAAGTTCGTCTCGAGCAAGGCTATGGATGAGGTGCTTGAGGCGCTCAAGAAGTAGTTGGCTGAGCCGCCGGTCTTGGCTGCTCCGGCTGAGAAGGAGCCTTTGCTCTTGTATGTGGTGGCTAACAATAGGGCAGTCAGCGCCGCGATTGTTGTAGAGCGTTAGGAGGCAGGGAAAGAGTATCCCGTACAGAGGCCGGTTTACTATGTCAGCGAGGTGTTGATAGAATCCAAGCAGAGGTATCCGCATTGGCAGAAGCTGATCTATGGGGTGTTCATGGCAAACCGCAAGCTGAAGCATTACTTCCTTGGGCATCAGATCACGGTGGTTAGCTCTGCCCCCTTAGGAGATATTATCCAAAATAGAGAGCCTACTGGCAGGATTGCTAATTGGGCACTGGAGCTTGGGCCCCTCAATCTGAAATATGCGCCTCGTACGGCTGTCAAATATCAAGCCTTGGTGGACTTCATAAATGATTGGCCAAAAAGTCAGTCGCCTGAGGAGAAGCTGGACAACACATACTGGACGATTCACTTTGATGGATTTAGGCAATTGGAAGGCTCGGGGGTTGGCGTTGTTTTAACTTCCCCACGAGGTGACAAGTTCTGTTATATTTTGAGGCTAATGTTTCCTTGTACTAACAACGCATCAGAATATGAGGCTTTGCTTCATGGGCTCTGGGTGGCCAAGGATATGAACTTGAGCCGGGTCAGATGTCTTGGCGACTCAGCCCTAGTGGCTCAGCAAGTCACTAGCACATGGGACTCGAAATACCTGCGTATGGCGGCTTACCGCCAGGCGGTTGATATTGTTGGTGACCACTTCAAGGGTCATTAAGTGGATCACATTGATCGGCGCAAGAATGAGGCAACTGATGCATTATCCAGGCAGGGGTCACAACGTAAGCCGGTGCCACCTAATGTGTTCTTGGACGTATTGCATCACTCGTCAGTCAAGTTGCCGTCGGAGGAGGACTTGGCTATACCTGACCCAGAGGGGGAATTGGTGGCGGCTCTCCGTGCGATCCCCGATTGGACACTGCCTTACCTGACATACTTGACTCGTGGCGAGTTACCTCAAGATGAGACCCTGGCACGTTAGATCTCAAGGAGGTCTAAATCTATGATTATCAAGGATGGCGAGTTGCATCGGCACAATGTGACTGGTGTTTTTCAGCATTGCGTTTCTCCTGATGAGGGCTGTGAAATCTTACAAGAAATCCATGCTGGCGATTGTGGTCATCACGTCGGGTCAAAATCATTGGTGGCCAAGGCTTTCGCCACGGTTTTTATTGGTTAATGGCTCGTAAAGATGCAGAGGACTTAGTCAGTAAGTGTGACGGGTATCAGAAATTTCGACGTTGTGCTCACGTGACAGCTCAAGAACTACAGATGGTTCCAATCACCTGGCCGTCCGCGGTCTGGGGGCTTGATATGGTAGGACCTTTTAAAAATTCCAAGGACAAGAAGACCCACCTCTTGGTGGCGGTTGACAAGTTTTCTAAGTCGGTTGAGGCTGAGCCGGTCAGTAAATGTGACGCTGCAACAACGGTTCAGTTCATCAAAAAGCTGATTTTTTGTTTTGGTTATCCACATAGTATCATCACTGATAATGACACAAATGTGTCCAAGGGGGCTATGAAGCACTTCTATGATGAGGAGCATATACACCTTGATGTGTCTTCAGTAGCTCACCCCTAGTCTAATGGTCAAGCTAAGCGTGCTAACCAGGAAATTTTGAGAGGTATTAAACCCTGGCTTATGGTTCCTTTGGAGCGCACGCTGGGTTGTTGGGTGGAAGAGTTTCCATCTGTTCTTTGGAGCATAAGAATCACCCCAACAGGTCTACAAGCTTTATGCCTTTCTTCATGGTTTATGGCACAGAGGCGGTTCTCCCTAGTCATATACGTCATGACTGGCCCAGAGTGGCGACTTACGTGGAAACTGACAATGAGGCAGCATGTCAGGATGCTCAGGATGCCTTAGATGAAGAACGGGATCTTGCAGCCGCTCGTTCGGCGATTTATCAGCAAGACCTGCATCGCTATCATAGCCGCAGGGTCAAGAACCGGACGTTTCAAGAAGGCGACTTAGTACTCTGTTTAATTCAAGACCAGTCAGATATGCACAAGTTATCACCTCCTTGGGAAGGACCGTTCGTGATCAGTAGGAATCTCAACAACGGATCTTATTATCTCATAAACATACGGGAGAGTTACAAGTCTTGCACTTCTGGTGAAGAGACCAAGAGGCCATGGAATATTGCTCACCTTCGGCCATAGTATACTTAAGTCACCAGCCGGCTCTCATCGATGTACATACATCTGTCATTTTACAAACCATCTTTTATGTTATAATAAAGTGGGCATCCCCATGATTAGGGGCCTTTGTCGAGTTCTCCACACTGAGTGTCATGCCAAGGAGTTAATCCTTCATCAGGTCATTTGGGGGCTTTTAAACCCCCTTGGCCAGGCTTTCTATGCCATCAGGAGTCGATCCTTAATCTGGTGCTATAAGGAGGGCTTTTAAACCCTCTTTCCCAAGTTTAAAATAGAAAAGGAGTTGATCCTTTAATTGGTCATTTGGGGGGCTTTTGGCCCTATGGGTTAAGCTTATTACCTCCTCTTGACCCGACTTTCCGCCATCTTCGAGTTATACCTGCCTGTTTGCAACTTGCTACTCCACCATGTGACCCGCCGAACTCTTGACAGTTAATCTTGATAAGAGACCCTAAACTTTCTTAAAGTTAATGTCGCACAAAGACACTAAAGTCGTCAAGGTTTAAACGGTGGCTTTTGTCACGAGAGAGCCGGCTTGCAGTGAGTGAGGACAAACTCGTCTTGTCTACCATATCCCCTCCGCTATGTGGCATGTTCGTACTCTTAGCAATGTCAATCTTTTAAAGACCCTGAACTTGCTAAGGCTTAAATGACAGATTTATGTCACGTGAGGCCTGTTTTACAAGTTCTCAGGCTTTCCACCTCATTTCTTCGGAAACAAAAATATTTTTATAAAAAAGGGACAAGAGTTGTCTTATCATGTCGTGCCTTTAAAGCCGGCTTATAGGATGAGGCGTACAATTGTTCGTTCTTCCAGGTGCTCTCATGATAAAGTTCTAAGTCTTGGGAAATTTCCGGCTTGTCCAATGGAGTATAAGCCACCCAACGAGTCAAAATAGCTAAAGTACTCCTATATCAACAGTTGAGTTTGCTGAAACGCCAGCGGAGCTTTCATGCATAAAAGATCACAAGTGCAGGAACAGGCAATCAAGAGTTTTTCTACACCTATTACAAAGCTCTCCAGGAGCCCAAAATATAAGTGGACTTAAATTTCTGTACACTTCCAACCTCAGCGGCTCGGCGGGTCGGGTTACGTTCAGTCAGGAGCAACGGGTTTCAACTCGCCGGCGGATCATCTTGTGCCATGTTTTTGACCTCTTCGATCTGAAGGTTGTCCACATCCCAGTTGCAGTTTAATAAAGCTTCAAACTGAACCTCGTCAAAGAGGGCAGACGGGTCAACTTCAGGAGCAAAGAGTGTCTTATGGCGTACAGGGATTAAGTCCTTGGCTTCAAAACTTGGGCAGCGTATCCGTTTGTTATCTGCATCGTAAGCCGCCTGGTAGGAGGTCAAGTCAATCTCATTGACAAGGGTTGATGCAAGCACTCGGGAGGCCTTCATGCAGTTGGCATGGTCAGTTTCAGTAAAGTCAGACCCGTCGTCCTTCTTGGACGGGAAGCCATCCATCATTTCTTCGAGGGTCAGCTCAGGGGCAAAGGCCAGAGACCGGCTTAGGGTAGCCATCACCCCCTTCCTGGCGGCTGATCGCCTTAGCTCCTCAATCTGCTTGGCAGAGTCGACAAGACCTCTATTACCCCTTCATAAATTTGGGGATGCCTTTTTCAGTCATCAGGGTTTTGATGGTGTAGAGAGTTCCACTATACAGTTGTTCTGTCAAGGTGTATATTGCCTTCAACTTCAACAAACTGTCAGAAGATAGTTGGCGGCTCCTGTGGCCTGCACAGGAAGTCAAACATTATAAGCAGCCTGAAAGGTTATTGCAAAGAGAGCAAGAAATTTTTCTGAGTTTTCAGTTCTTACCAGAGATAGCGGTAGTCATCTTGGATATATGGCGCTTGAGGGTGGTCAGTTCCTCTGATACAAGCTTTAGCTGCTCGTTAGCATTGTTTGCGCGTTTTTCAGGGCGGCTTGTTCAGACTCAGCAGTCTTTTTGAAGGTCGAGGGTAGCTTGGACCTTCTCAAGTTTTTCAATGGCAACCCGTAGTTTTTCTTCCGCTGTAGCCCAGGCAGACTGTTGGGAGGCGAGATTATCCCTTAAGCCGGCCAGATCATACTCGGTTGTGTCTAAAGCTTCTTGCAACATGCAAGTCAAGTTTAAGTCGCCAATAGGAAATAGTAACGAACCAAGGTGGTGACTCTTTTATGATACAAGTCCCAAGCAGATAACAAGCAATATACTTGACACTTGGGGGCTAATGTATGTGTTTTCTCTCAAAGTTTACAACAAAGTTCCGGCTTATCCTCTTACAAGTTAAGCCAACACTTGAGGGCTACATATGGCGCTTCGAGGTAATGAAGTTCCGACTCATCTTCCTTCAAGTTAAGCCGACACTTGGGGGCTACACCCGTCGAGTTTTTTCTACCATTGAAATTCTAGCTCTTGATCATGTCTTCATCATTATCATCATGACCCAGACTTGGGGGCTACACTTGGATCCAATTTTCAATTAAGTATCGGCTTATTATATATAATAACCCATTACTTGGGGGCTACAAGCAGTTCTTTGTAGTATGGTAAAGTTTGAAAGACCCGATTTACTATTTGCAATACTAAACCAGCCCTTGGGGGCTACACTTGGATCCAATTTTCAAGTAAGTTCTGGCTTATTATATATGTTAACCCGTTACTTGGGGGCTACAGGCAGTTCTTTGTAGTATGGTAAAGTTTGAAAGACCCAGTTTACTATTTGCAATACTAAACCAGCCCTTGGGGGACGTGTAAGGGTATAAGGAAAAGCAAGAGAAGGAGGTTACCTCATATTTTTTTTCTTCATTAGCCCGATAAGCTTGGACTCCATATTGCGGCTGGCAGAAAGGCGGTTCGGATAACTAGCATGCAAGTCACCCACAGTCATTTTCTCTAATACAGGGAATTCAAAATCAAGCTTCTCTGGTGAGAACATATCATACTTGCTAGTGTGTGTTTGTTAACACATGAGAAGCAGGGGATTGATGACCCATCCCAGTAATGACAACTTCTGGATGAGCCATGTCTTTGATGGCTGTTGAAGGGCTGGGTGGCTTAGGATCAGCCACTAAAGGACTCTCAGGAGTGGCCATGTTGTGATCCGCCAGCTCAGAGGGTGGAGGAATGTTTTCAGGTGCATCCTTCCCGGTATCAGAAGGCTCGGTATGAGCTGCAGGGGAGTCCGGCTTAGCATTCTCCGGATCTTGGATAGTAGGAGTGACAGTAGACCCACCTGCCTTCCTTCGTTTAGCTTCAGCCCTGAAAACAACAAGAATCATTTCACAGCACAAGGACAATGATGACAATGTGTATTCTTGAAGATAAAGATACATACTATGGATTTCATAGGAGGAAGCTTGGAGGCAGTTGAGTCGCCAGACAAAGGGGGTGGCTCCTGAAAAAATTAAAGTCAGCAAAAACAGAGTAAGCTAACATGGCAAAAGTCTCATACATATGTTGGGATTGGTTGAAAGAGTACCTCGACATGTCGTTTTTGGGGACCCAGAGAGTTTGGTGCCATAAGATCTTCAGAGCTGGTGCTCCGGGTCTGACGTCGAGAGTCGAGTTTTTGCTTTTTCAAAGGAAATTCGTGATCTAAGTAAGCAAGAAGATGTGAAAATGGAACTTTTGGGATGACCCGCCGTATTTTCTCTCGCGGTAGGACCTCTGAGTCGGAGGAAATGTAGGTTACCTCAAGGGCGTCGGCGTGACTTGTTTTCGCTTCCTCTTGTGTGCTATTACCGTCAATAAGTCGCATAAAGAGACGGCCAAGGGAGTCAAGTTCTACCTCGGAATCGTCAAGTTCAAGCAGTTCCTAGGCCGAAGTTTTCTTCTTACGACCACAGACTTTACCCGCCTGAGATTTCTTATTCACAGGGGGGAGTTTTTTTCTTCCAAAAGCTAGAGTCGACATGTGCGAAAGCCGCTAAAGGGTTAAAGGAGCAAGGCAGAAGGTCAAGACAAGAACAAGCAGTTTTATGAAGAAGGTTTTCTTACATTTGGAGCTGGGTTCTTGACGCAAAAAGGTTTTAACCCAGTTTTGTTCCAAACCGCCTGGGGTTCACCAAGAAGTGATTTGACCGCAGAGTTAACGTCTTGTTCTGTCAAGAGAGTGTGGTTGAAACAGAGAGGGTCATCCCTGTCACCCGTGTATTCACACATAAGCTGGTCACGCCGACTCAATGTCAAGACTTTCCATGAGACCTAGCAGCGGGTTAGGTCGACACCAGTTAAACGTTCGCTAGAAGGGCCTTGATCTTTGCAAAAGCTGGAGCATACTTCACTCGGTCTGCGGCGGACATCCGGTCTGGAAGCTCAGTAGAAGTGCAAAGTCAGGTAGGGCGATAACCCGACAGCGGATTTTCCTCTTTGGGGGAGGTAGCTTGGTAGTAAAACCAAGTCTTATTCCAATCCTTGGGGTGGCTTGGCAATAGAGCAGCTGGATAAGCCAGATCTCTCCGTCTCTGGATAGAGACGCCGCCTAATTCTAAACTTGGTCCAGCCGCTACTTCGGTTTGGCGATTGACATAGAAGAAATCACAGAAGAGGTCGAGATACGACTCTTCTTGTAGATATACTTCACACAGAACTTGAAACTGACACATGTTGGTGACCGAGTTTGGGGATATGTCTCGTGGGTGAAGTTTGAAAAAGTGAAGAACGTCCCGGAAGAATTTTGACCCGGGTGGGCTGAAGCCACGGAGGAGGTGATCAGTGAATATGACAACTTCCCCTTCCTTAGCGGCGGGTCTGATTTCTGACCCCGAAACCCGCCAGTGAATGACATCCTGAGCCGACAATGAACCAATCTCTATGAATTCAAGCAGAAGCTCTTTGGTGACTCCTGAGCCAACCCAATCACAGGATGAGGGTGCTCTTGACATAGTGGTGGGTCATACTGTGAGAAAGTACAAGATATGGCGGATTAGAAACACCAAGAGAATCAAGACGGCTATTATGGTTAATGTGATGGTGAGGTGCTAAGCCGCCAGTGCATTTTATCAGAGAGCCGGCAACTTGATAGCAGGTTAAGTGGACAAGACAATGCCAGGAGTATTTCTAAGTGCGAGAAACAAGTTTCATATGTTGCGACCATGGATACAAGATCTACTGGCAAGGAAAAATGAAAATATATACAAGACCTAAAAACAACAGTGAAGAACCAGGTGCTTAGTCAGTGCGTTGCTCATGATGTACAGATCTATAGAGCAGATCTTGGCGTTTGAGTGAGAGGCCGTAACGGATAATGAGCACTATGAGATTTAAACATATGCTTGATGATCCACATTATGAGGAATAATCTGACGAACAGCAAAGAACACCAATGGGAACCTGATGAACTCGGAGGATTCTAAGCAAGGTGAGTACAGATTCAACAAGGGTTGAGAGGAGTACCTAGTGGATGCAGATACGCGTGCGAAACTCTCGACTCAGTCAGGTTGATGCAGCGGCCGGTGTTGAGGACGGTGGTGAGGTCCGATCGGCGCGACGGAGCTCCGGAAGAATGAGCTTCTGGAGGAAGAAGAAGACAGGGGCGGCGGAGAAAAATAAAGGGTCCCTTCGTCTCCTATTTATGAGATGGGATGGCCAATCGTGTGCGCGAGAATTGAGGAGACATAGTGATGATTGACGAAGGGGATGCCTCGATTTTTGGGCTGACCGTTTAATGAGAAGGATCCTTTGCGAACGTCACGAGATCTTTTTGACATATTCAAGATGACGTCATGGCGGATTATGAATTTTCTCTTTCAGGTGATAAAGATGAAAGAATCGCCAACCAGAAGACTTGAAGATTGACATGAACTGGTTCAAATCAAACTGGGGCCTAATGTTGGGGATATGCACCTGGGATGAGTCCTGCCCAGGTGGGCGGGGTCATGCGGTTGGTGGCTTACGATTACTCCAGGAGGAAAGCATAACCGGTGGGCCGGAGGGCCTAGGGCCAGAAGGCCGGATGTAACCCGGTGGACTTAAGCCGATGAGAGAGACTTGTCACATAAGGCATGTTTAGTTGGAGGTGAGGTCGATTGTTAAGTTTAACACGACCTAGACTCTTGTAAGCCTAGGGGCCTGACCCGTGTATATAAGGGCAGCTTACCTAGGCGGCTTAGACCGTGAAACAACTGGTCGAGAGCTAGGTCAAGCGAACTCGCTCCCTTGTAATCGATACACAATCAATACAACACAAAGCAGGATATAGGATTTTACCTCTTTCCGAGGGGCCAAACCTGGGTAAACCCTTGTCTCTCGATTCTGATTAACCCCTTCGAGTTCACCACCTTACAGATGGCCTCAAACCTAAGTCCGTTGACCCGAACATCTGCCGTAACAAATCCATGACAGAGCCGCCGCCACCTCTTGTTCTTCCTCGGGAGGGCAGGTCTAGAGTCTGTTTTGGGCTCCGGAGAGGGGAAATCGACGCTATCGTCATCACCAACCATCCTTCATCACCAATTTCATGATGCTCTCCACCCTTCATGAGTAATTCCATCATAGGCTTGCTGGACGGTGATGGGTTGGATGAGATTTACCATGTAATCGAGTTAGTTTTGTTAGGGTTTGATCCCTAGTATCCACTATGTTCTCAGATTGATGTTGATATGACTTTGCTATGCTTAATGCTCGTCACTAGGGCCCAAGTCCCATGATTTCAGATCTGAACCTATTATGTTTTCATGAATATATACGAGTTCTTGATCCTATCTTGCAAGTTGTAGACACCTATTACGAGTTATGATCTGCATCCCCCAGGGTGACAATAATTGGGATTCTTTACGGCGATTACAATAGTTTGAGGAGTTCATGTATCCACTAAGTGCTAATGCTTTGGTCCGGTTCTCTATTAAAAGGAGGCCTTAATATCCCTTAGTTTCCATTACGACCTCGCTGCCACGGGAGGGTGGGACAAAAGATGTCATGCAAGTTCTTTTCCATAAGCACGTATGACTATATATGGAATACATGCCTACATTACATTGATGAATTGGAGCTAGTTCTGTGTCAGACTATGTTATAACCGTTGCATGATGAATATCATCCTACATAATTATCCATCACTGATCCCTTGCCTACGAGCTTTTCACATGTCGATCCTTGCTAAGTTACTTTTCTGTTGCTACTGTTACAATCACTACAAAACTGCTACTGACACTTTTGCCATCATTACCGTTACTTCCATAATACTTTGCTACTAAATACTTTGCTGCAGATATTAAGTCTTTTAGCCATGGTTGAATTGTAGTTGCTAATACTCGAGAATATTCTTTGGCTCCCTTTGTGTCAAATCAATAAATTTGGGTTGAATACTCTACCCTCGAAAACTGTTGCGATCCCCTATACGTGTGGGTTATCATTCCTCTTCACGGAAAACGCAACGCAGATCACAAGTATTAGGAAGGATTTCTAGCACTGTTGCCGGGGGATACCATCACCAACTATCAAGTAACTTTGTAAAAAAAATCATTCACTAAGTTGTAGACACCTATTTCTTGATCCTATCTTGCAAGTTGTAGACACCTATTACGATTTATGATCTACATCCCCCAGGGTGACAATAACCGGGATTCTTTCCGGTGATTACCGTAGTTTGAGGAGTTCATGTATTCACTAAGTGCTAATGCTTTGGTCCGGTTCTCTATTAAAAGGAGGCCTTAATATCCCTTAGTTTCCATTAGGACCCCTCTACCACGGGAGGGTAGGACAAAAGATGGCATGCAAGTTCTTTTCCATAAGTATGACTATATATGGAATACATGCCTACATTACATTGATGAATTGGAGCTAGTTCCGTGTCACCCTATGTTATAACTGTTGCATGATGAAAGCCATCTGACATAATTATCCATCATTGATCCATTGTCTACGAGATTTTCACATATTGATCCTTGCTAAGTTACTTTTCCGTTGCTACTGTTAAAATCACCACAAAACTGCTACTGTCACTTTTGCCATCGTTACTGCTACTTCCATACTACTTTGCTACTAAATACTTTGTTACAGATAGGAAGTCTTTCAGGTATGGTTGAATTGACAACTCGGTTGCTAATACTCGAGAATATTCTTTGGCTCCTCTTGTGTCGAATCAATAAATATGGGTTGAATACTCTACCCTCAAAAACTGTTGTGATCCCCTATACTTGTGGGTTATCAAGACCTTTTTCTGGCACCATTGCCGTGGAGCATAGCTCTATTCTCCGAGTCACTTGGGATTTATAACTTTTGATCACTATGAAGAATCTAAAAGACCCAAAAACCAAGATCTATCCCTCTACGATGAGGGGAGGTAAGGAACTGCCATCTAGCTGTGCACTTGATTCACCTTATGTTATGAGTAAATTTGCGACACCACCACCTGATATTGATTCTGATATGTCACAAGTAATTGATGATGTCACTTCTGCTATGCATGATGCTTATGATAATACTTTGCTTGATAATACTGTGCCACTGAGTGAATTTCTTGATGAACAAATTGCTAGATTGAATGCTGAAACTGATGATACTTCTAAAACTGATGAAATTATTGAAACTGAATGCTATGAGACACCTGCTAGACCTAGATCCCCTAGATATGAATTGCCTAATATACCTAAGGGTTATGTTATGGAAGGAGATGTAGCTAGGGAGTTTCTTGTTTGTAAGGATGGAGATGATCCTAAGAAATTTCTATGCAAGTGGAAGGAAAAATCTTTGAATGCCAGAATGCAATATGATCCTAAGTTTGCTACTTCACCTATCTTTGTTACTGATAAGGATTATGAATTCTCTGTCGATCTTGAGTTAATTACTTTGGTTGAATCTGATCCTTTCCATGGTTATGAATATGAAACTGTTGTGGCACGTCTTACTAAATTGAATGATATATCCACCCAATTTACTCATGAGGAAAAAAATCCATTATTACTATATTCTTAAGTTGTTTCCTTTCTCATTAAAGGGTGATGTTAAGATATGGTTTATTTCTCTTGCTTCTGGTTATGTGCGTAGTGCCCAGGATATGATATATCACTTCTCTGAAAAATAATTTCCTGCCCATAATAAACAAGTTGCCTTGCAGGAAGTATTTAACTTTGTGCAAATTAAAGAAGAGAGTCTCCCACAAGCTTGGGGGAGGCTTCTCCAATTACTTAATGCTTTGCCTGATCATCCTCTCAAGAAAAACGAAATACTTGATATATTTTATACTAGACTAACCGATGCTTCTAGGGACCACCTAGATAGTTGTGATGGTTGTGTTTTCAGGGAACGAACTGTTGAACAAGTTGAACTACCATTGAATAATATATTGAGCAATGATAATGATTGGACTATTCCCGAACCACCTCCAAAGTCGACTCCGAAGAAAAGAGGTATTCTATTTCTCAATCCTGAAGATGTGCAAGAGGCAAAGAAATCTATGAAAGAAAAAGGTATTAAAGCTGGAGATGTTAAGAATCTACCACCTGTTGAAGAAATACATGGTCTTGATAACCCGACACATGTAGTAGAGGTAAATTCTCTTCGTAGATTTGATGAAGGTGATATTCCTTATAATAAATCTGCTAGCTAATGCTTGGATGAGTTTGATAACTTTGTTGTTAAGCAATAAAATTTCAATGCTTATGTTAGTATACAATTGACACATAATGCTTACATGCTTGATCACTTAAGTGATTATATGAGTAGAACTATTAATGATCTTAAGCTTATTAGTAAACATGCTTCCATGGTAACTACTCAAGTAGAACAAGTACTTAAGGCACAAAATGATTTGCTTAATGAGATGAATGGTAAGAACAATGATGATTATGTTAGAGTTGTGACTAAGGTGGTAAAATGACTCAGGAACCTTTGTATCCTGAGGGCCATCCTAAGAGAACCGAACAAGATTCTCAGGGAATTAGTGGTGATACCCCTAGTCGTTTCAGTAATAAAAGGAGAAAGAATGATGATAGGACCTTGCATGCTGCTAGTGAACCTGTTATAGATATACCTGAAAACCCAAATGATATTTATGTTTCTGATGCTGAGACACAATTTGTTGATGGACATGAGCCTAGTGATAATACTAATGATGATGTTCATGTTGATACTCAACCTAGTAATGATAATGATGTGGAGATTGAACCTACTGTTGATCTTGATAACCCACAACCTAAGAATAAAAGATAAGACAAAAGAGACTTTGTTGCTAGGAAGCATGGTAAAGAAAGAGAACCATGGGTTTAGAAATCCATGCCCTTTCCTCCAAAACTGTCGTGGATTTGTCACGACAGATGTCCGGGTGAATGGACTTAGGTTCGGGGCAGATGCACAACTATGTGGCCGCTTGAAGGGGTTGGTCGGAATAGAGAGACACGGAGGTTACCCAGGTTCGGCCCCTCCGATGGAGGTAAAAGCCTATGTCCTGCTTGTCTGGTATTGACGATGAAGGAGATCTCTCGGTTACAAGGGTGCTGTTTTGCTACCTCTAATCACGAGAGCCTCTAATCTGTCTGTCTAATCTCTTGTGTCTGTCTAAACTTGTGGACTTGTGAACTTGTCTCTCTAGGGGTGCTCTACCCCTCCTTATATAAGTGGAGAGGGTAGGTTTACAAATAGAGTCCTACTAGGAGTAGGATTAGGACTAGTCTCTTTAGAATCCTATTCCGGGTCTTGTTTCTCTTCTAAGGAAATCATTTCTCCTTTGGGCCTTCTCTTGTGAGCCGCCTGGCGTCGGCTTACACGCCGGGTCTTGGGCCTGGTCGCCATGCGACCCGCCTGCCGGATCACCAATAAAACGTCATGTCTTTATCGGGTCTCCTATGAGTCGCCAGGCCGAGTGATACCGTGGGGTATATCCCTGACATTAGCCCCCAGGTTAGCTTCAATTTATTCATGCTAAGCTCCTGAAATAAGAGTAACAAATATGTTAAGTGGCCGGCTTGCTCCTTTGTCCGGCTTATAAAATGGCTCCTCAGAAATCCGTGTCTTTTCTGCATATGAATGAGTCGTCTTGATAATCATCTTGCTTGCCAATGTCCTTTGAAAAATATTGAGAATAGAACACCCATATACCATTGAGTCGGCTTCCAATACTCTTGGCGGGTCATCTCCGCTGGGTCATAATCATTGATGATAACGGGTCATTATCATTGGTGATGCCTGGTCAAATAACTAGAATCCAACTGACGTGATAAAAATATTGGGATGAAAATCCATCTGATGTAAAACCGGACTTCCATTGTTGTGAAGCAGGGCGGCTTATATAAAATCTGGCGGGTTATGATCTTTTGATAACGCCAGGTCATAATTGCTGGTGACGCTGGGTCTAACAACTGAACTCCATAATTAACGTCTTGAAAATTCTCCTCAAAGTTTTTGATATGTCCATATTACCTGTAGCCCCCAAGCTCCGAGATTATGCATGATAACTTGGTGCTTTGCAATAATATTTTGGACTGCGTAGCCCCCAAGTACCGGGTTGTCCTGCCTGTAGCAACCTGGGACTTATACCTGTCTTATACCTTATGAAACTTCAGCAGGTGTAGCCCCCAAGGGCCGGCTCATCATCAGGTGATGGGCCAGGTCTTCAATTTGAACCATATAATCTATTTAAACAGTTGAGTACTGTATCCCCCAAGTGCCGGGTCACATGCCTACAGCGAGTTGGGACTTTAAAAAGTTTGACCTGAGCGGTGTAGCCCCCAAGTCCCGGGTCAGTAAGAATTACTGGGCTAGGACTTCGAAAAATATAGAAATGCTGGCTCATCTCCTTGAGATAATATGGTCTTGCTGACAATGTAATGATTTGAAAACCGGCTTGCATTAGCCCCCAAGTGTCGTGGTGCGTGCTTGGAGCGACATGAGACTTACATATTTGATATAAATTGTACTTGAATAGTGTAGCCCCAAGTGCCGGGTCGTCTGCCTGCGGCGACTTGGGACTATGTAAGAATAATATGACTCACCACAATTTGTTGAATGAATCCTTGACCGTGGTTGTAATATAACCCAAAATGAATATCCTGGAATAATTCCTTTGTCTTTGACATGAAATCCCTGCTCATGATTGCGGTGCAACCTGGCAAATATATGTTGGAGAAATCCATGAGTGTTGTAGATTACTACAGAGCATAATTAAAGAAATCCGAGAACCGGTCAATTAGATGACACGACATTATACCTGACAGGGCGACTCTTGAGAAATAATGAATTCCCCGAGCTAGCTTGAAAACCCCAATCATTTAGTACTGGTTATGATAAACCATGAAGATCCAGCTAGGTTGGCTATTAAAGATCCATTTGCTCTTTGCAAAAGTTTTTCATCATACTTAACGACGGCTCATCTTAAGAGATAAAACCTACAAAAACAAACAAGACAGAATATATTCTGCATTATTGTAAGGGCGGCTTATAAAGCACAACCTGGAGATGTTATATCTTTCCTGATTTGTTTTTTGAATTTTTTTGAACAACTCATGTGTCGGTTCTACTGGGTTGTCTCGCCACTTAAAACTCCTTAACGGTACAGGGTCTCTGTGGAGATTGTCCATTAAGTTTTTGAACCGACTCAGGGTCTCTAAGCAAGATTGACTGAAAGGAAGTGTGATGTCCCAGAAGAGACACGGTAGGGCATGAGTACCCTGATAGCCCAAAAACTGCCTCTCACGTGACATAAATCCGTCATTTTAACCTTAAACGGTATAGGGTCCTCAAGGATAACTGTCTAAGAGTACGAACGGGCCACATAGCAGAGAGTCGGCAGTAGATGGGAGAGTTTATCCTTGCTTTCCGTAAGCCAGTGCTCACGTGACAAGAGCCACCGTTTTAACCTTAACCAGTACAGGATCTCTATGGAGATTGGCCATCAATTTCTTTGAACCGGCTCAAGGTCTCTAGGCGAGATTAACTGGTAAGAATTCGACGGGTCACCTAGCAGAGTAGCATCAGCTTACAGGCAGGTTTAACCCTGTTTGGCTTAAGAGACGATCAAGAGGGTGTGTAAGCTACACCCGGTGGGTGGGAAGCCCCCAAGTAACCTTTGTTAACGGACTCAACTATTTGGCTTAAGAGCCGACCGATAGGGTGTGATAAGCTACACTCGGTGGGTGGGAAGCCCCCTAGACAATCATGTTGACGGAGTCAACTATTTGGCTTGAGAGCCGACCGATAGGGTGTGATAAGCTACACCCGATGGGTGGGAAGCCCCTTGGACGATCATGTTGACGGAGTCAACTATTTGGCTTGAGAGACAACCGATAGGGTGTGATAAGCTACACCCGGTGGGTGGGAAGCCCCCTGGATGATCATGTTGACGGAGTCAACTATTTGGCTTGAGATCCGGCCGATAGGGTGTGATAAGCTACACCCGGTAGGTGGGAAGCCCCCTAGACGATCATGTTGACGGAGTCAACTTTTTGCATCATCTTGTAAGTCGCCATCTTGTAATGAAGAAAACGGCAGAAGCCTCCAAGTGACTTTATTATGATCCAATGAATCCGGGCATCCATGTTTGAATGGTATATCTCAACGGTTTGTCCTCTTGGGCAACTTTTTAATTATTCCGCCAATAATGTAATAGCCCCCAGGATTGGGTTAACTTTGCCATGACTCAGGGTTCTCATTGAAAACGACCAAATGTGTCTCGCCATGTCTGTAGCCCCCGAGTCTTAAGTTGACTTGAAAAGGCGGCTTGAGAATCTCTACTGAAGGTTGAGGTTAACCGGGGCGGGCTATAGATGATCCCGTATGATTTGTTTCAATAATCCGATCGATGGTTTGTCCCGGCTGGTTGTTGAAGTTAACCAAACTGTAGTGGCGGCAACTTGCGCGGCTGTCCATTTGGGCGGCTCATACAGGCAAGCACCACACTGATATGTTGATGTAGATCAGACCACAGGCAGCGTCTTGCGCTCGTACATTGGGCGGCTCATGCAGGTAAGCACTGCACCGATATGTTGATGTAGATCAAACTGTGGGCGGCATCTTGTGGGCATCTGTTGGGCAGCTCATATAGGCGAGCACTGCACCAATATGTCAATGTAGATTGGCCCACCGGGTGGCGATTCAGAACCGTCTGTTGGGCGGCTCGTACTGGTAAATGCGCCCCCTGGCGTGTTGATGTAGACGTAGAGGCCAACCATGGCTTTTTAAGCCGGTGCCATTTGTGAAAGACGCCACAACGTTGTAAGCCAGCATGGATGACAAGAGACGGCCACGACATTGTAAGCTGGCGGGGATGGCGAGAGACAGTCACAACGTTGTAAGCCGACGCGGATGGCGAGAGACAGTCATGACATTGTATGCCGGCGCGGTGGCGAGAGACGGCCATGGCGTTGTAAGCCGGCGCGGTGGTGAGAGACGGTCACGACATTGTAAGTCGGTGTGGCAGCCGCGGCATTGTAAGCCAGACCGCAGGGTCGGCGGGTGAGCGCAGCTCCAGCGTGTTGTCGTAGACCGAACCGCGAGGGCGGCGGCTTGCGCGCGTCCGTTGGGCTGCTCATACTGCTGGGTTAGCGCGAGGCACCGACACGTTGATTTAGCTCGGGTCGTGACGGCCGCGGTGCTGCACACATCCATTGAATCACGCGACACAGACGAATATCAATATATGATGATGCTGGCGTGCACTCCATCTCCCCAATATAATGCCATATTGGTAATCAATAATGGTCCTGCGAAAATATTGCAAACCAAAGTAATTGTTCTTTGATAGAAACAATATGTGCTAATAAAATAGAATTAGATAAATACCACCTAATGCTTTTGAATGGCGAATCATCCATGGGCAACGTCCGCCAGGACGTCCGACTCTGGCCATCACGTCGTCTGCCGTAGGATCAACTGACCCGACAACCAGCTCGTCGATTCCTCCGTGCACATGGACGTCCACTGGGTGACCCGGCATATTTGATGTATATCGGACTATGAGGATGGCGGACAGAGAACGAGCCGACCGTCAAGGCGGCGACTCACGTGGGGGAAAACAGAGGCAAGCGAGTGCATGAGGTTGAAATAGCGCGGGCGGGGGTGGCCGACGCGGGCAACTTCGGATGTATTCTGTTCGGAGCTATACTTCTTTGTGATGAACCTGAAGAAATCTCTTCATTGCAATTCTAACATTAACCAATTTGTTCTAGCATCTGATGTTCCGTCACTGTCCTTGCGTGTCAACCCTGATGGGATTGCTCTAATGGCGTGCTTCTTCAACTCCTCATACATGAAAACATGGAGAGAGACAACCAGTAACAAACCACGGTGAAATTTTGCAGAAGAAATCAACATCATTTTGGGTACAATCTTTGACATCTTTGACCGGCTGCGTACAATATTCTGTAGCAAATTTCTTCAGCCATCATAGGGCTTCTGCCTCACCATTAGTGAGATTTGAACTAGAAGAAAATTTCTTTAGCCATTTCAGCGGCTCAGCAGCACCAGTGAAGGCAACAGACCGGCTCGCAGACGGGCGACTCGGCGTGCGAGGGGTCGCTGGAGGCCACGGCTGCTTGGCCAGCGTTGTAGAGCCGGCCGGGCATAGTAGAGCCAGAGGCCTCGGTGGCGTCTAGCCATGGCAACGGCGGCGGAAGCATGGCACGACAGTAACGACGCGGGCCGTGAGGTGGAGGCGAGGCCGCCTCGACATGGCGGACGGGTGAGGGCAAGGTGGGGACGACCAAGTCCGTGGCTGGCTCAGGCTGTGGTAGGCCTCAGCAGAAGAAGCGGGCAAGCCCAACGGCGGCTTGAGCGTCTCAATAGAAATGGAGGTTGACGCGGCGGAGGTGAGGCCGTAGCGGAAGTGCTGACGGGGTGGCTCAACGTGGCAGTGGAGTGAATCCGGCTTAGAGGCGAGTCACCGCTGCGAGGGGCGAAACGGAACAAACAACAGGGTACCATTGAGCTATGCGTGTGCGCCGGTGGTGGACAGCGCGGTGGGTAGCCGGTAGGGTGAGGTTGAGTCGGACATGGTGCTGAGACGGTAGGCAGAGACTGAACTGTGTTGGTCTCCTTCACTCTTTTTTAATAGGAAAATTTCCAATCAACTTGCCACATAATACTTTTCATCTTGGCAGACTGCAGGACGACGACTCATGGACTACGCTTGTCTCCAAATCAATTCAGATGAGGACACAGTTGACGCCCTTGCTTTAGTCGACGAAAGTTGTATCTATTCCTTTAATGGATTGTAGAAGCTGGTGAACGCACGGAGTCGATCTCTTTTGGTCTCAGCGATCGCAAGTTGCGGCGATAATGCAAAGACGCAATTTCAATTCCTTTGATCTCAAATTCGTCGATGAGGTGATCTTTCTGTGCTGGCTCTTCTTCATCTGGCTCATAGCGAGTTTCTCGATCCCTGAAGAGATCCCTCCAAAAAACACAACACCATCGTGCTCGCCCCACGATGGGCGCCAACTGTCGTAGATTTGTCACGACAGATGTCCAGGTGAACGGACTTAGGTTCGGGGCAGAAGCACAACTATGTGGTGGCTTGAAGGGGTTGGTTGGAATCGAGAGACGCAGAGTTTACCCAGGTTCGGCCCCTCCGATGGAGGTAAAAGCCTACGTCCTGCTTGTCTGGTATTGATGATGAAGGAGATCTCTCGGTTACAAGGGTGCTGTTTTGCTACCTCTAATCATGAGAGCCTCTAATCTGTCCGTCTAATCTCTTGTGTCTGTCTAAACTTGTGGACTTGTGAACTTGTCTCTCTAGGGGTGCTCTACCCCTCCTTATATAAGTGGAGAGGGTAGGTTTACAAATAGAGTCCTACTAGGAGTAGGATTAGGACTAGTCTCTTTAGAATCCTATTCCGAGTCTTGTTTCTCTTGTAAGGAAATCATTTCTCCTTTGGGCCTTCTCTTGTGAGCCGCCTGGCATCGGCTTACACGCCGGGTCTTGGGCCTGGTCGCCCTGTGACCCGCCTGTCGGATCACCAATAAAATGTCATGTCTTTACCGGGTCTCCTGTGAGTCGCCAGGCCGGGTCATACCGCGGGGTATATCCCCGACAAAAACCATCCAAAAAAAAGGATGATGAGGACTTTGAGCGTTTTGCTGAAATGCTTAGACCTTTTTTTGCGTATGCGTTTGACTGATATTCTCAAAATGTCTCTTTATGCTAAGTATATGAAAGATATTGTGACAAATAAAAGAAAGATATCGAAAGCTGAGATTTCCACCATGCTTGCTAATTATACCTTTAAGGGTGGATACCAAAGAAATTAGGAGATCGAGGAATACCAACTATACCATGCTCCATTAAGAGAAACTATATTAAAACTGCTTTATGTGATCTTTGAGCTGGTGTTAGTGTTATGCCTTTATGTTTATATCATAGATTTGATTTGAATAAGTTGACACCTACTAAAATCTCTTTGCAAATGGCTGATAAATCAACTGCTTTAGCCATCGGTATTTGTGAGGATGTACCTGTCATAGTTGCAAATGTTACTATCCTAATAGACTTTGTTAATATTGATATTCCTGAGGATGACAGTATGTCAATCATCCATGGTAGACCTTTTTTGAATACTGCAGGTGCTGTTATTGATTGCAACAAGGGCAATGTCACTTTTCATGTTAATGGTAATGAGCGTACGATGCACTTTCCGAAGAAACAACCTCAAGTTCATAGTATCAACTCCATTGAAAAAAATTCAACTATTATTATTGGAGGTTTTGAATTCCCTCTCCCTACTGTCAAGAACAAATACTATATACTTATTGTTGGGGATATGCATATCCCCATTGAGGTAACTTAGTGTTATTCGAAAATTCTCCGGTTTCATGATTACTTGAAGGAAGTTTGTTAATAAGACTTGATCAACCTTGTTAATCAATTCCTTTTGATGAGCATGAGATGGATAAATTTAGAAGGCACAACCTTCTATACCCAACTTTTACTTTCTGTTGTTTAGATTAGACAAAGTAAAAAATGCTATTATTCTTCTGTTTTCTGAGTTATCCATACAATAAAAAATGACCTAAAAATCAAAGTTCTCCAAATGCCGTGAAAATGTAGTATGATTTTTTCTGGAATATTTAAGAATTTCTGGCACTGAGCACATAGCAGGGGGCTACACCAGTGGGCAACAAGCTCACAGGGTGCGGCCACCCCCTCGCCGCGCCCAGGTGGCTTGTGGGTCCCATGTAGGCCCCCCTCACTTATTCCAGCAACCATCCACTTCGTATTCCTCCAGAAAAAATCACACAATTGCTCAAACCCGTGTTCTAGCTCATTTTTCTACCATTTTCGATCTCCTTGTGCAAAGCTCCAATTGCAAAACTATTTTGGGGGATTGATCTTCGGTATATGACTCCCCCAATGGTCCAATTAGTTTTTGTTCTAGTGCTTTATTTATTTCAAATTTTTGCTGCTGTGGTGACCTTGTTCTTGAGCTTGCATGTCAAATTTGTATGGTCCCAAGTAGTTTTGATGCATGATATAGCTTCTAGGCACTTGTGGGAGTAGTTGTTATAAGTTTTGTTGAGTTATGTTCTCCTTCATTTTGAGTCACTAAAAATTTCAGAAATTTTTCAGAGAAAGAAATGATGAGGAGATTGTTAAGAGGCTCTTCAAGCTGGGGCTCTAAAGAAGATGAAAATGAGGTGAAGAAGAAGTCCAAATACAATCTTCCTCGCGTCGCAGAAGTTCGACCAGGTGAATGGCTAAGTAATGCATTCTTGAGGGCGGCCAAAATTTATGAAGATTTCTATTATTTGGCGGCGAATGCAGGCATCACCGACTTCCTCAACGATAAGTGTGACCAATACCTCTTACTCACTAATATCTTTGTGCAAAACTTTCACTTTTCTCCTAGGGAGATCCTGCCATGATAGGGTTTTACTTGTATGATGTGTCCAAGAAGATGACACTTTATGCTTTTTGCAATGTTTGCAAAATACCTTATGAGGGTGGCATTAGTGAACCACGTCCTAGAGACATGGAGGACTTTATTGCCGCAACAACTGTGGGGGAAGAGAGAGGGGTGTCAAAGGCAAGAGCAGCTAGTTTACATTTTCCCTTTATATGCTATTATTCATTATTTGCGGGGAGATGTTTAGTTGGTCATGGGGAGAGTGGAGGCCTTAGTGCTCCCGACCTTGCCATTCTGCGCCATGCTTTACATGTTGATAGAACTTTTAGTATGGGTGCTATGGTGTCCCAACGGTTGAACTTGAACTGTTCAAAGGGTCCATACTCGGAGGTATCTATGCATCTTGTCTATCCACACACATTAAGATACCCATTAGGCTTGACAAGGAAGAGGAAATGCTGCTACCTACAAGATATTTAGACTATGACAGTATGGTAATGCATGATTTTATTAGAAAGAATAATGGTAGGAGGTTGCTTTACAACTTAGTGTTTAGTCAAGGACTTGTGAGATTATTGCTCTGCCTGCTTCTTCTTTGTTCGATATTCATTCCAAGTACACTATTATGCTCGAGGACATCTACAAATATTGGGGTCTGTCGCAACCCGCAGCACCCGAGCTGGCACCAGCCCTTGATCCGTATCCGGATCCAGTTTTTAGTGGGAGCCACAGGAGCTCGCCAACCAGTGGAACCCTCAAGACCCTCCGGAGTATCCAGGAGATGCTTATTTTCAGCCATGGCCCTAGGCCAACTTATGCCAAAAGCCTAAGCTTGGGAGAGTACGCGTTTATCACCGACATTACATTCATGTCCACACACTCATCTTGGTAGTCGGTGCTCATACTTTTTCATTGTACCATCCATGGTAGTTTATTTCTTCTTTCCGCTTTCTTCTTGTGTGCTTAGTTAACCTTGAGAAAATCCCCAAAAATTAGTTATAGCTTTACCTTCTAGTCAGTTTAGTTGTAGCATTAAAAGAAAACCCAAAAAAGATTTTTCATTCTTCTTTTGCTTGTTGGGAGGTTTCCCATGTAAATAGTTTTTCTCGTTCTTGTTTTGAATTTTCTTTCTTTGGGTCGTAAGGAGAAGACCACAATAAAAATGTTGAGTGGCTCTCATATGCATTATTGTTTATCTATCACAGAGCCCATATTACCTTGCCTTCTCCTTTGAGTTATTGTTTGCAAATTCCAGCATAGTCTAATGCACGTGCACTCTTATTATTATTCACACCGTTTGGTCGTGCAAGTGAAAGGCAATAATGACAATATATGATGAAAATATTGAGATGGAGAAAAAGCTGGTACGAACTCAACCTATTTTGCTTTTGTAAATATGATTAGCTCATCGTTCTGACTTCAGCTCATTATGGGTGAAACATATTTGCAATGACAATTAGAGATTATAGTTACTCATGCCATGCTTAATTAGCTAAGAGTTGATAATGGTTTGTCTTGAGTACTAACATGCATATTAAAATGGTTGTGATGCAGTATGATAGGATGGTATCATCCTTTGAATGATTCAAGTGGCTTGACTTGGCACATGTTCATGCATGTAGTTGAAACAAAATCAACATAGCCTCCACGATATTTATGTTCATGGTGATTTATATCCTACTCATGCTTGCATTCAATGTTGGTTAATCTCAATGCATGTTGATGATTATTGTCGCTCTCTAGTCGGTCGCTTCCCAGTCTTTTGCTAGCCTGCACTTGTACTAAGCGAGAATACTGCTTGTGCATCCAATTCCTCAAACCCAAAGTTGTTCCATCTGAGTCCACCATACCTACCTATATGTTGTATTTACCTGTCGTTTCAAGTAAATTTGCATGTGCCAAATTCTAAACCTTCAAATAATATTTTGTTTTGTATGCCCGAATCGCTCATGTAGCGGCTGGGGGCGGCCAGTATCTTCCATGCTAGGTAGGTTATTCTCACGATATGTGTTGATTCACTATCATTCACGAGAAAGTGGCTGGTATTCGGGATGCCCAGTTCCATGCTCAAAATCAAATCAAAATATAACAAAACAGAACTCCCCCGGGACTGTGTTTGTATGGACAGTACCCGTGGATTCGGCTAGCCGTGGAATGTGTTTGACTTGTGGTGGGGGAGCAAAAACTTTATCATTCTGTTTGGGAACCGCCTATAATGTATCTAGCATGGAAGATGGTGAAATCTCTTGGTCGTTATGATGACAATGAAAGCATACCACTCAAAATTGTTATTCATCCCTATTTTAAAAGCTCGAGCTCTGGCACCTCTGCAAATCAATGCTTCCCTCTACGAAGGGCCTATCTATTTTTCTTTACTGTTGAGTCATCCTCCTCTTATAAAAGGCACCAGTTGGAGAGAACCACCATCATTTGTATGCTTTGCTATTGATTGATATTGACTATGAGTGTGACTGGACCTCTTTTACCATGAACTACAATGTCCAGTCAGTCCTTGTTCTTCAGGGGTGCTCTACATTTATGTTTTGCGGTCTCAGAAAGGGCTAGCGAGATACCATTATATCATATTGTATCATGATTGTCTTGATAAAAGTGTCATCATCCGAGAGTTATTATTATTGATTGCTAGTTGATTATGCCATTGATATGAGTAAATGTGAGACCAAAATGTTATTGTGAACATGGTTAGTCTATAATCTTTGCTGAAAATCTAAACACCAGTTAGACATATTTACAACAACAAGATCGAACAGAGTTTGCAAAAGTTTTTCTTTATCACTTTCAGTTTATCAACTGAATTGCTTGAGGACAAGCAATATGTTAAGCTTGGGGGAGTTGATACGTCTCCATCGTATCCACTTTTCCAAACTCTTTTGCCCTTGTTTTGGACTCTAATTTGCATGATTTGAATGGAACTAACCCGGACTAACGCTATTTACAGCATAATTGCCTTGGTGTTATTTTTGTGCAGAAATAAAAGTTCTTGGATTGACCTGAAAATTTACGGAGATTATATTTGGAATTAATAAAAAATACTAGCAAAAGAATCAACCAGAGGGGGCCACCCATTGGCCACAAGCCAGGGGGCGCGGTCACACCCCTGGCTGCGCCTAGCAGGCTTGTGGGCCCACTGGAGATCCAGTGACCTCAATTCCAACTCCATATATTCACATCCACGGAGAAAAACTCAGAGAGGAGAGTTCATCGCATTCATGATACGGAGCCTCCGCCACCTCCTGTTCTTCCTTGGCAGGCCAGATCTATAGTCCGTTTTGGGCTCCGGGGAGGGGAAATCGACGCCATTGTCATCAACGACCATCCTTCATCACTAATTCCATGATGCTCTCCGTCGTTCGTGAGTAATTCCATCATAGGCTTGCTATATGGTGAAGGGTTGGATGAGATTTACCATGTAATCGAGTTAGTTTTGTTAGGGTTTGATCCCTAGTATCCACTATGTTCTGAGATTGATGTTTCTATGACTTTGCTATGCTTAATGCTTGTCACTAGGGCCCGAGTGCCATGATTTCAGATCTGAACCTATTATGTTTTCATTAATATATATGAGTTCTTGATCCTATCTTGGAAGTTGTAGACACCTATTCCGAGTTATGATCCGCATCCCCTAGGGTGATAATAACTAGGATTCTTTTCGGTGATTACCATAGTTTGAGGAGTTCATGTATTCACTAAGTTCTAATGCTTTGGTACGGTTCTCTATTAAAAGGAGGCCTTAATATCCCCTAGTTTCCATTAGGACCCCGCTGTCGGTGTCAAAACCAGCGGATCTCGGGTAGGGGGTCCCGAGCTGTGAGACTAGACTCGATGGTAACATGAGACGAAGGAGACGATGTTTACCTAGGTTCGGGCTCTCCTATGGAGGTAATACCCTATGTCCTGCTTGATTGTATTGATGATATGTAGGTTACAGAGTATATCTACCTCGAGATCAAGTAGCTAAACCCTAGATGAGTTGTCCTCTCTCTACAACCTAAAACCCTCCAGCTTATATAGACGCCGAGGTTACCTAGGGTTTAAACATTGTCGGTTACACGTCGAAGGGATAAACATGCCTATTCACTACTCCAAACATGGAAGACACACCATGATTCCCAAAGCTTCCTTCCTAGAGACAGGGCCTTCGACCCGTACAGTGCCTCCCATAAGAAACAGGTTGGGCTCCCGAGGACCCCTTAAACCAGGACTCCCTCAGTAGCCCCCGAAATTGCCTCCAACGCCAAGGGTCTTTAGCTCCAGCTGCTTCGTATAATTAGAGTCTTCGGCTTGCAAGGCGAGTTCTTCCCTCCGAGTTTAGTTCGGCCTCTGATGACATGTAGTTTTCCGATTAGAGGCTCGTCCGAACAACATGAATAACTTAGCCCCAAAGGCCAAGCGTCATGGATCAAACAGAGTTCCTTGACAACCTTTTTGACGAAAGGTCGTGTCCCACCACGACCGTTGGACCAGTTGTAAAAACTCAAACTATGGTTCGAGGCCTTTTTCATCAGAATGATTCATTAATGCACAGATCGTGCTCTGTTTCACACGAGATATATTTAATCATGTGCGCATAACGGCACACAAGTATTGGGAAGTAGAGCGATATGCGGCGCAGTAAAGGGAGGCCAAACGGCGATAAGCCTCATAAAACGGAAAGAAAACCCCAAGGCCTAAACACGCTTCCCATTCGCACCCTCTGCCTCCCAATCTCCTGAGCTTTCAGAGCACATATCTAGGTTTTCCACAACTCCCCCCTTCGATCTCATTCATGGTTGGTTCTAGATCCAACGGCAAGTGGGAGGCTTCCACGGTCACCCACTGGGACATCCAGGATCTCAAGGACGTCTTCTACCTCCCTACCAACATTGGCCAGCACGCGCCGAAGAAGGGCCAGCTGATCCCCACCCCCAAGCCAGGCGAGAGGGTGGTCTTCATACCCCATTTCATTCGGGGTCTGAGCTTCCACTCCATCCCTTTGTTAGGGGGATAATGTTCTTTACCTCGACTTCCACGACCTCTCGCCGAACTCCTTCATGCACATATCGTCCTTCATCATCGTTTGCGAGGCCTTCTTCCGAGTCAAGCCACACTTTGGAATTTGGCTCAAGGTATTTAATATCAAGCCAAAGTGTGTTGTAGGCGAGCACGCAGACTACAGCGGGTCTATCATCGGCAAACACCCTCCAATAACCTCCTATTTTTTCTTATGATAAATCAGGTAATGAGGAGAAGCTTTTTATTCAACCAACCTCTTCAAAAAGAAGTTTGGAGGAATTAAATAAAGCCACACATAATGTGGTTAAGAAGAAGAAAAGAAGGAGAATTAAAGGTAAAGAGGTATCTCTCCCAAATAATGTTGCTCCCAGTATTGATAGGCCTCATGAGAATGAATCAAAAGTAGTCGTGGAAGATGATACACTTGAGGATGCTTTTGTTATGCCTATTGCTTGTTGTGATCATTATGATTGGGAAGATAATGATACTTCTTATAATCTTGAAAATATTTATGGCGCCAACTTGGAGGATGATGATAATAATTGCTATACTATTGGTGTGATGTCTACTACACAACCTTCTTCTTGTAGACTCGTGTTGGGCCTCCAAGCGCGGAGTTTTGTAGGACAGTAGCAATTTTCCCTCAAGTGGATGACCTGAGGTTTATCAATCCGTGAGAGGTGTAGGGTGAAGATGGTCTCTCTCAAGCAACCCTGCAATCAAATAACAAAGAGTCTCTTGTGTCCCCAACACACCCAATACAATGGTAAACTATATAGGTGCACTAGTTTGGCAAAGAGATGGTGATACAAGTGCAATATGGATGGTAATATAGGTTTTTGTAATTTGAAAATATAAAAACAGAAATGTGACAAATAGTAAACAATGAGCAAAACATTGTATAAATGCTTGGAAACAAGGCCTAGGGTCCATACTTTCACTAGTGCAGTTTCTCTCAACAATATTAGCATAGTTGAATCATAGGTAAGTACCTCTCGTGCGACAAAGAGTTCACTCCAAAGTCACAAATAGCGGAGAACTAATGAAGAAATTATTGTAGGGTATGAAACCACCTCAAAGTTATCTTTTCTGACCAATCTTATGAGCTATCCCTATAAGTGTCACGGACAACCCTAGAGTTCGTACTAAAATAACACCTTAAGATACACATCAACCAAAACCCTAATGTCACGTAGATACTCCAATGTCACCACAAGTACCCATGGGCTTGATTATACGATATGCATAACATAATTTCAGATTCATCATGTTCAATCCAACACAAAGAACTTCAAAGAGTGCCCCACAGTTTCTATCGGAAAGTCAAGACAAAAACATGTGCCAACCCCTATGCATAGATTCCTAAGGTCAAGGAACCCGCAAGTTGATCACCAAAACATACATCAAGTGTATCAACAGAACATCCCATTGTCACCATAGATATCCCATCGCAAGACATACATCAAGTGTTCTCAAATCCTTAAATACTCAATCTGATAAGTAAACTTCAAAGGGAAAACTCAGTTCATCACAACTAGATAGAGAGGGGAAACACTCCATATGATTCATCTATATCAATAAAGCTTGCGATACATCAAGATCGTGCCATCTCAAGAACACGAGAGAGAGAGAGAGAGAGAGATCAAACACATTGCTACCGGTACATACCCTCAGCCCCGAGGGTGAACTACTCCCTCCTCATCATGGACAACGTCGGGATGATGAAGATGGCCTCCGGTGATGTATTCCCCCTCCGGCAGGATGCCAGAATGGGCTCCTGATTGGTTTTTCGTGGATCTGGAGGCTTGTGGCGGTAGAACTCCCGATCTAGGTTCTGCGTTGGTTTTTTTGGAATATTTGAGGATTTATAGCGCTGAGAGGGAGGTCGGTGGACTCCCGAGGGGCCCACAAGCCTGGTGGGCACGCCTAGGGGGGTGGCCGCGCCCCTAAGGCTTGTGGCCTCCTCGGGAATCTTCTGGCTTCATCTCCAAGCTTCGTGGGTGTCTTCTGGTCCATAAAAAATTACCGTAAATTTTTATTCCGTTTGGACTCCGTTTGATATTCCTTTTGTGTAAAACTCAAAAACCTGAAAAAAACAGGAACTGGCATTGGGCTCTAGGTTAATAGGTTAGTCCCAAAAATAATATAAAGTTGTAGTAAAATGATTGTAGAACATCCAAGAATGTTAATATAACAACATGGAACAAGCAAAAATTATGGATACGTTCGAGACGTATCGACATCCCCAAGCTGAATTCCTGCTCGTCCTCGAGTAGGTAAATGATAAAAACAGAATTTTTGATCTGGAATGCTGCCTAACCTGCTCATCATATTCTTTTCTTCTATGTATATCATGGATATTTGGACTTGTAAATGATTCAAAGCAATAGTCTAGTTTTAACATAATGACTTCAATACTCAAGCATGTCAACAAGCAACCATGTCTTTCAATATATCAACACTAAAGAAAGTTATCCCAGCCCATCATGCTCAAGCATTGATCCATTCATGAAACACACTCAAATATTAGCTATGCCCAATGCTCAAGTATGATCATAGTGCCCCCTAGTTGGTGCCTATAAGAGAAGATGGAGACTCAAAGCAAAAATAAAAATTGAATAAAGTAAATAGATAGGCCCTTCGCACAGGGAATTAGGGATTTGTAGAGGTGCCAGAGCTCAAGGTTTATATTGAGAGAGAAAAATATTTTGAGTGGCATGCTTTTCCTGTCAACGAAAACGACGAAGTAGCTCACAATACTTTCCATGCTAGATACATTATAGGCGGTTCCCAAACATAATAGTAAAGTCTTTACCCCCTCCACCAATCAATCACACTCCACGGCGAGCCGAATCCACGGGTACCGTCCATACCAACAACATTCCTGGGGGGGGGGTTGTTTCATTATATTTTGATTTGATTTTTGAGCATGGGACTGGGCATCCCGAATACCGGCCACTTTCTCGTGAATGATAGTGAATCAACACATGTCATGAGAATAACACACCTATCATGGAAAAATATTGGATACTCCCCACCGTTTCATGAGCGGTATGGGCACACAAAAGAGAAAATTTATTTTGCAGATTTAGATATGGCACATACAAATTTGCTTGGAACGGCATGGAAATACCGCATATAGGTAGGTATGGTGAACTCATAAGGCATAACTTGGTTTAAGGATTTTGGATGCACAAGTAGTATTTCTACTTAGTACAAATGAAGGCTAGCAAATAGATTGGGAAGCAACCAACCAGATGAACAAAAAATCACATCATTGAGTCATAACTAACACCAAATAATGCAACACAAGTAGGATGTAACTTCATTGCATAACTATTGACTTTCGTGCATGCACGGGGAATCACAAACCTTAAAACCAATATTCTTACTGAGCATAATTACTCACTAACATGACTCACATATTACTATCATCATGTTTCAAAACTATTACAACGAATCAAGTTTAATTTATCCCATGATCTTCATGAAAGTTTTTATTATATCCTCGTTGGATACCTATCACTTTTGGACTAGTTTCATGTATTGCCATTGTTTTTTCGACAAGCTCAAACAAATTTAAGTAAAGCACGTGAGAAAATGACAAGATACTCTCAAAGGATATGAGTAGTCAAACAATTAAGGAGCTATGTGAGGACACTCTCTCCCTTAATAAATATTTTCATATCTTAAGTACTTTTTTCAAACAACAAGCAAAATAAAAATAGCACTCCAAGAATAGCACACATCATGTGAACGAATAAAAATTTAAGCTCAACGTAGGCTAACCGATAATTGTTGATGAACAGAGGTGGGATGCGTAGCATCCCCAAGCTTAGATGCTTGAGAGTTCTTGAAATATTTACTTGGGGTGCCTTGGGAATCCCCAGGCTTGAGCTTTTTCATCTCGTTCAATCCTCTCATACCATAGTTTCACCTATTCTCAAAATCTTCATCCACACAAAACTCAAAAAGAACTCGTGAGATAGGTTAGTACACATAATAATAAATAAACTCTTTATGTAATACTAAGACAAGTTGCATAATAATTTTCAAACATTAGGTACTGTATACTATAATTTCCACAATTTATATCTACCAATATAGGCTATGGAAACTATAGGATAAGTAGATAACGAAACTATGACAACAATAAACAGAACAGTCTATAGAAATTTATGAAAATAGTGTACTTATTTAAATCAAAAAATTATGAAAATTTGTGAAATTATATAGAATACATATGAAAATACCGTGTAAAAATTTCAGAAACTTTCCACGTTCCAGTAAAATATGAAAATTCAAACACTAGAGCAGAAGTTTCTGTTTTTACCCAGCACATATCAAAACATGCAATGAAAGCATCCTAAGGAAATTCTTGGAACTTTTTATTGAAAAACAAGATTATAAATAACACCTAACATAAAGTAACTAAATATAATGATGACCCAAGCAAATCATATGTTGTGTGAGGAATAAAAATATAGCTACAAGTAAGCTATACCGATAGTGTTGAAGACGAAAGAGGGGATGCCTTCCAGGGCATCCTCAAGCTTAGGCGCTTGAGTCTTCCTTGTATATTACCTCGGGGGTGCCTTGGTAATATCCAATCTTTGGTTCTTATAACTCCTTATTCTTCTCATATCGGTGTCTCACCCAAAACTTGAAAACTTAAATCACACGAAACTTAACAGAACTTCGTGAGAAGGGTTAGTGTAGTAAAGATAAATCATTCACTTAGGTACTGTCAACACAAGATTGATAATTGTTTACACATGATACCTACTGTATTACACCATTCCCACAATTTATTTTACCCAATATAAGCTATAGGAACACTTGAAACAAGCAAACTATGCATGCAAAACAGAATTTGTCAAAAACAGAACAGTCTGTAAAGATCTGAATGATCACCAAACTTAAATGAATCTAATTTTTTTTAAAATTAGGAAATAAAAAGGTATTTGCATATAAAGTTTTTGTAAAAATTTCAGAATTTTTTGACGCTCCGGTAAAATCATATAATTCATATACTGGACGCAAAACTTTCTGTTTTTGCACAGAATCAAACAAGCAAGTATCCAAACTATCCCAAAGGATTTACTTGGCACTTTATTGAAATAAAAGACACAAAACATGATTAATACAGTAGCTTAATCATGTGCCCACACAAAAACAAAAAGTAAAAATGTTGGGTTGTCTCCCAACAAGCGCTTTTCTTTAATGCCTTTTAGCTAGGCATGATGATTTCAATGATGCTCACAAAAAAAGATAAGAATTGAAACACAAAGAGAGCATCATGAAGCATATGACTAGAACATTTAATCCTAACCCACTTACTATGCATAGGGATTTTGTGAGCAAACAATTTATGGGAACAAGAATCATCTCGCATAGGAAGGCAAAACAAGCATAACTTCAAGAATTTGAACACATAGAGAGGAAACTTGATATTATTGGAATTCCTATAAGCATATATTCCTCCCTCATAAGAATTTTCAGTAGAATCATGAAGTAATTAGACAATATAACCACCACATAAAGCATTCTTTTCATGATCTACAAACATAGTAATTTTACTACTCTCCACATAAGCAAATTTCTTCTCATGACTAATAGTGGGAGTATCATAAAAGACTTGAATACTACAAATTGGTTCCACACTAAAAGAGTAATATTTAGTAAAAGGATATACATAATTATGACAAGTATAATAATAGTAATCATCACTCTTTTTCATTGCATAAGTATCGTCACAATAATCATCATAAGTTGGAGGCATGCAATCATCATAACAAATTTGATCATTCAAAGTAGGGGGAATAAAAAGATCATCTTCATTAAGCACAGCATCCCCAAGATTGGGACAAACATTAATTACAGCAAATAAATTCTCAAACATGTCATTTTCATCAAACATATCATCCCCAAGCTTGTGGCTTTGTTTATCATAAACATAATCATTCTCATCATTAATGGTATGAATAGCACCAATAGTATAGAAATTATTATCATCATCCTCCAAGTTGGTGCCATAAATATTTTCAAGATTATAAGAAGTATAATTATCTTTCCAATCATAATTATCCTAACAAGCAATAGGCATAACAAAATCATCCTCAAGTGTATCATGTTCCACAACTATTTTTGATTCCTTCTCATGAGGCCTATCAATAATGGGAGCAACATTATTTGGGAGAGCTACCTCTTTACCTTTACTTTTCCTTCTTTTCTCCGTATTCACCACATTATGTGTGGCTTTATTTAATTCCTCCAAACTTCTTTTTGAAGAGGTTGGTTGAATAAAAAGCTTCTCCCTGTTACCTGATTTATCATAAGAAAAAATAGGAGGATATTGGGAAACCTCTTCCACTTCATTAGTATTCTCTTCATCTTCTATTGGTTTCCTTGTCTTTAAGTAAGTGGCAATATAAGGATTCTCAATGCAATATACCATGCAATACATATAAATTTCCTTTAGATCAAAATCAAGAAATATCTTAAGATTATATTTTGGGATACCCCTAGTTATATGTTTCATTTGTTCATATACAAGAAGCAAACTAAGTTCATTATGATGCGCAAGGGAAATCAAGTTATCACAATTTTTGGACATGATTCGATAATGAAACAATTTGCATTGGAGATTGAAATGACCACATTCATTGCAAAGTTCACAAGGACAGCGAGAAAAATTAAATCTTTCAGCAAAAACATCTAGCCTCTCTTGCAACCATTTAGTTTTTAAATACTTATGCCTCTTACAAAATATATCTTCCCTTTTAGGCATGTCTACACAAACTCTATGCACTTCACAAAAATTGACATGCTTATAAGAAATATATTTATCATGACTAGTGCAATCATCATTAGCACTATGGATATTCAAAGAATTGATACTAACAACATTGCAATCATGCTGATCACTCAAATATTTAGTGCCAAACATTTTAATAACTTCTTCTTCCAACACTTGAGCACAATTTTCCTTTCCATCATTTTCACGAAAGACATTAAAAAGATGAAGCATACGAGGCAACCTCAATTCCATTTTTTGTAGTTTTCTTTTATAAAACCAAACTTGTGAAAAAAAGAAACTCAAAGATTTGATTGCAAGATCTAAAGATATACCTTCAAGCACTCACCTCCCCGGCAACGGCGCGAGAAAAGAGCTTGATGTCTACTACACAACCTTCTTCTTGTAGACTAGTCTGGGGCCTCCAAGCGCAGAGTTTTGTAGGACAATATCAATTTTCCCTCAAGTGGATGACCTAAGGTTTATCAAACCGTGAGAGGTGTAGGGTGAAGATGGTCTCTCTCAAGCAACCGTGCGATCAAATAACACGGAGTCTCTTGTGTCCCCAACACATCCAATACAATGGTAAATTGTATAGGTGCACTAGTTCGCCAAAGAGATGGCGATACAAGTGCAATATGGATGGTAGATATAGGTTTTTGTAATCTGAAAATATAAAAACAGCAAGGTAAAAAATAGTAAACAGCGAGCAAAACATTGTATAAATGCTTGGAAACAAGGCCTAGGGTCCATACTTTCACTAGTGCAATTCCTCTCAACAATATTAGCATAGTTGAATCATATGTAAGTACCTCTCGTGCGACAAAGAGTTCACTCCAAAGTCACAAATAGCGGATAACTAATGAAGAAATTATTGTAGGGTATGAAACCACCTCAAAGTTATCTTTTCTGATCAATCTTATGAGCTATCCCTATAAGTGTCACGGACAGCCCTAGAGTTCGTACTAAAATAACACCTTAAGATACACATCAACCAAAACCCTAATGTCACCTAGATACTCCAATGTCACCACAAGTACCCATGGGCTTGATTATATGATATGCATCACATAATTTAGATTCATCATGTTCAATCCAACACAAAGAACTTCAAAGAGTGCCCCAAAGTTTCTATCGAAAAGTCAAGACGAAAACATGTGCCAACCCCCATGCATAGATTCCCAAGGTCACAGAACCCACAAGTTGATCACCAAAACATACATCAAGTGTATCAATAGAACATCCCATTGTCACCACAGATATCCCATCGCAAGACATACATCAAGTGTTCTCAAATCCTTAAAGACTCAATCCAATAAGTAAACTTCAAAGGGAAAACTCAATTCATCACAACTAGATAGAGAGGGGAAACACTCCATATGATTCATCTATATCAGTAAAGCTCGCGGTACATCAAGATCGTGCCATCTCAAGAACACAAGAGAGAGAGAGAGATCAAACACATAGCTACTGGTACATACCCTCAGGCCCGAGGGTGAACTACTCCCTCCTCATCATGGATAGCGTCGAGGTGATGAAGATGTCCTCTGGTGATGGTTCGCCCTCTGACAGGATTCCGGAACGGGCTCCTGATTGGGTTTTTGTGGCTTTGGAGGCTTGCAGCGGCGGAACTCCCGATCTAGGTTCCACGTTGGGATTTTTGGAATATTTGAGGATTTATAGAGATGAGAGGGAGGTCGGTGGACTCCTGAGGGGCCCACAAGCCTGGTGGGCGCACCTAGGGGGGTGGACGCGCTCGTGAGGCTTGTGGCCCCCTCGAGAATCTTTTGGCTTCACCTCCAAGCTCCATGGGTGTCTTCTGGTCCATAAGAAATCACCGTAAATTTTTATTCCGTTTGGACTCCGTTTGATATTCCTTTTCTGTAAAACTAAAAAACACGGAAAAACAGGGACTGACACTGGGCTCTAGCTTAATAGGTTAGTCCCAAAAATAAAATAAAGTTGTAGTAAAATTATTGTAAAACATTCAAGAATGATAATATAACAGCATTGAACAAGCAAAAATTATAGATACGTTGGAGACGTATCATGGTGCCATTCATACCATTAATGATGGGAGTGATTATGTTTATGATATACAAAGCCACAAGATTTGGGATGCTATGTTTGATGAAAATGACATGTTTGAGAATTTATTTGCTGCAATTAATGTTTGTCCCAAGCTTGGGGATGCTATGCTTAATGAAGATGATCTTTTTATTCCCCCTACTTTGAATGATCAAATTTGTTATAATGATTGCATGCCTCCTACTTATGATGATTATTGTGATGATACTTATGCAATGAAAAAGAGTGATGATTACTATTATTATACTTTCCATAATTATGAATATCCTTTTACTAAATATTACTCTTTTAGTGTAACCAATTTGTAGTATTCAAGTCTTTTATGATACTCCCACTATTAGTCATGAGAAGAAATTTGCTTATGTGGAGAGTAGTAAAATTTCTATGCTTGTAGATTATGAAAAGAATGCTTTATGTGCTGGTTATATTGTGGAATTCCTTCATGATGCTACTTAAAATTATTATAAGGGGGCAAGATATGCTTATAGGAATTGTAATAATAGCAAGTTTCCTCTCTATGTGTTCCAATTCTTGAAGATATGCTTGTTTTCCCTTCCTATGCTAGATGATTCTTGTTCCCATAAATTGTTTTCTCACAAAATCCCTAGGCATAGGAAGTGGGTTAGAATTAAATGTGATTTTAATGAGATTCATGATGCTCTTTTGCATGTTTCAATTATTATTCCTATGTGAGCATCATTGAAATCATCATGCCTAGCTAAACGACATTAAAGAAAAGTGCTTGTTGGGAGACAACCCAACACTTTTACCTTATGTATTGATGTGTTCACATGATAAATATACTTTATTAATCATGTTTTGTGTCTTTTATATTCCAATAAAGTGCCAAGTAAAGCCTTTGGGATAGTGTTGATACTTGCTTGTATGATTCTGTGCAAAAATAGAAAGCTTTGCGTCCAATATATGAATTATCGGATTTTACTGGAGCATCAAAAAATTATGAGATCTTTACACAAAGTTTATAGACAAATTCCTTGTGTTGTCCTAATTTTTAAGAATTTTTAGAGTCAGAGAAGTATGGTGATCATTCAGATCTTTATGGATTGTTCTGTTTTTGATAGATTCTGTTTTGCATGCATAGTTTGCTTGTTTCATGTGTTCCTATAGCTTATATTGACTAATATAAATTGTGGGATTGATGGAATACAGTAGTTATAATTCAGGAACAATTATGAATATTGTCTTGACAGTACCTAAGTGAATGATTTATCTTTACTACACTAACCCTTCTCACAAAGTTCTGTTAAGTTTTGTGTGATTGAAGTTTTGAAGTTTTGGGTGAGACACCGATATGGGGAGAATAAGGAGTGGAAAGAACCCAAGCTTGTGGATGCCCAAGGCACCCCAAGTAAATATTTCAAGAAGTCTCAAGCATCTAAGCTTGGGGATGCTACACATCCCATCTCTCTTCATCAACAATTATCGGTTAGCCTATGTTGAGCTTAAATTTTAATTCATTCACATGATGCATGCTATTATTGGAGTGCTATTTTTCTTTTGCTTGTTGTTAAATAAAATGATAAGATATGAAAATATTTATTGAGAGAGAGAGAGAGAAAGTCCTCACATAGCTACTTAATTGTTTGACTACTCATTGATCTTCACTTATATCTATTTGGAGTAGTTTGTCAATTTGTTCTAGTGCTTCACTTATATCTTTGTAGAGCACGGCGGTGGTTTCATTTTGTATGAATTGATGAACTATCATGCTTCACTTATATTATTTTGAGAGTCTATAAATAGCATGGTAATTTGGTTAGGTTATGAATAGTCCTAATATAATGGGCATCCAAGAGAGATATAATAAAAACTTTCATATAAAGTGCATTGAATAACTATGAGAAGTTTGATTCCTTGCATAAAGTTTTGAGATATAAAGATGGTGATATTAGAGTCATGCTAGTGAGTAATTGTGAATTGGTAGAAATACTTGTGTTAAAGGTTTGTGATTCCCCTAGCATGCACGTGCGATGAGCCATTATGTAACGAAGTCGGAGCATGATTTGTTTATTGATTGTCATCCTTTCTGTGAGGGTCGGGAGCACGCGATGGTTAACTCTACCAACCTATCCCCTAGGAGAATGTGGCTAATAATTTGCTTCGATAACTAATAGACTTTTGCAATAAGTATGTGAGTTCTTTATGACTAATGTGAGTCCATGGATTATATGCACTCTCACCCTTCCACCTTTGCTAGCCTCTCTAGTACCGCACAACTTTCGCCGGTGCATTAAACCCACAATATACCCTTCCTAAAAACAGCCACCATAACTACCTATTATGGCATTTCCATAGCCATTCTGAGATATATTTCCATGCAACTTCCACCATTCCTTTTATTATGACATGCACCATCATTTTCATATTGCTTTGCATGATCGTAAGATAGCTAGCATGATGTTTTCATGGCTTGTCCATTTTTTGATGCCATTTGCTATGCTAGATCATTGCACATGCCGGTACACCGCCGGAGGCATTCATATAGAGTCATATTTTGTTCTGGGTATCAAGTTGTAATTCTTGAGTTGTAAGTAAATAAAAGTGTGATGATCATCATTATTAGAGCATTGTCCCATGTGAGGAAAGGATGATGGAAGCTATGATTCCCTCGCAAGTTGGTATGAGATTCCAGACTTTATGAAAAATAAAATAGGCCAATGAATCCCAAATAAAAAAAGAGGCCAAAGATGCCCACCAAAAAAAATAAAAAAAATAAAAAAAATGAGAGAAAAGAGAGAATAGACAATGCTACTATCTTTTTTCCACACTTGTGCTTCAAATTAGCACCATGATCTTCATGATAGAGAGTCTCCTATTTTGTCACTTTCATATACTAGTGGGAATTTTTCATTATATAACTTGGCTTGTATATTCCAATGATGAGCTTCCTCAAATTGCCGTAGGTCTTCTTGAGCAAGCGAGTTGGATGCACACCCACTTAGTTTCTTTTTGAGATTTCATACACTTATAGCTCTAGTGCATCCGTTGCATGGCAATCCCTACTCACTCACATTGATATCTATTAATGGGCATCTCCATAGCCCGTTGATACGCCTAGTTTATGTGAGACTATCTTCTCCTTTTCCTCACAACCTCCACCATATTCTATTCCACCTATAGTGATATATCCATGGCTCACACTCATGTATTGCATGAGAGTTGAAAATGCTTGAGAACATAAAAGGTGTGAAACAATTGCTTGACTTGTCATCGGGTTGTGCATGATATAAATACTTTGTGTGGGGAAGATGCAGCATAGCTAGACCATATGATTTTGTAGGGATAACTTTCTTTTGCCATGTTATTTTGAAGAGACACAATTGCTTTGTTAGTATGCTTGAAATATTACTATTTTTATGTCAACATTAATCTTTTGTTTTGAGTCTTATGGATCTGAACATTCTTGCCACAATAAAGAAGATTGCATTGATAAATACGCTAGGTAGCATTCACACTTCACAAATTATTTCTTTTATCATTTACCTACTCGAGGACGAGCAGGAATTAAGCTTGGGATTGCTGACACGTCTCCAACGTATCTATAATTTATGAAGTATTCATGCCTTGTTTACAATAATTCTATATGATTTTATTAGAACTAACCCGGAATGACGCTGTTTTCAGCAGAACTACCATGGTGTCGTTTTTTGTGTAGAAATAGAAGTTCTCGGAATGGGCTGAAAATTTACGGTGATTTTTTATGGACCAAAAGGAACCCTCGAAGCACCGGAACTGGGCCAGGAAGTGACCGAGGAGGCCACAAGCTAGGACGGCGCACCCTACTCCCTCGGGAGGGCGCTCCTGGCTTGTGGGATCCTTGAGCACCCCCTTGACGTGATACTAACGCCAAAAATTCCTATAAATACCAAAACCCCCAGAAACTAACCTAGATCGGGAGTTCTACCACCGCAAGCCTCCAGAGCCACGAAAAACCAATCGGGATCCCGTTCCAGCACCCTGCCAGAGGGGGAAATCATCACCGGAGGCCATCTTCATCATCCCGACGGTGTCCATGACGAGGAGGGAGTAGTTCACCCTCGGGGTTGAGGGTGTGTAGCAGTAGCTATGTGTTTCATCTCTCTCTCTCTCTTGTTCGTGAGATGGCACGATCTTGATGTACCGCAAGCTTTATTGATATAGATGAATCATATGGAGTTTTCCCCTCTCTATCTTCTTGTGATGAATTGAGTTTTCCCTTTGAAGTTTTCTTATCGGATTGAGTCTTTAAGGATTTTAGAACACTTGATATATGTCTTGCAATGGGATATCCATGGTGACAATGGGATGTTCTATTGATCCACTTGATGTATGTTTTGGTGATTAACTTGTGGGTTCCGTGACCTTGGGAATCTATTCATAGGGGTTGGCACACGTTTTTGTCTTGACTTTTCGATAGAAACTTTGGGGCACTCTTTGAAGTTCTTTGTGTTGGATTGAATATGATGAATATGAAATTATGTGATGCATGTCGTATAATCAAGCCCATGGGTACTTGTGGTGACATTGGAGTATCTAGGTGACATTAGGGTTTTGGTTGATGTGTGTCTTAAGGTATTATTTTAGTACGAACTATAGGGCTGTTCGTGACACTTATAGCGATAGCTCATAAGATTGATCGGAAAGGATAACTTTGAGGTGGTTTCGTACCCTACAATAATTTCTTCATTAGTTCTCCGCTATTTGTGACTTTGGAGTGAACTCTTTGTGGCACGAGAGGTATTTACATATGATTCAACTATGCCAATATTGTTGAGACAAATTGCACCAGTGAAAGTATGAACCCTTGGCCTTGTTTCCAAGCATTTATACAATATTTTGCTCACTGTTTACTATTTGTTACCTTGCTTTTCTATATTTTCAGATTATAAAAACCTATATCTACCATCCATATTGCACTTGTATCACCATCTCTTCGCCGAACTAGTGCACCTATACAATTTGCCATTGTATTGGGTGTGTTGGGGACACAAGAGATTTCTTGTATTTGATTGCAGGGTTGTTTGAGAGAGACCATCTTTATCCTACACCTCCCACGGATTGATAAACCTTAGGTCATTCACTTGAGGGAAAATTGCTACTGTCCTACAAAACTCGGCGCTTGGAGGCCCAACACGAGTCTACAAGAAGAAGGTTGTGTAGTAGACATCACACTACTCGGGAGAAGCTATGGAAGGCGTTGTTCAAGGCGCAAAAGGACTGACCAGCCAAGGAGGAGGAGGAGGATCAAGGGTCTACATGCCGATAAGCCTCCTACCCAGGTATAACATGGTTTTGTTTGATCGGCTTTATTTTTCCTAAAGAAAATCAAAGTAACTCTCCGACCAGTTTTTGCAGAAATGGATGAGGAAGGTCATGGGCATTGACTGCCCGACACCTCAATCCGAAGACATTAGGTCCAGGCTGTTGTCGGAGATGCTCGTCGAGGCGCCTTATGAGGCGCGAGAAAAGAAGGAGAAGAAGAAGAAACTAGGCCGACAAGGCCTGCATATAAGGGACCACCCGGACGCTGTGTCCGGGGAAACCCATGCCTCCTCCAATTAGGAGGAAGAGCTTGATGACGAGGGGGAAGGCGATTCCCCCTCGCAACAAAGAGGAGGTACCCCCTCCTACCCTGAAGAAAGTGCCTCGAACACAGGTAATTCTATTCGATGATAGTTCGGACTCGGATACCAAGTCCGAATACTAGGGTTCCACGAAGGAACCTAAGGGTCAAGCCCCCAGCTCGAAGGCAAGGATCTGAAGGCTTCCTTGACTATCAACGATAAGTTTGAAAGGTTATTAACATGTGAGCACTTATTGATTTTGCAGCCCACCTCGCGTTCTCCTCACCGAACACGTTCCGAACGGGGAGACCCTGCTCGCCGAGCTAGCGGAGAGCGGGCGTCACATCCACTCCTCTGGGCGCCGTGAAGGATGCCATGGAAGTGTCATCCCAACAGAGTCCTGTGGAGTCAGGCACCAGCGGTGGGGGTGACGATGTCATGGTCGAGGCTGACGCCTCGGCCACCGAAGACCGGGGGAAGAGCCCTGCCAGGACACCGAGGGGATCAGATGAGGGGACGTTCAGTCCCCTCCGAGGACATCTACGGAGCACACCACGCCTCCGGAGGCACCGGTTCAATCCCCGGTCGGCGATCAGGTTATCCGATCACCACCGGCACCACATACCAATGGGTGGCGAGTTATGGGGGAGGCTCTATCGAGCGCCTCCAGCTCCGAGGAGCACCGCACCCTTATGGGTGCGGTATTGCAGAGCGTTCAGTCCATCGACAACGGACTGAAGGAGGCCTTCAAAGGTCTCTTGACGGGCTTTCAGGGGAGCCGCGTAACGCTCTATTTGTGAAATATTAATTTCTTTGTGTTATCATTATGTACATGGCAGCCTCCGAGCCCTAGGTGAGTTTGGATAAACTCTCCTCGGGATCAATCGTAGATCATCATCCGAACTATGCACAGGACTATATATGTTCGGAATGTTCTAGCATCCCTTAAGAGGACCGGATATCGAATTGTATTGAAGATAGTTCAGAAGTTTTGAAACCATGTAACTTGATAAGGATTTGTTTTTTACAGGCTTCATCGTCAGGGACGGCTGTAAATGTCGCCAAGCTAGACGAGCTGAATCGAAAGCTCAAAAGCTCCGAAAGCGAGCTTGATGTTCTGAACAAGAGATTCAACGAGGCGCAAGGTAAGCCCGACTCAATATCTGAAAATTTTCGTCATCGTACTATCAATGCAGTATTCATACTCTTGATGCTTACACAACCTCGGCGAAGGAAATTGATAAGCTCAAGGCTGAGCTGTAGAATGCGAAGCATGAGGCTGCGGTCGAGAGGGCAACGACCGAACAAGCGGCTATCGCGCTTTCCGCTTTAAGAGCCACCAGCGACAAGCACGAGGCTTGGGTGGAGGAGATCCAATAGGAGCTCGAGGACACCTGCCAAAAGTGTGAGGTCCTTGAGCAGAAAGGCAAGGAGCAGGCCGCCGAACTATCCACCCTGAAAACCGATCTCCAAAAGGAGCGGGTGGATAGGAGGTTCTTTGAGGAGCAAGTCCGCCAAGCGAGGGTTATAACAGATGGTAAGACATATTTATTGTAGTGTGTCTTCGGGTATAGAAAGTTCGAGTTGCTTACCCAGGTGTGGCATTCCTCAGGCGCTTGTTGTGACCTCCAGAAGAGAGCAGCAGACGTGAATCAGTTCTATGCTTCGCGAGGAGAGGGATATGAAGCTCGGCTGTTTTGGGTGCAATTCGAAGCCTCTGAGCGCTTCCCTCTTCTTGTCGAGTAGCTGAAGCAGCTCATGGAGCTACATCAAATGGTGAAGCCGACCATAAAGGATCTTTGTATCCGGCTGTGGCCCAACGAGCCACTGTTGGGCGGCTACTTCGGCCTGGTGCAGAAGCTGAGTGACGCCTCGTCCCGGATCGATGCACTAAGGCATCCCTCCTGCATCGAGGGAGCTCGGATGGCCTTTGCAAAGGCCAATGTGCACTGGCTAGGGCTTGATCTGATGAAGATAGCCACCGCCCCTCCGCCTCCTAGAAAGGAGCATAGGCGCCCTGAGCTATACTTCTCCGGAGTAATGGAGGGTGCTCAGGCGATAGAGTCGCAATGTTCGAAAGAGAACATGTATGATTGAATGCGTTGTAATATGTCCAAAGACCTTTGAACACTTGTATATTTGTTATGCATGGTTTATCATGGTTTTAATGTTTTGCATTCCTTTATAACTCCTGTGTGGCTGTTGAAACTGAAAGCTGCGAGTCATCGACTTCAGCCCGCATGTAGATACTACGTGGGGTGTCCCTAGTTACGCGCTATAACCCTTATCCGAGCTATCCGTACCCGAAGGCAGTAGTGTGCGGCAGACTAGGCAATCAGACCATAATGCTTTATTACTTTCACTTAGCCGTAGGTGCGTGAAAAGGGTTGCGGGAGGCTGGTGACTAGCCCCCGATGACTTGTGATGTTCGGATGAAACGCGGCTAAAGCCGATATCACATAGTTTGTATGAATACCAAACCCATTGTATGACACGGAATGAGCTCTGACGAGGTCTTGAGTATAACACTTAAGCTCAGATTCGAAGACCGGTTGTTGCATACCATGACAGTTAGTTTTCGCCTTTCTCCTCTGAGGTGTTTTACCAGGCTAGCCGGCAACACAATCGCAGAGGTTCTACCTTTGCCCTTTTAGCCGAACGAGCAGAACGCAAAGGGGCAAGCACAGGAGTCGGGTAACCCAACTATTGACTCAGGACATAGTTCGGAATCAATGCATATAAAGCGAACTCCAAGACGCCGAACGCGTAATTAACTGTGCATAATGCAATTTTTTTAAACTCGAGCCCCCGGTCTATTAGCCGGTTGCGTCGCAATATACCGAACAGTTTCGCGAGAAGAGGGAGAGAATAGAATATGTGCCAAAAAGGGACAACGAGACAACCATGTATAATGATTTTTTATTTTTCTCAATGACTCTTATTGCTCGAATTGCCGAAGCAACTGTTTACAGGTATTTGAAAAAAGAAATTTTACAGGAGTGGTTGTACTAGGGGTCTTCGATTGGTGACCTTACATCCTCGATGTGCCATGTCGCTTGTCTACTCCTGCGCCTCCTAGGGAGTGGTGCACCTCAATTGGTTTGTACTGTTCGGCGAACGAATCTTGCAAACAAGGTCTTGAGAAGTCGCCGAAGTGTGGATGAGCTTTACACCTTTGGCAGGCCCTTGATGGTGCCCGTAGTGTGTCCGAAGATATTTCATGGTAGTAGTTTGGTCCATCCGAACGCTTACCCTTTTTCCCCACCCCCGCCCACGGAATTTTGAGCGCGAAGTTGTGCCTCCTTGGCACGTAGTTCGCCAGTCCTAGGGCTGCGCGATGGGGGGCGAGTCCCTATTTACGGGGAGAAGAAGGTTCTGGGCATTCAGGCTGAAGCCGAGCTCGCTTTCCAACCTTTCGTGCCTTGACGACATGTGCTGACATTTGCCAATCAACATTGTAATGGAATTCGTCCGCCAAGGCCAATTGTGATAGCCTGGCATATTAGGGATGATAGACTACTCATATCAATAAGGAATTCCTTCTTTTCCGGGAGCCCATTCGAACAGAACTCCCAGGTTAAACGTGCTTGGCTTGGAGTAGTTCTAGGATAGGTGACCGACCGGGAAGTTGGTCCCGGGTGCGCATGAGTGAGGACAAAGTGCGCAGAAAAGACTAGTATTGACCTGTGAGGCTTGTCTAGATCCCACCAGGAGTAACGACCATCGGCGGGTGTGTCCGGCATTGATAGTGATTACTGTTGGAAATATGATCTAGAGGCAATAATAAAATGGTTATTATTATATTTCCTTGTTCATGATAATTGTCTATTGTTCGTGCTATAATTGTATTAACCGAAAACCATAATACATGTGTGAATACATAGACCACACCATGTCCCTAGTAAGCCTCTAGTTGACTAGCTCATTGATCAATAGATGGTCATGGTTTCCTGGCCATGGACATTGGATGTCGTTGATAATGGGATCACATCATTAGGAGAATGATGTGATGGACAAGACCCAATCCTAAGCATGGTACAAGATCGTGTAGTTCGTATGCTAGAGCTCTTCTAATGTCAAGTATCGTTTCCTTAGACCATGAGATTGTGCAACTTCCGAATACCGTAGGAATGCTTTGGGTGTATCAAACGTCACAACGTAACTGGGTGACTATAAAGGTGCACTATAGGTATCTCCGAAAGTGTCTGTTGGGTTGGCACGAATCGAGACTAGGATTTGTCACTCCGTGTGACGGAGAGGTATCTCTGGGCCCACTCGGTAATACATCATCATAATGAGCTCAATGTGACTAAGGAGTTAGTCATGGGATCATGTGTTACGGAACGAGTAAAGAGACTTGCCAGTAACGAGATTGAACAAGGTATAGGGATACCGACGATCGAATCTCGGGCAAGTAACATACCGGTGGACAAAGGGAATTGTATACGGGATTAATTGAATCCTCGGCATCATGTTCATTCGATGAGATCATCGTGGAACATGTGGGAGCCAATATGGGTATCCAGATCCCGCTATTGGTTATTGGCCGGAGAGGTTTCTCGGTCATGTCTGCATGCTTCCCGAACCCGTAGGGTCTACACACTTAAGGTTCGATGACGCTAGGGTTATATAGGAATAGTGTACGTGGTTACCGAAGGTTGTTTGGAGTGCCGGATGAGATCCTGGACATCACGAAGAGCTCTGGAATGGTCCAGAGGTAAAGATTCATATATAGGAAGTGAGGATTTGGTCACCGAAAGTGTTTCGGGCGTCACCGGTAATGTACCGGGACCACCGGAAGGGTTCCGAGGGTCCACTGGGAGGGGCCACCAGCTCCAAGAGTCTTCATGGGTCAAGAGTGGATGGGAACCAACCCCTAGGTGGTCTTGTGTGCCCCCACTGAAGGCCCAAGGCGCGGCAAGGGTGGAGGGGGGGGGGGCAAACCCTAGGCGTGGAGGCTGCCTTGGGCGCCAAGGCCACCCTAGGGCGCCGCCCCTCCTCCCCATCTTGGCCGCCGCACCTCCTAGGGTTTCCCTAGGGGTGGCCGGCCCTCCTCCCCCTTCCCCCTATATATATGTGGGGTTTTGGGGCTGCATAGAACAGAACTCTCTCTCTCTCTCTCTACGCAGCCCTACCCCTCCTCCTACTCGTCCTCCGTAGCGCTTGGCGAAGCCTTGCCGGAGTACCACTCAGCTCCACTGTCACCATGCCGTCGTGCTACCAGAGCTCTCCCTCAACCTCTCCTTCCTCCTTGCTGGATCAAGGTGTAGGAGACGTCACCGGGCTGCACGTGTGTTGAACGCGGAGGTGCCGTTGTTTGGTGCTTAGATCGGAATCCACCGCAATCTGAATCGCTACGAGTACGACTCCATCAACCGCGTTCTAGTAACGCTTCCGCTTAGCGATCTTCAAAGGTATGAAGATGCTCTACCCCTTTGCTCGCTGCTAGCATTTCCTAGATTGATCTTTGTGACACGTAGGAATTTTTTTGAATTGTTACTACGTTCCCCAACAGTGGCATCGTGAGCTAGGTCTATGCGTAGATTCTATGCACAAGTAGAACACAAGTAGTTGTGGGCGATGATTTGGTCAATTTGCTTGCCTTTACTAGTCTTATCTTGATTTGGAGGCATTGTGGGATGAAGCGGCCCGGACCGACTTTACACGTCCGCTTACGTGAGACTAGTTCCACCGCCTGACATGCACTTGTTGCATAAGGTGGCTAGCAGGTGTCTGTCTCTCCCACTTTAGTCGGATCGGATTTGATGAAGAGGGTCCTTATGAAGGGTAAATAGCAATTGTCATATCACCGTTGAGGCTCTTACGTAGGTAAGAAACTTTCTTGCTAGAAACCCATAGCAGCCACGTAAAACTTGCAACAACAATTAGAGGACGTCTAACTTGTTTTTGCAGGGTATGCTATGTGATCTGATATGGCCAAAAGGATGTGATGAAATATATGATGTATGAGATTGATCATGTTATTGTAATAGGAATCAAGACTTGCATGTCGATGAGTATGATCACCGGCAGGAGCCATAGGAGTTGTCTTAATTTATTGTATGACCTGCATGTCAATCAAAAATGCCTTGTAATTACTTTACTTTATTGCTAACCGTTAGCCATAGTAGTAGAAGTAATAGTTGGCGAGACAACTTCATGAAGACACGATGATGGAGATCATGGTGTCATGCTGGTGACGATAGTGATCATGCCGCGCCCTGAAGATGGAGATCAAAGGCGCAAGATGATATTGGCCATATCATGTCACTTTATGATCTGCATGTGATGTTTATCATGTTCTTACATCTTATTTGCTTAGAACGACGGTAGCATAAATAACATGATAACTCACTAAAATTTCAAGAAATGTGTTCCCCCTAAGTGTGCACCGTTGCGAAGGATCGTTGTTTCGAAGCACCACGTGATGATTGGATGTGATAGATTCTAACGTTCGCATACAACGGGTGTAAGCCAAATTTACACACGTGAAACACTTAGGTTGACTTGACGAGCCTAGCATGTACAGACATGGCCTCGGAACACGGAAGACCGAAAGGTCGAACATGAGTCGTATAAAAGATACGATCAACATGGAGATGTTCACCATGGATGACTAGTCCGTCTCACGTGATGATCGGACGCCGGCTAGTTGACATGGATCATGTGTCACTTAGATGACTAGAGAGATGTCTATCTAAGTGGGAGTTTATTAAATAATTTGATTCTGTGAACTTAATTATCATGAACTTAGTCTAAAATTGTCTTTACAATCTATATTGTAGATCCAATGGCCAACGCTAATGCCAACCTCAACTTCAACGCGTTCCTAGAGAAAACCAAGCTGAAAGACGATGGAAGCAACTATACGGACTGGGTCCGTAACTTGAGGATCATCCTCATAGCTTCCAAGAAATTATATGTCCTTGATGTACCGCTAGGTGACACACCCGTTTTCCCAGCAACTCGAGACGTTATGAATGCCTGGCAGACGCGTAGTGATGATTAATCCCTGGTTCAGTGCGACATGCTTTACAGCTTAGAACCGGGGCTCCAAAAGCGTTTTGAGCAACACAGAGCATATGGGATGTTCCAAGAGCCGAGAATGGTTTTCCAAGCTCATGCCCGGGTCAAGAGATATGAAGTCTCCGACAAGTTCTTCAGTTGTAAGATGGAGGAAAATAGTTCTGTCAGCGAGCACATACTCAAAATGTTTGGGTTGCACAACCTCTTATCTCAGCTGGGAGTTAATCTTCTGGATGACTCGGTTATTGACAGAATCCTCTAGTCGCTTCCACCTAGCTACAAGAGCTTTGTGATGAACTACAATATGCAAGGGATGAACAAGTCCATTCCTGAGTTATATTCGACGCTGAAATCAGCGGAGGTGGAAATCAAAAAGGAACATCAAGTGTTGATGGTGAACAAGACCACTGGTTTCAAGAAAGGCAAGGGTAAGAGGAACTTCAAGAAAGATAGCAAAGTAGTTGCCACGCCCGGTAAAGCAGTTGCCGAGAAGAAGCCCAAGAATGGACCCAAGCCTCAGACTGAGTGCTTTCATTGCAAGGGAACCGGTCACTGGAAGCGGAACTGCCCCAAGTACTTAGCGGATAAGAAGGCCAACAATGTCAAAGGTATATATGATATACATGTTATTGATGTGTACCTTACCAGCGCTCGTAGTAGCTCTTGGGTATTTGATACTGGTGCGGTTGCTCACATTTGTAACTCAAACAGGAGCTGCGGAATAAGCGGAGACTGACAAAGGACAAGGTGACAATGCGCATCGGGAATGGTTCCAAGGTCGATGTGATTGCCGTCGGCACGCTACCTCTACATCTACCTTTGGGATTAGTTGTAAACCTCAATAATTGTTATTTAGTACCAGCTTTGTGCATGAACATTGTATCTGGATCTCGTTTGATGCGAGATGGCTACTCATTTAAATCCGAGAATAATGGTTGTTCTATTATCTGAGAGATATGTTTTATGGTCATGCCCCGCTGGTCAATGGTTTATTTTTATTGAATCTCGAACGTGATGTTACACATATTTATACTGTGAATACCAAACGATGTAAGGTTGATAATGATAGTCCCACATACTTGTGGCACTGTCGCCTTGGTCATATTGGTGTCAAACGCATGAAGAAACTCCATGCAGATGGACTTTTGGAGTCTCTTGATTATGAATCATTTGACACGTGCGAACCATGCCTCTTGGGCAAGATGACTAAGACTCCGTTCTTCGGAACAATGGAGCGAGCAACCAACTTGTTGGAAATAATACATACTGATGTATGTGGACCGATGAGCGTTGAGGCTCGCGGTGGCTATCGTTATGTTCTCACCCTCACTCATGACTTGAGCAGATATGAGTATGTCTACTTAATGAAACACAAGTCCAAGACCTTTGAAAAGTTCAAGGAATTTCAGAGTGAGGTAGAGAATCAACATGAAAAGAAAATAAAGTTCTTATGATCTGATCGTGGAGGAGAATATTTGAGTCACGAGTTTGGCACGCACTTAAGGAATGTGGAATCGTTTCACAACTCACGCCGCCTGGCACAACTCAGCGTAATGGTGTGTATGAACGTCGTAATCACACTCTATTGGATATGGTGCGGTCTATGATGTCTCTTACTGATTTACCGCTATCATTTTGGGGATATGCATTAGAGACCGCCGCATTCACTTTAAATAGGGCACCGTCTAAATCCGTTGAGACGACACCATATGAATTATGGTTTGGGAAGAAACCTAAGTTGTCGTTTCTGAAAGTTTGGTGATGCGATGCTTATGTCAAGAAACTTCAACATGAAAAGCTCGAACCCAAATCGGAAAAGTGTGTCTTCATAGGATACCCTAAGGAAACTATTGGGTATACCTTCTACCTCAGATCCGAAGGCAAGATCTTTGTTGCCAAGAATGGATCCTTTCTAGAAAAAGAGTTTCTCTCGAAAGAAGTAAGTGGGAGGAACTTAGAACTTGATGAGGTAATTGTATCCCCTCTCGAACCAGAAAGTAGCGTAGCGCAGGATATTGTTTCTGTGGTGCCTGCACCGACTAGAGAGGAAGTTAATGATGATGATCATGAGACTTCTGATCAAGTTACTACAGAACTTCGAAGGTCCACGAGGACACGTGCCTAACCAGAGTGGTATGGCAACCCTGTCCTGGAAATCATGTTGTTAGACAACGGTGAACCTTCGAACTATGAAGAAGCCATGGTGGGCCCAGATTCCAACAAATGGCTTGAAGCCATGAAATCCGAGATAGGATCCATGTATGAGAACAAAGTGTGGACTTTGGTGGACTTGACCGTGTTGGAAATATGCCCTAGAGGCAATAATAAAATGGTTATTATTGTATTTCCTTGTTCATGCTATAATTGTGTTAACCAAAAACCGTAATGCATGTGTGAATACATAGACCACAACATGTCCCTAGTAAGCCTCTAGTTGGCTAGCTCGTTGATCAATGGATGGTCAAGGTTTCATGACCATGGACATTGGATGTTGTTGATAATGGGATCAAATCATTAGGAGAATGATGTGATGGACAAGACCCAATCCTAAGCATAGCATAAGATCGTGTAGTTCGTTTGCTAAAGCTTTTCAATGTCAAGTATTGTTTCCTTAGACCATGAGATTGTGCAACTCTCGGATACCATAGGAATTCTTTGGGTGTGCCAAACGTCACAACGTAACTGGGTGGCTATAAAGGTGCACTACGGGTATCTCCGAAAGTGTCTGTTGGGTTGGCGTGAATCGAGACTGGGATTTGTCACTCCGTGTGGCGGAGAGGTATCTCTGGGCCCACTCGGTAAGACATCATCATAATGAGCTCAATATGACTAAGGAGTTAGCCATGAGATGATGTATTACGGAACGAGTAAAGAGACGTGTTGGCAACGAGATTGAACAAGGTATGGGGATACCGACGATCGAATCACGGGAAAGTATCATACCGATAGACAAAGGGAATTGTATACGGGATTGATCAAATCCCCGACATCGTGGTTCATCCGATGAGATCATCATGGAGAACGTGGGAGCCAACATGGGTATCCAGATCCCTCTGTTGGTTATTGACCGGAGAGGTGTCTCGGTCATGTCTACGTGTCTCCCGAACCCGTAGGGTCTACACACTTAAGGTTCGATGATGCTAGGGTTATAGGGAAAGTGTACGTGGTAACTGAAGGTTGTTCGGAGTCCCAGATGAGATCCCGGACGTCACGAGGAGTTCCGGAATGGTCCAGAGACAAAGATTGACATATAGGAAGTGAGGTTTTGGTTACCGGAAATGTTTCGGGGGTCACCGGTAACGTACCAAGACCACCGGAAGGATTCTGGGGGTCCACCAAGTGGGCCCACCAGCTCCAGAGGGCTGCATGGGCCGAGGGTGGAGGGAACCAGCCCCTAGGTGGGTTGGTGCACGCCTCCACTAGGCCCAAGGCACAGCTGAAGTGGGAGGAGGGGCAAACCCTAGGGCAGATGGGCCCTAAGGCCCACCCTAGGGCAGCCGCACCACTCCCTCCCTGTGGCCGCCGGCCAGATTGATCTGGTGGCTGCCGCAGCACCCTAGGATGGAAACCCTAGGGCGCAGCCCACCCTCCTCCTTAACCCTATATATATGTGAGGTTTCAGGGCTGCCCAAGACACGGTTCTCTGTTCCTCTCGGCGCGGCCCTACCTCTCCACCTCCTCGTTCTCTGTAGTGCTTAGTGAAGCTCTGCCGGAGTACCACGCAGCTCCACTGTCACCACGCCATCGTTCTGCCAGAGCTCTTCCCCAATCTCTCCTTCCTCCTTGCTGAATCAAGGCGTAGGAGACGTCACCGGGCTGCACGTGTGTTGAACACGGAGGCGCCATTGTTCGGCGCTGAGATCGGAGTCCACCGCGATTTGAATCGCTATGAGTACGACTCCACCAACCGTGTTCTTGTAACACTTCTGCTTAGCAATCTTCAAAGGTATGAAGATCTAATATCTCCCCGATCGTTGTTGGTTTCTCCATAGATAGATCTTGGTGATACGTAGGAATTTTTTTGATTTACTACTAGCGATTCCCAACAGTGGCATAATGAGCTAGGTCTATGCGTAGAATCTATGCACGAGTAGAACACAAACTTGTTGTGGGTGTCGATCTTGTTAATTTGCTTACCACTACTAGTCTTATCTTGATTCAGCGGTATTGTGGGATGAAGCGGCCCGGACCAACTTCAGACGTACGCTTACGTGAGACTGGTTCCACCGTCTGACATGCACTAGTTGCATAAGGTGGCTAGCGGGTGTTTGTCTCTCCCACCTTAATCGGATTTGATTCGATGAAAAGGGTCCTTATGAAGGGTAAATAGCAATTGGCATATCACGTTGTGGTTTTGGCGTAGGTAAGAAACGTTCTTGCTAGAAACCTATAGCAGCCACGTAAAAACTTGCAACTAGAAATTAGAGGACGTCTAACTTGTTTTTGCAGCATATGCCTTGTGATGTGATATGGCCAAAGGATGTGATGTGATGCATTGTGATGTATGAGATTGATCATGTTCTTGTAATAGGATTCACGACTTGCATGTTGATGAGTATGACAACCGGCAGGAGCCATAGGAGTTGTCTTATTTTTATTGTATGACCTGCGTGTCAATCATAAACGCCATGTAATTACTTTACTTTATTGCTAAACGTTAGCCATAGTAGTAGAAGTAATAGTTGGCGAGACAACTTCATGAAGACACAATGATGGAGATCATGGTGTCGTGCCGGTGACAGTGATGATCATGCTGCCCCAAAGATGGAGATCAAAGGAGCAATATGATATTGGCCATATCATGTCACTATATTGATTGCATGTGATGTTTATCATGTTTACATCTTATTTGCTTAGAACGATGATAGTAAATAAGATGATCTCTCAATAAAATTTCAAGAGAAGTGTTCACCCTAACTGCGCACTGTTGCTAAGGATCGTTGTTCTGAAGCACCACGTAATGATCGGGTGTGATAGGTTTTAACGTTCGCATACAACGGGTGTAAGCCAGATTTACACACGTGAAACACTTAGGTTGACTTGACAAGCCTAGCATGTATAGACATGGCCTCGGAACATGGAAGACCTAAAGGTCGAACATGAGTCATATAGAAGATACAATCAACATGGATATGTTCACCATGGATGACTAGTCCGTCTCATGTGATGATCGGACACGAGCTAGTTGACATGGATCATGTGTCACTTAGATGACTAGAGAGATGTCTATATAAGTGGGAGTTCATTAAATAATTTAATTATGTGAACTTAATTATCATGAACTTAGTCTAAAATTTTCTTTACAATCTATATTGTAGATTCAATGGCCAACGCTAATGCCAACCTCAACTTCAATGCGTTCCTAGAGAAAACCAAGCTGAAAGATGATGGAAGCAACTATGCGTACTGGGTCCATAGCTTGAGGATCATCCTCATAGCTTCCAAGAGATTGTATGTCCTTGATGCACCCCTAGGTGACTAACCCATTGTCCCAGCAGAGCAAGAGATTGGGAACGCTTGGCATTCTCGCTGTGATGATTACTCCGTTGTTCAGTGCGGCATGCTTTACAGTTTAGAAACGGGGCTCCAAAAGCGTTTTGAGCAACACGGAGCATATGAGATGTTCCAAGAGCTGAAACTGGTTTTCCAAGCTCATGCCCGGGTCGAGAGATATGACATCTCCAACAAGTTCTTCAGCTGTAAGATGGAGGAAAATAGTTCTATCAGTGAGCACATACTCAAGATGTCTGGGTTGCACAACCGCCTGACTCAGCTGGGAGTTAATCTCCCGGATGACTCGGTCATTGACAAATCCTCTAGTCGCTCCCACCTAGCTACAAGAGCTTTGTGATGAACTACAACATGCAGGGTATGGAGAAGTCCATTCCTGAGTTGTAATCGATGCTGAAATCAGCAGAGGTCAAGATCAAAAAGGAGCATCAAGTGTTGATGGTGAATAAGACCACTAGTTTCAAGAAAGGCAAGGGTAAGAAGAACTTCAAGAAGGACGGCAAAGCTGTTGCCGTGCCCGGTAAGCAAGTTGCCGAGAAGAAGAAGAACAAGAATGGACCCAAGCCTAAGACTGAGTGTTTTTATTGCAAGGGTACCGGTCACTGGAAGCGGAATGCCCCAAGCACTTAGCGGATAAGAAGGACGGCAACGTTAAAGGTATATGTGATCTACTTGTTATTGATGTGTAGCTAACCAGTGCTCGTAGTAGCTCCTGGGTATTTGATACCGATGTAGTTGCTCACATTTGTAACTCCAAGCAGGAGCTGCGGAATAAGCGGAGGCTGGCAAACGACGAGGTGATGATGCGCGTCGGGAATGGTTCCAAGGTCGATGTGATCGCTGTCGGCACGCTACCTCTACATCTACCTTCGGGATTAGTGTTAAACCTTAATAATTGTTATTTAGTACCAGCTTTGAGCATGAACATTGTATCTGGATCTAGCTTGACGCGAGATGGCTACACATTTAAATCTGAGAATAATGGTTGTTCTATTTATATGAGAGAAATGTTTTATGGTCATGCCCCGCTGGTCAATGGTTTATTTTTGATGAATCTCGAACGTGATGTTACACATGTCCATAGTGTGAGTACCAAAAAGTGTAAGGTTGATAATGATAGTCCCACTTACATGTGGCACTGCCGCCTTGGTCATATTGGTGTCAAACGCATGAAGAAGCTCCATACTGATGGACTTTTGGAGTCTCTTGATTTCGAATCATTTGACACGTGCAAACCATGCCTCATGGGCAAGATGACCAAGACTCTGTTCTCCAGAACAATGGAGCGAGCAACTGACTTGTTGGAAATAAGACATACCGATGTATGCGGTCCAATGAGTGTCGAGGCTCGTGGTGTCTACCGTTATGTTCTCACCCTCACTGATGAATTGAGTAGATATGGGTATGTCTACTTAATGAAACGTAAGTCTGAAACTTTTGAAAGGTTCAAGGAATTTCAGAGTGAGGTAGAGAATCAATGTGACAGGAAAATAAAGTGCCAATGATCAGATCATGGCGGAGAATATTTAAGTCAGAGTTTGGCACGTACCTAAGGAAATGTGGAATTGTTTCACAACTCACGCCGCCTGGCACACCTCAGCGAAATGGTGTGTCCGAACGTCGTAATCGCACTCTATTAGATATGGTGCGATCTATGATGTCTCTTACCAACTTACCGCTATCATTTTGGGGATATGCATTAGAGACTATCGCATTCACTTTAAATAGGGCACCGTCAAAATCCGTTGAGACGACACCGTATTAATTATGGTTTGGAAAGAAACCTAAGTTGTCATTTCTAAAAGTTTGGGGATGCGATGCTTATGTGAAGAAACTTCAACCTGAGAAGCTCGAACCCAAAGCGAAAAAGTGCGTCTTCATAGGATATCCCAAAGAGACTATTGGGTATACCTTCTACCTACGATCCGAGGGCAAAGTCTTTGTTGCCAAGAATGGATCCTTTCTTGAGAAAGAGTTTCTCTCGAAAGAAGTAAGTGGGAGGAGAATAGAACTTGATGAGGTAATTGTACCTCCACTCGAACCGGAGAGTAGTGCAGCACAGGAAGTTGTTTCTATGGAGCCTGCACTGGCTGGAGAGGAAATTAATGATGATGATCATGAAACTTCAGATCAAGTTACTATTGAACGTCGAAGGTCCACTAGGACACGTTCCGCACCAGAGTGGTACGGCAACCCTGTCCTAGAGATCATGTTGTTGGACAACGATGAACCTTCGAACTATGAAGAAGCAATGGCAGGCCCGGATTCCAACAAATGGCTTGAGGCCACGAAATCCGAGATAGGATCCATGTATGAGAACAAAGTATGGACTTTGGTGGACTTGCCTAATGATAAACGAGCCATTGAAAATAAATGGATCTTTAAGAAGAAGACTGGCGCGGACGGTAATGTGACCGTCTATAAGGCTCGGCTTGTCGCTAAGGGTTATCAACAAGTTCAAGGAGTTGACTACGATGAGACTTTGTCACCCGTAGCGATGTTTAAGTCTGTCTGAATCATGTTAGAAATTGCCGCATTTTATGATTATGAGATCTGGCAAATGGACGTCAAAATGGCATTCCTTAATGGCTTCCTCAAGGAAGAACTATATATGATGCAACCGGAAGGTTTAGTCGATCCTAAAGATGCTAACAAAGTATGCAAGCTCCAGCGCTCCATCTATGGGCTGGTGCAAGCATCTCGGAGTTGGAACATTCGCTTTAATGAGGTGATTAAAGTGTTTGTGTTTATACAGGTTTATGAAGAACCCTGTATTTACAAGAAAATGAGTGGGAGCTCTGTAGTATTTCTTATATTATATGTGGATGACATACTAATAATGGGAAATGATATAGAACTCTTGGAAAGTATAAAGGCCTACTTGAATAAGTGTTTTTCAATGAAGGACCTTGGAGAAGCTGCTTACATATTAGGTATTAAGATCTATAGAGATAGACCGAGATGCCTCATAGGTCTTTCACAAAGCACATACCTTGAAAAGATATTGAAGAAGTTCAATATGGATCAGTCCAAGAAGGGGTTCTTGCCTGCGTTACAGGGTGTGAGATTGAGTACGACTCAATGCCCGACCACGGCGAAAGATAGAGAAGAGATGAGTGTCATCCCCCATGCTTCAGCCATAGGCTCTATTATGTATGCCATGCTGTGTACCAGACATGATGTGAACCTTGCCATAAGTTTGGTAGGGAGGTACCAAAGTGATCCCGGAGCGGAACACTGGACAGCGGTCAAGAATATCCTGAAGTACCTAAAAAGGACAAAGGACATGTTTCTCGTATATGGAGGTGCCAAAGAGCTCGTCGTAAAGGGTTACGTCGATGCTAGCTTCGACACAGATCCGGACGACTCCAAGTCACAAACCGGATACGTGTATATTTTGAACGGAGGGGCAGTCAGCTGGTGCAGCAGCAAGCAAAGCGTCGTGGCGACATCTACATGTGAAGCGGAGTATATAGCTGCTTCGGAAGCAACAAAGGAAGGAGTCTAGATGAAGGAGTTCATCACCGACCTAGGAGTGATTCCCAATGCGTCAGGCCCGATGACTCTATTCTGTGACAATGCTGGAGCTATTGCCCTTGCGAAGGAGCCCAGGTTTCACAAGAAGACAAGACACATCAAGCACCGCTTCAACTCCATCCGTGATTACATTTAGGAGGGAGATATAGATATTTGTAAAGTGCACACGGATCTGAATGTCGCAGACCCATTAACTAAACCTCTCTCACGAGCGAAACATGATCAACACCAGAATGCTATGGGTGTTCGATTCATCACAATGTAACTAGATTATTGACTCTAGTGCAAGTGGGAGACTGTTGGAAATATGCCCTAGAGGCAATAATAAAATGGTTATTATTGTATTTCCTTGTTCATGATAATTGTCTATTGTTCATGCTATAATTGTGTTAACCAGAAACCGCAATGCATGTGTGAATACATAGACCACAACATGTCCCTAGTAAGCCTCTAGTTGGCTAGCTCGTTGATCAATGGATGGTCACGATTTCATGACCATGGACATTGGATGTCGTTGATAACGGGATCACATCATTAGGAGATTGATGTGATGGACAAGACCCAATCCTAAGCCTAGCACAAGATCATGTAGTTCGTTTGCTAAAGCTTTTCAATGTCAAGTATCGTTCGTTAGACCATGAGATTGTGCAACTCCCGGATACCGTAGGAATGCTTTGGGTGTGCCAAATGTAACAACGTAACTGGGTGGCTATAAAGGTGCACTACGGGTATCTCCAAAAGTGTTTGTTGGGTTGGCGCGAATCGAGACTGGGATTTGTCATTCCGTGTGACGGATAGGTATCTCTGGGCCCACTCGGCAAGACATCATCATAATGAGCTCAATGTGACTAGGGAGTTAGCCACGGGATGATGTATTACGGAATGAGTAAAGAGACTTGCCGGCAACAAGATTAAACAAGGTATAGGGATACCGATGATCGAATCTCGGGCAAGTATCATACCGGTAGACAAAGGGAATTGTATAGGGGATTGATCGAATCCCCGACATCGTGGTTCATCCGATGAGATCATCGTGGAGCACATGGGATCCAATATGGGTATCCATATCCTGCTGTTGGTTATTGACCGGAGAGGTGTCTTGGTCATGTCTACGTGTCTCCCGAACCCGTAGGGTCTACACACTTAAGGTTCGATGACGCTAGGGTTATAGGGAAAAGTGTACGTGGTTACCGAAGGTTGTTTGGAGTCCTGGATGAGATCCCGAACGTCACGAGGAGTCCCGAAATGGTCCGGAGACGAAGATTGATATATAGGAAGTGAGGTTTTGGTTACCGGAAATGTTTTGGGGGTCACCGGTAACGTACTGGGACCATCGGAAGGGTTCCGGGGGTCCACCAAGTGGACCCAGCAGCTACAGAGGGCTGCATGGGCCGAGGGTGGAGGGAATCATCCCCTAGGTGGGATGGTGCGCCCCTCCACCAGGCCCAAGGCGCAGCTGAAGTGGGAGGAGGGGCAAACCCTAGGGCAGATGGGCTCTAAGGCCCACCCTAGGGCAGCCGCACCACTCCCTCCCTCTGGCCGCCGGCCAGATTGATCTAGTGGCTGTCGCACCACCCTCGGGTGGAAACCCTAGGGCGCAGCCCTCCCTCCTCCTTCCCCCTATATATATGTGAGGTTTCAGGGCTGCCCAAGACACGGTTCTCTCTTCCTCTCGGCGCAGCCCTACCTCTCCACCTCCTCGTTCTCCTAGTGCTTAGCGAAGCTCTGCCAGAGTACCACGCAGCTCCACCGTCACCACGTCGTCGTGCTGTCGGAGCTCTTCCCCAATCTCTCCTTCCTCCTTGCTGGATCAAGGCGTAGGAGACGTTACGGGGCTGCACATGTGTTGAACGCGGATGCGCCATTGTTCGGCGCTGAGATCGGAGTCCACCGCGATCTGAATCGCTACGAGTACGACTCCACCAACCGCGTTCTTGTAATGCTTCTAGTTAGCGATCTTCAAAGGTATGAAGATCTAATCACTCCCCGCTCGCTGCTGGTTTCTCCATAGATAGATCTTGGAGATACGTAGGAATTTTTTTGATTTACTACTACGTCTCCCAACAGCCCGATGATTGGCAAGCCATAGAAAATAAATGGATCTTTAAGAAGAAGACAGACGCGGATAGTAATGTGACCGGCCATAAGGCTCGGCTTGTCGCTAAGGGTTATCGACAAGTTCAAGGAGTTGACTACGATGAGACCTTCTCACCTGTAGTGATGCTGAAGTCCGTCCAAATCATGTTAGCATTTGCCCCATTTTATGATTATGAGATCTAGCAAATGGACATCAAATCGATATTCCTTAATGGTTTCCTTGAGGAAGAATTGTATATGATGCAACCAGAAGGTTTTGTCGATCCTAAGAATGCTAACAAGGTATGCAAGCTCCAGCACTCCATCTATGGGATGGTGCAAGCATCTCGGAGTTGGAAAATTTGCTTTAATGAAGTGATCAAAGTGTTTGGGTTTTTACAAACTTATGGAGAAGCCTGTATTTACAAGAAAGTGAGTGGGAGCTCTATAGCATTTCTCATTTTATATGTGGGTGACATATTGTTGATGGGAAACGATATAGAACTTTTGGGAAGCATAAAGACCTACTTGAATAAGTGTTTTTCAATGAAGGACCTTGGAGAAGCTGCTTACATATTAGGCATCAAGATCTATAGAGATAGATCGAGACGCCTCATTGGTCTTTCACAAAGCACATACCTTGACAAGATATTGAAGAAGTTCAATATGGATCAGTCCAAGAAGGGGTTCTTGCCTGTACTGCCAGTTGTGAAATTGAGCACAACTCAATTCCCGACCTCGGCAGAAGATAGAGAGAAGATGAGTGTCATCCCCTATGCCTTAGCCATAGGCTCTATTATGTACGCCATGCTATGTACCAGACCTGATGTGAACCTTACCATAAGTTTGGTAGGGAGGTACCAAAGTGATCCCGGAATGGAACACCGGACAACGGTCAAGAATATCCTTAAGTACCTGAGAAGGACTAAGGAGATGTTTCTCGTTTATGGAGGTGCCTAAGAACTCGTCGTAAAGGGTTACGTCGATGCTAGCTTTGACACAGATCCGGATGACTCCAAGTCACAAACCGGATATGTGTATATTTTGAATGGTGGGACAGTCAGCTGGTGCAGTTGCAAGCAAAGCATCGTGGCGGCATCTACATGTGAAGCAGAGTACATAGCTGCTTCAGAAGCAGCACAGGAAGGAGTCCAGATGAAGGAGTTCATCACCGACCTAGGAGTGATTCCCAGCGCGTCGGGCCCGATGACTCTCTTCTGTGACAACACTGGAGCTATTGCCATTGCCAAGGAGCCCAGGTTTCACAAGAAGACCAAGCACATCAAGCGCCGCTTTAACTCCATTCGTGATTACATTCAGGAAGGAGATATAGATATTTGTAAAGTACATACGGATCTGAATGTCACAGATCCGTTGACTAAACCTCTTTCACGAGCGAAACATGATCAGCACCAGAACTCTATGGGTGTTCGATTCATCACAATGTAACTAGATTACTGACTCTAGTGCAAGTGGGAGACTATTGGAAATATGCCCTAGAGGCAATAATAAAATGGTTATTATTATATTTCCTTGTTCATGATAATTGTCTACTGTTCATGCTATAATTGTATTAATCGGAAACTGTAATACATGTGTGAATACATAGACCACACCATGTCCCTAGTAAGCCTCTAGTTGACTAGCCCGTTGATCAATAGATATCATGGTTTCCTGGCCATGGACATTGGATGTCGTTGATAACGGGATCACATCATTAGGAGAATGATGTGATGGACAAGACCCAATCCTAAGCATGGCACAAGATCGTGTAGTTCGTATGCTAGAGATTTTCTAATGTCAAGTATCAATCCTTAGACCATGAGATTGTGCAACTCCTGGATACCGTAGGAATGCTTTGGGTGTATCAAACGTCACAACGTAACTGGGTGACTATAAAGGTGCACTAGAGGTATCTCCGAAAGTGTCTGTTGGGTTGGCATGAATCAAGACTGGGATTTGTCACTTCGTGTGACAGAGAGGTATCTCTAGGCCCACTCGATAATACATCATCATAATGAGCTCAATGTGACTAAGGAGTTAGTCACTAGATCATGTGTTACGAAAACGAGTAAAGAGACTTGCCGGTAACGAGATTGAACAAGGTATAGGGATACCAACAATCGAATCTCGGGCAAGTAACATACCGATGGACAAAGGGAATTGTATGCGGCATTAATTGAATCCCCGTCATCGTGGTTCATCCGATGAGATCATCGTGGAACATGTGGGAGCCAATATGGGTATCCAGATCCTGATATTGGTTATTGTCCGGAGAGGTGTCTCGGTCATGTCTGCATGCTTCCCGAACGCGTAGGGTCTACACACTTAAGGTTCGATGATGCTAGGGTTATATGGGAATAGTGTACATGGTTACCGAAGGTTGTTCTGAGTCCTGGATGAGATATCGGACATCACGAGGAACTCCGGAATGGTCCGGAGGTAAAGATTCATATATAGGAAGTGAGGATTTGGTCGCCGAAAGTGCTTCGGGCGTCACCGATAATGTACCGGGACCATCGGAAGGGTTCCGGGGGTCCACCGGGAGGGGCCACCAGCTCCAAGAGGCTTCATCGGCCAAGAGTGGATGGCAACCAGCCCCTAGGTGGGCTGGTGTGCCCTCACTGAGGGCCCAAGGCACATCAAGGGTGGAGGGGGGCCAAACCCTAGGTGTGGAGGCTGCCTTGGGCGCCAAGGCCACCCTAGGGTGCCACCCCTCCTCCCCATCTTGGCCGCCACACATCCTAGGGTTTCCCTAGGGGTGGCCGGCCCTCCTCCCCCTTCCCCCCTATATATGTTGGGTTTTGGGGCTGCATAGAACAGAACTCTCTCTCTCTCTCGGCACAACCCTAACCCTCCTGCTCCTCGTCCTCCGTAGCGCTTGGCGAAGCCCTGCCGGAGTACCATTCAGCTCCACCGTCACCATGTCGTCGTGCTGTCGGAGCTCTCCCTCAACCTATCCTTCCTCCTTGCTAGATCAAGGCATAGGAGACGTCACCATGCTGCACATGTGTTGAACGCGGAGGCGTCGTTGTTCGGTGCTTAGATCGGAATCCATCGTGATCTGAATCGCTACGAGTACGACTCCATCAACCCCGTTCTAGTAACGCTTCCGCTTAGCGATCTTCGAAGGTATGAAGATGCTCTACCCCTTTGCTCGTTGCTAGCATTTCCTAGATTGATCTTGGTGACACATAGGATTTTTGTTGAATTGTTACTACGTTCCCCAACAATAACCCCCTTGGGGCCGGGCATCTTGAGCTTGAGGTATGCGTAGTGTGGGACAACGTTAAAGCGAGCGAACGCCGTACGGCCAAGCAGGGCGTGATAACCGCCGTGGAAAGGCACAATGTCGAAGATCAAGTCTTCCTTAGAAATTTATTGGGCGAGCCTAACACTACTTCCAGGCTTACGGAACCCGTGCACCGGGCTTTGACGCCTGGGATCACTCCTTTAAAGGTAGTGTTGCTGGGTTTGATCCTTGATGGATCTATACCCATCTTTTTCACCGTATCTGAGTAAATCAGATTTAGGCTACTTCCTCCGTCCATGAGGACTTTAGTGAGGTGATACCCATCTATAATGGGGTCTAGGACGAGGGCGGCCGAACCTCCATAACAGATACTAGTCGGATGGTCACATCGATTAAAGGTGATCGGGTACGCCGACCATGGGTTATACTTCGGGGCTACATGCTCTATGGCGTAGACCTCCTGAAGCGCATGCTTCCTCTCCTTATTGGGTATATGGGTGGTGTATATCATATTTAATGTTTTCACCTCTGGGGGGAACTTTTTTTGTCCGCCACCAATCGGACCCCGAGGCTCATCCTCGTCCTCGCAGTGTGGGCTCTTGCCTTGGTCCTCGGATGTGAGTTTGCCGGCCTGTTTGAATACCCAACAGTTACTGTTGGTGTGGTTGGCAGGCTTCTCTTGAGTGTCGTCGATTTGGCAGGGCATTTCCATGATCTTCTCTAGTGGGGTGGGTCCGTCGCGGTTGCCTTTAGGAGGCTTCTTTCGTTGCCCAGGTCGAGAATTGTGGAAGTCGGCGTTAACAACTGTGTCATTGGCATCACTACTGTTGTGCTGGCGCTTATTCTTATTGCGCTTTGGTTTCCCGTTTCCATCCCGAACTTTAGAGGTTCTGGGGCCTTCGGGGTTGTGGCTTCATCTTGCGAGCCAGTTATCCTTGCCCGCGCACAAGCGGGTCATGAGGGATGTAAGGGCGGACATTGTCCGAGGTTTATCCTGGTCGAGTTGGCGGGCCAACCATTCATCCCGATTATTGTGTCGGAAGGAGGTTATTGCCTCGGCGTCCGGGCAGTCGACAATATGGTTTTTCTTGGTCAAGAACCGATTCTAGAATTGCTGCGCAGACTCTACTGGCTTCTGGACTACGTCGCTCAAATCATAGGAGTCCGGTGGCCGAACATAGGTGCCCTGGAAGTTAGATCGGAATGCATCCTCTAGGTCTTCCCAGCATCCTATAGAGTTTTCAGGGAGGCTGTTCAACCAGTGCCGAGCTGGCACCTTAAATTTTAGAGGTAAATATTTGATGGCGTGGAGGTCATCTCCCCGTGTCATGTGGATGTGGAGGAGGAAATCCTCAATCCATATGGTTGGGTCTGTTGTCCCGTCGTACTGCTCTATGTTTACGGGTTTAAACCCCTCTAAGAACTGATGCTGCATCACCTTGTCCGTGACGCACAATGGGTGGGCAGCGGGTCTAACCCGAGCTATGTCGCGCTGGTGATCGGCGTCTGTTCTAGACCGATTCCGTTCACGGGCTCTATTGTTGCGGTCGAGCCCGGGCTAGTACCCATCCCATTGATCGGGTGAGTATCCTGTGGATCCGTAGATGAATCTTGTGCGACCTGCCCTATGGTCCACGTCGTGTCACAGGTCGAACCTGCCATTGGGCTTTATTGGCTCTTTTCCCCGTCTTCAGGGTATCGCCGGCCTATAACCGCTGTAGTCAGCCGTCCTGTCGCGCCCTCAAGGGGGGCGGTCTGGCTTATTGTATGGGGGTATGTTTGGGATACGGCGTATTAGTGAGCTCATTGTCGAATTGCGGCAGCAACCTTCTGCGTGGATAGCTCTTAGGTTGGTCCGACAGACCGGTACCGTATCCTTCCACCGCTGCGAGGACTCTCGTCCACCGATCATTGAGGTTGTCTTGTTTGGATTTAAGCTGCTGGTCTTTTGTTTTTAGGCTTCGGGCTGTGGTTATAAGTTGTTGCCTAAATAGTTCCTGATCTTCATGGTTATAGGGAATGTCGAAGCCATCAACTTCCGGGATGTCCTCCTCCTCGATGGGGGGGAGGTAATTATCGTCCTCGGAATCGTTTAGGTTGTCGGGGTTGTGCTGGTCTTTAGGCCTCTCCTAACCCTCTAACGGGTGTTCGGGGATATCGGGATCACCGACGTCTTCCAGGGTATCTCCATCCCCGGTGCCGATGATAGCTTTCCTTCCCTTTTTGCCTTTTGACCGTTTATACGGTTTCCGGCGCCTCGACGGCGCTTCACCCGTCTTGTCACCATCACTTTTAGGCATGCTCTCGCCATTAGCGGCTGGAGTGTCCACCATGTAGACATTATATGTGGAGATGGTGGCCCATCGCTCGGTGTTAACGGGGGTGGGATCGCGATCTTCCTCATCCATGTATTCTGCCTCCTCAGAGGCATAGTCCAACATGTCGGTTAAATCTTCGACTGTGTCTATCAAGTGGGTGGTGGGTGGGACGAAAAATTTGTCCTGACCCGCACTGAGACCGATTTGAGCATGGATCAAGGTTGGGTCTTCGGTAATCTTCATCGATGAGATCTGATCTAGGGCCTCGTTGAGTGTCAAGAGCTCGATCGGTTCAACCTTCTCGGAGCTTTCGGAGTTGACCTCCGATGTGTCCGTGCTAGGGGAGTGTTCGGAAGGAATAGGTATGCGGTCATCTAGCACTATGGCCGGACCCGGACTGAGAGTCAGGTCATTTCCAGGGTGAATCCCGTGGATGTGACCGAAAGAGGGATCCGAGGTTAAAGCCTCGGAGTCTTCGGGCATGGCAGGCGATATTGCGAGCCCGATTAGCGAAAGATCGCCCAGAGAGTCCACGGAGAACTCTAGGTTCCTGAATCTGACCTCTTGATCAGGGGCGAAGCACCCGACCCGGCCTAGATGGCCGGTGGGGTCATCATGCAGCACAATGCTGCCAAAAGAGAAGATCTGTCCGGGGACAAAGGTGTCCATGTTGCGGACCTCTTCGTTAATGACGACGCGAGCCATCGATTCCTTTGGTGATCACAAAGGAACTCTCAATGAAAGCACCAATGTCGGTGTCAAAACCGGCGGATCTCAGGTAGGGGGTCCCAAGCTATGAGACTAGAATCGATGGTAATAGGAGACAAACGAGACGATGTTTACCCAGGTTCGGGCCCTCCTATGGAGGTAATACCCTACGTCCTCCTTGATTGTATTGATGATATGTAGGTTACACATTAGATCTACCTCGAGATTAAGTAGCTAAACCCTAGATGAGTTATCCTCTCTCTACAATCTAAAACCCTCCAACTTATATATACGCCAAGGGTACCTTGGTTTTACACATAGTCGGTTACACGTAGACATGCCATGATTCCCGAAGCTTCCTTCCTGGAGACAGGGCCTTCGATCCACACAATGCTCGGCAAGTGGCCCATACAGTCCAGCCCATGAGAAACAGGTCGGCCTCCCGAGGACCCCTTAAACCAGGACTCCCTCACCCGCTCCCACGGGAGGATAGGAGAAAAGATGTCATGCAAGTTCTTTTCCATAAGCATGTATGACTATATATGGAATACATGCCTACGTTACATTGATGAATTGGAGCTAGTTCTGTGTCACCCTATGCTATAACTGTTGCATGGTGAATGTCATCCGACATAATTATCCATCACTGATCCATTGCCTACGAGTTTTTCACATATTGATCCTTGCTAAGTTACTTTTCTGTTGCTACTGTTACAATCACCACAAAACTGCTACTGTCACTTTTGCCATCGTTGCCGCTACTTCCATACTACTTTGCTACTAAACCCTTTGTTGCAGATATTAAGTCTTTCTGGTGTGGTTGAATTGACAACTCAGCTGCTAATACTCGAGAATATTCTTTGGCTCCCCTTGTGTCGAATCAATAAATTTGGGTTGAATACTCTACCCTCCAAAACTATTGCGATCCCCTATACTTGTGGGTTATCATTCTTCTTTTTATTTGCTGTTATATTTAGTTTGTATCATAAAAATCAAAATACAAAAATATTTATCTTTGCTAGTTACTAGTATACTACCTTGTTTGCTTTACTTGCTAGTTTACTTGTCTCGCTTGTTGCTTTGCTTGTTCAGTCGCCATGTCTCAAGATACTACTAAGTTGTGGGTTTCTCAAATACTAATAATAATGATTTTTTAGTACTCCTATACCACCCACCACTAGTGCAGAGGCATTTGATATTAATGTTGCATTGCTAAATCTTGTCTCTAAAGATCAATTTTCGAGAAGTCCTAATGAGGATCCCGCATCACATCTTAATACCTTTGTTGAATTATGTGATATGCAAAAGAAAAAGGACATGGACAATTATATTGTGAAATTAAAATTACTTCCTTTTTCACTAAGAGATATGATACCTCTCTGTCATATCTATAATTTTTGATTGTTTCATGCCAATATTCTACAACTTTCATATACTTTTGCCAACTTTTTATACTATTTTTGGGACTAACATATTGATCCAGTGCCCAGTGCCAGTTCATGTTTGTTGTGTGTTTTTTGTTTCACGGAAAATCCATATCAAACGAAGTCCAAACGGGATAAAAACTTACGAATATTTTTTTGGAATATAAGTGAATTTTGGAAAGTGGAATTAACAGAAGGCGGTGCCCAAGGGGCCCACAAGCCTGCTAGGCATGCCCTGGGGGTAGGGCGCGCCCTGAGGGCTTGTGGCTACCCCTTAGGTCGGTTGGAGATGACCTTGAGCCGCAAGAAAGATATTTTTATAAGGAAAATCCCCTCAAAATTTCATTCCGATCTGAGTTACGGATCTCCGGATATTTAAGAAACGGTGAAAGGCCAGAATCTGAGAGCACAAAAACAGAAGGAAACAGGGAGAGAGATCCAATCTCGAAGGGGCTCTCGCCCCTCCGCCGCCATGATGGCCAAGGACTGGAGGTGAAACATTTCTCCCATCTAGGGAGGGGGTCAAGGAATAATAAGAAGGAGCGGGGCTCTCTCCCCCTCTCTCCTGGTGGCACCGGAACGCCGCCGGGGCCATCATCATGATGGCGATCTACTCCAACAACTCCATCATCTTCACCAACACCTCCATCACCTTCCCCCATCTACCTACGGCGGTCCACTCTCCTGCAACCCGATGTACCCTCTACTTGAACATGGTGCTTTATGCTTCATATTATTATGCAATGATGTGTTGCCATCCTATGATGTCTGAGTAGATCTATTATGTCCTATCGGTTGATTGATGATCATGATTGGCTTGAGTTGCATGTTTTATTATTGGTGATGTCTATGGTGCTCTCCGTGTCGCGCAAGCATGAGGGATCCTCGTTGTATGGTGTTGCAATGTGTTCATGACTTGCCTATGGTGGGTCTTGAGTGATAGAATCATAAACCCGAGTATGTGGGTTGTTGCATATGGGAGTAAAGAGGACTTGATACCTTATAATGCTATGGTTGGGTTTTACCTTAATAATATTTAGTAGTTGCAATGCTTGCTAGAGTTCAATCATAAGTGCATATGATCCAAGTAGAGAAAGTATGTTAGCTTATGTTGGGGAACGTTGCATGGGAAACAAAAAATTCCCTACGCACACGCAAGATCTATCCATGGTGATGAGTATCTACGAGAGGGAGAGTGGATCTACATATCCTTGTAGATCGCTAAGCGGAAAATGTTAAGAAATGTGGTTGATGTAGTCAAACGTCTTCGCGATCCAAATCACCGAGCGTCCTGCGATCCCATCACAATCCGTCTCACGATCCAATCACGATCCGTCCCACGATCAAATCATGAATCGTCTCGCAATCTTGATCACGGTCCTTCTGATCTAGCGTCGAACGGATGACACCTCCACGTTCAGCACACGTATAGCTCGATGACGATCTCCGCCTTCTTGATCCAACAAGAGGGAGTGGAGAGGTAGATGAGTTATCCGGCAGCACGACGGCGCGACGGCGATGGTGGTGGAACTATTCCGACAGGGCTTCGCCTAAGCACCGCCGAACTAGACTAGAGGAGAAAACCGATCTAGATGAAGTAGAGGGAGCACATGGCAATTAGGGTTAGCTCTTCCCTCTAAATCCTCTAATATATATAGGAGGGATTGAGGGGAGGAGGCAGACTCAAACCCTCAAGGTTTGGTCGAAAATGGAGGTGGAGGAGTCCTACTCCAATCCTATTAGGAGTAGGATTCCTCGTTTCCACTTGGAAACTCTTTTGACCTCTCCACCTTTGGGTTTTTCCCACCCCTAGTTGCATGGGACTTAGTGGAGTCTCGGCCAGCCCACTAAGGGTTGGCTTGAATCCTCCCACAGCTCATGAGGCCCTTTGGGTCGAGACACCCCTCCCGATGGTCCCCGGTACCCCTCCCAGCACTCCCGGTACACTACCGATGAGCCCGAAACTTTTACGGTGACCAAAACAGGACTTCCTATATATCAATCTTTACCTCCGGACCATTTCGGAGCTCCTCGTGTCTCATCCGAGACCCTGAACAACCTTCGGTCACCACCATACATAACTCTACTATACCGAAACATCACCGAACCTTAAGTGTGCAGACCCTGTGGGTTTGAGAACTATATAGACATGACCGAGACACCTCTATGGTCAATAACCAACAGCGGGACCTGGATACCCATATTGGTTCCTACATATTCTACGAAGATCTTTATTGGTTGAACCTCTATGTCAAGGATTCTGTTAATCACGTATGTTGTTCCCTTTGTCCTTCGGTATGTTACTTGCCCGAGATTCGATCATCGGTATCTCTATACCTAGTTCAATCTCATTACCGGCAAGTCCCTTTACTTGTTCCGTAATACAAGATCCCGTGGCTAACTCTTTAGTCACATTGCTTGCAAGGCTTATAGTGATGTTGTATTACCGAGTGGGCCTTGAGATACCTCTCCGTCACACAGAGTAAGAAATCCCAGTCTTGATCCATGCCAACCCAACAGACACCCTCGGGGATACCTGTAGAGCACATTTATAGTCACCCGGTTATGTTGAGACGTTTGATACACACAAGGTACTCCTTCGGTGTCAGTGAGTTGCATGATCTCATGGTCATAGGAACAGATACTTGACATGCAGAAAACTATAGCAATAAACTAACACGATCATATGCTATGTTTATAGTTTGGGTCTTGTCCATCACATCATTCTCCTAATGATGTAATCCCGTTTATCAAATGAGATCTCATGTCCATGGCCAGGAAACCTTGACCATCTTTGATTAACGAGCCAGTCTATTAGAGGCATACTAGGGACATGGTGTTGTCTATGTATCCACACATGCATCTGAGTTTCCGATCAATACAATTCTATCATTGATAATAAACAATTATCATGGACAAGGAAATATGATAATAAATATTTTTTTTTTGCCTTTAGGGCATATTTCCAACAGCTTATGCCTCTCCCTCATATAAAATTGCAATAATGATTACCAGTCTAGTTATCGATTGCCTAGGGACAATTCCGCAACTCCTACCACCACTTTCCCACACTCGTTAAACTAACTTAGTTGTTTCTTTATATAAGCAGCCCCTAGTTTTTATTACGTGTTCTTTATTATCTTGTAAACCTATCCTATTACACCTACAAAGTACTTCTAGTTTCATACTTGTTCTAGGTAAAGCGAACGTTAAGCGTGTGTAGAGTTGTATCGGTGGTTGATAGAACTTGAGGGAATATTTGTTCTACCTTTAGCTCCTCATTGGGTTCGACACTCTTACTTATCGAAAGAGGCTACAACTAATCCCCTATACTTGTGGGTTATCAAGACCTTTTTCTGGTGCCGTTGCCAGGGAGCAATAGCGTGGGGTGAATATTCTCGTGTGTGCTTGTTTGCTTTATCACTAGGTAGATTTTATTTGCTGTTCTTAGTTGTTTTCTATCTTTAGATATGTGTAGGAAATGCAAAATAACAAAAAAAAATAGATGTATTTGCTGCTCCAAAAGTTGAGGAACCACTAGTGTTCCGTACTACTAAAGAATATTATTTGGATCATCTTCGATCCGTTTGTGCTCGTGCTGAAACCCCAACTAGCTTAGTTGAGGGCAAATCATTAAATGAGCATGCTTATTATGTGTGACACCGCTTATCTCAAAAAGGGAAACTTTTATGGCATGATACTAATAGTTTGCAATGCTATGCTTGGAATTTATGCGAAATTTATGATTTTACTTGTTGTTCTGAAGACCCTAAAAAACACCTTCCCTATGAATGTGAGTTTAAGGATAATGGAATTGTATCTTCTTATGCCAAGGGTGTTTATAATTACTATGATATTGAGATAATTGAAGAATTTGTTGCTTTTAAGGGTGCCTATGAAATGGCTTCTTTGATTGAAAAGTATGATGCTACTCTTTACAAATCTGAAAGTTTTGCCATACTTAAATATTGCTATGAAAACTATGCTTCTAATGCTTATGTTAGGCCATATATTGAGGACTCCTCCACTGTCCAGAAGGAGACTAATATTTTGCAGGAATCTATGGAAGAAGAAATTGCTGAAACTGTGAGCTCATTAGATGAAAAAGATGAGGAGGAGAGCGAAGAACAAAAGGAGGAAGAGAGGATTAGCTACCCGTGCCCACCTTATAATGAGAGTAACTCTTCAACTCATACATTGTTTAATTTTCCTTCGTGCTTAACGAAGGATGAATGCTATGTTGATTGCTATGATCCCTTGGATTCATTTGAAATATCCCTTTTTGATGAACTTGATGATTGCTATGCTTGTGGCCATGATGCCAATATGAAAGATGCTTATGGAGATGAACTTGCTATAGTTCCTTATGTTAAGAATGAAATTGTTGCTATTGCACCCACGCATGATAGTCCTATTATCTTTTTGAATTCTCCCAACTACACTATATCGAAGAAGTTTGCACTTATTAAGGATTATATAGATGGGTTGCCTTTTACTATTACACATGATGATTTTGATAGATATAATATGCATGTGTTTGCTTCTCCTACTTGCAATTATTATGAGAGAGGAACTACATCTCCACCTCTCTATGTTTCCAATATGATAAAATTGCAAGAAACTGCTTATGCTATGTATTGGCCTTTACTTTGTGTGCATGAATTGTTCTTTTATGACATGCCGATGCATAAGAAGAGATTTAGACTTCGTTGTTGCAAGATATATGTTACTTTGTGATCAATACTAAATTACAAATCATCGTTAATTAAAATTGGCTTTGATATACCTTGGGATCCGGGTGGATCCATTACTTGATCACTTTATGCCTAGCTTAATGACTTTAAAGAGAGCGCTGTCAGGGAGAAAACCCGGAAGTTTTAGACAGTCATTCAATTCTTTTGTGTGATTTTATATAGTTTAAAAACAAATAAAAATAAATAGGGGAACCTAAAACTATTTCGAAAAGAAAAGTGAAAGTGAAAGAGACGAGCATTGTGAAAGTGGAAGCTCGCCTTGAACTTTGTTCACGCCCATGGAAACTTTGCAAATCTTGATTACAGAATTTTTTAACAAAAATAATTATCCCCTTGTATAAATCCATTGTATTATAAAAATAATGTGCCAAGATTTTCCTTTAGGATGATTAGATTGCTTGTTTGGTGTGTGCAGTGCAAAAACAGCAACTTTGGCTGTAGTGCGTGAATTTACATTTTTTACTGGAATGTCAAAAGTTTCTGAAATTTTTACAGAGTGCATCTATGATTTTTATTTATTTTGTACTAAGTTTGCATAATTTTTAGAGTTACAAAAGTATAGTGAATGTTCATATTGTTACAGACTGTCCTGTTTAAGACAGATTCTGTTTTTGATGCATTGTTTTGCTCGTGTTGATGAAACTATCGATTTTATCGGTGGTATAAGCCATGGAAAATTATAATACATTATCTGCGATGCAAAAAAATATGAATTTATTGGCAAAAGTACATAAAGTTGTGATTTGCTTTATTATACTAACGGATCTCATGAAGGTTTTGTTAAGTTTTGTGTGATTGAAGTTTTCAAGTTTTGGGTGAGATCAAGATGGATGAAGGAATAAGGAGTGGAAAGATACTAAGCTTGGGGATGCCCAAGGCACCCCAAGGTAATATTCAGGACTCCCAAGAAACTAAGCTTGGGGATGCCCCAGAAGGCATCCCCTCTTTCTTCTAACAACCATCGATAATTTTACTTGGAGCTATATTTTTATTCGTTACATGATATGCGTAAATCTTGGAGCATCATGTGCTTTTTATTTTAATTTTAATAATGCACCATGCTGGTATGAGATAGTCTTTGGTCGATTCATGCACTTCACTTATATCTTTTGAGTATGGCTTTATAGAATGCTTCATGTGCTTCACTTATATCATTTTAAGTTTGGATTGTCTGTTTCTCACACATAGAGAACTGCCATTTGTAGAATGCTATTTTGTTTCACTTATATTTTCTAGAGCGTGGACATATCTTTTGTAGAAACAAAGTAAACTCTCATGCTTCATTTATACCTATTTAGAGAGTTAACAGGAGTTGGTCATTCACATGGTTAGTCATAAAATCCTACATAAAACTTGTAGATCACTGAATATGATATATTTGATTCCTTGCAATAGTTTTGCGATATGAAGATGGTAATATGAGAGTCATGCTAGTGAGTAGTTGTGAATTGGAGAAATACGTGTGTTGAAGTTTGTGATTCCCGTAGCATGCGCGTATGGTGAACCATTATGTAACGAAGTCGGGGCATGATTTGTTTAATGATTGTCAACCTTTGTGTGAGGGTCGGGAGCACGCGATGGTTAACTCCTACCAACCTCTCCCCTAGGAGAATGCATCTAATGCTTTGTTTGATAATCAATAGACTTTTGCAATAAGTATGTGATTTCTTTATGACTAATGTTGAGTCCATGGATTATACACACTCTCACCCTTCCACCTTTGCTAGCATCTATAGTACAGCGCAACTTTCGCCCGTGCATCAAACCCACCTTCCTTAAAACAGACACCATACACCTTCCTCAAAACAGCCACCATACCTACCTATTGTGGCATTTCCATAGCCATTCCGAGATATATTTCCATGCAACTTCCACCATTCCGTTTAGTATGACATGCACCATCATTTTCATATTGCTTTGCATGCATGATGTTTTCATGGCTTGTCCGTTTTTATGTCATTTGCTAGGCTAGATCATTTCACATCTCGGTATCCTACCGGAAGCATTCATATAGATTCATATTTTTGTTCTAGGTATCGAGTTGTAAGTACATAAAAGTGTGATGATCTTCATTATTACAGCATTGTCCCGTGTGAGAAAAGGATGATGGAAGCTATGATTCCCTCACAAGTTGGGAGGAGTCTCCAGAATTTACAAAAAAAATAAAATAGGCTAGTGAAGCCCAAGTAAATAAATAAAAGAGGCCAAAGATGCCCACCAAAATAAAGAAAAAATAAAAAATAAGAAAAAATGAGAGAAAGAGAGAATGGACAATTGCTACTATCTTTTTCCACACTTGTGCTTCAAAGTAGCACCATGATATTCATGATAGAGAGTCTCCTATTTTGTCATTTTCATATAGCTAGTGGAATTTTGATCATTTGCATGACCACTTAGTTTTCTTTTTGAGCTTTCATACACTTATAGCTCTAGTGCACCCTGTTGCATGGCAATCCCTACTCACTCACATTGATATCTATTGATGGGCATCTCCATAACCCGTTGATACGCCTAGTTGATGTGAGACTATCTTCTCTTTTTTCCTCATCACCTCCACCACATTCTATTCCACCTATAGTGCTATATCCATGGCTCACGCTCATGTATTGCGTGAGAGTTGAAAAGGTTTGAGAACATAAAAGTGTGAAACAATTGCTTGACTTGTTCATCGAGGTTGTGCATGATTTAGATACTTTGTGTGGGGAAGATGGAGCATATCCAGACCATATGATTTTGTAGGGATAACATTCTAAGGCCATGTTATTTCGAAAGGACACGATTGCCTTGTTGGTGTGCTCGAAGTATTACTGTTTTTATGTCAATATAGACGATTGCTTTGAATCACTCGTATCTTAATATTCATGCCATGATTAGATTATATGATCAAGATTATGCTAGGTAGCATTTCACATCAAAAATTATCTTTTTTATCATTTACCTACTCAAGGATGAGCAGGAATTAAGCTTGGGGATGCTGATACGTCTCCATCGTATCTATAATTTTTGATTGTTTCATGCCAATATTCTACAACTTTCATATACTTTTGGCAACTTTTTATACTATTTTTGGGACTAACATATTGATCCAGTACCCAGTGCCAGTTCCTGTTTGTTGCATGTTTTTTGTTTCGCAGAAAATCCATATCAAACGAAGTCTAAATAGGATAAAAACTTATGGAGATTTTTTTTGGAGTATATGTGAATTTTGGGAAGTGGAATCAATAGAAGGTGGTGCCCGAGGGGCCCACAAGCCTGCGAGACGCGCCCTGGGGGGTAGGCTGTGCCCTGAGGGCTTGTGGCTACCCCTTAGGTCGGTTGGAGATGTCCTTCGGCCGCAAGAAAGATATTTTTATAAGGAAAATATCCTCAAAATTTCATCCCGATCAAACCAACGGATCTCTGGATATTTAAGAAACGATGAAAGGCCAGAATTTGAGAGCGCAAAAACAGAGAGAGATCCAATATCGGAGGGGCTCTCGCCCCTTCACCGCCATGGAGGCCAAGGACCAGAGGGGGAAACCCTCCTCCCATATAGGGAGGAGGTCAAGGAAGAACAAGAAATAGGGGGATCTCTCCCCCTCTCTCCCGGTGGCACTGGAACGCCGCCGGGGCCATCATCGTGACGGCGATCTACTCAAACAACTCCGTGATCTTCACCAGCACCTCCATCACCTTCCCCCATCTATCTATAACAATCCACTCTCCCGCAAACCGATGTACCCTCTACTTGAACATGGTGCTTTATGATTCATATTATTATCCAATGATGTGTTGCCATCCTATGATGTCTGAGTAGATCTATTTTGTCCTATTGGTTGATTGATGATCATGATTGGTTTGAGTTGCATGTTTTATTATTGGTGCTGTCCTATGGTGCCCTTCGTGTCGCGCAAGCGTGAGGGATCCTCTCTATAGGGTGTTGCAATGTGTTCATGATTTGCCTATGGTGGGTTGCTTGAGTGGCAGAAGCATAAACCCGAGTTGGTGGGTTGTTGCAGATGGGAGTAAAGAGGACTTGATACCTTATAATGCTGTGGTTGGGTTTTACCTTAATGATCTTTAGTAGTTGCGGATGCTTGCTAGAGTTCCAATCATAAGTGCATATGATCCAGGTAGAGAAAGTATGTTAGCTTATGCCTCTCCCTCATATAAAATTGCAATAATGATTACCGGTCTAGTTATCGATTGCCTAGGGACAATTCCGCAACTCCTACCACCACTTTTGCACACTCGTTAAACTAACTTAATTGATTATTTATCTATGCAACCCCTAGTTTTTATTTATTTGTTCTTTATTATCTTGGAAACCTATCCTATCACACCTACAAAGTACTTCTAGTTTCATACTTGTTCAAGGTAAAGTGAACGTTAAGCGAGTGTAGAGTTGTATCGGTGGTCAATAGAACTTGAGGGAATATTTGTTCTACCTTTAGCTCCTCGCTGGGCTTGACACTCTTAATTATCGAGAAAGGCTACAATTGATCCCCTATACTTGTGGGTTATCAAGATAAAGCTAAAGCTTGGTTTTCATCTTTACCTCATAATAGTATTGGAACATGGGATAAGTGTAAAGATGCTTTAATTGCCAAGTATTTTCCTCCTGCTAAGATACGTTAGAAATAAAATAATGAATTTTAAACAACAATATCAATAGCATGTTTCACAAGCTTGGGAGAGAATGAAATTAACGATAAGAAATTGTCCAACTCATGCTTAAACTTGTGGATGATTATCCAAAATTTCTATGCTAGACTAAACTTTGTGTCTAGAAATCTTCTAGATTCTGTTGCATGTGGTACCTTTATGGATGTGACCTTAGGATAGGCCACGAAACTTTTGGACAACATTATGACAAATTATTCTCAATGGCATACCGAAAGAGCTCCAACTGCTAAGAAGGTAATTTCTGTCGAAGAAATCGCTGCTTTGACTGAAAAAGTGGATGCACTTATGAATATGGTTGCTAGTAAAAATACTAATGTTGATCCCAATGATGTTAATTTTTCTACTTTGATTGATATAAATAATTATGCTATTGATGTGAATTCATCTCGCTAAATAATTTCAATAACAATGCTTCTAGAGGAAATTTCAATGCGAGACCGTATCCCGGTAATTCCTCTAACAACTATGGAAATTATTATGGTAATTATTTTTTAAATTCTTCTAAAAATTATAATATGATACCTTATGATCTTTACAACACAATTAAATAATTTATTAATTCTCAAAAGGTTTTCAACACTACGCTAGAAGAAAAGTTGCATACGGTTGATGCTTTGGCTAAAAACATGGATAGAATTGCTCTTGATGTTGAAACTCTTGAAATAAATATCTTTCACCCAAGCATGATTTTAATTATACTATTAAATCTATCCAATTATCTATTAATGAAATTAGGGAGAGGACCGCTAAGTTGAGAGCCAAGCAGAATTCTTAGAAAAAGCTCTTCCACCCGATTTTTCTGGAATCATGGTGAAGAACTTAAAATGATTGGTGTTTCTCCTACTGAATATTTGTTTACTTCTCTGAATATAAATTATAAAGGTACTGGAGATGAGTCAACTCTAGTTGATAAGCGTCCTGTTTTCTTGGAGGGTGATGATTTTGATGCTAAAACTGAAAAATGGGTTTGAAGAGGTCAAATCTTTAACTAGTGATGTGCCCACTATATTGGATTACAAGGACTTTAATTATTATAAATTCTCTTTTAGTATAATAAATTTCCTTTTTGCAATTCATTATTATCTCACGAAAAAATAAAGATAAAAGCTTATACCGAACATATAGTAGAAGCTTTTACCGAACATATAGTAGAAGCTGTGATAAAAGCTTATGATGAGAAACTTGAACTTGAAGTTTCTATTCCTAGAAAATTACATGATGAGTAGGAATTTACTATAAAAATAAAGATAAATAAATATGAATTCAATGCTTTGTGTGACCTTGGTGATAGTTTTTCAACTATACCTAAAACTTTGTGTTGTGCTTGATCTCACTAATATTGAAGAGTGTTCCCTAAACTTGCATCTTGCGGATTCTACCATCAAGAAACCTTTAGGTAGAATTAATGATGTTATTATTATTTCAAACAAAAATTATGTTACTCTATATTTCATTGTGCTTGATATTGATTGCAATCCTTCTTGTCCCATAATACTTGGAAGGGCACTCTTACGGACTATATGTGCAATTACTGATATGAAAGAGGGAAACATAAGGTTCCAATTCCCATAAATAAAGGAATGGAACACTTCCCTAGGAAGAGAATTAAACCACCTTATGAATCAATCATGAGGGACACTTATGGGTTGAGTGCCAAAGATGAAAACACTTGAAACTATGACTTACACCTAGCTAGGGGCGTAAAACAATAGCGCTTGTTAGGAGACAACCCAATATGTATCTTAATTTTTGTTTTTACTTTATGTTATATTGTGTTAACATGATTATTTCCTTGTAATTATTATGTTTTTATGTTTATTAGTTTTTGTTCCAAGTAAAGCCTTTGGGATGACTGACAAGATGAGTAGAAACGATGCTGAAACATAACAGAAACTTTGACTCCAATACATGAATTTTCGTTTTTTACTGGAGAGTGATAATACTCTAAAACCTTTACATGGAATTTATATACAAATTCTTTACATTATACTAAATTTTCAGAATTTTTAGAGTTAGAGAAGTATGGGCTCTTTATAGATTAATATAGGATGTTCTGTTTTAAACAGATTCTGTTTTGCTTGCATAGTTTGCTTGTTTGATTATGTTATGGATTGTATCGGGCGATATGAGCCATGCATAAGTTATAATACAGTACCTATTACTCAAAAATTAATTAATAATAAATTTATAACAATACCTAAAGTATGCAATATGTTGCTTATCCTAACGGATCTCACGAAGTTTTGTTGAGTTTTGTGTGATTGAAGTTTTCAAGTTTTGGGTGTGATCACAATGGACCACGGAATAAGGAGTACAAGAGCCGAAGCTTGGGGATGCCCAAGTCACCCCAAGTAATATTCTAAGGAATACTCAAGTGTCTAATCTTGGGGATGCCCCGTAAGGCATCCCCTCTTTCGTCTCAATCTATCGGTATGTCACTTGGAGCTATATTTTTATTCATCACATGATATGTGTTTTGCTTGGAGCGTCATTTGCTTTTGTTTGCTCTTAATTTCAGTTTGTCACAATCATAATTTTTTGGACACACATATTTGAGAGAGATACACCTTCATTATAATTTGCTGCAATACTCTATGTGCTTCACTTATATCTTTTGAGCTTGGCAGTTGCTCTAGTACTTCACTTCAATCTTTTTGAGCACGGTGGCGTGTAGATTTTACAGAAATAATATGCTCTCGTTCTTCACCTATATTTGTTTGAGAGCTGAATAAATAGTGACGGTAATTTGCATGGGTCATAAGACTAGTCCAAAAATAATAGGTATTCAATGAATGATAATCAAAATCATCATGTAGCACATATAGAGAAGTTTTGTGTTAATGACATTGATCCGTATAAGTCTCAAGATTTAGAGGTGTTAACTTTTTATTCATCTAAAAATTAAAGAGGCATGGTGATGATGTGTGAGAATTTTTATTCCTCGTTGAAATCCTAGTGCTGTTTCCAGTCGGGGCACGCGATGGTTAACTCCTACCAACCTCCTGCCTCTGGGCATGCGAGGAGTACTTTGATTTGTGATAAAACTAATAAAACTTTGCAATAAGTATATGAGTTCTTTATGAATAATGTGACACCATGGACATACGCATCTTCACCTTCTCATATTTGCTAGCTTCTTCAGTATCGTGCATAGACCATTCTCACCTCGAGGATCGGTGCAACTTTCGCCGGTGCATCCAAACCCGTGACATGATACGCTCTATTACACATAAGCCTCATTATATCTTCCTCAAAACAGCCACCATACGTTCCTATTATGGCATTTCCATAGCCATTCCGAGATATATTTCCATGCAAATTCCATCATCACTTTGCATGACTAGTTCCTTCATCATCATATTGCTTTGCATGATCATATAGAGCTAACATAGCATTTGTGGCAAAGCCACCATTCATCATGTTTTTGATACATGTCACACTAGATCATTGCACATCCTGGTACACTGCCAGAGGCATTCATATAGAGTCATATCTTCCTATCTGTTCTTCATATTGAGTTCTAAGTAAATAAAAGTGCGTGATCATCCTTATTAGAACATTGTCCCAGTGAGGAAAGGATGACAGAGACTATGATTCCCCCACAAGTCGGGCTGAGACTCCGGACGAGAAATACGATAAAAATGGGGGAGGCCAAATGATCCCACCATATAAAAAATGACTGGGGGACGCAAAAAAATCACCACAAAAAATATAAAGCAAAAAAATGAGAGAGAAAGAGAGAAGGGACTTCGGTACTATCCTTTACCACACTTGTGCCTCAAACTGGCACCATGTTCTTCATATAGAGAGTCTCCTATTTTGTCACATCCATATGCTAGTGGGAATTACCATTTCATATAATAAACTTGGCTTGTATATTCCCATGACGGGCTTCCTCAAATGCTCGAGGTATTCATGAGCAAGAAAGTTGGATGCATATCCCACTTAGCTTCAGTTGAGGTTTCATACACTTATAGCTCTAGTGCATCATTTGTATGGAAATCCCTACTCCTTGCATTGACATCTATCTATGAGCATCTCCATAGCTCGTTGGTACGCCTAGTTGATGTGAGACTATCTTCTCCACTTTTTACCCCTTTTGATATCTACCATCATATTATATTCCACCTATATGCTATGTCCAATGGTTCATGCTCATGTATTGCGCGGAGAATAAAAAGTGATGCATATTGAAAAAGTATGATCCAACTGCCTGACTTGGACACCGTGATGCTTAACATTTGTATTGATGTGGTGAAGACGGAGTCATGCCTTGCTAATATAATAAGATGAGTAGGGGTAAACATTCTTTTAGGATCGTATACTTTGAAAAATCAATGATTTTTGTTTCTTATACTTATAAATATTACTATGTTGTCGTTTTTTAATTCATCATTTCTCAGTGAGCATACATACAAAAGATTTCATAATGGGTAGCATCTCAAATCAAAAATTCAGTTTTTATCATTTACCTACTCGAGGACGAGCAGGAATTAAGCTTGGGGATGATGATGCGTCTCCAACGTATCTATATTTTTTGTTCCATGCCAATATATTACAATTCTAGGATACTTTTTGGGCATTTGTTTACCAATTTATAATATTTTTGAGCACTAACATATTGACCCAGTGCTTAGTGCCAGTTGTTGTTTTCTGCTTCTTTTTGACTTTTTAGGTTTACAGTACCAAACGAAGTCCAATTGCCACAAAACTTTTTGATGATTTTTTCTGGACCAAAAGAAGACCTGGAAGTTTTGGGATGAGGCCGGGAGATCCACAAGGGGCCCACAAGACAATAGGGCACGCCACCAAGGGGGTGTTGGGAGACGTAGTAGTAAATCAAAATTTTCCTACGTGTCACCAAGATCTATCTATGGAGAAACCAGCAAACGAGTGGGGAGAGATTGGATCTTCATACCTTTGAAGATCGCTAAGCGGAAGCGTTACAAGAACGCGGTTGATGGAGTCGTACTCGCAGCGATTCAGATCGCGGTAGATCCGATCAAGTGCCGAACGGACGGCACCTCCGCGTTCAACACACGTGCAGCCCGGTGACGTCTCCAACACCTTGATCCAGCAAGGAGGAAGGAGAGGTTGGGGAAGGGCTCCAACAGCAGCACGACGGCGTGGTGGTGGTGGAGTAGCAAGGTATTCCGACAGGGCTTCGCCTAAGCGCTGCGGAGGAGGAAGAAGAGAGGTAGGGCTTCGCCGTGAGAGAGAGAGATCAAATCCTGTCTCAAAACATCCAAAACCTCAAGTATATATAGGAGGAGGGACGTGGAGGGCTGGCTTGGCCTCTACTCCAAAGAGGAGATGGCCGGCCGAATTAAAGGGAGAGTCCACCTCCCACAAGGGAGGTGGATCTCCTCCTTTTAAATCCCTTTTGCCTTATCTCCTTATCTCCAGCCACATGGGCCTTTAGCAAAAGTCTTGCCCAGCCCAATAAGGGCTGGCACACTTTATCTAACAGCCCATGTGGTCCTTTGGTCGTCACACCCCTCCCAGGGGTCCTCCGGCACCCTCCCGGCACTCCCGGTACACTACCGATGAGCCCGAAAACTTTCCGGTGACCAAAACTGGACTTCCTATATATCAATCTTTACCTCCGGACCATTCCGGAGCTCCTCGTGACGTCCGGGATCTCATCCGGGACTCCAAACAACCTTCGGTAATCACGTATACCTTTTCCCTATAACCCTAGCGTCATCGAACCTTAAGTGTGTAGACCCTACGGGTTCGGGAGACACGTAGACATGACCGAGACACCTCTCCGGCCAATAACCAACAGCGGGATCTGGATACCCATGTTGGCTCCCACGTACTCCACGATGATCTCATCGGATGAACCACGATGTCAGGGATTCAATCAATCCCGTATACAATTCCCTTTGTCTATCGGTATGGTACTTGCCCGAGATTCGATCGTCGGTATCCCCATACCTTGTTCAATCTCGTTACCGGAAAGTCTCTTTACTCGTTCCGTAATACATCATCCCATGACTAACTCCTTAGTCACATTGAGCTCATAATGATGATGTCTTACCGAGTGGGCCCAGAGATACCTCTCCGTCACACGGAGTGACAAATCCCAGTCTCGATTCGTGTCAACCCAACAGACACTTTCGGAGATACCCGTAGCATACCTTTATAGCCACCCAGTTACGTTGTGACGTTTGGCACACCCAAAGCATTCCTACGGTATCCGGGAGTTACACAATCTCATGGTCTAAGGAAATGATACTTGACATTGAAAAGCTTTAGCAAACGAACTACACGATCTTGTGCTATGCTTAGGATTGAGTCTTGTCCATCACATCATTCTCCTAATGATGTGATCCCGTTATCAATGACATCCAATGTCCATGGCCATGAAACCGTGACCATCTATTGATCAACGAGCTAGTCAACTAGAGGCTCACTAGGGACATGTTGTGGTCTATGTATTCACACATGTATTATGGTTTCCGGTTAACACAATTATAGCATGAACAATAGACAATTATCGTGAACAAGGAAATACAATAATAACCATTTTATTATTGCCTCTAGGGCATATTTCCAATAGTCTCCCACTTGCACTAGAGTCAATAATCTAGTTCACATCACCATGTGATTAACACTTACATCACCATGTGATCATATCATCATGTGATTAACACCCAATAAGTTCTGGGGTTTGTTCATGTCCTGCTCGTGAAAGAGGTTTTAGTCAACGGGTCTGCGACATTCAGATCCGTGTGTACCTTACAAACTTTCCATTTCATATTTGTAGATACTGCTCCCACGCTCCACTTGGAGCTATTCCAAATGGCTGCTCCACTATACGTAGCCAGTTTTCTACTAAGAGTCATCCGGATTGGAGTTAAAGCTTGCATCATCGTAACCCTTTACGATGAACTCTTTATCACCTCCATAACCGAGAAATATTTCCTTAGTTCTCAAGTTACTAAGGATAACTTTGACCGTTGTCCAGTGATCCACTCTTGGATTACTCTTGTACCCCTTGACAGACTCATGGCAAGGCACACACAGGTGCGGTACACAGCATGGCATACTATATAGAGCCTATGGCTAAACCATAGGAGATGACACTCATCTTTTCTTTATCTTCTGCCGTGGTCGGGTATTGAGTCTTACTCAATTTCACACCTTACAATACAGTCAAGAACTCCTTCTTTGACCCATCTATTTTGAACTCCTTCAAAAACTTGTCAAGGTATGTCTTCGTCGAAAAAACTTATCAAGCGAATTGATCTATCCCTATAGATCTTGATGCTCAATAAAATAGTAGCTTTATCTGGGTCTTCCTTTGAAAAAACTCTTTTCAAACAACCCTTCATGCTCTTCCAGAAATTCTACATCATTTCCGATCAATAATATGTCAACTACATATTCTTATAAGAAATTCTATAGTGCTCCCACTCACTTTCTTGCAAATACAAGTTTCTCATAAACTTTGTATAAACTTAAACACTTTGATCACCTCATCAAAGCATATATTCCAACTCCGAGATGCTTGCTCCAGTCCATAGAAGGATCGCTGGAGTTTGCATATTATTAGCATCCTTAGGATTGACAAAACCTTCTGGTTGTATCACATACAACTCTTCCTCACAGAAACCATTACGGAAACCTTGTTTTGTCATCCATCTGCCAGATTTCATAATCGAAAAATGCAGCAACTGCTAACATAATTTAATAGACTTTTAGCATCGCTACAGATGAGACAATCTCATCGCAGTCAACTCCTTGAACTTGGCGGAAACTTCTTTGCGACAAGTCGAGCTTTATAAACGGTGACATTTCACCATTAGCGTCTATGTTTATTTCACAGGTCCATTTGTACTCAATGACCCGCCATTCAACAGGCAAGTCTACCAAAGTCCATACTTGGTTTTCATACATGGATCCTTTCTCGGATTTCATGGCTCCTAGCCATTTGTTGGAATCCGGGCCCACCATCGCTTCTCCATAGTTCGTAGGTTCATCGTTGTCCAACAACATGATTTCCAAGACAGGGTTGTCGTACTACTCAGGAGCAGTACGCGTCCTTGTCGACCTACGAGGTTCGATAGTGACTTGATCCGAAGCTTCATGATCATCATCATTAACTTCCTTTTCAACTGAGTAGGCTCTACAGAAACATCTTTCTGTGTTGCGCTATTCTATGGTTGAAACAAAGGTTCAACAACCTTATCAAGTTCTATCTTCCTCCCACTCAATTCTTTCGAGAGAAACTCTTTCTCAAGAAAGGACCCGTTCTTAGCAACAAACACCTTTTGCGCTTGGATCTGAGATAGAATGTATACCCAATGTCTCATTAGGGTATTCTATGAAGATGCATTTGTCTGCTTTGGGTTCGAGCTCACTATGTGAAAAACCCATTTTCACATAAGCGTCGTAGCCCCAAATACTAAGAAATGACAGCTTAGGCTTCTATCAAACAATAATTCACACGGTGTCATCTCAACAGACTTAGATGGTGCCCTATTAAAGTGAATGGATTTGTCTTTAATGCATAACCCCATAATGATAGTGGTAAAACGATAAGAGACATCATAGTACTCACTATATCCAATAGAGCACGACTATGACGTTCGAACACACCATCACACTATGGTGTTCCAGGAGGCGTGAGCTGTGAAACAATTTCCACATTGTCTAAAATTGCATACCAAACTCGTAACTTAGATATCACCTCCATGATCATATCATAGACATTTATCTTCTTGTCACGATGATCTTTAACTTCACTCTGAAACTCCTTGAACCTTTCAAACATTTCAGATTCGTGTTTCATTAAGTAAATATCCCCATATTTACTCAAATCATCAGTGAAGGTAAAACAACGATATCCACTATGTGTTTCAACACTCATTGGACCACATACATCAACATGTATTAATTCCAATAAGCCACTTGCCCGCTCCATCATATTGGATGACGGGGTCTCAGTCATCTTGCCCAAGAGGCATGGCTCGCATGTCTCAACCGATTCAAAATCGAGTGAGTCAAAAATCCATCAGCATGGAGTTTCTTTCATGCGATTTATACCAATATGACATTACGTGGCAGTGCCACAAGCATGTGGTACTATCATTATTAACTTTGTATCTTTTGGTACCAATGTTATGAATATGTGTACTACTACGATCATGATTCGATAAACCATTTTGAGTGGGTGCATGACCATTGAAGGCATTATCCATGTAAACAGAATAACCATTATTCTCTAACTTATATGAATAACCGTATCGCACTAATCATGATCTAATCACGTTCATGCTCAACGCAAACACCAAATAACATTTATTTAGGTTTATCACAAATCCTGAAGGTAGAGAGAGCGTGCGATGGTGATCACATCAATCTTGGAAATACTTCCAACACACATCGTCACCTTTCACCTAGCTAGTCTCCATTTACTCCGTAGCTTTTATTTCGAGTTGCTAACACTTAGCAACCGAACCGGTATCCAATACCCAGGTGCTACTAGGAGTACCAGCAAGGTACACATCACTAACACGTATATCAAATATACTTCCATTGACATTACCAGCCTTGTTATCTACCAAGCATCTAGGGGTTTTCCGCTTCAGCGAACATTCTCCTCATAACAGAAGCACTTAGTCTCGGGTTCGGGCTCAACCTTGGGTTTCTTCACTAGAGCAACAACTGGCTTGTCATTCCTGAAGTTTTCCGTTCTTGCCCTTGCCCCTTTTGAAACTAGTGGTTTCACTTAACCATCAACACTTGATGCTCCTTCTTGATTTCTACCTTCGTGGTGTCAAACATCACGAACAACTCAGGGATCATCTTATCCATCCCTGGCATGTTATAGTTCATCACGAAGCTCTAGTAGCTTGGTGGCAGTGACTTGGAGAACTGCATTAATCACTATCTCATCTGGAAGATTAACTCCCACTTGATTCAAGTGATTGTAGCACCCAGACAATCTGAGAACACGCTCACCGATTAAGCTATTCTCCTTTATCTTGCAGGCAAAGAATCTTGTTGGAGGTCTCATACCTCTCAACATAGGCACGAGCTTGAGATCACAATCTCAGCTCCTAGAACATCTCATATGTTCTGTGACGTTCAAAACATTTTGAAGCCTCAATTCTAAGCCGTAATGCATGACGCACTGAACTATCACGTAGTCATCAAAAAGTGCCTGTCATATGTTCACAACATCTACAGACAACGCTTGAGGGAGTGGTGCAGTTAGCGGTACATCAAAAACATAAGCTTTCTGTGCAGCAATGAGGACAATCCTCAGATCACGGACCCAGTCCGCATTATTGCTACCATCAACTTTCAACTTACTTTTCTCTAGGATTGTACCAATAAAACTGTGGAGCTACAGCGCGAGCTATCTACGACATAATTTGCAAGGACATTTTTAGACTAAGTTCATGATAATTAAGTTCACTTAATCAAATTATTAATGAACTCCCACTTAGATAGACATCTCTCTAGTCTTCCAAGTGATACATGATCCATGTCAACTAGCCCGTGTCCGATCATCACGTGAGACGGACTAGTCATCCATGGTGAACATCTCTATGTTGATCGTATCTTCTATACGACTCATGTTCGACCTTTCGGTCTTCCGTGTTCCGAGGCCATGTCTGTACATGCTAGGCTCGTCAAGTCAACCTAAGTGTTTCGCATGTGTAAATCTGGCTTACACCCGTTGTATGCGAACGTTAGAACCTATCACACCCGATCATCACGTGGTGCTTCGGAACAACGATCCTTAGCAACGGTGCACAGTTAGGGTGAACACTTCTCTTGAAATTTTATTGAGAGATCATCTTATTTACTACCGTCGTTTTAAGCAAATAAGATGTAAACATTATAAACATCACATGCAATCAATATAGTGACATGATATGGCCAATATCATCTTGCTCCTATGATCTCCATCTTCGGGGCACCATGATCATCACTGTCACCGGCACGACACCATGATCTCCATCATCATGATCTCCATCATTGTGTCTTCATGAAGTTGTCTCGCCAACTATTACTTCTACTACTACAGCTAACGTTTAGCAATAAAGTAAAGTAATTACATGGCGTTTATGATTGACACGCAGGTCATACAATAATATAAGACAACTCCTATGGCTCCTGCCGGTTGTCATAGTCATCGACATGCAAGTCGTGAACCCTATTACAAGAACATGATCAATCTCATACATCACAATGCATCACATCACATCCTTTTGGCCATATCACATCACACGGCATATGCTGCAAAAACAAGTTAGACGTCCTCTAATTTGTAGTTGCAAGTTTTTACGTGGTTGCTATAGGTTTCTAGCAAGAACGTTTCTTACCTACGTCAAAACCACAACGTGATATGCCAATTGCTATTTACCCTTCATAAGGACCCTTTTCATCGAATCCAATCCGACTAAGGTGGGAGAGACAGACACCCGCTAGCCACCTTATGCAACTAGTGCATGTCAGGCGGTGGAACCGGTCTCACGTAAGCGTACGTGTAAGGTTGGTCCGGGCCGCTTCATCCCACAATACCGTCGAATCAAGATAAGACTAGTAACGGCAAGCATATTAACAAAATCGACGCCCACAACTGCTTTGTGTTCTACTCGTGCATAGATTCTACGCATAGACCTAGCTCATGATGCCACTGTTGGGAGACGTAGTAGTAAATCAAAATTTTCCTACGTGTCACCAAGATCTATCTATGGAGAAACCAGCAAACGAGTGGGGAGATATTGGATCTTCATACCTTTGAAGATCGCTAAGCGGAAGCGTTACAAGAACGCGGTTGATGGAGTCGTACTCGCAGCGATTCAGATCGCGGTAGATCCGATCAAGTGCCGAACGGACGGCACCTCCGCGTTCAACACACGTGCAGCCCGGTGACGTCTCGAACACCTTGATCCAGCAAGGAGGAAGGAGAGGTTGGGGAAGGGCTCCAACAGCAGCACGACGGCGTGGTGGTGGTGGAGTAGCAAGGTATTCCGACAGGGCTTCGCCTAAGCGCTGCGGAGGAGGAAGAAGAGAGGTAGGGCTTCGCCGTGAGAGAGAGAGATCAAATCCTGTCTCAAAACATCCAAAACCTCAAGTATATATAGGAGGAGGGACGTGGAGGGCTGGCTTGGCCTCTACTCCAAAGAGGAGATGGCCGGCCGAATTAAAGGGAGAGTCCACCTCCCACAAGGGAGGTGGATCTCCTCCTTTTAAATCCCTTTTGCCTTATCTCCTTATCTCCAGCCACATGGGCCTTTAGCAAAAGTCTTGCCCAGCCCAATAAGGGCTGGCACACTTTATCTAACAGCCCATGTGGTCCTTTGGTCGTCACACCCCTCCCGGGGGTCCTCCGGCACCCTCCCGGCACTCCCGGTACACTACCGATGAGCCCGAAAACTTTCCGGTGACCAAAACTGGACTTCCTATATATCAATCTTTACCTCCGGACCATTCCGGAGCTCCTCGTGACGTCCGGGATCTCATCCGGGACTCCAAACAACCTTCGGTAATCACGTATACCTTTTCCCTATAACCCTAGCGTCATCGAACCTTAAGTGTGTAGACCCTACGGGTTCGGGAGACACGTAGACATGACCGAGACACCTCTCCGGCCAATAACCAACAGCGGGATCTGGATACCCATGTTGGCTCCCACGTACTCCACGATGATCTCATCGGATGAACCACGATGTCAGGGATTCAATCAATCCCGTATACAATTCCCTTTGTCTATCGGTATGGTACTTGCCCGAGATTCGATCGTCGGTATCCCCATACCTTGTTCAATCTCGTTACCGGCAAGTCTCTTTACTCGTTCCGTAATACATCATCCCGTGACTAACTCCTTAGTCACATTGAGCTCATAATGATGATGTCTTACCGAGTGGGCCCAGAGATACCTGTCCGTCACACGGAGTGACAAATCCCAGTCTCGATTCGTGTCAATCCAACAGACACTTTCGGAGATACCCGTAGCGTACCTTTATAGCCACCCAGTTACGTTGTGACGTTTGGCACACCCAAAGCATTCCTACGGTATCCGGGAGTTACACAATCTCATGGTCTAAGGAAATGATACTTGACATTGAAAAGCTTTAGCAAACGAACTACACGATCTTGTGCTATGCTTAGGATTGAGTCTTGTCCATCACATCATTCTCCTAATGATGTGATCCCGTTATCAATGACATCCAATGTCCATGGCCATGAAACCGTGACCATCTATTGATCAACGAGCTAGTCAACTAGAGGCTCACTAGGGACATGTTGTGGTCTATGTATTCACACATGTATTATGGTTTCCGGTTAACACAATTATAGCATGAACAATAGACAATTATCGTGAACAAGGAAATACAATAATAACCATTTTATTATTGCCTCTAGGGCATATTTCCAACAGGGGGGCGCCCCTGATGGCTTGTGCTTCCCTCGTTCTCCCCCGACGCCTGTCTCTGGCCTATAAATTCACATATATTCCAAATTGTTTGTTCCGACGGGAGGTCATCTACACCTCCATTCCAGCACCATGTCAGAGGGGAGATCGATCACGGAGGGCCTCTTCATCAACCTTGCTGCCCTCACCATGATGTGTGAGTAGTTCACCACAGACCTACGGGTCCGTAGGTAGTACCTATATGGAAATCTCTCTCTCTCTCAATCTTCAATACAATGTTCATCGCATCTTTGCCTTGATCTATCCTATGTAATCCCTTTGTATGATGCATTTGTTGGGATCCGATGAATTGTGAGTTTATGTTTAGATTATTCATGAAAAGTATTTGAGTCAAACCTGAATACTAAGATTCTTATTTCCATGTTCATTATAGCTTCATAATGCTCTCCGATCTATTGAGATAGTTTGGCCAACTAGATTAATATTTCTTCGGTGGGAGTGGTGCTTGTAGTAGGTTCAACCTGACGAGTTTCTATATCCCAGTGATAGAAGGGGACAAGTTGCGTCTTTGTGTTGCTGCAAATAAGGATACAACAATGGGGTTTACTCATATTAATTGAGTTTACTTTGTCTACATCATGTCATCGTTCTTCAAGCATTACTTTGTTTTACTTAATACTCTAGATGCATGGTTCATAGAGGTCGATGAGTGAGTAATAGTAGTAGGTGCAGACAGGAGTCGGCCTATTTGCTTATGGACATAATGCCTATATACATATGGTCATTGTCATGAAAATCGCATAACTTTCGCTTTTCTATCAATTGCCCAACAATAATTTGTTTACCCACAGTATGCTATTTCTATGAGAAATGTCATTAGAGAACTCTACGGTCCCCGAGTCTATTCATTTATATATTCACAAACGCTATTACTACCTTGTTGTTATTTATTTGATTTTATTTTATTTCACAATTTACAATTATCTACACAACTCACTTGCTTGCAAATAATGAGATCAAGGGGATTAACAACCCTCTTGTCGGCGTTGGGTGCAAGTTGTTTGTTCTTTTGTGTGCAGTCGCTAAAGACCGTTGAGGATTGATATTACTATTGGTTCGATAAACCTTGGTTTCATAATTGAGGGAAATACTTACCCACATTGTTCTGCGATAACCCGTTCCTCTTCACGGAAAATCCGAAGCAGATCACAAGCATGAGATGCCTTGATCGATTGAGCAATAAACAAGAAAATGCCACCATCTCATTCTTCGTGGACACAATCAATTGGTTTCTTCGTCTGCAAGAAACGTCTTTTTTTCATTCGTGACAAAAGATCCACTTGGCTTTTTTTAATTTTTCAATACAAAACATTGAAGCTATATTTCGTACTTCCAGTTCATGCACACTTCAAGCATATCTTATCTGAGCTATGTTTATTGCTTCATTGAAGGAAGGACATTATGATGTATAGTGTATTATGTAACTTAGTTCACCTGGGAGTTGTTGGTGTTAAAAGATGATTTTCGCACGGTTGAGAATCATCAACTCTTTAAAATCTTGAAAAGGTGTAAAAGCACTTCGTAACAAAAGGTCACACAAAACTATAATTTTCAACAAAGGTGCTTAAGCCTTGTACAACGTTGCTCCGTGCTCCAGGTTTAAAGATTAGAAACATAGACAAGTGATCGTAAACCTGATTATGTGCGGACGATGGTTCCGATATATTAAGTATATATCTCATTTCTCCCAACATGATTTTTAATTACAACCTAAGCGGGTGATGCTTTGGTATGGTGGAACAATATTACGAAAGTAAACACCTGCTTGAGCTGTCATTTATTTTATTAAATGTATAGAAAGATGTCGTTTCATCCAAAGAGGTTAGTGACCCAAGGCTTGATCGGATTTTCATTACTCGTCATATATTTCTAACGATAATCCTTTGAATTTAGCCCAATGTTTGACAGGAAATTTCAGTTATGGAAGGAAACCAAACCAAGAGGGATTGCTAAAAATCAAGCCAAATGGATCAACTTCCATAAAGAGACCCTTGTCATTAGGCGCAGCAGAGCAGAAGACGACGGTCCAAATGACCGCAAGCGCTCGTAGAAGCGTTCATATGGACTGCCATCAGCCCCACCCTGTCTATACAAGCAACTTTCATGAAGGGCCCAAGGGGAGAAGGAAACCCTAGCCGCTGCTACACAATCAAGAAAAGGAGAAGAGAGGATCTGAAGAACATTCAAAGATCACCTTAGTTTTGGTCCTTTCATCTCCATCATCATCACCCCTTTCACTATTGTAAGAGGAATTCCAATTTGTAACTCTAGTCAATCTCGACAGAGATCAAGACTATTTGAATTACCATTTCATCTTTGTGGATATTCTCAGTGTTATCAATATGGTTTTCATGGGTTTTATCTTTGTTTTGATTGATTCCCCTCTTATGATGTGTGAGTAATTCCCTTGGGTGTGGGAGATGTAGGTGAGCGGTAAGATTAATATATGCCCATTCTATATGTTGTCATTTGAATCTGTAGTAGTATGATTTATCTAGTATGTTGTTATACTATTGTGAACTCTATGCATGTTGTCCAATTTAAGGGCCCAGGCAACATGATCTCAAGACCTACATCGGTAACACATATTGTTTAGAAAATTTGTGACCTATGATGTGACAGGTGGGGATATCTACGAGGACCGAAGATGATATGAGATAACAGTGATCCATCAAACTTAATGCTTCACTCTAAGGACCTTAATTGTGCTAACGACCACCCTGTGGCAACATAGAAGCATGGCCATAGAATAAAATATAATCCCATGTGGAGGAGTTTCATAACCTTAGGGGAACCGCCTATAGAACACATATAGCAACGAGTACATTACAAGGTAACTAGTATTACTTCCGCACTAGCATGTTTTATATATTCTTACCATGAACTGAAATCTCTGTGCACCTAATCTCTTCACTGCAGAAAACACAATCTATAGCCCTACTTATGCTATTTACTTTTACTAGTTACTTTAGTAGATACTTTTATACACTCGTCATATTTGCATATTTCGTTTATCGGTTATCCTAGACAGTAACAATATTTGTAGAAGTTCAAGCAGTTACTTCACACAAGAGCTATGACACCTTGCATGTGACAGAAGCGACACTATAAATACTCTCATCCGCTCTTTGTTGGGATGATTGCCATTGGGATACTTCTGCGAAAGTGTTACACCACCCTGTTTGACTTGCAGGCATCAACTCTAAGCGACAAGATGCTCATGAAGGACTACGTCACCGAGGTACCGACATATTCAACTCACCTATTTTGTAGGCAATATAGAATGCGTAGGTCTCTTTTCGTGTGCATCGTGGAAGCATGCGAGTAGAATTGGATTTGGCATTGAAGTTGTGGTTGCACATGATATATGGATTTGGCACTATTTTTTTGGATTGTTGGGGTCTCTCAATGATATCAATGTCTTGCAGCTATCTCGTCTATTTGCTTAGGTAGCTAGTGGCAAAGCTCCAGCTTGCAACTACACCGTCAATGGCCATGACTATACCATGGAGTACTTTCTTGTCGACGGTATTCATCCTTCATGGTCAACATTTACAAAGACCACTAGTGATCCCAAAATCAAGAAACACAGAATTTTGACGAAGAACAAGAACCTTGCCAAAAGGATATTGAGAGGGCATTTGGTGTGTTGCAATCTTGTTTGCCACTGTTCGTGGTCCCGCTCGCTTCTGGGATAAGGAAACCCTTAGAAACATCATGACTTCTTGTGTCATCTTACATAATATGATCATTTACAGTGAGAGGGATTTAGATTTATAGTTTAATTATGACAATGTTGGTAGCCATGTGAAGCCTGCCAAGGATGAAGATGAGATCAGCGCATTTCTCGAGACCTACCTGGAGATCTAGAACCGTGATTCACACCACCAACTCCATAATGATCTCAATGAGCATCAATGGCGACTTTATGGGGGATAGATCCCCTTTTATTCATATGTATTTGGGTGTGATTTGAACAATTTGGTGTTTTATAATAAAGCAAATTCATACATTTGTTATATTGAGAACAATTGTTGTATTGTGATTTGCTATTCGTACCATTCATATGTTTAATTCATATTACGGTTCTATTCGATTCATAATGTCAGAAAACTAGAATTTGCACATATATGAATTTTCTTGCAGTACCGCGAGCCCTCCGACGGAACAGTTCTCATAAATGGTTTACGAGATCTGTTCTGGAGGAGGGCTCGCGGTACCGCAAAAAAATTAGAGGAGGCTGCAAACGATTTTTATGGGAGGTGTGTTCGTTGGATCTGCTAGAATTTCTCTTGGACCCTAAGCCCACAAAAAGGGCGTTGGGTGTCCAGTGCGTGAGGCGTCCCACATGGGGTCGTGTTCACTGTTTTGACTCTTTGTGAAAACTTTAACACGATTTGACCTCGGTTCAAAAAAATCATGATCCGGCCCTTTTTTCCACCGCCATTGTTCCTGGTCGTAGGGTAACACAACGTATCGTCGAGGGATATGTCGATAGGACTTGACTGTGCTGTCACGGTCATTCAACGTTGAAAATGCCCTACCTCCATAGTCCTTGGTGATAGGATCTCGAAGATATAAATTACATGTGGCGTCTAGTATCATTGTACCACTTTGTTGAAAGTTGGCTAGCGCATGCAAGTTTGCTTCTATAGGTCTTGGATTCAAGCCTTCCTAAGGCCAATTATTGATTCATTTTATTTTTCCAATAAAAATAAACAATTTGTCCAATTAATATTAGGATATCGATTATGGATAAGAATATAATTTTACTTATTGCAACTGTTTCATAAAATATTTGAAAATATATAAACGAATGATGAGCAAAGAATAAAACTGCTCAGAGGGACCGACAAAGTAAAAGTATATTTTTATCAATAATCTATATCCAAATATTAATTGGACACATTTTTTCACTGGGAAAAATAATAAATGGCCTTAGAGCATCTACAACCGGACCCCTTATATTCGCCTCATACGTCCAGGCAGGTTGCCCGGTCACTCCTCGGTCACGAAAAATCGACCTAGGCGGACTCCCTAAACGGCCTCAAACACCCGGGCTGACCGGCACCCCTCATGTCCAACCCAAATATGGGACAGATATGGGGAGCCCGGGCGCGCCCACCTGGCTGCCCGGCCCACCACCGACCCAACCGTCACGTCATCCCGGCCCACCATCGACCCCACTAAATACCCAAATCCGGCAGACAGGCGGGCAAAGAATAAAACTGCTCAGAGAGACCGACAAAGTAAAAGTATATTTTTATCAATAATCTATATCGAAATATTAATTTGACACATTTTTTCATTGGGCGAAATAATAAATGGCCTTAGAGCATCTACAATCGGACCACTTATATTCGTCTCATACGTCCACGCAGGCCGCCCGATCACTCCTCGGTCATGAAAAATCGAACCAGGCGGACTCCCTAAACGGCCTCAAACACCCGGACTGACCGGCACCCTTCATGTCCAATCCAAATATGGGGCAGATATGGGGGAGCCCGGGCGCGCCCGCCTGACTGCCCGGCCCACCACCGACCCCACCGTCACGTCAGCCTGGCCCACCATCGACCCCACTAAATACCAAGGCGGCCTGGTGGATCTACATTGCCCAGGCCCATCGCACGCCGACGGGGCACCGACGACCTCGCAGGCCCTTCCCGCCCTACGCACAGCTCCGGCCGCTCCGCTCCAGGTCAGGTACGCCGCCCACCTCCATCCCCCTCTTCTCCGGATGCGGTGCCTGGCCACCGTTGGGTCCTCGTGCCCGTGACGGGGATGGGGCACACGAGCATGCCGGATTCCGAGGCGCGTGCTGCCCGTCGCGAGCGACAGCGGGCGAGAGAGAGGGGGGAGGCGCTGGACGCACGCGCCGGTGGACCCCGAGGACGCGCTCCTCGCGGGCGTCCTCCGTCGCTCCCTAACGACGACGGAGTCTGATGCACGCCGCCTCCGCCGCAAGAATGACGACGCGCTCCGACTGGCAATCCTGTTGTCAGAGCGCGAGGTAGCGAAAAAGGCGGCGACAAAGGTGAAAGCAGCCCGCCACGCCGAGGAGCAGGCCCGCCTACTCCGCATGATGTCCGGCATGCGCTGCTTCGACGAGGACGACAACGACGCCTCCACCTTCGGCTCCGATGATGACGACGACGATGACGCTCACCGCACGCCGACGCCTACATGATGGATGGGCATAGCTGTGCGGACGACCGGAAGGGAAAGGGGGCGGCGAGAAAATGGCCATTTCCTCTGTCCTTCCCCGTTTTGTTCATATTATAGTTATGATTAAGTAGTTTCTAGTTTGAATTTGTCGATGAACTTCGATGAATTATGATCCTTTTGTTTGACGAGCAATCCGATCCGATAAAAGATGTTGATCTATGTTTTACGTGGCGTTGCTTGCGTTTGTATGGATATAAGGATTTGGATATAAGAGATACATATATAAAAGCAGAAAATAAGACACGTCCGGTGAGTGTCCGCGAACACGTCCGGAGACGTTTAAAGGGCCGGATTTACCATATGTGGCTATAAATGCTCTCAACCCCAAGACCTGTCGAACAAACTTGGAAAACAGTGACGGTAGAAATATATTTTTGTAACCGAGATCAGATTGTGTAAAAGTTTCGATCAAAACCGTGAATTCGCCCTCCACATGGCCCCGCCGACAACAGCCACCACTCCTGCCAGGTACCCACGCGGCGACAACCCCGTACGGAACCGGAGCCTTGTACGGTAGTCCTACCACCCCGGGCAACCACCAGGATCTGTGCGGCTCTTGCACGCTGCGCTGCCTCTTTCCCTCCTCGGCTACCGGCATCGATCCGGCCGGCCGGAGACGGCTATAAATTTTTTTCACGTGGCTGCTGAAGTGAGGTATGCATATGCGTTCGTCGATGGCGAGACTTGGCTTTAATCTTTTGATGACTGGCGAATGGCGATTCTCTAGAGGTGATGCTGGTAGATAGGTGTTCGCACAGTTTCATTTCAGTGTTTACAACCATGCAATCCTGCATCGGCAAGCCTAGAATGACTGCAACTTTTATTTGACAAGCTGGAGCTCAATTTAATATTCTTGACCTCTGGTTGGACTCTAGAAAACCAATCCCTATTTAATATAATGCTCGAGAGGGACAATGTGGCCTCATTTTCCGTCTTCTGGACTTGCAAATGGAAGAAAATTAGCGTTCATACATCCTCGGACAAAGACATGTAGTACCTCCGAATATCCAGGGTTCGCATATAGGTGCACTTAGCCTATGTCATGTTCTTATTTCCATCGAAAAAAAGAAGTCACATTCTTATTTGAGGTATACCGTGCTATGAAATCTTTGTGTATTCGTATTAAGATGGAATCGTCTAGCGAGCATGCGGCAGTTGTAAATTCTGACAGCCTCTTTATCAAAGTGTTTCTCGCTCCATCCTGATTTGACCTTGGATCTTATTTTTCGGTGCCTCCCGAGCTTGATTCCGGTGCGTGGGTGGTGCTGCGGCTGCTTAGGGTTAGGGCCGGGTCACTTGTGAAATGGACCTCTCGTCAATTAGTGCGGTCGGTGGGGTTCTATGCGAGGGAAGCGGACGAGATATTGCACATGGGGAGCCTTTGTGGGGTCGCGCCCGAGCGATTAGATGGCCAGTTGATCCATTCATGCAGATTTGATTCTTTTGGGAGGAAAACAGGAGCTCACTGCTTCGCTATGCCCACATCAGAGATTTTTTTTTTGAGACACAGTCCAGCTAATAAACGGGCAGGCCGTGACCCGTTTGGAACGCTAGGTTGCATATTTTTTAGTGTGTTGGGCTGTTTTTCGGCCTATTGGGCTATATTTTAGAACATATACATATACATATGTATATATGGAAAGTCTGTTCATCATTCAGGATGCAGAATAGGTTATTTTTCATTCGAGGTAATCTTACGATCGTTTCATAAATAAATTACATTTAAAATACAAATAGTTACATTTATATTGACTCGTTGTGTAAAATTTAACATAAGAAAACAAAAATATAGGTCATAAGACCAAAAAATTACATTTTATATTTATTTTACAGTATGCTTCTATGTTTGTAATTTTAATGACATAAAATATTTTTTTACTGTGATTATATCTTTTCTTATGCTCTCTTTTTTCATATGAAATAAAACAAAATTTATGAAATGTAAAATTATGGTCCATTGATATTAAAAGGAGAGAGGGCGAGAAATAGTTATTCCTCACCTAGGATGACGAATAGTCAATCCCTATGAAAATATATGTATATTAAAAAAGTTTCTAAAACAACGTCACATACATTAGTAGATTGTATGTATTCACAGCTCAAGCTTATAGTTTATATTTTATACACGTGAGAGCACACAACCTGGAGTCGTGGTAGACGACGTGTTCCAACACAGGCCAGCCTCGACGTTCACATGAACTTGGGATCGTCGGATGTGAGGAGGCAGTTGCCCCAGCGTCCACGCTGCGTAGGACATCTGTAGCCGCGGTCGGCGAGCGCGACTGTTTGGCTTAGGTGCAACTCGCCATTCCCGGCCACTGCAGATCGCCATCTCGTGTATGCAGAAGAGAGAGGAGAAAGGAGCTGCACTTCGACCGCGCCGCCACCCTTGTTCAAACGGACACCGCCGATCCAGATCGGAGCTGTCGTTGCTGTCTTAGCTGTGTGGATAGGATGTTCTGTTCATTTGGGAGGGGTGAGAGAAGAAAAGAAAACGTTTCGTTGCCTCGGGAGGTCACCGAGCTTGGGTGGTTGCCACCATCCGCCAGAATTTGGCGGCTCCTCTTAGCCAGCTTTTGAACGAATATTTCTAGGTATCTGGTTATCCTCAGTCTTTTTCACATCAAACCAAACGAGTGATATCCTTCCTAAAACTGGCTATCCCTGTTTACTGGTTGGTTATTCCTCAAACCAAACGCTACCTTAGCTAGCTTTGGTGCATAGTTGGATATAGCCATGTTTCACGCTGGTTTGTTCATGAAATGAAAATCGATTCCGGTTGATGTTTTTATTCCAGGTTAGAAGGCCAATGATACACAAACTTGTGCGATATATTCAAATTAGTCACGAAAATGTAAAGTACAAATTTTCGGTCCAAAAACATGCGCGTGCGGTGCATCCTTCCTCAATATGCCGTATCATGTCATTTTGGTGATTACGTGGAAAAACAACATGCCGCATGGTCTGCTCGTATTAGGGGTGGTGGTGGTGTTGAAGCGCTGCGTGCGAAAACAATATTTTCATAAACCCTCCTATGAAAAAATAGTCTTTAGGAAAAACGGACAACGACCAGCAACCCACGTCTCTTCATCTCCTTCTTTCTTTCCCGATTGTTTTCACACGAGTTGACGGCGGAGTGTGGACGAACCTTGTCGCCGACGAGCCGGCAAGAACGCCCGGGGTGTGCGATGAGATTTCTAATGATTTCGTCGCCCCGACTCTCTTTCTCCTCCTACCTGGCGAGGCCGCCCCTCACACAGTGAAAATTTCATCAAGGTTTGTGGGCACATGTGGTCGAACGCATTTTGGTTTGTTTTCGCCGGTGTTCAACATGTGATTTACGTTCGTTGGTAGCAGTCCATCTCGGTACTGATTGCAATGTACCGATTACTGCTAGGTTTTAAGAAAGGGCTTGCGATCAGTCCATTGCCGGTATTTACGCATGAACCGTGTCTGGAAGTTATCTAATTTGTTCATGGATGTGGTGTTTGATTGTACCAAGTCAGTCATATGAAGTGCTAAACAGAATCAGTCATGTAAATTAAATTAGTTAGGTACGTGAATTCTTTGAACTTGTTAAGTGATTGTCAAAACAAAATGTGTGAACTGAATGTGCTACTATTTTGACCTTGTTAGAACCGAATGTTAAATGAATATAAATCAAATGCAATCTCCTGAACTGATTGTGACGCAGTTTTGACCTTGCTAAAACTGCATTTGTGAACTAATCGTGATGTCTTTTTAACTAAAGGTATTGAATGTCAACTCACACACTGAATTTCTGAACTTTTGACACTATCATAAGTGAATCTTCTAAACCTTTACACAATGTCAGGACTGAATGTTCTAAATTTCCGGGAGACTGTCATAACTGAATATTTTCCGTTGTTGCACACTATTATAAGTGAATCTTCTATATGTTTTGCACGCTGTTATAATTAAAAGTACTTAATGTTTTGAACATTGTGTTAAGTCAAAGAGCTACTACTTGTCAATTGAACATTCTGACTATAAAAACTTTCGATGGTCTATTTACTATTGAGATTCAGCACAATGTGAAAGTGCGTTATATCGGCTAGAGGGGGGTGAATAGGCGATTTTTACGAATTCATCATTTGAGAAATTTCAACTTTGAGGAATTTGAAATGTGATGAATAACTAGCAGCGGAATAAGTACTCAAGTGCATGAGGAGTATAGTGACAGCATAGTCTTCATGATTAAATGAAACATGCACAAATAGAGAGTAGCGTGATACAGGATAATGAGTGATTAACAAGGTAACTTGAAGAATTTGAGGTGAGGAATTTGTGAAATTCTTCAGTCAAATTCTTCCAACTGTAACAATCAATTTCATCAACAGATATATGAGGAATAGAGGGGTTGTGGAAATAGAACCAGATAGCTTGATGAAGACAATGGTTTGATGACCCAGTTCCAACTGCTGTGACAGTCGTACGTCTGGTTTGGAGCGGCCTGGTATTTAAACCAAAGGACACACAGTCCCAGGACACACAGTCCTTACCGTATTCTCCTTGAGCTAAGGTCACACAGTCCTCGCCCAACACTCGTGGTAAGTCTTCAGGGTAGACTTCCAAAACCCTCACAAACTGGTCACCCGGCGATCCACAATTTACTGCTGGATGCTCTAGACCAAGGTCACTTCGTGGTTCCCAATTGACTGCAGGAGCACTAGACCATGACGCCTAACCGTCTGGAGGATACACAGTCCTCAAAGGTAACAAGCGTCGGTTCCACACAGGAATTTCTTCAGTGATGCTCAATCACAATGGGTTTTATGGTTTGGTTTGTGGTTTTTTTCTCACTGATGATTTTCTCACAGAGTCTTCAGAGGATGGGTTGCTCTCAAATGACATGTGTCAGTTCTCTCTCAGAGCAGCCAACCAGCTAGTGGTTGTGGGGGTTGGCTATTTATAGCCAGGGCGCAACCTGACATGATAAGTCATAAATGCACCCAATGATATGACCGTTATGTGGGTAAGAACGATTGGGGACAGCTGGCGCTAAGCACAACAACGGTCGGAATTTCGAACTATGAAAGTCCTCAGCTTATCATAATCCTCACTTGTAGGCAATTCGCATTGGCGAAATCCTAACTCCTTAGTCAGATCAATTTCCTCAGAGACCAGAAGAACTTCGTCTCTATCTCTGAAAAACGTGTCTAAATTGTAAGAGATTTCCAAAGGCTTCACTCGAAGGATTGTATGGGTTGAGGATCTTTGAGCTGAGCATCAGTTGGAAATTTTCCTTAGTATTACCTCGACCCCCTTTAACAGTACGGTGTTTCCTATGACTCAAATAAAGGAAATGAAATTACGAAAACAAAGTCTTCATGCTTCATATTCCTCATTCATATCTTCAAGGTCACACGAACTTCTTCATTTTCAAAGTCTTCACAAAGTCTTCACCAAAGTCTTTAGAAAGTCTTCAACAAAGTCTTCACTTGAAGACATTCATTTTTAGGGGTCGATAATCTCCGAATATATCAAACTCCTCATCGACTTATAGAGCCTGTGTACACTCACAAACACATTAGTGACTTAACCTATAAGTCTTCAATACACCAAAATCACTAAGGGGCACTAGATGCACTAACAATCTTCCCCTTTTTGGTGATTTATGACAAATATGTTAAGTTTTCAATGGGGATAAACATATGAAGTGAAAGTACAGATTTTGAGGAATTTGATTGCAAGATATAGAAGAACTCCCCCTGAATATGTGTATACTTGAGGAATTTGCTTTGGGCTGCAAATGCACATGGCAGGTTCAAGACATGGAGAACTCCCCCTATATCTTGTAATTCATACACGCATTTGAATATATGAAATAAAGAATTTGAAATGCGTGAAGAAAATGGTGTCTGACGAAATTCAGCATGCATGCATTAAGGTAATTGAGGTAATAAACATGCGAGGAAATAGTTCAAAAGTGTCAGACCACCATCGGACTTAAGTTTACAACTCAATAACCAAAAACTTTAGAAGAGCGAGAGTTGCAACTTAAAAAAAGCCCATATATGTAGACTTGCTTGAAGACTAACTCAAATTTTCTCCCCCTTTGTCATTGAGGACCAAAAGGGAAGAAAAAAAATGATGACTAACGCCCCATGAGGAATTTCATTTTGTTGGTGAAGAAGGAGCACCAGTGTTGTCGGGGTCGATTGTTGATGCAGGTCTAGCGGCAGTATCATCAATGTCTTCATCTTCCTCGCGCTCGCGAGATGAAGAATAGGAACTAGTGACCATCAGAGGAACTTGGACTTTCTTGAAATTCTTCTGAGGACAGCGAGCAAAGTCTGGATATTCTTCAAAGTTCAGCTCATCCAATTCTTCTGAAGACATGATGTGATTTAGCATAGCCCAAGAGCGCTTGAGGTTTTCATGAGCATAGTAGTGGTTCCTCTTGACAATGTTCTGCGTCACAGTCATATTCTGCACAATATACCCAAGTTGACGCTTGACCCACTTGTGATTTCGATCGACTTTCTGATGAAGACTTAAGAGAAGCTCATGATCAGTCATCACACGAGGAGCAGTTGCATGAGGCTTTTGTGCAGAGGTTTTGGCAGAGGAGTCCTGTGTTGCAGAGTCATCATTGGTGGAGTAGGATGCTGCTTGAGAAACTGACCATCCAATGAACGAGTGCCTTGATCAATGACATCCTTGCCTTTTCCTTCATCAATTGTGCTTTTGAGGACTTCAATCGGGGGCAGAAAACTGAAATGATTTTGGAAGTCAGCCTCAAAGTGCATTGAAGACTTTGTTCTGAGGAAATGCATAATCCAGGGAGCAAAGCGCTTCAACTCAAATGGTGACATAGCAGCATCGGCCAGAGTCCTCATGAAGAAATCGTGAAAATTGATGGGAATCCCATGAATGATGTTGAAAAGCATATTCTTCATGATTCCTTCAACTTCTTCTTCTTCAGAGTTGTGCCCCTTCTGAGGGCATAGGGTGTGAGTGAGGATGCGGTAGACTGTTCTAGGTACATACATCAAATCCTTCACAAGAAAGGTTGTCCTTTGAGGCTTTCCAGGTGCTAATTTCTTCATCATCACATTCATCATCTGATTTGGCAGTGGTGGATCATTGAACAGGCAGCGGGCTTCATCTAAAGGAATTGGAACTGGGACAGACTGAAGCAATTCAGAAGAGCTTGCAGTGAAATAAGTTGTTCCGGTCATCCAGTCCAAGACCTAGGAGTTGATGTATGAGGAATTTCCACTAATGTATAGAGTGGCATAGAATTGAAGAATCAACTCCTTGTTCCAGTCACAGACATCTACGCAGAAGGGAAGAAGCCCATCATCATGAAGAACTTGGAGCACCGACATGAATGATGGAATTGACTCCATGTCCACATGAGGAATGTTGTGGTGCTCGAAGATTTTCTTCTTGTCACATAGAGCAGTGGCATAGTAGTTGATTTGAGTAGGAGTCCAGAACCTTGTGTGACCAGTTCGAGCAGAATCATATGGATTTGGCCCTGTGAAGAACATGTGTTCATTGAAGAAATTTGTCCTGAGGAATTTGGGGCGGACCGGACCTTTGAATGGCATTCATTGCTTAGGTTGAAGATTTGGTCGATTGCGCCCTTTGATCTCAGTTGGCATGGGAGGAACTACAGACTGAGTGATTTGTAGAACAGGTTCCTCAGTAGGGGCCAGAGCATCAATTTCCTCAGCTGTTGCAGCTAGAATTTCTTTAGGGTCTGGAAGATACAGGTGTTCAGAATCTTCAGGTATTTCCTCAGTTTGTGCAGGTGACTGAGGAAGTAGCATCAGAGGAGTTGCCATAGGTGAGTTGGGGTGTGCAGATTCCCAATATTCATCATTGATGACAGGAGTAGTGTCACCAATGTCAACTTCTTCATCAATTTCTTCAGCGCCAGCAGTTAGCAGAAGCTGGGGCGATGATACCTTGGGAGTTGATGCAGTGCCATCAATGACAATTTCCTCATCAAGAGGCTCCGAGGAAGCAGCCGAATGATTCTCTTCTTCGTGAGGAATGTCATATGCTTCTCCAGTTGGCACAATAGCATAGGATGGTGCCGAGGAAATTGGAGTTGCATCAAGAGGTGTAGCTGAGGAACTTGTCAAAGTTTTCAACTTCTTCAACACAGGGGCTCCAGTAGTTGATGCTTTTCTTTTGAGGGGATTTTCCTCAGCATGAGCAGTTTCTTCAGGAACGACTGATGCAGCCACCCTGGGTGGTTCAGTTTCTTGAGGCACAGTGGATTCTACAGCTGGCCTATCAGATTCTTCAGGCACAACATTGGGGGTTGTCCTGGCATGTTCATCAGTGGTCTGAGTTTCCTCAGAAGCACTAGCAGATGCTTTTGATGCAAAAGCTCTTTCTTCAGCAGTTTCTTCAGGCTGAGCATTTTCATCAGCAGCCTGAGGAATTTCATATTCAGTCTGAGCATTTTCTTCAGACTGAGTCTTTTGTGGTTGCGATCGAGCTGGAACCCTGGTGTTGTGATCCTTTATAGCCGCATTAGCAGCCTTGACGAGTCTAACCTTGGTGCCCTGCCATTCAGCATCATATCTTTGTTGATCCAAGGAGAGAGTGCGAATCTCGGACTGAACTGTGACCAGTTGATTTGGGGTCAAGTTCATCACATTTTCGCGCAGAAACTTTTCTTTGCGAGTCTTGTTCCTCTTAGCCCTCTGAACTTGCTCTCTTTTCCATTGTTCTTCAGAGATGAAATGGTTGAGGACATGATCCAGTTCAGGAGGCAGATTTAGTGAGGAAAGTGGAGTACTTGGGTCCTCATGCCATATATCAATGAAGTTGAGGATCAAGTTGGGATCCAACATGAGAGGAACAGAGCTCCCCTTTGCTTTAGCTGCCCTGTGCTGACTCTGTCTAATGATTTCTACCAATTCCTCATCATCATCATCATCATCATCATCAGAAGAAGAAGAATCTGAGGGAATTGTAACCAGAGCCTTGCTGGTGTGAGAGCTTGGTTTTTGATGTCCAGCTGTCTTCTTTAGTTTAAGTGCAGAGGGACTGGTTGAAGACTTTGCAGTAGTGGAGGGGCTTGCAGCGAGCTTCGGCACTAACGCGAAACCGTCAGTCCTTTTGCATGTTGCCAGATGCACTGGAGTTGAGGACTTTTTGACAGTTGCAGATGAATGAGTAGCAACAGTTCCAAGAGCTGAAGGTTTTTTGGGCTGAGGCCTTTGACCTTGAGGAATTTGCACTGAAAATTTTTGAAGAGTCAATTTTTAGAGCAGATTTCTTTAACATCTTCTTCGGTGCACTAGCAGAAGCTCCAGCAGAGGCAGCAGCAGCAGAATCCTCGTTGAATTTCTTCACAGCCTCTTTGGCTTTCCTTGCCAATTTGGCTTGTTGCTTTTCCCACATGGAAGGAAAGTCCTCACCAGTTTTGATGCTAGAAGGATCTGCAATTTGGTTAGGAGCTAGAGGAGGCCTGCTGCAAGGTGGTTTCACAGCGAATTTCATCATGTATTTTGGAGTTACATAACGATATTCTCTCCATTCTTTGGCCCATCTCCTCTCAATCTTTTGCAGACGAATCTTCCTCTGCTTGGTCGTCTCTTTTCCATGAGTTTCTTCGTCAGGTGTGCAATATTCATCATATAGATCCTCAGGGATCTCAAATGCAGTGTGCACATCTGGCTTTTCCCCTCCTTTTTGAGGTTTCTTTCCATCAGACATTTTCTTCACTTGAGGAATATGAACTCTTGAAGATTCTGAAGAGGTACACAGTTTTTCTTCAAGTAGCACTGCAAATGAGTTAAGTTGATGAGAACCTAGTGATTCATCAGCGGACATGTTGTACCTGTGAATAGAGTATAGGTGAGAAGAATTTGAAGAGGTCATATGCGTTCTCAGAAATTTTAAGAGAGATAGGCATGAGGAATTTGACCATGGATGTCTTGAGGATTTTTACTGAGTGTTCTTAGCCTCAGGTTCCAGAGTTGTGCAAATTTGAGGATTCACACAATTGAGGAATCTTGAAGAAAGTCATTACTTAGGAAAAAACATCAAGTATCAAGTATGAGGAGATGAAGGTGCTTGTGTATTTGATTTATAACGTTTAAACACATATTTGAGGAATAGTAGTTGTAGTTGAGGATCAAACATGGGTAGTAAAAATAAATTTTAATTACCCTGGTGAAGAACACGACGAACACAGAGATGAACTGAGGAGGTTCGTCCGTTCAGATCTCCCACGCCCTAGCTTGGCAGAAGGAGATAGCTACAGCGGCGGCGGGATGAAGATTTCCGCGGCCGATGCGAGTACGGCGACGACGAGGTTGAGGCAGCGAAGCTCTTCCTCATCGGCGACGATGACTTTAGCGGTGGCACTTGGATGGAGCTCGGGAGAGAGATGAGATGCGAAATAACCGAGCACAGTAGATGGGAAGGGGGCATTTATAGAGGAAGTAAAAACGGATCCTCCCGAAGATTTTGGACAGGATTGCCCCTGACCCTTGCTCTCCACGCGACAGGTGTCACCCATGATCTGGGTAGTGAAGATTGTGGAGGATCGTGGGTTATCCAGGCGCGGGAATCGGAACAGTTTGGGCGGGAACCGCCGAAAATTTTGGTAGGTAAGATTTCAAAGTTTTTGTTCGCAAATTCTTCAGCTGTCAAGGACACAGTGAAGACTTTGAACAAGTTTCAAAGTAGAACGCATATGAGGAATTTGTGAACAGACTGGGTTGAGTTTAGCATAGATGGGAAAGGGTTCGATCACATTCACTTAGATGAAAATCAACTTGAAGAATTAGCAATAAGTGAATGCTATTGAGGACATTGAAAAACTCAAAAGTATATATGAGTCTCAAAAGTTTTGAAGAATTTGAAGAGTTGATGAATTTGAAAAACTTGAGGAATTTGCAAATTTGAGGAATTTGATAATTTGAAGAATTTGCAACAATACTCAATTTTGAAGAACTTCAACTTTTGGTTGGTGGCTTAACCCATCGTATAAGAATGATGATTTCAGACACCGCTTACAATTGTCGTAGAGTTCTGAGAATCAAATTCTTCATTATTTTCTTCACACTTAGAGAGTTATTCTTCATTGATCGAAGAAAAACGTTACTTCGTGTGTTGCACATTTAAGTCATCAATTTTGCATACGTGTTAGGATGTGTGTTCTTCATCAAAGAACATTCGAAGATTCTAAGTTATTTAGCTCGCACCGCAACTTGCAAAATCTCTTTTCATCCAAGGGCTTTGTGAAGATATCGGCCAGTTGTTCTTCAGTAGGAATGTGATTGATGGAGATGTCGCCCTTGAGTACATGATCTCGAAGAAAGTGATGACGAATCTGGATGTGCTTGGTCTTGGAGTGTTGAACAGGGTTGTACGCAATCTTGATGGCACTCTCGTTGTCGCAGAAAAGAGGCACATTCTTCAGCTTGATTCCGTAGTCCTTGAGGGTTTGCTTCATCCATAGTAACTATGCACAACACGAGCCAGCAGCAATGTACTCAGCTTCTGCAGTAGAGAGTGAAACGCAGTTCTGCTTCTTCGAGGACCAACAAACTAAGGATCGTCCGAGGAAATGACATGTGCCTGAGGTTGACTTGCGATCCACGCGATCTCCAGCATAGTCAGCATCAGAGTATCCCATGAGATGAAGATTTGAGCCCTTGGGATACCACAATCCAAGTGTTGGTGTGTGAGCTAAGTATCGAAGAATGTGTTTCACAACCTTATGGTGTGATTCCTTCGGAGTTGCTTGGAATCGAGCACACATACAGACACTTAGCATTATATCTGGCCTAAATGCACATAGGTACAATAAGGAGCCAATCATGGAGCGGTATACCTTCTGATCGAAATATTTACCATTTTCATCAGTGCAGAGATGGCCTTTTGAAGGCATTGGAGTTTTGACGCCTTTGCAATCTTGCATGTCGAATTTCCTCAGAACATCTTTGAGGTATTTCTCTTGTGAGATGAAGATGCCATTGTCTTGCTGACGAATTTGAAGACCTAAGAAGAATTTCAGCTCTCCCATCATAGACATTTGATATTCTTCACTCATCATGTTGGCAAATTCATCACTGTAATGTTTGTTAGTACATCCAAAGATAATATCATCAACATATATTTGGCATATGAACAGTTCATTGTCATAGGATTTTGTGAAAAGAGTAGGGTCGAGTGAACCGGGTTTGAAGCCTTTCTTCATGAGGAATTCCTTCAGAGTGTCGTACCACGCCCGAGGGGCCTGCTTGAGGCCATAGAGGGCCTTGTTTAGTCTGAAGACTTTGTCAGGATGCTTAGGATCTTCAAAACCTGGTGGTTGAGCAACATATACTTCTTCCTCAAGCTTACCATTGAGTAATGCACTTTTCACATCCATTTGATATAAGATGATATTATGATGGTTAGCGTAAGCCAGTAATATGCGAATAGCTTCAAGTCTAGCAACAGGTGCAAAAGTTTCATCAAAGTCAATTCCCTCAACCTGTGTATAGCCTTGAGCTACAAGTCGAGCCTTATTCCTCACCACAAGACCGTTTTCATCTTGCTTGTTGCGGTAGATCCACTTGGTGCCTATGATGTTATGCTTGCGAGGATCTGGCCGCTTGACAAGTTCCCACACGTTGTTGAGCTTGAATTGATGCAATTCCTCTTGCATGGCTTGAATCCATTCGGGCTCCTTGAATGCTTCATCAACTTTGGTGGGCTCTAAGATAGAGACAAAGGCAAAGTGCCCACAAAAGTTAGTTAGATGTGAAGCTTTTGAGCGTGTGAGAGGACCTGGTGCATTGATGTCATCGATGATTCAATCTGCACTTCATTTGCTACTCTTGGATGAGCAGGTTGACGAGGCTGAGGAGTTTCATCAGCACCATTTTCTTCAGGCATATCAGCATGAGAGTCTTCATTTGTTGAAATGATTTCCTCAATGGGTATGACATCTTCAGTTGCCTTTAGCTTGATGGATTCCTCAGGAGATTGTTCATCTAACACAGAAGGCAGGTGCTCTCTTTGCGAGCCATTAGTTTCATCGAACCGCACATCTACAGTTTCAGCCACCTTGTGATGGTAGGTGTTGAAGACTTTGTAGGTGTGCGAGTCCTTTCCATAACCAAGCATAAAACCTTCATGTGCTTTCGGTGCAAACTTAGAACTGTGGTGAGGATCTCTGATCCAGCATTTTGCATCGAAGACTTTGAGATAACTTACATTGGGTTTCTTGCCTGTCATGAGCTCATATGAAGTCTTCTTGAGGAATTTGTGAAGATATACCCTGTTGATGATGTGGCATGCAGTATCAATTGCTTCAGGCCAAAAGCGACGAGGGGTTTTGTATTCGTCAAGCATGGTTCGAGCCATCTCAACACGAGTCCTGTTCTTGCGCTCCACGATGCCATTCTGCTGAGGAGTGTAAGGAGCAGATAAATCATGAGTAATACCAAGTTCATCAAGATATTCATCAAGTTTAGTGTTCTTGAATTCAGTCCCATTATCACTCCTGATATGTTTGATCTTGACACCAAAGTTGGTGGTGGCCCTTGAAGCAAACCGTCTAAAGATATCCTGCACTTCATTTTTGTACAGAATGATATGCACCCATGTGTAACGAGAGTAATCATCAACAATGACAAATCCATACAAACTTGAAGAATTTGTTAGTACGGAGTAGTGAGTGGGACCAAAGAGATCCATATGAAGCAATTCAAAAGGTCGCGTAGTGGTCATGATTGTCTTTGAGGGATGCTTGGATCTGGTCATTTTCCCAGATTCACATGCACCACAAAGGTGGTCCTTGAGGAATTTGACACCCTCGATGCCAATGACGTGCTTTTTCTTCACGAGTGTGTGCAGATTCCTCATACCAGCATGTCCAAGTCGTCGATGCCACAGCCAGCCTTCTAAAGACTTTGCAAGTAAGCAAGTGATAGGTTGAGGACCTGTAGAGAAATCAACAATATACAGGTCTCCTCTCCTAAAGCCTTCGAAGACTTTGGAATTGTCAGATTCCATGATGACAACACAATGATATTTTCCAAATATGACAACCATATCAAGATCACAATGCATTGAAATAGACATAAGGTTGAACCCAAGGGATTCAACAAGCATCACCTTGTCCATGGTTCGGTCCTTTGAGATAGCAACCCTACCAAGTCCCAATACCTTGCTTTTTTCCTTTGTCTGCGTAGGTGATATGCTTCAGAGGAGATGGAGTGAGTGGCAAATTCATCAGTAGATTCTTGTCACCCGTCATGTGGTTTGTGCGTCCACTATCGAGAACCCACTCAGTAGCTTTTAAATTATCATCCTGCAGATGAATTAGTACAACGTACGAAATCATATGCTTCAGAGTGAAGAATATGATATCAATTTCATCAAACAGAATTTCATCACACAAGATAGTAAGCAAGTAGAGTGAGGACGTGAGAAATGAAGAATTCATTTCATCATGGTTAAGTTGCATCCTTTCAAGCATTTCCTCAGGTCTCCAGCAAATTCATCAGATGTTCAAATTCATCTGGAGACCTGACCCTGCATAAGATGTCAGTTTGTTTTCTTCACCACCCACATTTGGAGGGGTGGCAAAGAATTCATCATTCTACGAGCACCATGTGAGAAGGGAGGCATTGAAGCAAGTGCGCTTCGTTTCATAGGGGGAGGGTTAGAGTATTCAAATGAATAAGCAGAGAAATTCTTCGAGGACTTACGAATATAATGGTTTGAAGAATAATGCGTATATTCATAACTCTTAGGTTTTCCCTGCGAAACAGAAGCATTAGCACGAGAATGATGATTTTGACCATTTGAGGAATTTGGTCTGGGGTTCCGATTCTTCATGAGTGGTGTCTTTAGGACATTCACTTGAAGATTTTGTAGGTAGCTCTTGGGAACCCAGACTTTCTTCATAGTAGAACCGTTCCTGTAGTTAGTTCCAACATATCTAGCAAATACTTCACTTGACTTATTTTTGAAGAATCTGTAATTGGAGTCAAGTGACTCAACTGAGGAATATGAAGTTTCACCAGTAAAGCCAGATAAAGTGGATGGATCCACAGAAGATCCTTTTGCAGCAACCCATGAGGTTTTGGGGTACTGCTCAGGTGTCCAGTAGGATCCATCAGCGTTGAGTTTCCTCACAAAGGCAATACCCTCTTTCCTAGGGTTCCTGTTCAGAATCTGCTTTTTGAGGACATCACAAAGGGTTTGATGCCCTTTGAGACTTTTGTATATGCCTGTCACATACAATTCCTTCAATCCTGCATTGTCATCAGTGATACTAGTGGTATCCTCAGATGAGGAATTTAAGACCACGAGAATAGTTGAAGAAATTGCAGCAATAGAAGCATTTGAACATTCAGTTGAAGAATTAGCAGTTTCACGTTCGATGCATTTCAAACAAGGTGGAACAAATTCTTCCTGAGCGGTACTGATCTATTGAGCCAGTAAGGAATCATTTTCCCTTTGGAGATCCTCATTTGACACCCTCAGCTTTTCAAGATCTTGCTTTCTTTGAAGAAATTCATATGAAAGCTTCTCATGATCGGCTAAAAGGTTGTTATGATGACTCTAAAGGTTATCATACTTTGCTTGAACACTTTTAAGATCAACAGACAGAGTTTGAGTCCGATCCACTTCATGGTTTAACAGATCATCGCTTTTGTCTAGCATTTTCTGAAGCTTTTCAAGTGCACTTTGTTGCTTAGTGGCAATTTTAACAATTTTAGCATAGCTAGGTTTCACATAATCATCAGATTCACCTTCACTAGATTCAGATGAGGAATGATGTTAGTGTACCTTTGAGCCTTTTGCCATAAAGCAATACGTGGGAGCATAATCATCATTGCTGACATCAGAGTCGTCGGAGTGGTCATATTCTTCATTGAAGATGGACTTGCTGACGAACGCAGTAGCGAGAGCAAGGCTAGTGACACCAGATTCTGATTCCTCCTCAGATTCTTCCTCTTCTTCATATTCTTTAGATTCTTCCTAAGAATCCATTTCCTTGTCGATGAATGCTCGAGCCTTTCTAGAACCATTCTTCTTGTGCTTTGAGGAATTTGAAGATGAGGACTTTGCAGATGAGGACTTTGAAGATTTCTTCTTTTTCTTCGAGTCATCAGAACTATCATCCTTGTATTTCTTCTTCTTCTTTGAGTCTTTTTCGCAGAGAGGACAATCAGAGATAAAGTGGCCAGGCTCCTTGCAATGATGACATGTTCTCTTTTTGTAATCTTCTGAGGAATCTGATTTCCTCAAGCCACTTTTTGATGACTTTCCAAATCCACCTCGTCTTGAAAACTTTTGGAATTTCCTCACAAGCATCGCTAGTTCCTGACTTAGTTCTTCAGGATCACCAAGGCTGTTGTCAGAATCTTCTTCTTCAGATGAGGAAATTGCTTTTGCCTTCAGAGCACGAGATCTTCCATAGCTTGGCCCGTAGAGGTCTCTTTTCTTAGCTTGTTGGAATTCATGAGTATTGAGTCTCTCAAGAATATCAGCAGGATCAAGAGCTTTGTAGTCTGCATGTTCTTGTATCATCAACACTAGAGTATCAAATGAGGAATCGAGAGATCGAAGCAGTTTCTTCACCACTTCATGGTCAGTGATATCGGTGGCACCCAGTGCTTGAAGTTCATTTGATATATCAGTGAGGCAATCAAATGTTTGCTGAACATTTTCATTGTGAAGCCTCTTGAAGCGGTTGAAGAGGTTGCAAAGAACATCAACACGAGAGTCACGTTGAGTGGAAACACCTTCGTTGACTTTGGACAGCCTATCCCAGATAAGCTTAGCAGATTCCAAAGCACTCACTCTACCATACTGTCCTTTTCTCAGATGACCACAGATGATATTCTTCGCTTGAGAGTCGAGTTGCTTGAATCTCTTCACATCAGCAACAGTAATAGTGGAAAAGAAAGAGGGCACACCATTTTCCACAATGTACCAAAGATCGTTGTCAATAGCTTCAAGGTGCATACGCATCTTGTTCTTCCAGTAGGGGTAGTCTGTCCCATCGAAGGTAGGACAGCCCGCGGAAACCTTGATCATACCTGCAGTCGACATAACTAAAACTCCAGGTGGTTAAACCAAAATCACATAGAGCGAGGGAGTACCTGCTCTAATACCAATTGAAAGTGCGTTATATCGGCTAGAGGGGGGTGAATAGGCGATTTTTACGAATTCATCATTTGAGGAATTTCAACTTTGAGGAATTTGAAATGTGATGAATAACTAGCAGCGGAATAAGTACTCAAGTGCATGAGGAACATAGTGACAGCATAATCTTCATGATTAAATGAAACATGCACAAATAGAGAGTAGTGTGATACAGGATAAGCAGTGATGAACAAGGTAACTTGAAGAATTTGAGGTGAGGAATTTGTGAAAGTCTTCAGTCAAATTCTTCCAACTATAACAATCAATTTCATCAACAGATATATGAGGAATAGAGGGGTTGTGGAAATAGAACCAGATAGCTTGATGAAGAAAATGGTTTGATGACCCGGTTCCAACTGCTGTGATAGTCGTACGTCTGGTTTGGAGCGGCCTAGTATTTAAACCAGAGGACACACAGTCCCAGGACACACAGTACTTACCGTATTCTCCTTGAGCTAAGGTCACACAGTCCTCGCCCAACACTCGTGGTAAGTCTTCAGGGTAGACTTCCAAAACCCTCACAAACTGGTCACCTGACGATCCACAATTTACTACTAGATTCTCTAGACCAAGGTCACTTCGTGGTCCCCAATTGACTGCAGGAGCACTAGAACATGACGCCTAACCGTCTGGAGGATACACAGTCCTCAAAGGTAACAAGCGTCGGTTCCACACAGGAATTTCTTCAGTGATGCTCAATCACAATGGGTTTTATGGTTTGGTTTGTGGGTTTTTCCTCACTGATGATTTTCTCACAGAGTCTTCAGAGGATGGGTTGCTCTCAAATGACAAGTGTCAGTTCTCTCTCAGAGCAGCCAACCAGCTAGTGGTTGTGGGGGTTGGCTATTTATAGCCAGGGTGCAACCTGACATGATAAGTCATAAATGCCCCCAATGATATGACCGTTATGTGGGTAAGAACGATTGGGGACAGCTGGCGCTAAGCACAGCAACGGTCGGAATTTCGAACTATGAAAGTCCTCAGCTTATCATAATCCTCACTTGTAGGCAATTTGCACTGGCGAAATCCTAACTCCTCAATCAGATCAATTTCCTCAGAGACCAGAAGAACTTCGTCTCTGTCTCTGAAAAACGTGTCTGAATTATAAGAGATTTCCAAAGGCTTCACTCGAAGTATTGTATGGGTTGAGGATCTTTGAGTTGAGCATCAGTTGGAAATTTTCCTTAGTATTACCTCGACCCCCTTTAACAGTACGGTATTTCCTATGACTCAAATAAAGGAAGTGAAACTACGAAAACAAAGTCTTCACGCTTCATATTCCTCATTCATATCTTCAAGGTCACACCAACTTCTTCATTTTCAAAGTCTTCACAAAGTCTTCACCAAAGTCTTTAGAAAGTCTTTAGCAAAGTCTTCACTTGAAGACATTCATTTTTAGGGGTCGATAATCTCCGAATATATCAAACTCCTCATCGACTTATAGAGCCTATGTACACTCACAAACACATTAGTGACTTAACCTATAAGTCTTCAATACACCAAAATCACTAAGGGGCACTAGATGCACTAACACAATGTTTCTTCGTGTGGAAATGGGAACAACAAGAGGTACGTGGACTATGAATTTGATTTGTTTGATGTGTTATAGTGAGACATCGCAAACCCTTTGGACAAATGATTTTCTGAAGCAGTTGAGTCATGACAGAGATGCCTCAAAACATTATGTGTATTGGCTGCGACCGGGAAAACATGTGAAGATGGATTAAAGTAGTTGAACAATCATGTAGACATACTAGCAATGATTGTTGCATCGGCATGGCACTAAAATCTAGTTTTGATTGTTGATCATGGTGATACTCTGTATAGCCTTGTGAGAGATGATGAGCTCATACATGGGGTACCTGAATTGCCGGTAGTTATCAGTCCTAATAAGTGTATCAAGGGAAAGGAGGTTGTAGGTTCTTGCCAAATAGTTGGAAGCAATACCAGAAATAAGAGAGCTAGGATTTTCTCTTATATGGGTGCATGATCTTATTTAGGATGTCATGGTGAAGCGGAAGAGCAAGAAGAAGATGAAGGCGAAGCTAATTCTTGATAGCGTGCAAGTGCACATGGTTTAATTGCGGCATTTTCCAAGTAAGAGTATTGATCCAAGAGGGAACACATGAAATGGACTTTGTCTCTCCTAGAGAATTATTAAAAAGTGGTTGCAAGTTAGTGGAGGCCTAAAGCAAAATTTTGTAAACATTTTTAATTAGACGGGTGAAAAGGCAATTGAAAGTAAAACTGCACAAGGAAAACTAAATGAGTAACGGGGAGTATGGAGATGATGAAATGAACAATAGGGCTAAGGAATTTCCATGGAGTCTAGATTCCCCTCTTGTATGTATCTAATTTAACATGTGCTATTGCATAGTTCTAGGTTCAAATAATCAAGCCTTTGTTTGATGTTTATATTCTGCACAACCTGTTGCGGCATAAGAGCTACATGGGTAGTCTCCGTCTCACACATACACCACTATCATTCATCTCCACATTCAGTTTATGGCAACGATAATTTAGGGACACCCCGGGGACGCAACCAAAGGTTGGTCCTCCGTTACTCCCCTATCAATTGCAATGGGAAAGATGGCAGGATATTATTGTACCTCTTTACCTTCACATTCCTACATTTACAAAGACAAAAATACGCTCCATGGCCATTCAAGGTGGAATGTTCTGAGGGGGTGATACGTCTATTTGCATCATGATTTTCTATTGATATTTATGTTATTCTTGGTTTCCACTTTATGATACAATTCTTATGCATTTTGTCTATGAATTACAAGGTACATCATAAAGAGGGAAATTGCTGGAAACTAGAATTCTGGACCTGAAAACCAAAAAAAAGGCCGAAAATTCATTGGACACCAAATGACGTGAAACTTCATGAGGAATTTTTGTGGAATATGTGAATTTATGGAGCAAAAATATACCAGAGGGGGGCCACCTGTTGGTGCCAAGCAAACAGAGCACACCCAACCCCCTAGGCACGCCATGATGGCTTGGGACCACCTCCTAGGTGCTCCGACCTCCCTCTTCTGCTATAAGTTGGGTTTTGACCTTGAAAAAAATAAGAAGATACTTTCGGGATGAAGCACCTTCATCTCGAGGCGGAAACCTGGGCACATGCCCTTTTGCTATCCGGGTAGAGACATTCTGCCGGGGAAACTTCCCTCCGGGAGGGAGAAATCGAAGCCATCGTCATCACCAGTGCTTCCTCCTTCGTGGGAGGACCAATATTCATCAACATCTTCACCAACACCATCTTATCTCAAACCCTAGTTCATATCTTGTATTCAATCTTTGCCTCAAAACCTCAGATTAATACCTGTGGGTTACTAGTACTGTTGATTACATCTTCTAGTTGATGCTAGTTGGTTTATTTGGTGGAAAATGATATCTTCAGATCCTTATTCATAATTATTACACCTGTGATTTTGAACATGGTGATGATTTGTGAGTAGCTACTTTTATTTGTAAGGACACGGGAGAAGTCTTGTTATAACTAATCATGTGAAGTTGGCACTCGTTCGGTATTTTGATGATATGTATGGTGTTTCTTCCTTTAGTGGTGTCATGTGAATGTAGACTACATGACACTTCACCATACTTGGGCCTAAGGGCATGCATTATGGAGTAATAAGTAGATTATGGGTTGCTAGAGTAACATAAGGTTAAACCCTAGTTTATGCGTTATTTCATAAGGGGCTGATTTGGACTGAGATGTTTCATGCTATGGTTAGATTTATGTTAATTCTTCTTTCTTAGTTGCTACTGCTTCAAAGAGGGGGTAATCATAAGTGGGTTACTTGTTCAAGTAAGAACTACACCTTAGCACTAGTCCACCCACAGATGAAATTATTAAAGTAACGAACACGAATAAACTCAACATGATGAACATGACTAGACAGAAATTCTCGTGTGTCCTCGAGAGCGCTTTCCTTCATATAAGAGAACTTGTAGGCTTGTCCTTTTCTACAAAAAGGATTGGGCTATCTTGATGCACACTTGCTACTATTGTTACTTGTCACTTGTTATGAATCATGTTGCTACAAACCTATCTATCACTGTTACTTACAACATTTACAGAGAATACATTACTGAAAAATGCTTATCATTTCCTTCTGCTCCTCGCTGGGTTCAACACTCTTACTTATCAAAAGGACTTTGATTGACCCCCTTTACTTGTGGGTCATTAAGAATCTTTTATGGCGCTATTTTTGGGGAGTAAAGCGCCTTTCGTAAGTGGAATTTGGTGAGGAAACATTTTTGATACGTGCAGAAATTTACTATTTCTTGTCACTATGGAGTCATCCTTTGAGTGGTTTGTTCGGGGCATCTTCGCCTCGAACGGAAGTTGCAAAATCCACTCCCCAACCTACTGAATTTTCTGAAAATAATTTTATGAGATTCCTTCGGGTATGTCAGAGAAACCGCTAGCTAATCCTTATGCAGGAGACGGTACAACTCATCATGATTACCACCCGATATATGTAGATGAGATTTGTTAATTATTTAAGCTTGCATGTTTAACCGAGGACAAAGTCAAGAAGAAGGTTTTCCCTTTATCTTTGGAGGGAAAAGCATTGATGTGGTACATGCTATTGGATGGTATTGGATCATGGGACTGGAATCGCTTGAAGCTGGAATTTCATCACAAGTTTTATCCTATGCATCTAGTTCATCGTGATTGGAACTATATATATAATTTCTAGCCTCGCGAAGGATAAAGCATCACTCAAGCTTGGGGGAGGTATAAATCTATGATGCACACTTGCCCCAATATGAGATCTCCAAAGAAATGATTATACAAAACTTTTATGCTCGGCTTTCTCATGATCAATTAATACTTGATTCTTCTTCCACTAGTTCCTACATGAAGAGAACTATTGAATTCAAATGAGATCTTCTGGAAAGAATTAAACACAACTATGAATATTGGGAGCTCGGCAGTAGTAAAGATTCAGGTATAAAGTATGAGTTTGATTGTGTTAAATATTTTAGGTAAACTGATACTTTTCATAAGTTTAGCAATAAATATGGGCTTGACTCTGAGATATTAGGTGCTTTCTTTGAATCATTTGCTACTCATGTTGATCCAGTTGTGCCAACTGCTTATACTGAGAAACCACCTTTCCTTGTTAGGATTAACGAACATGCTAAGTTTTCAACTGTGGTTAATAAAAGCCATATTAGGACACGTAAACCTTCTGAACAAATAAATGTGGAACCTAATATTCTATGGTTAAATATATTCTAGTTGATAATATTGATGGTTAGGTTATTTACTTTCGTGATGAAGCTGCTAGTATTGCAAAACCTTTTAAAAACAATCACGATGAGTTAGACAAAAATAAACCACTTGTTGGCATGACTGTTGTTTCTGTTAAAATTGGAGGTCATTGTTATCATGGCATGTGTTACATGGGTGCTAGTGTTACTGCTATACCTTTTACCTTATATCAAAAAAATTATGAATGACATAGCACCCTTTGAGATCGAAAATATAGATGTCACTATTAAACTTGCAACGAGGGACACTATTTGACCCCTTAGGATTGTTAGAGATTTTGAAGTCTTGTGTGGAAAAATTAAGTACCCTGCTGATTTCTTAGTAATTGGTTCACAACAACATAGTTTTTGTCCCATTATATTTGGTAGACCTTTCTTGAATACTATGAATGCTCAAATTAATTGTGTTACCGACAAGGTTAAAGTAAGCTTTGGGGATGTGTCTCATAAATTTAATTTTCGAAGTTTGGTAGACAACCACATTAGAAAGAATTTTCTAGTATATGAGTGAGAGAAATGAGATAGACGAAATTTTTCTTAGACAAACACCTATTCTTGAACACAACTTGCATGTTGACATTTTTAGGGGATCCTCCTCCACCCAAGGGAGATCCCATGTTTGAGCTAAGGAATTTTACCAGATACTTTGAAATATGCTTATCTTGATGAAATCAAGATATATCTTGTTATTATTAGTGCTAATCTTTCAGAGCATGAAGAAAAGAGATTACTTAAAACTATGAAGAATCACAAAGGTGCTATTGGATATACTCTTGATGATCTTAAGGGCATTACTCCCACTGTATGTCAGCACAAGATTACTATGGAAGCGGTTGCTAAAACTATCGTTGATCATCAACGCTGCTTGAATCCTAAGATGAAGGAAGTGGTAAGAACTGAAATACTAAAGCTTTTGGAGGTAGGTATAATTTATCCCATTGCTTATGGTCGATAGATAAGCCATGTTCATTGTGTTCCTAAGAAAGGAGATATTAGTGTTGTTAATGATAAAAATGAACTTATCCCATAAAGAATTGTAACTTGTTATAGGAGAGTAATTGATTTCAGGAATTAAACAAAGGTACTAGAAAAGATCGTTATCCCCTCTTGCCTTTCATTGATCAAATGTTAGAAATACTATCTAAGCACACACACTTTTGCTTTCTTGATGAATATTCTATTTTTTCTCAAATACCTTTGTCAAAGGAAGACCAAGAGAAAACTACTTTCACATGCTCATTTGGGACTTATGCTTATAGACGTATGCCTTTTGGTTTATGCAATGCACGTGCTACCTTTCAAAGATGTATGACTGCCATATTATCTGATTTTTTTGAAAAGATTGTTGAGGTGTTCATGGATGATTTTTTCGTTTATGGGACTTCTTTTGATGATTTCTTGAGAAACCTTGATCGAATTTTGCAGAGATGTGAAGAACGTAATCTTGTCTTTAATTGGGAGAAGTGCCACTTTATGGTGAATGAAGGTATAGCATTTGGGCATAAAATTTTTGAATGAGGTATTGAGGTAGATAAAGCTAATGTTTATGCAATAGAGAAAATGCCATGTCCCAAAGATGTTAAAGGTATAAGGAGTTTCCTTGGTCATGCTGGTTTCTATACGCGTTTTATTAAATATTTATCAAATATATCTAGGCTATTAACTAATCTTCTTTAAAAAGATATTCCATTTGTTTTTTATGATGATTGTGTAGAAAACTTTGAAATACTTAAGAAAGCCTTAATTTCTGCACCTATTGTTCAACCACCTGATTGGAATTTACCATTTGAAATTATGTGTGATGCTAGTGATTATGATGTTGGTGCTGTTCTAGGGCAAAGAGTAGACAAGAAATTGAAGGTTATCCATTATGCTAGTAAAACTCTAGACAACGCCCAAAGAAACTCTGCTACTACTGAAAAGGAATTTTTAGCAGTTGTGTTTGCATGTTATAAGTTTAGACCTTATATTTTTGATTCCAAAGTTACTATTCCACTGATCACGCTGTTGTTAAATATCTTATGGAAAATAAAGATGCTAAGCCTAGACTAATTAGGTGGGTGCTTTTACTTCAAGAGTTTGATTTGCATATTTTTGGTAGGAAGGGTGGTGAGAACCCATTAGCAGATAATTTCTCTAGAATGGAAAATGTTCTTGATGACCCACTACCTATTGATGATGATTTTCTGAATGAGCAATTAGACATTATAAATGCTTCCTGTAGTACTCCTTGGTATGTAGATTATGCTAATTACATTGTTGTTAAATATATACCACCTAGTTTCACCTACCAACAAAAGAAAAAGTTCTTCTATGGTTTAAGACATTACTTCTACGATGACCCAAATCTTTATAAAAAAGGAGTAGATGGTGTTATTAGACATTGTGTGCCTCAGGATGAACATGAACAGATCCTACAGAAGTGTCATTCTGAGGCCTATGGAGGGCACCACGCTGGTGACTGGACTGCGCATAAGGTACTATAGTTTGGTTTTTATTGGCCCACTGAGGGAGTCCTGGATTAGGGGGTCCTCGGATAGCTGACCTGTTGTTTGTGGGCTAGACTATATGGGCTACTTGCCGAACACTGGACGATTTGAAGGCCCAGTTTCTAGGATGGAAGCCTCGAGGAGCACGACTTGCGCTCTACGTTTGATGTAGTAAATAGGCATGTTTATCTCTTCGGCATGTAACCGACCATGTGTAAACGCTAGGCCTCCCCGACATCTATATAAGCCAGAGGGTTTTAGGGCATAGGGGCAGAACAACTCATCTAGGATTAGACATACGATCTCGAGGTAGATCAACTCTGTAATACCTTACACCATCAATACAATCAAGCAGGATGTAGGGTATTACCTCCATTGTAGGGCCCGAACCTGGGTAAACTCGTGTCCCCTTTGCCTCCTGTTACCGTTGATCCAAGTCTCACCTTTCGGGACCCCCTACCCGAGATCCGCCGGTTTTGACACCAATATTGGTGCTTTCATTGAGAGTTCCTCTGTGAGCGAGATGGGATCAACACGTCGCCTTGTCATCAACGAAGAGGTCCACAACATGGACGTTTTCGTCCCTAGGCAGATCTTTGCCTTCGGCAGCGTTGTGTTGCATGCTGATTCCGCCGGCCATCTAGGCCGCGTGGAGAACTTCACCCCCGATCAATAGGTCAGATTCGGAAACCTAGAGTTTTTCGTTGACTCTCGAGGCGACTTGTCACTAACCGGGCTCACGGCTTAGCCCACAGCCCCTAAGGACTTTGAGGCTTTAACCTTGAGCCCCTTCTTCGGACACGCCAATGGGGTCACCCACGACGACAGTCCGATCTCTCATCCCGGTCTGGCTATCAAACCATATGACTAAACATGCGTTCCTTCCGAACAATTACCATGGGTGGACTTCATGGGGGTGAACCCCACGAGTTCTGTACAGATGGATTAGACCGGGCCCTCAACGGTTGACGAGGCCTTGGAGCAACTCTCATCGATGAGGATCACCGACGACCAACCCCGATCTACGTCCGGTCCAGTTATAGTTTGAGTAGGGACGAATTTTTTGACCCACCCACCACCAACTTGATAGCCACCGTCGAAGACTTAACCGACATGCTGGACTATGCCTCCGAAGAGGCAGAATACATGGATGAAGAGGACCACACTCCCACTCCCGTTAATACCAGGAATTGGACCGCCACTTCTACATATGACGTCAACATGGTGGATACTCCTGCGACCAACGGCGACAATACGCCTCACAACGACGGCGACAAACCTGGCGATGCGCCATCAAAGCGCCGGAAATTGCATAAGCGGTCCAAAAGCAAAAGGTAAGAAGAGCTATTACCAGCAGCAGGGATGGTAACGCCCCCGCCGATCATGACAATCCCGACGTCCCCGAGCACCCGTTTGAGGGTCCGGATGAACCTGAGGACCAAAACGACCCCAATACCATCAATGACCCCAAAGGTGACGATTATCTTCCCCCCGTCGAGGAGGAAGACATACCAGAATCTGATGACTTGTACATCCCTGATAACCTCGAGGGTTAGGAAGAAATTAGGCAGCGGCTCATAGCAACGGCTCATAGCCTAAAGGCCAAGGAGCGCCAACTCAAAGCCGAACAGGCCGACCTCACTGATCGATGGACGAAAGTCCTCTTAGCCGAGGAAGTATATGACACTGGTCTATCAAACCAGTCAAAAAGCTACCCTTAGAGAAGGCTGCTGTCACATTTCGACGATGAGCTCACTAACACTCTGTCTCCGCATCATACCACATATGTTAGGTCAGACTGTCCTCCTCGTGGGCATGATAGAGCGGCCAATGACACCGGTTACGTACCGGCGATGCCCCAAAGATGGGGTAAGGAGCCATTCGAACCCAATGACAGGTTCGACCTGCGCGATGACCTAGATCATAGAGCAGGACGTACAAGATCCATCTACGGATCCAGAGATTACTCACCGAATATACGGGGAGAGTATATACCATGGTTCAACCAAAAGCACAGAGTCCGGGAACACAACCGGCCCCATACAGACGCCGAATACAGGCGGGACATAGCTCGAGTCAGAGGCGCTGCTCACCCATTGTGCTTCACAGATGAAGTAATGCGGCATCAGTTCCCCGAATGGTTTAAACCTGTGAATATACAACAGTATGACGGGACCACTGACCCAATTGTATGGATAGATGACTTCCTCGTCCATATCCAAATGGCACAAGGATATGATCTCCATGCCATCAAATACCTACCTCTTAAGCTTAAGGGGACAGCTCGGCACTGGTTAAGCAGCCTCCCCGAAAACTCCATAGGATGTTGGGAAGACTTGGAAGACGTGTTTCGCTCTAACTTCCAGGCGACCTATGTCCGGCCGCTGGACTCTTCCGGTCTCAGCAACATCGTCCAGAAGCCTGGCGAGTTTGCTCGGCAGTTCTGGAATTAGTTCTTGACTAAGAAGAACCAAATCATCGACTGTCCGGATGCTGAGGCCATAGCCTCCTTCCGGCACAATATTCGGGACAAATGGCTAGCCCGTCAGCTAGGCCAGGACAAGCCTCGAACTATGTCCGCCCTTACCTCCCTCATGACCCACTTTTGTGCGGGCGAAGATAACTAGCTGGCAAGACGCAACCACAATTCTGAAGATCTAGTGGTACCTGAAGCCCACGATGCCAATTCAAAGCCAAAACGCAATAAGAACAAGCGTCGGCACAATAGCAATGACGCCGATGACACGGCGGTTAATGCCGGATTCCGCAACTCCCGTCCTGTGCAGCGGAAGAAGCCCCCTAAAGGCAATCATGACGGACCCACTCAGCTCAAGAAGATCATGGACATGACTTGCCAAATCCATGGAACTTTGGAAAAGCCTGCCAATCACACACACTGCAACTGTTGGGTGTTTAAACAAGCGGGCAAGATACAACCCAAAGACCAGGGCAAAAGCTCACGCAACAAGGACGAAGATGAGCCTCGGGGTCCAATGGGTGGAGGTCAGAAGAAATTCCCTCCCGAAGTCAAAACGGTGCCACTCACATACCTAAGAAGGAGAGGAAGCGGGCCCTTCGAAAGGTCCATGTTGTGGAGCCCGTAGCTCTGAAGTATAACCCATGGTCAGCATCCCCGATCACCTTTGACCGGCGCGACCACCCGAGCAGTATCCATCATGGGGGCTCGGCCGCCCTCGTCCTAGATCCTATTATAGATGGGTATCACCTCACTAAATTCCTAAAGGACGGAGGAAGTAGCCTCAGTCTGATTTACTTAGACACGGTGAAAAAGATGGGTATAGATCCATCAAGGACCAAACCCAGCAGCGCTACCTTCAAGGTAGTGATCCCAGGTATCGAGGCCCGATGTACGGGCTCTGTAACCCTGGAGGTTGTGTTGGGCTCACCAGATAACTTCCGCAGCGAGGACTTGATCTTCGACATTGTGCCCTTCCGCAGTGGCTATCACGCGGTGCTCGGCCGGACGACATTTGCTCGGTTCAACGCTGACCCGCATTATGCATACCTCAAGCTCAAGGTGCCAGGCCCCAAGGGGGTCATTACTGTCAATGACAATATAGAGTGGTCCCTTAGAACAGAGGAACATGCACTGGCACTAGCGGCCGAATTCAGCTACAAAGACGACTAACAAGCTTCGGCATTCGCCGTAAAGGCACGAAAGGCTGGGAAGCGAGTTCAGATTCAGACCGAAAACTCCGACCCTCCTTCCTCCCCTCGATAGGGACTTGCCCCCCACTGCACAACCATAGGACCAGCGAGGTACATGCCGAGAAGGCACAACTTCGCACTTAAGATTCCATGGGTAGTGGTGGGGAACTAACGATGGGCGTTCGGTTGCCTCGAACTGTTACCATCAACACGTCTTCGGACAAGATGCGGGTGCTCCTAAAAGAACCCGCCCACAGCATAAAGATCACCTTTAAAGACCGCGGCCCCTCAAGATTTTGTTCGCAAGATCCGCCCGCACTAACACCCATCAATGTGCATCCAAAAGCAGGAGTCAACTAGTAACAGGGCATATCGAAGACATCTGGTCACCAATTGAAGACCCCTGGTACAACAACTCCTATAGGACTTTATTTCTTATTTTCTTTCTCATACATGTAAACAGTTGCTTCGGCAATCCGAGTTATAAGAGTTGTTGAGGAAATGTGAAATTGTGTGGCGCAAGTACGCCTCATTTGTCCTGTTTTTGGCGCATACTTCTTTTCTTCCCTCCCTGTTCTCGTGAACCTGTTCGGTATGACTCGAGGTCACCGGCTAATAGGCCGGGGCTCGATTTCAAACACAAATCGCCTTAACCATTGTGTGTTTGGCATGTTGGCGTTCGCTTTATATGCATCGGTTCCGAACTATGTCTTTGGTAATTAAGTTGGGTTGCCCGGCTCCTGTGCTTGCCCCTTTATGTTTTGCTCGTTCGGCTAAAAGGGCAAAGGGAGCACCCCTGCGATTGCGCTTCCGGATAGTCCGGTCAAGCACCTCAGGGGAGAAAGCCGAAAACAGACTGTCATAGTATGCGCGATCCGATATGTGAACCCCAAGTTAGAAGTATTATACTTCAACCCTCGTAAGAGGTTATTCCATGTTATACGAGGAATTCTCCCTTTGTGCAAATACTATGATGTCGGCTTCAGCCTCGGCTCGTGCGAACATCGCAAAAACTCCGGTGGCAAATCGTATGCTTCCCGCAGTCCTTTTCGCGCCCCTTCGGTTAAGTGAAAGAAATAAAGCATAATAGTCTGATTGCCTAGTCTGCGGCACTAAACCGCCTTCGGGTTCCTGTAATTCGGCTAAGGGACACAGTGCATTGGCATAGACAATCCATGTAGTAACTACGTGGGGGATGGAGCCGACGACTCGCATCTTTCAGTATTAAACAACCATACAGGAGTTATAAAGGAATGCAAAACCATATAAGAGCGGATACTAATACCATTGAAAGTTATAACAAGTCTTCGGACACATTACAAGCTCATTCAAATATATTTTTGCCCGAACACTGCGACGCTATCACCCGCGCACTCTCCATCACTACATCAAAGTAAAGCTTGGGGCATTAGTGCTCCTTTCCGGGCGACGGTGGGTCGGTGGCGACCTTCATCAGATTGAGCCCTGGCCAGTGCACTTTGGCTTTGGCAAGGGCCATCCGAACTTCTTCGATGCACGAGGAGCGCTTGATGGCGTCGAGGCGGGGCGTGGCATCAATCAGTCGTTGCACCAGGCCGAAGTAGCTGCCTGAGAGTGGCTCGCCTGGCCATAAGTGGATGCATAGGTCCTTGATGGCCGGCTCCGCCATCTGGTGCATCTCCATCAGCTGTTTCAGCTGCTCCACCAAAAGAGGAGGACGCTCGGGGGCTCCGAACTATGCCTAGAACATCAGAGCTTCATCTTCCTCTCCGTGTGAGGCACGCATCTGATTGGCGTCTGCCACGCTCTTCTGGAGATTGGCGGCTGCGCCTGAGGATCGCCACACCCGGGTCAGCAATTCGAATTTGCTATCCTCGAATATGCACTTTAGGGAGTACGACTTACCATCGGCTATCTCCTTGGCTTGGCAAGCTTGTTCCTCGAAGAACCATCTGTTCACCCCTCCTTCTGGAGATCAGACTTCATGGTGGATAGTTCGGCCGAGATTGCATTATTCCCTTGCTCCAAGGACTCACACTTGTTGCTAGAGTCCTTGAGCTCATACTATATATCCGCTACATGAGCCTAGTGTTTATCATTGGTGGCTCGTAGGGCGAAGAGCACGGTGGCTGCTTCTTTGGCCGCCGCCTTCTCCACGGCTGCTTCATCTTTGGCACGTTAAAGCTTGACCTTGAGCTTTTCGATCTCTTTCGATGAAGCTGCAACACTATGCAACTTTATTCAAAAGGAATCTGCATTGACAGTATTCAGGGGGAAAGCATCCAAATTTATTCGGACTTACCCTACGCTTCGTCGAACCTCTTGTTGAGGGCTTCCACCTCATCCTCGGAGCACTTGAGCTTCCTATGTAGCTCGTCCAGTTCGGCACCATTTTTGGCCGCCGCTGATGATGAAGCCTACATAACACACACAATGCATACATCACATCGACGCTCACTTCCCGAAATTATAGATATGACCCCTAGGCGAGCTTTTCCATCTCACCTAGGGCTAGGGGCTGACATGTATATGATACGAATAAATAAAAATCTTAGCGAAAAACATCGGGCGACTTACTTGAAAGCCCGCAAGGAGCCTTTGAAGGCCTCCTCCAGTCCGTTGTCAACGGACTGGATGTTTTGTAGTACCACACCCATAAGGGTGCGGTGATCCTCGGAGATGCATGCGCTTGATAGAGGATCCTCCATGGCCAACCACTTGTTGGTCGACGGTGCCGGGGATGATCGGAATTCCTGATCATTCACCGGGGATTGGACCGGTGCCTTCGGAGGCACAATGCGCTCCGGAGATGTCCTTGGAGGGGACTGATTGCCCATCCGTCCTGCCTCCTCAGTGTCCGGGCGGGGATTGTCCCCTGGTCTTCGGTGGCCAAAGCGTTAGCCTCGGCCACGGTGATATCTCCCTCGCCCTTGGGTCTGCCTCCATTGGAGTAGGCTGGGACGACACCTCGACAACGTCCTTCGTAGCACCTGGAGAGGTGGGGTGCGAGGCGTGCCCGCTCTCTCCTAGTTCGACGGGCAGGGTCTCCCCATCCGATACCCCCTCGGTGGGGATAACACGCGGGGGGTTGTTGGACCAATGATCTGCGTGTTAACAAACTATGAACCTACTCATTATCAATAGAAGGGTCTTCTGATCCTAACCTGGATGGAGGGGTCTTGACCCTTAGGCTCCTTCGTGGAACCTCCTTGGGGTCTTCGGAAGCGGAGCTCGAGTCCGAGCTGTCATCGGACAGGACCACCCGCGCCTGCCGCGCCTTCTTCAGGGCAGGTGAAGCTCCCGGCCCCAAGGCGTCCGAAGATGCCACTCTCTTCTTGGCATGGGGAAAGTTGCCTCCCCCTCGTGCTCGACCTCCTCCTCCTCTTCTTCTTCCTCTTCAGCCTCCTCCTGATTTGAGGAGGCAAGGGTGTCTACGGATGCAGCCTTAGGCCGATCCTTGATGCGAAGGCCAGCCTAACCTGGTTTCTTCTTCTTCTCCTTCTTCGTGGGAGCCTTGTAAGGCCTCTCCACGAGCATCCTGGCTAGCAGCCCGTTCCTCTTGTATTCGGGCTGAGGAGCCGGATTGCTGATGTTGATGGCTTTCTTTAGCCATCTCTGCACAAATAGATCGGACACAGGGTTATATATCTTCTATGTGATAAGGCCGACCAAGCTAGGATGTATCATACCTCGGAATCCGGCTTGTTGGCATACAGACCCTTGTCCTCCTCCTTGGTTGGACAACTCTTCATTGATTTGAAGAACGCATTCGACAATTTCTCCCGCATAATGCGGAAGAGGTTCTGGACTGTGGGTTTGGCTTCAAGTTTCCAAGCCCATAGGGGAATATACCGGCGCTGGCAGGAGAGGATGCTTCTTCGGAGCATCACCTGGACCACTTCGGGTAGCATGGTGCTGTCCTCGACCAAGGAACGGATGCGCTTCTGCAAATTGGTCACCTCCTTGCTCGACCCTAGGAGAGGCCCTTTTTGAGCCAGGAAGCCAAGCGGGTCGGGGGACCGGATCTGAATGCGGCGGCAGGGTGCTGACCTCCCTCTTGTGGTTCGGTGACATAGAACCACTCCTTTTGTCACCCCTTGATGGCGTCGACGAGGGTGCCCGACGGCCACCCGATGCAGGTGAGTTTGCCGATAACGGCCCCTCCGTAGTCGGCATGCTTGCCACAGATGCACTTGGGTTGATGTTGAATACCTACAGCTAGAGCCCTAAATGCGGCTCGATGTGCAGGAAAGTCTCACAGGCGAGGATGAAGGCTGAGAGGTGCTTGATGGAGTTTGGCGGGAGGTCATGGAAGTCGAGGTCGTAGAAGAACATTAACCCCCTGAGGAAGGGGTGGAGGGGGAAGCTCAAGCCCCTGATGAAGTGGGGGATGAACACCACCTGCTCACCGGGCTTGGGGGAGGGGATCACTTGGCCCTCCTCCGCCGTGCGATGAGGGATGTTGGTGGGGAGGTAACCGGCCTTCTTGAGGTCGATTATGTCTTGATTGGTGACTGTGGAAACTTCCCGCTGGCCATTGGCGCCCGCCATTGCTGAGCTCAAGAGTGAGGGCGGAGAAACCTAGATCTGTGCTCTAGAGGCGCAAGGGAATAAGAGGCGGAGAAGTCGAATGGAGAGCATGAAAGGCCTTTGGGGTTTTCTTTGTCCTTTTATGAGGTATGCCGATTAGGGCCCTTGCTGCGCCATAAATCCCTCCACTTCCTGAGACGCGCGAGCCGTTGTGAGCGCATGATTAAGTATATCCCGTATAAAATGGGACATGATCGACATGTTGATAGATGGTGTGGATGGAACAGCCTCGAACCGTGCATCGAGTGCCTGCAACTAGCCTATCGATCGTGGAGGGCCATGATCTTTCATCAGAAAGGTCGTCAGGAAACATTATTTTTTTCCTTGACGTTTGGCCTTCAAAGCTAACTTATCTCATAGAATTCGGATATGCCACTTACGGAAAACTACTTATCGTCGGAGGCTGAGCTATGGTTCGGCGGGAAGGAACTCACCTCGCAAGCTGAAGACTCTCTTTGCGAAGCAATTGGAGCTGAAGACCCTTGGCGTTGGAGGCAAGTTTGGGGGCTACTGAGGGAGTCCTCGATTAGGGGGTCCTCGGATAGCCGACCTGTTGTTTGTGGGCCGGACTATATGGGCTACTTGCCGAACATTGGATGATTTGAAGGCCCAGTTTCCAGGATGGAAGCCTCGTGGAGCACGGCTTGCGCTCCACGTTTGATGTACTAAATAGGCATGTTTATCTCTTCGGCATGTAACCGACCATGTGTAAACCCTAGGCCTCCCCGGAATCTATATAAGCCAAAGGGTTTTAGGGCATAGGGGTAGAACAACTCATCTAGGATTAGACATACGATCTCAAGGTAGATCAACTCTGTAATCCCTTACACCATCAATACAATCAAGCGGGACGTAGGGTATTACCTCCATTGGAGGGCCCGAACCTGGGTAAACTCATGTCCCCTTCGCCTCCTGTTACCTAACATCAAGCAGGATTTTGTAGCCCAAGTCTAATGTTGATCGACATCTGAGTGCCAATGACGGACTTCGTCCGAGCTCCAACGCCGGATTGTATCCGAGCTCCAACGTTGGTCAGCATCCGAGGTGTCATAAATTACCTCGGTCACTTGAAATTTGAAGGACTTCATCCAAGCTTAAATGCCAGAATAGTATTTTATGGAGCCAACCATTCACATCCGAGCTTTTATGCCGGACTGCTTGTGAAGTGTCTCCGATCTTGGGCTTTATGTTGGACTGCTTCCGATCTCCAAAGCCAGACTGCATCTGAGCTCCCATGATGATATGCGTCCGAGTTATCATAAGCTACCTTGGACCTTAAAATTAAAGGAATTCATCCGAGCTTAATGTCAGAAATGCTCTCTATGGAGCCAGCCACTTGCGTCCGAGCTTTATGCCAGACTGCTTCTGAGGTGGTGCACCACCCCTAACCGTGGGCTGATTTTTTGTGGATATTTTCGATTGGTGCAATTTATTCTCTACCGAGATATAAAGCCAATAACCCTCAAGGTGTGTGTGTCGGTCTAAAACCCGAGATGCACTTGAAGGATGGCATAAAACCGCTGATCCCAGTAGCCCCTGAGACTCAGGTCGATTTTGCAAAATCGTCCTGAGGATCAACTCCTAGCTTGGCAGCATACTTCTGAACACAAAAGCGGTGTGCACAGACCTCGAGACTCAGGTTGGGTGCGGCCGACCAACCGGAGGACCATAATCTCCTTGAAAACTGTATTGCACTTAAATTTTCTGCATTGAATTGTCAATGCAATAGCCCCCGAGACTTGGATCGGGCAGCATGACCGACCTTAGGATCGTACCTCCTCGGGAACTCGTTCAACTGTCATGTATGTTTTGACAATACAGAGGTGAAGTTCAGCAGGAAAGATGCCGAATTATAGTTTAGAAAAGAGTTTCACACCAAACACGTCAACCAAGAGAATGTTTCGCTTCCTGAAAGGAAAACATAAAATAGATGAAATATGTTATAAGCTCAAAAGACCAAAAACGTGCGTAAAAAACTTTACGTCTAGATTGAATCAAGATTTTTTGGTGTCAATATGAAATTGGTCTTAAACTTGTACTTTCGTCGTGCTTTGACGTGACACATCCGATCTCTGGACTTCAAGTGGGTCAGCCTTCGGCTTCAACCTCCCTATCCCGAAGGCAGAGTGTTTCTCAGGCCAGTTTAGCGAACTAAATGCGAGCGGCTTTAGAGAGAAACCAGGCTACCCGGCTATTGATCATGCAGTTGAGTCGAGAAAGGAGTGGTAAAAAATACTTTGCAACGACAAAGAAGAAAACATCTATTAAACTCATATTAATTTAAGAGCCCCCAAGTGACTTGGGAAAAAGAATTTTATGTATAATGATTGTACGTACCAAAGTACTTATATAATATCTGTGTTCACCCGAACTTTGAACGCATCTTAACCGACCGTCAGCTTCTCCCTCTTCGGTCAAGGGCCAAAAAGTGTTATCTACTCCGCCTACTGAGAATATCGGTGATGTTTCAGATAACCAGGCAATCAGGCCATGAGGCTATAACAGACAAAGCGCGCCCAGGAAAGTTATGCTACATTACTTATGTAACATAAGAAGCATCTTCTAAGAAAATAGTGCCCCCAATGGTACCTATATTTGGTTGCTCATTATTACTATGAGACTTGTGCAATAGATTTGTGTACGCGTGAGTTTCGTCGTGTGTCAACCATAGATGAAAACAATAAGAGCACTAGATTTTGGCTTCACCCGTCTGAGGTACGAGTTCGGATGACCCGGTCGTAACAATCGCAGAGGTGCTCCCTTTACTCCCTTGCCGAACAATCGGGAACGTAGGGGTAAGCACAGGAGCCAGGAAACCCAGCTTTGCGGAACACTTAACTCAACATGATGCATATTTTGGCATAATGCACGAGCAAGGAAAGAAGCTGTACAATAATAATCGCATGCAAAGAGAAAAGGTTTCATAAAGGAAGCCCCCAAGTAAATGGGGTATTTGAATTTGTTTGTAACTAAGAAAGTTTTGACAAAGAAAGTTTTTCACAAACAACTTTTTGTCAAAAAAGTATAACGCTTGGTCGAACCGAACAAAATTAGAAAGCTGGAAATATTTTAACATGAAAGCGACTTAGCTGGTTAATGTGCTCGGTGTCGATGACGCGATCCGAGCTTGTGGCGGGACAAGGACGCCCATCGAACTTTTGACAGATCTGATATGGTGCATAGTCTTTGGCATGATCAAGGTCCTAGCCCTCAAGCCCGAGATGACCGAGCAACAAGCTCGACATTCCAAAGTAGTGACACGGCCCAGCCTATGTGGTGAGGCAAAGCCCCCGGTCCAGCCGAGGTGGCGGAGTAGGTCGGCAAGGTGACGCCAAACTGACCACGCGACGCAGCGGAAGCCAATTACCTGCACACATAAAATAGTGCGAGTAAGATATAATCCTTCTACTTAGTTAATTTAAGTGAAGCAAATAAGTAAAGGAATATGGCTTGGTCCCCGAGGTGCCTGAACGAAGAGTTCGGCTTGACGAAGTGGCGATGCTGTACGGTCGATGTGGCGAGATGAAGTCCGTGGTCCAGTTAGCATGGCAGTGTTGTGATCGGCGGACACCGAAGTCTTGTGCAGGTCGGTTGTTGATGCTGAAGTCTCATGCCAGCCGAGGTGTTAAAGCAGGTCGGCTGATGATGCCAAAGTCCCCGGACCAGGTTGATGAAGGGATGTCAAAGCCCCGGTCTAGCCGAGGTGACAGAGGAGGTCGGCTTGTGACACCAAAGTCTCAGGCCAGCCAAAGTGTCGAAGTTGGTCGGCTGGTGACGCCGAAGTCTCACGCTAGCCGAGGTGTCAAAGCTGGTCAGCTGTTGATGCCAAAGTCTCATGCCAGCCGAGGTGTCGAAGCAGGTCGGCGTGCTGGACGTCAGCTTGAAAAAGTAACGGAATGGCGATGCCGACACAGGTCGGAATTTGTGACGAGGTCAATACTGACTTGATGAAGCAACGGAGCACCGACCCGTACCACCCGTGGATGATGAGGTTCGCTTGATGATTATTCGGCCCTTGCGATGCCGAACTCTTGGTCGGATGACCGAGATGATGAGAAAATTTCCTTCAAAAAGGATGCCTGACAACCCATTCATGAAAAAGATGAACTCGGGCCGGATTCATTTTTTGTGTAGAAAATAGATCGAACATTCATTGTACTCATGGGACGTTTCCCGGAGTTTGAACGGTCGGATCGAGCTGAAATTTTGAGGGGTGCTCGATATAGGTATTCCATAGGCGATGAACCGTGGGAGTTTCCAACGGAAGTCCGAGCTAGATACCGGACACCTCGCCCTAAACTCATCCATATTCCCGTCTAGATTCGTCAGTCTCCGGTATATTGCAGATCATTGGAGATTCCTCCACCGGAACACGACGAAATTTTGCAGGGTTGTTCTAGATTCAATTCTGCACAATTCCACTGAAGCAATCGTCAAAACGACACTCGAGGAGGTGTGAATGACAAACACGAATCCGCTGTCCAGAAAAACTGCATGATCGCGCGAGGACAATGTTGACGTTGAGCCCCCGAGCACCATGGAGGATCTTCCATGATCTCGGTCGAGATTGGAGTTGATGTTGATGAAGACCCCCATCCGATGTATATGGTCCGATGTGGAGCACAGTCTTCGGCATAGCCGAGCTGACCAGTCAAGCCGGCGACGAAGATGCCGACATTGACGATGTAGCTCGGCTCCGACCCATAGATCGCGATGGAGCCAATTTGAATTCCCATCGCAGCGTGGTGACTACCCAACAAGCTCTCAATGAAAGCAGCAATGTCGGTGTCAAAACCGGCATATCTCGTAGTAGGGGTCCTAAGCTAGGCGTCTTGGAGCGATGGTAACATGGACACAAGATTATACCCAGGTTCGGGCTCTCTCAAGGAGATAATAACCTACGTTCTGCTTTTGATTGTATTGTTATGGGGATAGTACATAGTACAGGTATCTACCACGAGATTGTAGTAATCAATATGAGATGTAATGTAATGATCTATCGACTAGCCTGGCCTCGTCTTATATATGCACCGTAGGCCTAGGGTTTAGAGGTGTCCTTGTCTTGGGCGCCAAGTCTTGTGGAATCCTCCTTGTATTCGGCATGGGCTGCCCGAAGTGGCCCATTATTGAGTTGCCCTGGGGGTCCTCGGCCCGACCCACTGGCCGGGAGACGACGTGGTGAGTACCCCCTAGTTCAGGACATTGTCAGGTTGGTACATGATACGGTAAGTAAACTGACTCCAAAAATTCCATAAAAATATTTTTTTGTTAATTTTTGTATTTTAGAAAAAATACAAAAATAAAAACCAGCCAGGGGGACCCACGAGGGACTCCCAAGCCAACAGGGCGCGACCATCCCACCAGGGCCCTGATCGCTTGGGAGGACCTTGTGTGCCTCCCGAAATCTGTTTTCTTCCCAGACTCGTATTCTAACATAGATAAATTCATTATATATACTCCTGTATGTTTTGACCAGTGCATCGCAAGTTTCTCCTCTTTTCTTGTTTCGGGCTGTTTTTCTGACAGATCTAGATTGCCATGACGCGGTCAAGCTCCTCTAAGGAAAAGTTTTACGAGAAGTTCATCGACCCCTACCTTCCGGAGGTGATGAAACACCCTCATACCATTGAGATGCGTGAGGGGGTGCTTCACATCCAGGATGTTCAAGGGCCAAAGAAGGAGGGAAGCGAGAGGGCCAGGCTTGTAGCTGTGGAACATGAGATCTTCAAGTGCCAGGGGATGGTGGAGCATGGTCTCAGTGCCAACACCTCCATGATCATGGATTTTATTCACGAATATAAGATGGGAAACATGGAAATCATGGAGATGATCTTCAAGCCCCATGATGGGCTTCAAGATCTTCAAGCTCAAATCTATGATCTACAAAACCAAAACTGTGAGTATGAATCTCGTTTCAAGAGGATGAGCATAGGTGCAGATTTAAGGATTCCAGAGACCCACTCCTCCATCTTCAATGGGGAACCTATGCCATGGAACACGAAGGACGAGCCTATTTAATCATCACCACCCTCATCCAAGAAGGACACTTGAGTACATGGGTATGGCCACCACCCTTAACTTGTTCCAAGCTTGGGGGAGGTGCCCCGGTATCGTATCAGCATCACCTTTACCATCATCATCCATCTTAGTTCGATTCTTAGTTATTTTCGTGATTTAGAGAAATAAAGTTTTACTATTGCTTTGCTTTGAGTGCTTGCTTTCAGATCTATATACCCTTGTAATCGAGTGTGAGAGTTATATAATGAACATTAGTTTGAGTTTTCTTGTGTTACTCTCATGCATCGATCATAGCAATGAAATAAAATAAATAGAAAGATAATATGCTAATCCCATGAGGAGTAATGACTTCACATAGAAAAAGTATGATTGATAAAAGTTGTTGGGAGTTAACAAACATATCATTAGTCATTGATAGAATCCATGCAAAACTATGATAGATGAGAGGAGATTCACATACAAATATACTATCTTGGACATCTTTTATGATTGTTAGCCCCCATGAAATATTATATAATGATTGAAGTGTTGATGTTGTACAAGGAAGACAACGTAATGAGCTACGTTTTTTTATATTCACATAGAAGTTATATTGTCATGGATCCTCTAACATGTCGTGCTTGTTACAGATCTTTTGCTAGCCAAAAACTTGTACTCCCTCCATCTCGGTGTATAAGTCATCTTACGAAAAACATATTTTCCCAAAACACTTAGGCGCGGTGCATTAATTCTCACCTCGTTTCTCTTTTTCTTAACAATCAGCCAAAAGAAAATGTGGGGCGCGTATGTTTTTAATGACTTGAGACTACCTAGCACCGCATGCATTGGTCAGTTTATTGCATGCAATTATATTAACTAGCTAATAAATATTGAGTTCTCTCATTTTTTCCTTCACCTTGGTCGTGGTGCACAATGTAAGATGACTTATACACCAAGACAGAGGGAGTACTAAGCAGAGATACTACTTGTGCATCCAAAAATCCTTAAACCCAGTTTCTTGCCATGAGAGTCCACCATATCTACCTATCGATTGAATAAGATCCTTTAAGTAAGTTGTCATCAATGCACACGCCAATAAAAATTTGCCCCTAAACATGTGTGATCTTTTATTGTAAGGGAAAAATAAGTTTTGTACGTACTTGTGATGGCAAGGAAATAGAAGCGACCAACTGCATAATAAAGGTTACTATCATAAGGGGCAAAATAAGATGACGTTCCGTTTACATTTAGAGTTTGCACATCCATAAATAGAAAGCGCGTGAAAACCTCTGCCAAAAAAAGGAGGAATCCTAGTCCTACTAGGATTGGAGGAGGAGTCCTCCTCTCCTCCCCACTTTGGTTGACCCAAGGGCTGGATTTTTGGCAGCCAAGACTCCTCCTCCTCTCCTCCTATATATACTAGAGGATTTTAGGGTTTTGGCACAGAATTTTCAGCCGCGTGCTACCCGTTCCTCTAGTGCATAGTTTCTCTTCTAGATCGGTTTTCTGCAGTGCTTAGGCGAAGCCCTGCCAGAATAGCTCCACCACCATTGCCGCAGTGCCGTCACGCTGCCGGAGAACTCTTCTACCTCTCCGCTCCCTCTTGCTGGATCAAGAAGGCGGAGATCGTCATCAAGCTGTACGTCTGCTGAACGCGGAGGTGTCGTCCGTTCGGCGCTAGATCGGAAGGACCGTGACGAGATCGCGGGATGGATCGTGATGATATCGCGAGACGGATCGTGATGAGTTCGCGGGACGGATCGTGATGAGATCGCGTGACGGATCATGATGAGTTCGCGGGACGGATCGTGATTTGATCGCGGGACGGATCGTGATGAGATCGCGGGACGCTCGGCGATTTGGATCGCGAAGACGTTCGACTACACCAACCGCGTTTCTTAACGCTTCCCGCTTAGCGATCTACAAGGGTATGTAGATCCACTCTACCTCTCGTAGATGCTCATCACCATGGATAGATCTTGCGTGTGCGTAGGAAATTTTTTGTTTCCCATGCAACGTTCCCCAATAGTGGCATCATGAGCTAGGTCTACGTGTAGATGAGATCTCGAGTAGAACACAAAAGGTTTGTGGGCGTTGATGCTTAGATTGCTTCCTCCCTTGGTCGGATTTTGGTTCAGCGGTATTGTGAGATGAAGCGGCCCGGACCAACATTACTCGTACGCTTATGAGAGACCGGTTCCCTCGACCGCAACTTGTTGCATAGATGGCTTGCGGGTGCCAGTTTCTCTCACTTTAGTTGGATCGGATTCGACAAAGGCGGTCCTTGAGAAGGTTGAAAAGCAACTAGTGTATCACCGTTGTGGTTTTTGCGTAGATGAGAATTGTTTTTGCTAGATACCTGTAGCAGCCACGTAAAACATGCAACAACAATTTGAGGACGTCTAACTTGTTTTTGCAGGGTATGTTGTGATGTGATATGGCCAATTACATGATGTGATAGATGTGATGTATGAGATGATCATGTGATGTATAGATTATCATGACTTGCATGTCGATGAGTACGGCAACCGGCAGGAGCCATAGGGTTGTATTTAATTATTGTATGACCTGCGTGTCAATCATAAGCGCTATGTAATGTTTTACTTTATCACTAAACGGTAACAATAGTAGTAGAAGCATGGTGGGCGCGACAACCCCGATGGTGACACGTTGATGGAGATCAAGATGATGGAGATCATGGTGTCATGCCGGTGATGATGGAGATCATGCCGGTGGTTTCATGATGGAGATCAAAAGCACAAGTTCATGGTCATATCATGTCACTTATGATTTGCATGTGATGTTAATCCTTTTATGCACCTTGTTTTGCTTAGGACGACGGTAGAACTATAAGGTGATCCCTCACTTAAATTTCAAGATAAAATTGTGTTCTCCCCGAGTGTGCACCATTGCGAAAGTTCATCGTGTTGAGACACCACGTGATGATCGGGTGTGATAGACTCTACGTTCACATACAACGGGTGCAAGCCAGTGTTGCACATGCAGAACACTCGGGTTAAACTTGACGAGCCTAGCATGTACAGACATGGCCTCGGAACACAAGAGACCGAAAGGTTGCACATGAGTCATATAGTAGATATGATTAACATGATGATGTTCACCATTGTAACCACCTCAACTCATGTGATGATTGGACTTGAGTTGGTGAATTTGGATCATGTATCACTCGGATGACCGGAGGGATGTCAATTTGAGTGGGATTTCTTAAGTAATATGATTAATTGAACTCATTATCATGAACATAGTCAGTAGTGTCTTTGTAAAATTATGTTGTAGATTACTAGCTCACTCTGTAGCTCCCTTGAATTTTATATGTTCCTAGAGAAATAGAGTTGAAAGATGATGGTAGCAATATCACGGACTGGCTCCGTGATCTGAGGATTGTCCTCATTGCTGCACAGAAGGCTTATGTCCTTAATGCACCACTCGGTGCACCAACCCCTCTAGTGTTGTTTGTAGATGTTGTGAACATCTGACAGGCACGTTTTGATAACTACTTGATAGTTTAGTGCGTCATGCATTACAGCTTAGAATTGAGGCTCCGAAACGTTTTGAACGTCATGGAACATATGAGATGTTCTAAGAGCTGAAATTAGGATCTGAGGCTCGTGCCCGTGTTGCGAGATATGAGATCTCCAACAAGATTCTTTGCCTGTAAGATGAAAGAGAATAGCTCAATCGTTGAGCATGTGCTCAGATTGTCTAGGTGCTACAATCGCTTGAATCGAGTGGGAGTTGATCTTCCAGATAAGATAGTGATTGATATAGTTCTCCAAGTCACTGTCACTAAAGCTACTAGAACTTGGTGATGAACTATAGAACGCCAGGGATAGAAATAATGATCCCTGAGCTATTCGCGATGTTTGACACCGCAAAGTTAGAAATCGAGAAGGAGCGTCAAAGTGTTGATGGTTAGTTAAAACCACTAGTTTTGAGAAGGGCAAGAGCAAGTTGAACTCAAACCCGAGACTAAGTGCTTCGATTATGAGGAGAGCAGTCGCTGAAGCGGAACAACCCTAGATACTTGGTAGATAAGAAGGCTGGCAAACGTCAACAGAAGTATATTTGATATACGTGTTATTGATGTGTACCTTGCTAGTACTCCTAGTAGCACCTGGGTATTGGATACCGGTTCGGTTGCTAAATGTTAGTAACTCGAAATAAAAGCTACGAAATAAACGGAGAACTAGCTAAGTGTGAGGTGATGATGTGTGTTGGAAATGTTTCCAAGGTTGATGTGATCAACATCGCACGCTCTCTCTACCTTCGAGCTTAGTGACGAACCTAAAATAAATGTTATTTGGTGTTTTTTGCATTGAGCATGAACGTGATTAGATCATGTTCATTGCAACACGGTTATTCATTTAAGTTAGAGAATAATGGTTATTCTATTTACATGAATAATACCTTCAATAGTCATGCACCCAGTAAGAATGGTTTGTTGAAACTTGATCGTAGTAATACACATGTTCATAACATTGATGCCAAAAAGATACAAAGTTAATAATAGTACCACATACTTGTGGCACTGCCGCTAAATGTCATATTGTTATAAAACGCATGAAGAAACTCCATGCTGATGGATCTTTGGACTCATTCGATTTCGAATCGGTTGAGACATGCGAACCATGCCTCTTGGTCAAGATGACTAAGGACCCCGTTTTCTGTTTTGATGAAGCGGGCAAGTGATTTATTGGAAATGATACATGTTGATGTATGCAATCCAATGAGTCTTGTAGCGTGCGGTGGATATAGTTATTTTCTTACCTTCACTAATGATTTGACTAGATATAGTGTATATTTACTTAATGAAACACAAGTCTGAATCGTTTGAAAGGTTCAAGCAAATTCAGAGTGAAGTTTAAGATCATCGTGACAAGAAGATAAATATGTTTGCGATATGATCGTGGAGGTGAATATCAAGTTACGAGTTTGGCATACAACTTTAGACAATGTGAAAGTTGTTTTACAACTCATGCCACCTGGAACACCATAGTGTGATGGTGTGTCCGAACGTCATAGTCGTGCTCTATTGGATATGGTGCATGCTATGATGTCTATTATCATTTTGTTACTATAATTTTGGGGTTATGCATTAGAGACAACAACATTCACTTTAAATAGGGCACCATCTAAATCCGTTGAGATGACACCGTGTGAACTATGGTTTGATAGAAACCTAAGCTGTCATTTCTTAATGCTTGGGGCTATGACGCTTGTGTGGAAAATGTTTTCAGCTAATGAGCTCGAACCCAAAGCGAACAAATGCATCTTCATAGAATACCCTAAGAACAGTTGGGTGAACCTACTATCTCAGATCCAAGCATAAAATGTTTGTTGCTAAAACTGGGTCCTTTCTCGAGAAAGGGTTTCTCTTGAAAGAATTGAGTGGGAGGAGGATAGAACTTGATGAGGTTATTTGAACTTCTGCTTCAACCAGAAAGTAGTGCAGCGCAGAAAGATGTTTCTATGTAGCCTACGTTAGCTGAATAGGAAGTTAATGATGATGATCATGAAGCTTCGGATCAAGATACTATCGACCTACAAGGAAAATAGAACTTGATGAGGTTATTGAACCTTTACTTCAACCAGAAAGTGGCACAGCACAGAAAGATGTTTCTGTGAAGCCTACGTCAGTTGAAGAGGAAGTTAATGATGATGATCATGAAGCTTCAGATCAAGTTACTATAAAACTCCGTAGGTCGACAAGGACGTGTAATGTTACTGAGCAGTATGACAACCATGTCTTGAAGGTCATGTTGTTGGACAACGATGAACCTACGAACTATGGAGAAGCGATGATGGGCCCGGAAACCAACAAATGGTTAGAGGCCATGAAATCTGAGAAAGGATCCATGTATGAAAACCAAGTATAGACTTTGGTGGACTTGCTCGTTGGACGGCTGGTCGTTAAAGTACAAATGGATCTTTAAAATGAAGACAGACGCTGATGGTAAATGTTACCATTTGTAAAGCTCGACTTGTTGCAAAGTAGTTTACGACAAGTTCAAAGAGTTGACTGCGATGAGACTTTCTCACTCGTAGTGATGCTAAAGTCTGTTGGAATTATGTTAGCAGTTGCTGCATTTTTCAATTATGAAATCCGGCAGATGGATGCCAAAACATCGTTTCCTTCCTTAAGGAAAGGTTGTATGAGATACAACAAGAAGGTTTTGTCAGTCCTAAGGATGCTAAAAGATGTGCGAGCTTCAGTGATTCTTCTATGAACTAAAGCAAGCATCTCGGAGTTGGAATATACACTTTGATAAGGTGATCAAAGTTTTTGAGTCTATACAAAGTTTACGAGAAACTTGTATTTGCAATAAAGTGAGTGGGAGCACTATAAGAGTTTCTGATAAGTATATGTGGATGACATATTGCTATTCGGAAATGATGTAGAATTTCTGGAGAGCATAAATGGTTGTTTGAAAAGAGTTTTTCAAAGGAAGACCTGGATAAAGCTACCTATTTGTTGAGCATCAAGATCTATAAAGATAGATCAAGATGTTTGATAAGACTTTCAATGAGTACATACCTTGAAAAGATTTTGAAAGAGTTCAAAATGGATTAGTCAAAGAGAAGTGTTCTCGCCTGCTTTTTAAGGTGTGAAATTGAGTGACACTCAAAGCTCGACCACGGCAGAAGAAAGAGAAAGGATGAATGTCGTCCCCTATGCCTTAGCCATAGGCTCTGTATAGTATGCCATGCTGTGTACCGCACCTGTGTGTGTGCCTTGCCATGAGTCCGTCAAGGGGTACAAGAGTGATCCAGGAGTGGATCACTGGACAGCGGTCAATATTATCCTTAGTAACTAAAAGACTAAGGAGATGTTTCTCGATTATGAAGGTGATAAAGAGTTTGTCGTAAAGAGTCACGTCGATGCAAGCTTTAACACCAATCCGGATGACTCGTAGTAGCAATCTGGATACGTATAGTGGAGCAGCCATTTGGAATAGTACCAAGTGGAGTGTGGTAGCAGTGTTTTCGGTTTGACATAGAAATTTGCAAAGTACACACGGATCTGAATGTCGCAGAACCCGTTGACTATAAGACCTCTCTCACATGCAAAGCATGATCGAGCCCCAGAACTCATTGGGTGTTAGATTCATAACAATGCGATTCACATGGTGATATGAACTAGATTATTGACTCTAGTGCAAGTGGGAGACTGTTGGAAATATGCCCTAGAGGCAATAATAAATTAGTTATTATCATATTTCCTTGTTCATGATAATCGTTTATTATCCATGCTATAATTGTATTGATCGGAGACTTAGATGCATGTGTGGATACATAGACAAAACCATGTCCCTAGTATGCCTCTAATAGACTAGCTCGTTGATCAAAGATGGTTAAGGTTTCCTAGCCATTGACATGAGATGTCATTTGATAACGGGATCACATCATTAGGAGAATGATGGGATGGACAAGACCCAAACTACAAATGTAGCATATGATCGTGTCAGTTTAATGCTATTGTTTTCTGCATGTCAAGTATTTGTTCCTATGACCATGAGATCATGCAACTCACTGACACCGGAGGAGTGCCTTGTGTGTATCAAACGTTGCAATGTAACTAGGTGACTATAAAGGTACTCTACAGGTATCTCCGAGGGTGTCTGTTGGGTTGCATGGATCAAGACTGGGATTTGTTACTCCGTGTGACGGAGAGGTATCTCAGGGCCCACTCGGTAATACAACATCACAACAAGCCTTGCAAGCAATGTGACTAAGTGTTGGTCATGGGATCTTGTATTACAGAACGAGTAAAGAGACTTGCCGGTAACGAGGTTGAACTAGGTATGGAGATACCGACGATCGAATCTCGGGCAAGTAACATACCGAAGAACAAAGGGAACGTTATACGGGATTGACTGAATCCTTGACATAGAGGTTCGACCGATAAAGATCTTCGTAGAATATGTAGGAACCAATATGGTCATACAGGGCCCGCTATTGGTTATTGACCGTAGAGGTGTCTCGGTCATGTCTACATAGTTCTCGAACCCGCAGGGTCTGCACACTTAAGGTTTGGTGACGTTTCGGTAGTATAGAGTTATGTATGGTGGTGACCGAAGGTTGTTCGGAGTCCCGGATGAGATCCAGGACGTCACAAGGAGCTCTAGAATGGTCCAGAGGTAAAGATTGATATATAGGAAGTCCCATTTTGGTCGCCGGAAAAGTTTCGGGCTAATCCGTAATGTACCGGGAGTGCCGGTAGTGTACCGGGAGACCACCGGGAGGGGTATTTCGACCCAAGAGGCTTCATGGGCTGTGGGAGAGTAAATACCAGCCTTTTGTGGGCTGGTGGAAGTCCCACACAAGGCCCATGCGGCTGGGAGAAAAAGCCCAAAGGGAAAAAGGTGGAAAAAGGCAAAAAAAAGAGGAGGAATCCTAGTCCTACTAGGATTGGAGGAGGAGTCCTCCTCTCCTCCCCACTTTGGTCGACCCAAGGGCTGGATTTTTGGCAGCCAAGACTCCTCCTCCTCTCCTCCTATATATACTAGAGCATTTTAGGGTTTTGGCACAGAAATTTCAGCCACGTGCTACCCGTTCCTCTAGTGCATAGTTTCTCCTCTAGATCGGTTTTCTGAAGTGCTTAGGCGAAGCCCTGCCGGAATACCTCCACCACCATTGCCGCAGCGCCGTCATGCTGCCGGAGAACTCTTCTACCTCTCCGCTCCTTCTTGCTGGATCAAGAAGGCGGAGATTGTCATCAAGCTATACGTGTGCAGAACGCGAAGGTGCCGTCCGTTCGGCGCTAGATCGGAAGGACCATGACGAGATCGCGGGACGGATCATGATGAGATCGCGGGACGGGTCGTGATGAGTTCGCAGGACGGATCGTGATGAGATCGCGGGACGGATTGTGATGAGTTCGCGGGACGGATCGTGATATGATCGCGGGATGGATCGTGATGAGATCGCGGGACGCTTGGCAATTTGGATCGCGAAGAAGTTCGACTACACCAACCGTGTTTCTTAACGCTTCCTGCTTAGCGATCTACAAGGGTATGCAGATCCACTCTCCCTCTCGTAGATGCTCATCACCATGGATAGATCTTGCGTGTGCGTAGGAAATTTTTTGTTTCCCATGCAACGTTCCCCAACAATTCCTGCCTCTCTATGTGTGGGGACGAGTGTGGAAGATGGTGACACTGCGTGCCCCTTGCATGGGGGCGTTGATAACCCACAAGTATAGGGGATCACAATAGTTTTCGAGGGCAGAGTATTCAACCCAAATTTATTGATTCGACACAAGGGTAGCCAAAGAATATTCCCGAGTATTCACAACTGAGTTTTCAATTCAACCACACCTGAAAGACTTAATATCTGTAGCGATGTATTCAGTAGAAAAGTAGTATGGAAGTAGCGGCAACGATGGCAAAAGTCGCAATAGTGGTTTTGTGGTGATTGTGAAAGTGGCAACAAAAAAATAACTTAGCAAGGATCAATATGTGAAAAGCTCGTAGGCAATGGATCAATGATGGGTAATGATTTCATATGGCATTCATCATGCAACAGTTAATACATAGGGTGACATAGAACTAGCTCCAATTCGTCAATGTAATGTAGGCATGTATTCCATATATAGTCATACGTGCTTATGGAAAAGAACTTGCATGGCATCTTTTGTCCTACCCTCCCATGGCAGCGGGGTCCTAATGGAAACTAAGGGATATTAAGGACTCCTTTTAATAGAGAAATAGACCAAAGCATTAGCACTTAGTGAATACATGAACTCCTCAAACTACGGTAATCACCGGAAAGAATCCTAGTTATTGTCACCCTGGGGGATGCGGATCATAACTCATAATAGGTGTCTACAACTTGCAAGATAGGATCTAGAACACATATATACTCATGAAAAAATAATAGGTTCAGATCTGAAATCATGGCACTTGGGCCCTAGTGACAAGGATTTAGCATAGCAAAGTCATAGCAAAATCAATCTCAAAACACAGTGGATACTAGGGATCCAACCCTAACAAAACTAACTCGATTACATGACAAATCTCATCCAACCCATCATCGTCCAGCAAGCCTACGATGGGATTACTCACGAACGGCGAAGAACATCATGGAATTGGTGATGAAGGATGGTTGGTGATGACCATGGCGTCGATTTCCCCTCTCCGGAGCCCAAAACGGACTCCAGATCTGGCCTCCCGAGGAAGAACAGGAGGTGGTGGCGGCTCCGTATCATGAAACACGATGAACTCTTCTCCTTGATTTTTTCTCCATGAATAGGAATATATAGGGTTGGAATTGGAATTGAGGTCGGCGGAGCCACAGGGGCCCACAAGCTTGCCACGCGCGGCCGGGGGGGGGGGGCGTGGCCGTGCCTGGTGGGCTTGTCACCTATGGGTGGCCCCCTCCGGTTGATTCTTTTGCCAGGTTTTTTTATTAATTCCAAAAATAATCTTTGTAAATTTTCAGGTCAATCCGAGAACTTTTATTTCCGTACAAAAATTACACCAAGGCAATTGTGCTGAAAACAGCGTCAGTCCGGGTTAGTTTCATTCAAATCATGCAAAGAGTTTGGAAAAGTGGATATGATGGAGACGTATCAGGTGCCGAGGGGGTTTTATAGGCCAACCACCTGGCTTACAATATGCTTGGATAGTACTAGGTTGGGGGACCCGGCTGGCAGTCTCTCTAGTCGGCAAATGGTCCCGCCGTCTGTGCCATCTCGTCGCTTGTAGGCCCCGCCAGCCGCGGGACCCTATCGAGGCCTGCCGGCTGGCCTCCGCTATTGGTCCACGACCACCTGCCCCGGCACGGGCTGCACTATGCGGTGTCGCCCTGTGTCAGCCGGCCACGGTCATAGGTACGGCCGGCCGCCCTGTAGCCACGCGGGGGCAGGTGATGGAGTGGATGGCGGGCATGCTGGCACTGTCACTTCGCCCGGTCACGGTCGACCACGGTCAGCGGTACGACAACTCATATTGTAGCTACACGGTTCGTTCATCAGCGGTCACTGCTGCCATGCGGGGACCCATCATGGGGATCACGTGTAGTCACCGTACGGGGGTATAGTGGGAGGAGACTGGTGCTCGCCCGACAGAGGGTCAGGGAGGGAGTCGGCCGTCAATGCGCTCGCCGGCTGCCCGTCAGTCGGCTAAGTGCCAGCAGACTGTGAGCCAGCCGGCCTTATACCAATGGTCGTGCTCTAGCCGGCCATGGGCTGACCAGTCGTACGCTAGCCGGTCGGGTGCCAGTCGGTCGTATTGTTTTTGAGAAGAGGTTGAACCTCCCTGTTTTAGCATACCCGGGGGTTATATCCCCGTCAGTAGTCCGCGAAGCCGACGGGGCCTTGTGTTTTTTATTTTCAAACGAGGGGGAGCCAGAGGCTTCACGCTTTTCCATGTCAGGCGGTGCGGGTCCTGGAACAGTGGCCTAACTTGCCGAGCACGCCGGTAGCTGTGCCCAACGCCTCGGGTCCCATGGCAATGCTTCGCAGCGCATGTCGGGCCACGGCACGCCACGCGTGACGTTGCGAGCACCGTGGGCCCCGCATCTAGGAATGCGACGGGACGTTGCCATAGGCCTAGCCCAATAGGCCTCGGTCCTTGGGCATTGATCCTTTGCGTCCGGACCCTGGCGGTTGCGGCCCGTGACGCCCACGTCTGGCGGATTTCTCGGGGGCATGGGTGCAGTTAAATCCCATGTCCCCCGGCCTTCGCCCCCTTATTTATAAGGGGAGGGGGAGGGTGGAGGTAGTATTCACTCCCCCCTCCCCATCGTCTTCTTGCTCTCGCCGCTCCACACCTCGAGCCCGCATTGCTCTGCCACCACTCGTCCCTTTGTGCCAGTCCCAGTCTCCGGCGGGGGATCACTAGAATCTCCAGCGCTAGGGGTCCGTTGTCCTCATCCCGACATACGCATCCATCTCGGAGATGGCCGACGGACCTTCCGGTAGCTGGGGTGGCTCCACCATGACAGCGAAGGACATCGCGTACCTTTGCTGTGCCCGCATGCTACTATCGGATGACCATGTTGCTGCCCGTCCTTCGGACAACGAGGTGGTGCCGGAGCCTGAGGAGGGAGAGTTCATGTTCTTTGCCTCACACTTCTCATGTGGTTTCGGCCTGCCTACCAGCACGTTCTTCAAGCTCCTTCTCGATGTCCTCGACCTCCAGCCGCATCATCTGGGGCCGAACTCTATTCTGCAGCTCTCTAGCTTCGTCACCCTTTGTGAGGGTTACCTCGGCCTCCTCCCCTTTCTGGAGTTGTGGAGGAAACTCTTCTATCTCAAGACGCTGAAGAATGGCAGTGAGCCGTATGCGTGCAGGGGGGTAGTGTGCGTCTGTAGGACTCTTTTCCCTTGCATCACCCTCATCAAGTATGTCAAGAAGTGGAATCGGTCGTTTCTTCTACGTGAAGAACGTCGAATCGACACAAGATTATGTTTGGCTGCCGCCCTTTCGTCAACACCCCGTCCACGGGAGCTAACTGGACACTGGACATGCCAGTCGAGGAGGTCACCAGCATCCTAGACCGACTGCACTCCATGAGTGGAGAAGGGCTGGTCACGACCGACCTCGTGGCCACCTTCATCGACCGCCGGGTGTTGCCTCTGCAACGGAGGCCGCACCAGATCTGCGACATGGGGGCCTGACACCACCCGTGCCGGCTATCCACCTTCGATCTGACACCGACTCAAGTGGCAAAGCGGGTGAACTCCGTTACCAACTTCAAGATGGAGACGCGCACGTGGCACTTTGGCAAGATGTCGTACAGTCGGCTCGAGCCGGCGCCCCTGTTACGTCCAGCTGCCCTTGTTCCTTGCTCTTCTTATTTTTCTCCTCCCAGCCTCCGTGCTCATGTACCACGCTGACTGCAGCATTTTATGCGACAGAACACGCCGGATGGCCCGTACCCCTAGGTGTTCGAGGCGGACCGCACCTAATCTGACCCAGAGGACTTCGAGTTGGGGAGCTATTGAGGAGGAGATCGAGTCCTCCGGAGAGGTTGAGGATGATGAGACGATTGGAGATCCAGGAACCGATGGGTCCGGGGCGGCTGGTGAGTTTGATTTTGCACCTACAATCAGAGATTGGACCGATGATGATGATGATGATGTCCGGTTCTTGGATGTGCCTCCCCCACAGCTCGACGGGAGCCGTGGGGAAGGAGTGAGGTGCCGCTGGCTAGGGGCTGAATGGGTGACGCGACCCGAAAGGGGAAGTATGCGTGCAACGCTGTTGCAAAGCCGCCATCCTGGGCCAGGCACCCCCTTCCGGTGGTCATTGGGTAAGGTCTTATTCCCTGTGACTCGCTTATTTTTGCTCCGTGCCGCCCAGGGTTCGGGGGATAACCTCCTTCTCCTTTTCAGCGAGGCCCTTGAGCTTCAAGACATGGAGTCTGCCACGGCTCCGACGGATGCCGCCAGCCAGCTTGCTTGGGAACATGTGGCCACGGCGTGGGACGAGAAGAGGCGGCATGCAGAGCTGCGGGCCACGGAGGGGACGTCGAGGGGCCCCCCAGCACGATCGGCAGCGTCGAGCGACGGGAGGAGGAGTCGGTGCTTGGACTCCACGCGTGCGATGGAGTCGGCTGCGGAGTCAACCCGGATGTCCCACCCGCCGTCGAGCGAGCCGCAGGGACCAGCTGCGGAGACTGCCCCGCCCGTGGTGGAGATGGTCTGACCGGCGGACATGGTACCTGAGCCGGCCGTGGAAGCGGCGCAACCACCGGAGACGGTCATGACTCCATCCACTGTCGACCCGCTCGTTGTGGAGGGGCCGGTCGTTTCAACCGCGTGAGAGGCGGTGCCTGGCGGGGAAGCCATGTCGGTTGTCCAGCAGGCTTAGGCGGGCCTACCAGAGCCACCCACGCCGGTTGTAGGGGAGCTTGGGGCCGACTCTCGCGTCCTTGTGGTCACCGCGCGGCCTCAGCTAGCCCACATCGTGGCGGACGCGGCGCCGAGCGGCAAGCCGAGCCGCTCAAGGAGGAATATATATGACGTCCTTAAGGACTGGTCGGCATTGGCATGCGGTCTGGCTGCCTCGGCCTCGCTAGCCGGCGAGCAGGCCCTTGGTCCAGGGGAGCCGACTTGTATTATGGCCCACTGCCACGAGGGGCTGGCTAGATTTGCTGAGGCCACCCGAAAGCAACTTCCGTCGCGTGGAGGAGGCGGTCGAGGTGAGACTCTCTCTCATATTGGTTTGCTTTTTTAAGTGGGGGCGCGCGAGCGCACCCACTGGGTGTAGCCCTTGAGATTTGGGTCGGCTGTTTGGCCGCGTGGTTGCCGGGTTGATTCTTCTCGTGCAAACGTCTGACGTCCTGACCTTTGGCATGGAGCAGGCCAAAAATGCCAAGCGGCAAGTGCTCTTCGATGAGACGGTCGCCATCCACAATAGAGGCAACCTTGGTTATTACCAAGCTAAGAAGGACCAAAAGAAGGCCCAAGGTATGATCATTCCAGTGGGGGAGCGCGAGCGCACCCATTGGATGTAGCCCCCAAGATCCGGGCCGACTGTTCGTCATGCGGATCGGATCTTCAGTACTTAGCTGATTCAGGTTGTGTCTTCTGTGGAGGAGCTGGAGACCCTGACCCAGGTCTGGCTGATGTGGGATGAGGTAGCCACCGAGCGGGACCGGCTGGCGCGGGACCTCCAGGCGGCCACGACAAAACGGGACCGGATGGGTAGTTTGGTCCTCGACGGCTGATGACCCACAAGTATAGGGGATCTATCGTAGTCCTTTCGATAAGTAAGAGTGGGTCGAACCCAATGAGGAGCAAAAGGAAATGACAAGCGGTTTTCAGTAAGGTATTCTCTGCAAGCACTCAAATTATCGGTAACAAATAGTTTTGTGAGAAGATAATTTGTAACGAGTAACAAGTAACAAGTGTAGCAAAGGTGCAGCAAGGTAGCCCAATCCTTTTTGTAGCAAAACACATGCCTGGAAAAACTCCTATATAAAGTGAAGCACTCTCGAGGACACATGGGAATTTCCGTCAAGCTAGTTTTTATCATGCTCATTTGATTCGCGTTTGTTACTTTGATAATTTGATATGTGGGTGGACCAATGCTTGGGTGCTGCCCTTACTTGGACAAATCTCCCACTTATGATTAACCTCTCTCGCAAGCATCCGCAACTACGAAAGAAGAATTAATATAAATCTAAACATAGCATTAAACATATGGATCCAAATCAGCCCCCTATGAAGCAACACACAAACTAGGGTTTAAGCTTCTGTCACTCTAGCAACCCATCATTGACTTATTACTTCCCAATGACTTCTCCTAGGCCCAAATAATGGTGAAGTGTTATATATTCGATGTTCACATAACACCACTAGAGGAGAGACAACATACATCTCATCAAAATATCGAACGAATACCAAATACGCATGATTACTAATAACAAGACTTATCCCATGTCCTCAGGAACAAATGTAACTACTCACAAATCATGTTCATATTCATAATCAGAGGAGTATTAATTATCATAAAGGTTCTGAACATATGATCTTCCACCAAGTAAACCAACTAGCATCAACTACAAGGAGTAATCAATACTACTAGCAACCCACATGTACCAATCTGAGGTTTGAGACAAAGATCGGATACAACAGATGAACTAAGGTTTGGAGAGAAGATGGTGCTGGTGAATATATTGATGGAGATTGACCCCCTCTCGATGAGAGGATGGTTGGTGATGATGATGGCTTTGATTTCCCCTCCGGGAGGGAAGTTTCCCCAGCAGAACAGCTCCGCTAGAGCTCTAGATTGGTTCTACCCAAGTTCCGCCTCGAGACGGCGGCACTTCATCCCTAAAGCTCTCTTATGCTTTTTCTAGGTCGAAACCCTTCATATAGCAGAGGATGGATGCCGGAGACCTACCAAGTGGGTCACAAGCCACCTAGGCACGGCCTGGGGGGTAGGACGCGCCTAGCAGGCTTGTGACCTCCTGTTGGGCCCCCTCTGGTATTTGTTTCACCCAATATTTTTTATATATTCCAAAATAGTTCTCCGTAACTTTCCAGGTCTTCGGAGTTGTGCATAATAGGTCTCTCAGATTTGCTCCTTTTCTAGTCTAGAATTCCAGCTGCCGGCATTCTCCCTCTTCATGTAAACCTTGTAAAATAGGAGAGAAAAGGCATAAGTATTGTACCATAACATGTAATAACACCCCTTAATGCAGTAAATATCAATATGAAAGCATGATGCAAAATGGACGTATCAACTCCCCCCAAACTTAGACCTTGCTTGTCCTCAAGAGATAGCCAAGGTCGATAAATATGTCCACAAGTTTAGAGACAGAGGTGTTGATAAAATGAAATACGTACATGAGGGCATCATGATCATCTTTAGAACAACAACACTTATTGATATATAATTTCTTATGCTAGAGTAGCAATTCATTCACAGGGTAATGTAGGAACCAAGAACTCTATTAATAACCAACAAACTATGCTCTCAGTCATTGAAGCAATTTATAATTTATCATAACATCGGAAAGAGTCAATATAAGAGCTTGTATACAAATCCACATACTCAATCATCTTTTTGTGTTTCATAATTGCTAACACTCACGCGGTACTCATGATATGAAAGCTTCAATTGAACACAGAGAAAGATAGGGGCTTATAGTCTTGCCTCCCAACTATTCACCTCAAGGGTGATGTCAACAATAATAACTCGTGATCACCCACATCCGAGTGGATATATGTGTTTAGATCATTCCCTTTATGCAAGAGTCATGGTGATCTTCACCACTTTCTATATTTTTCCTTTTTCGCTTGGAAAACATTATGTGTTGGGTAAGTACTTAAGAACTAAAAGTAACATATAGGCCCTTCCCAGAGGGAAGCAGAGGTTGTCATGCGCTTTTTGTTTTTGGGTGTGCGAACCCTTAATGCAAAGGAACACCATGTTGTATTGCCCTTTGTGGCAGCAACTTTATTATGCAGTCCGTTGCTTTTATTTCCTTACCATCACAAGTTCGTACAACGCTTATTGTCCCTTATAATAAAAGATCATACACATTTAGGAGCAATTCTTATTGCTTTATGCACCGATGACAACTTACTTGAAGGATCTTACTCAATCCATAGGTAGGTATGGTGGACTCTCATGGAAAAACTTGGTTGAGGGTATTTGGATGCACAAGTAGTATCTCTACTTGGCATGGAAGTTTTGGCTAGTGTGAGGAGGAAGCAAGCACTACATGTTGGAGGATCTATAACCATATAACTTCTATTCAGAAATAAGTAAACATAACCCATTATATTGTCTTGCTTGTCCAACATTAACTTATTAACATATAATATTTTAATGAGTGCTCACAATCATAAAAGAAGTCCAAGATAATACATTTATAAGTGAACCTCTCTTTCTTTATTACTTCCTTTTTGTTGCCCCAATGACCAATCGCTATGTTTGTCGATTCCCAACAAATTTCAACCGACATACTTCTTATATGTGAAGTCATCACTCCCCATAATATCATCATATATACTCTTTGCTTTTATTCTATTCTTCTTTTATTTCTTATTTATTTTTCTCAAGATCATAGAAAGCAAGCAAAGCCCTCACATCAAAACTACTTTTCATTATATAACTTTTGGACTCGCTTAAAATAAAGCAAAACTCAAAGCTAGATCGTACTAAAATTTTATTCTACTAGATCAAGATAAAACCAAAAGGACCGAACTAAGAAAAAACTAGAAAAGGAAAAGGTGTGATGGTGATACAATACTGGGGAACCTCCCCCAAGCTTGGCACAAGCCAAGGGGAGTGCCCATGCCCATGTGTTTAGATGTCCTTCTCCGGAGGCGATGGTGGTGGAGAAGGATTTTCAAGCTTGTTCAGTTTCCTCTTAAGTATAAAATTATGTTCTTTTAGATCATCAACTTGTTACTCACACCTCAGTATCCTTTGACATAATTCCCGCTTTCTCTCCTGCAAAAAACGAGAAGGGATAAATAGAACCTTGGGTTTTCTGCTTGTGTTTGGGAGGCTTGATTTCCTGAACTCCACGTGCATATCTCCTGGTTGGGGCAGAGGGGTCTCTTCTTCACCCGAGCTTTCTTCCTCATACTTGCCTTCTTGTTCCTCCTCCGAGAATAATCCATAAGGATCTAGGTTCCCATAGAGTTTGGGATTGGCAAGGTAATGCGATATAAAGCTCTCCCCATCGAACTCTTGGGACGACATCTTGCTCTAAATCTGCTGCAGAATTAGCTCAAAACAAAAGCAGGAGGTATTGTCATGATACAAAAGTCCAAACCTCCAGGAGATTATATAATGAATTTTTTCCGACCCAAAGGAGTGTACTACAAGAAAACAGAGTCTGGAGGGTGCACGGGGTGGCCACAAGCCACAGGGGCGTGGCCATGGGGGTAGGTCGCGCCCTGTAGGCTTGTCACCTCCTCGTGCATCTTTCAGACTACTTTAAATTTTCCTAATTTATTAAATATTCTGAAACTGAGAAAAATTGCTATTGGGAAAGTTTTGGAGTCGATTTGCTTACCGTACCACATACTTATTCCTTTTCGGAGTCTGAAACGTTCCGGTAGATCTCCCTAATATACTCCTCCGGAGTTATGGTATTGATAATATTGATTTCGACATTTATAGGAGTACCTGAGATATAATGTTTGATTCTTTGCCCATTTACCACCTTCAGATTTGTGCCTTCGGCATTGTTGATCTTGATGGCACCAGAACAATATACTTCCTCGACAATGTAGGGCCCTTCCCATTTAGAGAGAAGTTTTGTTGCAAAAAATCTTAAACGGGAATTGTATAGCAAGACATGGTCACCTACATTGAATTCACTCTTGTGTATCCTTTTATCATGCCATCCCTTAACTTTTTCTTTAAACAACTTGGCATTCCTATAGGCCTGGGTTCTCCATTCGTCAAGTGAGATAATGTCAAATAACCTCTTCTCACCAGCAAGTTTGAAATCATAATTGAGCTCTTCGATTGCCCAATAAGCTTTATGCTCTAGTTCTAGAGGTAAGTGACATGCTTTACCATAAACCATTTTATACGGAGACATGCCCATAGGGTTTTTATAAGCAGTTCTATAAGCCCATAATGTATCATCAAGTTTCTTAGACCAATTCTTTCTAGATCCATTAACAGTCTTTTGCAAGATCAATTTAATTTCTCTATTACTTAATTCTACTTGACCACTCGACTAAGGGTGATAAGGAGATGCAATTCTACGATTAACATCATACTTAGCAAGCAATTTACGGAAAGTACCATGAATAAAGTGTGAACCACCATCAGTCATTAAATATCTAGGGACTCCAAATCTGGGGGAAATAACCTTTTTCAGCATTTTAATAGAGGTCTTATGATCAGCACTACTAGTTGGAATAGCTTCTACCCACCTAGTAACATAATCAACAGCAACTAGAATATGAGTATACCCGTTGGACTTTGGAAAAGGTCCCATATAATGAAAACCCCAAACATCAAATGGTTCAATAACAAGAGAGTAATTCATAGGCATTTCCTGACGTCTACTAATATTGCCAATACTTTGACATTCATCACATGATAAGACAAACTTACGAGCATCCTTGAAGAGAGTAGGCCAATAAAAACCAGATTGTAATACCTTGTGTGCAGTTCTATCTCTAGCATGGTGTCCTCCGTAGGCCTTAGAATGACACTTGTATAGGATCTGTTCCTGTTCATGCTCAGGTACACAACATCTAATAACACCATCTACTCCTTGTTTATAAAGGTGTGGATCATCCAAAAAGTAATGTCTTAAATCATAGAAGAACTTTTTCTTTTGTTGGTATGCGAAACTAGCCGGTATAAATTTAGCAACAATGTAATTAGCATAATCAGCATACCATGGAGCATTACGTGAAGCATTTATGACAGCTAATTGTTCATCAGGAAAGCTATCATCAATAGGTAGTGGGTCATACTAACATAGACAAGTTATCCGCTGCAGGGTTATCAGCACCCTTTCTATCAACAATATGCAAATCAAATTCTTGTAGCAGAAGAACCCATCTCATAATTCTCGGTTTAGCATCTTTCTTTTCCATAAGATATTTAATAGCAGCATGATCACTGTGAACAATTACTTTGGAATCAACAATATAAGGTCTGAACTTATCACAAGCAAACACAACTGCCAAAAATTCCTTTTCAGTGGTAGCATAGTTTCTTTGAGCATTGTCTAGAGTTTTACTAGCATAATGGATAAAATTTAATTTCTTGTCAACTATTTGTCCTAGAACAGAACCAACGACATAATCACTAGCATCACACATAATTTCAAAGGGTAGGTTCCAATCAGGTGGGTGAACAATAGGTGCATAAATCAAGGCATTCTTAAGATTTACAAATGCTTCTACATAATCATCATCAAAAATGAATGGAACATCTTTTTGCAAATGATTAGTGAGAGGCCTAGAAATCTTAGAGAAGTCTTTAATAAACCTCCTATAGAAACCAGAATGACCAAGGAAACTTCTTATACCTCTGATATCCGTAGGACACGACATTTTTTCAATAGCATCAACTTTGGCTTTGTCAACTTCAATACCTCTTTCGGAGATTTTGTGTCCCAATACAATACCTTCATTCACCATAAAGTGGCACTTCTCCCAATTCAAGACAATATTAGTTTCTTTGCATCTCTGCAAAACTCAATCAAGGTTTCTCAAACAAACACCAAAAGAAGTCCCGTAAACAGAAAAATCATCCATGAAAACCTCAACAATCCTTTCACAGAAATCGGAGAATATAGCAGTCATACATCTTTCAAAGGTAGAAGGTGCATTGCATAAAACAAAATGCATATGTCTATAAGCAAAGGTATCGAAAGGGCAAGTAAAAGTGGTCTTCTCTTGGTCTTCTTTTGACACATGTATTTGAAAGAAGCCAGAATAACCGTCTAGAAACAAAAATGTGTGTGTTTGGATTGTCTTTGCAGCATTTGATCAATAAATGGTAGAGGGTAATGATATTTCCTAGTAGCTTTATTTAATTTCCTAAAATCAATTACCATTCTATACCCTATAACTATTCTTTGCGGGATCAATTCATTTTTATCATTAGGAACTATGGTAATACCTCCTTTCTTAGGGACACAATGAACGGGACTAACCCATCTACTATCAGGAATAGGATAAATGATACCTACCTCGAGAAGCTTTAATATTTCATTTCTTACCACTTCTTTCATTTTAGGATTTAGTCATCAGGTGATCAAGACTGGTTTAGCATCGGGCTCCATATTGATTTTATGCTGACATAGAGTGGGACTAATGCCCTTAAGATCATCAAAAGTATATCGAATAGCAACACGGTGCTTCCTCATAGTTTTCAATAATCTCTTTTCTTCATGCTCTGAAAGGTTAGCACTAATAATAACAACATACATCTTATTTTCATCAAGATAAGCATATTTCAGAGTATCCGGTAATTGTTTAAGCTCAAACACGGGATCACCCTTGGGTGGAGGAGGATCCCCAAGTATTTCAACATGCAAGTTGTGTTTCAAAATAGGATGCTAATCAAAGAAAATCTTATCTATTTCATTCCTTTCATTCATATGCATATCATTTTCATGGTCTAGCAGATATTGTTCTAAGGGGTCAGTAGGAGGCACAGCAATAGAATCAAGACCAATAATTTCATCCTTACTAGGCAATTCTTTATCATTGGGTTGTCTACGAAATTTAGAGAAATTAAACTCATGAGACACATCCCCAAAACTTACAGTAACAGTTTCCTTCTCACGCTCTATCGTGGCATTAACAGTATTCAAGAAAGGTCTACCAAATATAATGGGACAAAAATCATCTTGCGGGGATCCAAGGGCAAGAAAACCAGTAGGATATTTTATTTTCCCACACAAGACTTCAACATCTCTAACAATCCCAACCGATGCTATAGTATCTCTATTAGCAAGCTTAATTGTAACACAAATTTCCTCTAACTCAGCTGGTGCAATATCATTCATAATTTCTTTATATAAGGTAAAGGGAATTGCACTCACACTGGCACCCACATCACATAAGCCATGATAACAATGATCTCCTATTTTAATAGAAACAACATGTTTTGGTGTCAAAACTGGCGGATCTCGGTTGGGGGGTCCCGAACTATGGGACTAGGATCGATGATAACAGGAGGCAAACGGGACACGAGTTTACCCAGGTTTGGACCTTCCAATGGAGGTAACACCCTACGTCCTGCTTGATTGCATTGATGTTGTAAGGGGTTACATAATTGATCTACCTCGAGGTCGTATGTCTAATCCTAGATGAGTTGTTCTGCCCCTATGCCCTAAATCCCTTCGGCTTATATAAATGTCGGGGAGGCCTAGAGTTTGCACATGGTCGGTTACATGCCGAAGAGATGAACATGCCTATTTACTAAATCAAACATGGAGCTCAAGCCGTGCTCCTCGAGGCTTTCATCCTGGAAACTAGGCCTTCAAATCATTCAGTGTTCGGCAAGTAGCCCATATAGTCCAGCCCACAAACAACAGGTTGGCTATCCGAGGACCCCCTAATCCAGGACTCCCTCAGTAGCCCTCGAACTTGCCTCCAACGCCAAGGGTCTTGAGCACCAATTGCTTCGCAAATAGAGTCTTCGTCTTGCGAGGTGAGTTCCTTTCCACCGAACCATAGTTCGTCCTCCGAAGATAAGTAGTTTTCCGCATAGTGGTACGTCTGAATTCTATGAGATAAGTTAGCTTTGAAGGCCAAACATTAGGGAAAAAAGGTAATGTTTCCTGATGACCTTTCTAACGAAAGGTCATGGCCCTCCACGATCTTTAGGCTAGTTGCAGGCACTCGACGCATGGTTCGAGGCCGTTTAATCCACACAATCTATCAACATGTCGATCGTGTCCCATTTTATACGGGATATACTTAATCACACGCTCACAACAGCTCGCACGTCTCGGGAAGTGGAGGGATTCATGGCGCAGCATGAGATCCCGAATCAGCAAACCTCATAAAAGGAGAAACAAAACCCCAAAGGCCTTTCACACTCTCAATTCGACTTCTCCGCCTCTTATTCCCTTGCACCTCTAGAGCATAGATATATGTTTCTCCACCCTCGCTCCCGAGCTCAGCAATGGCGGGCTCCAATGGCCAGTGGGAAGCTTCCACGGTCACAAATCAAGACATAATCGACCTCAAGAAGTCCGTTTACCTCCCCACCAACATCCCTCATCGCGCGGCGGAGGAGGGCCATGTGATCCCCTCCTCCAAGCCCGGCGAGCAGGTGGTGTTCATCCCCCACTTCATCAGGGGGTTGAGCTTCCCCCTCCACCCCTTCGTCAGGGTGTTAATGTTCTTCTACGGCCTCGACTTCGATGAACTCCCGCTGAACTCCATCATGCACCTCTCAACCTTCATCCTCATCTATGAGGCTTTACTGCACGTCGAGCCACATTTTGGGCTCTGGCAAAACTCACCCACGTCGGGTGGCCGTCGGGCACCCTCATCGACACCATCAAGGGGTGGAAAAAGGAGTGGTTGTATGTCACCAAACCACAAGAGGGAGGTCAACACCCTCCCGCCGCATTCAGATCCGGTCCCCCGACCCGCTTGGCTTCCTGGCTCGAAAAGGGCCTCGCCTGGGGGTCGAGCAAGGAGGTGATCGATCTACAGAAGCGCATCCGTTCCTTGGTCGAGGACGACACCATGCTGCCTGATGTGGTCCATGTGATGCTCCGAAGATGCCTCCTCCCCTGCCAGCACCGGGAGATTTCCCTTTGGGCTTGGAAACTCCAAGCCGAGCCCACAGTCCAGAACCTCTTCCGGACTACGCGGGAGAAACTATGGAAGGCGTTCTTCAAATCAATGAAGAGCTGGCCAGCCAAGGAGGAGGACAAGGGCATGCACGCCACCAAGCCGGATTCCAAGGTACGATACATCCTAGCTTGGTCAGCCTTATCACATAGAAAATATATAAACCTGTGTCCGATCTTTTTGTGTAGAGATGGCTACAGAAAGCCATCAACATCAGCAGCTCGACTCCTGAGCCGTAAGACGAGAGGACCGGGCTACTAGCCAAGATGCTCGTGGAGAAGCCTTACGAGGCTCCCATGAAGAAGGATAAGAAAAAGAAACCAGTTCAGGCTGGCCTTCACATCAAGGATTAGCCTGACACTGCATCCAAAGATACCCCCGCCTCCTCAAATCAGGAGGAGGCCGAAGAGGAAGAAGAATAGGAGGAGGAGGTCGAGAGCGACGGGAGGCAACTTTCCCCATGCTAAGAAGAGAGCAGTGTCTTCGGACGCCCCGAGGCAGGCAGCTTCACCTGCCCCGAAGAAGGCGCGGCAGGCACGGGTGGTCTTACCCGACGATAGCTCGGACTCGACCTCCGCGTCCGAAGACCACAAGGAGGTTCCATGAAGGAGCCTGAGGGTCAAGCCCCCTCCATCCAGGTTACGATCCGAAGACCCTTGTATTGATAATGAGTAGGTTCAGAGTTTGTTAACACACAGATTATTAGTCCAACAGCCCCCCGCGCATCATCCCCACCGAGGTGGTATCGGATGGGGAGACCCTGCCCGCCGAACTAGCAGAGAGCAGGGACACCTCGCACCCCACCACTCCAGGCGCTATGAAGGACGCCGTGGAGGTGTCATTCTAGCCTACTCTAATGGAGGCGGACCCAGGGGCAAGGGAGATATCACCGTGGCCGTGGCTAACGCTTCGGCCACCGAAGATCAGGGGACAACCCCCTGCCCGGACACCTAGGAGGCCAGACGGACGGGCAATCAATCCCCTCCAAGGACATCTCCAGAGCGCATTGTGCCTCCGGAGGCACCGGTCCAATCCCCGGTGGGTGACCGGGAAATCCGATCATCCCCGGCACCGCCGACCAATAAGTGGTCGGCCATGAAGGATGCTCTATCAAGAGCCTCCATCCCCGAGGATCACTGCACCCTTATGGGTGTCGTACTACAAAGCGTCCAGTCCGTTGACAACGGACTGAAGGAGGCCTTCAAAGGTCTCCTTGCGGGCTTTCAAGTAAGTCGCCTGATGTTTTTCGCTAAGATTTTTATTTATTCGTATTGTATACATGGCAGCCCCCGAGCCCTAGGTGAGATGGACAAGCTCACCTAGGGATCATGTCTATAATTTCGGGAAGTGAGTGTTGATGTGATGTATGCATTGTGTGTGTCATGTAGGCTTCATCATCAACGGTGGCCAAAAACGATGCCGAGCTAGAAAAGCTACATTGGAAGCTCAAGTGCTTCGAGGATGAGGTGGAAGCCCTCAACAAGAGGTGTGGAAGCCCTCAACAAGAGGTTCGACGAAGCGCAGGGTAAGTCCGGACTAAATCTGGATGCTTTTCCCCCCGAATACTATCAATGCAGATTCCTTTTAAATAAAGTTGCATCGTGTTGCAGCTTCATCAAAAGGAATTGGAAAGCTCAAGGCCGAGTTTCAACATGCCCAACATGAAGCGGCAATGGAGAAGGCGGCGGCCAAAGATGCGGCCACCGCGCTCTCCGCCCCACGAGCCACTAGTGATAAAAACTAGGCTCGTGTGGCAGAGATACATGATGAGCTCAAGGACGCTAGCAACAAGTGTGAGTCCTTGGAGCAAAAGAATAAGGCGATCTCGGACGAACTGTCCACCATGAAGTCTGATCTCCAGATTTAGCGGTGGACACACGGTTCTTCGAGGAACAAGTTCGCCAAGCCAAGGAGATAGCCGATGGTAAGCCGTACTCCCTAAAGTGCGTATTCGAGGATAGCAAATTTGAATTACTTACCCGGGTGTGGCGATCCTCAGGCGCAGACGCCAATCTCCAGAAGAGTGTGGCGGACGCCAATCATCTGCTTGCCTCGCGGGAAGAGGAAGACGAAGCTCGGACGTTCTCGGCACAGTTCAGAGCCCCCGAGCGTCCTCCTCTTCTAGTGGAGCAGCTGAAAACAACTGATAGAGGTGCACCAGATGGCGGAGCCAGCCATCAAGGACCTCTGCATCCTCATATGGCCCGGCGAGCCGCTCCCAGGCAGCTACCTCGGCCTGGTGCAATGACTAATTGATGGCAGGCCCTGCCTCGACGCCGTCAAGCGCTCCTCCTGCACAAAAGTTGTCCGGATGGCCCTTGCCAAGGACAAAGTGCACTGGTCGGGGCTCAATCTTATGAAGGTCGCCACTGACCCACCACTGCCCAGAAAGGAGCACCGACGCCCCGGGCTTTACTTCGATGGAGCGATGGAGAGTGCACGGGTGATAGCGTTGTAGTGTTCGAGCGAAAAATATATTTGAATGAGCTTGTAATGTGTCCGAAGACTTGTTATAACTTTCAATGATATTAGTATCCGCTCTTATATGGTTTTGCATTCCTTTATAACTCCTGTATGGTTGTTTAATACTGAAAGATGTGAGTCGTCGGCTTCAGCCCCCACCTAGATACTACATGGGGTGTCTATGCCAATGCACTGTGTCCCTTAGCCGAATTATAGGAACTCGAAGGCGGTTTAGTGTGGCAGACTAGGCAATCAGACTACTATGCTTTATTTCTTTCACTTAACCGAAGGGGCGCAAAAAGGATTACGGGCGCAAAAAGGATTAGCCACCAGAGTTTTTGCGATGTTTGGACGAGCCGAGGCCGAAGCCGACATCATAGTATTTGCACAAAGGGCAAATTCCTCGTATAACACGGAATAACGGCTTACAAGGGTTGAAGTATAATACTTCTAACTTGGGGTTCACAGATCGGATCGCGCATACTATGACAGTCCGTTTTCGAATTTCTCCCCTGAGGTGCCTGACCGGACTATTCAGAAGCGCAATCGTAGGGGTGATCCCTTTGCCCTTTTAGCTGAACGAGCAGAACATAAAGGGGCAAGCACAGGAGCTGGGCAAACCAACTTAATGACCAAACACATAGTTCAGAACCGATGCATATAAAGCAAACGCAAAGATTTGTGTTTGAAATCGAGACCCCGACCTATTAGCCGGTGACCTCGAGTCATACCGAACAGGTTCACGAGAAGAGGAAGGGAAGAAAAAAAGTATGCGCCAAAAACAGGACAAATGATGCGTACTTGTGCCACGCAATTTCACATTTCCTCACCAACTCTTATAACTCGGATTGCCAAAGCAACTGTTTACGGGAATGAGAAATAAAATAAGAAATAAAGTCCTAGAGGAGCTGTTATACGTGGGGTCTTCAATTGGCGACCAGATGTCTTCGATATGCCCTATTGCTAGTTGACTCCTCCTTTTGGACGCACCTTGGTGGGTGTTAGTGCGGGCGGATCTTGCGAACAAAATCTTGAGGGGCCGCAGTGTTTAAAGTGAGCTTTACGCCATGGGCAGGTTCTTTTAGGAGTGCATGCGTCTTGTCCGAAGACGTGTTGATGGTAACAGTTCGGGGAAACCGAACGCCCATCGTTAGTTCCCCACCGCTACCCATGGAATCTTAAGTGTGAAGTTGTGCCTTCTCGGTACGTACTTCGTTGGTCCTAAGGTTGTGCGGTGGGGGGCGAGTCCCTATTGGGTGGAGGAAGGAGGGTCGGAGTTTTCGGTCTGAATCTGAACTCACTTCCCATCCTTTCGTGCCTTTACAGCAAATGTCGAAGCTTGGCAGTCGTCTTTCTAGCTGAATTCGGCTGCTAGTGCTAGTGCACGTTCCTCTGTTCTAAGGGACCGCTCTATATTGTCATTGACAGTAATGACCCCCTTGGGGCCCGGCATCTTGAGCTTGAGGTATGCGTAATGCGCGGCTACGTTGAACCGAGCAAGCACCATCCGGCCGAGTAGCGCGTGATAGCCGCTACGGAAGGGCACAATGTAGAAGATCAAGTCCTCGTTGCCAAAGTTATCGAGTGAGCCGAACATAGCCTCTAGGGTTACAGAGCTTGTACATCGGGCCTCAACACCTGGGATCACTTTCTTGAAGGTAGTGCTGCTGTGTTTGATCCTTGACGGATCTATACCCATCTTTTTCACCGTGTTTGAGTAAATCAGATTGAGGCTACTTCCTCCATCCATTAGGACTTTAGTGAGGTGATACCCATCAATAATAGGATCTGTGACAAGGTTGGCCGAGTCCCCATGACGGATACTGGTCGGGTGGTCGGGTATGCTGACCATGGGTTATACTTCGGAGCTACGGGCTCCACATCATAGACCTCCCGAAGGGCCCGTTTCCTCTCCTTCATAGGTATGTGGGTGGCGTATATCATATTCACTGTTTTGACTTCGGGAGGGAATTTCTTCTGATCGCCACCCGTTGGACCCTGAGGCTCATCTTCGTCCTCGCTACGCATGATTTTACCTTAGTCTTCTGGTTGTATATTGTGAGCTTGTTTAAACACCCAATAGTTGCGGTATGTGTGATTGGCAGGCTTTTCCGAAGTTCCATGGATTTGGCAAGTCATGTCCATGATCTTCTCGAGCTGAGTGGGTCCATCACGATTGCCTTTAGGGGGCTTCTTCTGCTTCCCAGGTCGGGAGTTGCGGAATCTGGCATTAACCGCCGTGTCATCGGCGTCGTTGCTATTGTGCCGGTGCTTGTTCTTATTGCGCTTTGTCTTTGAATTGCCATCCTAGGCTTCAGGTACCACTGGATCTTCAGAATTGTGGTTGCGTCTTGCTAGCCAGTTATCTTTGCCCGCACAAAAGTAGGCCATGAGGGAGGTAAGGGAGGACATAGTTTGAGGCTTGTCCTGGCCTAGCTTCGGGCCAGCCATTCGTCCCGAATATTGTGCTGGAAGGAGGCTATGGCCTCAGCATACAGAAAGTTGACGATTTGGTTCTTCTTAGTCAAGAACTGATTGTAGAACTGCCGAGCAGACTCGCCAGGCTTCTGGACGATGTTGCTAAGGCTAGAAGAGTCCGGCGGGCGGACATAGGTCCCCTGGAAGTTGAAGCGAAACGCGTCTTCCAAGTCTTCCCATTATCCTTTGGAGTTTTGGGGGAGGTTGTTTAACCAGTGCCGAGCTGGCCCCTTAAGCGTAAGAGGTATGTATTCAACGACATGGAGATCATCTCCTCGTGCCATGTGTATATGGAGGAGGAAGTCCTCGATCCATACAGTTGGGTTAGTGGTCCCATCATACTGTTCTATATTCGCAAGTTTAAACCCTTCGGGGAACTGATGCCGCATTACTTCATCTGTGAAGCACAATGGATGAGCGGCGCCTCTGACCCGAGCAATGGCCTGCCTGTATTCGGCATCTGTATATGGCCGGTTGCGTTCCTGGACTTTGTGGTTTTGGTTGAACCATGGTCTATACTCTCCCCGTCTATCTGGTGAGTAATCTCTAGATCCGTAGATGGATCTTGTACGGCCAGCTCTGTGATCTAGGTCATCATGCAGGTCGAACCTAGCATTGGGTTCGAATGGCTCCTTACCCCGTCTTCGGGGCATCGCCGATACGTAACCAGTGTCATTGGACGCTCTATCACGCCCACGAGGAGGACGGTCCAGCCTATCATATGTGGTATGATGCAGATACGGAGTGTTAGTGAGGTCATCGTTGAATTGTGGCAGCAGCCTTCTTCGAGGGTAGCTTTTTGGCTGGTTTGACAGACCAGTGTCGTGTACTTTCTCGGCTGAGAGGACTTTCGTCCATCGATCAGTGAGGTCGGCCTGTTCAGCTTTGAGTTGCCGCTCCTTGCCCTTTAGGCTGCGAGCCGTTGCTATGAGCCGCTGCGTGATTTCTTCCTGATCCTCACTGTTATCAGGGATGTACAAGTCATCGGCTTCTGTATGTCTTCCTTCCCGACGAGGGGGAGATAATCGTTGCCTTCAAGGTCGTTGACGGTATCGGGGTCGTTTTGGTCCTAAGGTTCGTCCGGACCCTCAAAAGGGTGCTCGGGGACGTCGGGATTGTCATGATCGGGGGGGGGGCGTTACCGTCCCCGCTGCTGATAATAGCTCTTCTTCCCCTTTTTTTCTTTTGGGCCGCTTATGTGATTTTTGGCGCTTTGATGGCACATCGCTCGATTTTTCGCAGTCGTTGTGAGGCGTATTGTCGCCGTTGGTGGCAGGAGTATCCACCATGTAGACGTCATATGTAGAAGTGGCGGTCCAATTCCCGATATTAACGGGAGTGGGAGCACGGTCCTCTTCATCCATGTATTCTGCCTATTCGGAGGCATAGTCCAGCACGTCGGTTAAGTCTTCGATGGTGGCTATCAAGTGGGTGGTGGGTGGGTCAAAAAATCTGTCCATTTCTGAACTATAATCGGACCGGACGTAGATCAGGGCTGTATCGTCAGTGATCCTCATCGACGAGAGTTTCTCCAAAGCCTCGTCAACCGTTGAGGGGCCGGTCTGATCGAGTTGTACGGAACTCATGGGGTTCATCCCCATGAAGTCCACCCATGGAGATTGTTCAGAAGGAACGCATGTCCGGTCGTATGGTTTGATAGCCAGACCAGGATGAGAGTTCGGACTGTCGCCGTGGGTGACCCCATCGGCGTGTCCGAAGAAGGGGCTCGAGGTTAAAGCCTCATAGTCCTCAAGGGCTACGGATGAAGCTGTGAGCCCGGTTAGTGACAAGTCGCCCCAAGAGTCGACGAAAAACTCTAGGTTTCCGATTCTGACCTCTTGATCGGGGGCGAGGTTCTCCATACAGCCCAGATGGTTGGCAGAATCAGCATGCAGCACAATGCTGCCAAAGGCAAAGATCTGCTCAGGGATGAAAACGTCCATGTTGCGGACCTCTTCGTTGATGACAAGGTGAGGTGTCGATCCCATCTTGCTCAGAGAGGAACTCTCAATGAAAGCACCAATGTTGGTGTCAAAACCGGCGGATCTTGGGTAGGGGGTCTCGAACTGTGAGACTAGGATCGACGGTAGTAGGAGGCAAAGGGGACACGAGTTTACCCTAGTTCGGGCCCTGCAATGGAGGTAATACCCTACGTCCTGCTTGATTGTATTGATGGTGTAAGGGTTATAGAGTTGATCTACCTCGAGATCGTATGTTTAATCCTAGATGAGTTGTTTGCCCCTATGCCCTAAAACCCTCCGGCTTATATAGATGTCGGGGAGGCCTAGGGTTTACACATGGTCGGTTACATGCCGAAGAGATAAACATGCCTATTTACTACATCAAACGTGGAGCACAAGCCGTGCTCCTCGAGGCTTTCATCCTGGAAACTGGGCCTTCAAATCATCAAGTGTTCGGCAAGTCGCCCATATAGTCCGGCCCACAAACAACAGGTCAGCTATCCGAGGACCCCCTAATCCAGGACTCCCTCAACAGGCATGCCAACAATAGATCTATGTTTATCTTTAGCATCAGGTCTAGCAATTCTAGTAGCTTCATCACAGAACTGAAGAACATGCCATCAATATTATCAACCAAAAGATCTTTAACCATAGCAATACTAGGCTCAACTTTAATTTGTTCAGGGGGTGTAGGTGTTCTAACATAGCTCTTACTAACCATAGTTGTACCTTTAGCATGTTCCCTTATTCTAACAGGGAAAGGTGGTTCCTCAATATAAGCAACAAGAATAACAGGATCAACATTATAAGTAATAGTTTCTTCTTCAACTTTAATAGGTTCAACTACCTTCACTTCAATGGGAGGATGATATTTAAACCACTTCTCCTTAGGGTGGCAACATGAGCAGCAAAAGATTCACAGAAACAAGCTACTATCTCAGAGTCAAGTCCATATTTCGTGCTAAATTCACGAAAAGCATCTGTGTCTATGAAGCATTTAACACAATCAAACATAAGGTTTATACCTGACTCCTTACCTACGTCGAGTTCCCAATCTTTAGAGTTGCATTTTATTCTCTCCAATACATCACATTTGAAGTCAATATCTTTCTTCATATAGGAACCGGTACAAGAAGTATCAAGCATGGATTGATCGTTACGAGAAAGCCGAGCATAAAAAATCTGAATAATAATTTCTCTCGAGAGCTCATGGTTGGTGCATGAATATAACATTGACTTAAGCCTCCCCCAAGCTTGAGAGATTCTTTCTCCTTCACGAGGCCAAAAATTATAGATATAATTCCGATCACGATGAACCAGATGCATATTATAGAACATCTGATGAAATTCCATTTTCAATCGGGTGTAGCTCCATGCTCCAATATCATCACATAGCCTATACCATGTAAATGCTTTCTCCTTCAAAGATAAAGGAAAGACCTTCTTATTGACGTGATCCTTGCGCATACCTACAAGCTTAAATAATCCACAAACTTCATCCACATAGAATAGATGCAAATCAGGATGTAGTGTTCCATCTCCTGCATAAGGATTAGCCAGCAGTTTCTCTATCATACCCGAAGGAGTTTCATAAAAAATATTTTCAGTAGGTTCAGTAGGTTGAGGAGCAACTCTTTGTGCTTTCGATCGAGGTGAAGATACCCTGAACAAACCCCTCAAAGGATTACTTTGCACAGTGACAAGTGACAGTAAATTTCAGCACACTATAAAATTTTCCTTACCAGATTGCACTTACCAAAGGTGCTTCACTCCCCGGTAATGGTGCCAGAAAAGAGTCTTGATGACCCACAAGTATAGGGGCTCTATCATAGTCCTTTCGATAATTAAGAGTGTTGAACCCAACGAGGAGCATATGGAAATGACAAGCATTTTTCAGTAAGGTATTTTCTGCAAGCACTGAAATTATCGGTAACAGACAGTTTTGTGATAAGATAATTTGTAACGAGTAACAAGTAACAAGTGTAGCAAAGGTGCAGAAAGGTAGCCCAATCATTTTTGTAGCAAAGGACTGCCCTGGAAAAACTCCTATATAAAGTGAAGCACTCCCGAGGACACATGTTAATTTCCGTCAAGCTAGTTTTCATCATGCTCATTTAATTCAAGTTTGTTGCTTTGATAATTTGATATGTGGGTGGACCGGTGCTTGGGTGCTGCCCTTACTTGGACAAAAACACCACTTATGATTAACCTCTCTCGAAAGCATCCGCAACTACGAAAGAAAATTAAGATAAATCTAACCATAGCATGAAACATATAGATCGAAATCAGCCCCCTACAAAGCAACGCATAAACTAGGGTTTAAGCTTTTGTCACTCTAGCAACCCATCATCTACTTATTACTTCCCAATGCCTTCCCCTAGGCCCAAATAATGGTGAAGTGTTATGTATTCGATGTTCAAATAACACAACTAGAGGAGAGACAACATACATCTCATCAAAATATCGAACGAATACCAAATTCACATGATTACCTATAACAAGACTTATCCCATGTCCTCGGGAACGAACGTAACTACTCACAAAGCATGTTCATATTCATAATCAGAGGAGTATTAATGATCATAAAGGATATGAACATATGATCTTCCACCAAGTAAACCAACTAGCATCAACTACAAGGAGTGATCAACACTACTAGCAACCCACAGGTACCAATCTGAGGTTTGAGACAAAGATCGGATACAAGAGATGAAGTAGGGTTTGGAGAGGAGATTGCTCTGGTGAATATGTTGATGGAGATTGACCCCCTCTCGCTGAGAGGATCGTTGGTGATGATGATGGCTTCGATTTCCCCCTCTGGGAGGGAAGTTTCCCCGATAGAACAGCTCCGCTGGAGCTCTAGATTGGTTCTGCCCAAGTTTCTCCTTGAGATGGTGGCGCTTTGTCCCGAAAGTTCTCTTATGATTTTTTTCCAGGTCAAAACCCTTCATATAGCAGAAGATGGGCGCCGGAGACTTGCCAGGTGGGTCACAAGCCACCTAGGCATGGCCAGGGGGGTAGGCTGCACCTGGCAGGCTTGTGACCTCCTGGTGGGCCCCCTCTGGTGTTTCTTTCGCCCTATATTTTTATATATTCCAAAATAATTCTCCATAACTTTTCAGGACTTTTGGACTTATGCAAAATAGGTCTCTCAGATTTGCTTCTTTTCTAGTCCAGAATTCCAGCTGCCGGCATTCTCCCTCTTCGTATAAACCTTGTAAAATAGGAGAGAAAAGGCATAAGTATTGTACCATAACGTGTAATAACAGCCCATAATGCAATAAATATCAATATAAAAGCATGATGAAAAATGGACGTATCAACAGCTAGTCGGCGTGGGAGAGCCGTATTGCGGAGCTACAGAAGGAGGTGGCGACCACGGAGGAGGCCGCCAAGTAGGCAATCGACGCCAACCGGCGGGCCACCGTCCTTTAGGACGAGGTGACCCATCTTCGGGGCAAGCTTAAGAAGCATGCTTCTGCCCTCGCCCAGGCAAAAAAGGCGCTCGAGGAGGAGCGAAGCCTGAGCCTCAAGTTCGCGATCGAAGTGGATGTTGCCTATCAGCGTGAGTATTCTTTTCTCTTTGAGTCTTTTTGTCCAACGGTGTTGCCTTGTTTTTCTAATTCCCTTCCTCTTCTTAGACCGGTTCCCGAAAACCCAGGGCCATGCTGAGCAAGCCGTGGAGGAGCACCGGGCGTGCTTCCGGCATCATGTGCAGGAGGTTGGTGCGGATGCGGGCTGGAGCCTGCCGGAGATCTCGCTGGCTACCGAGAACCGGCTAATCTTCCTGCAGCGTTGCATGGACCGGCTCCATACAGCTGGCCTAGGGGTTATTTCGGCCCTCTGGCCGGGTCACGAGATCCCTGGCAGTCGCGTGGCGCTATGGCTGGAGCACGCGGTGGCGCGGCTTGATGCCTGGAAGACCGCAGCGGCTCGGTCTGGGACCCAGATGGCCCTCCGGTTCGCCCTGTCCTGTTATCCCAGTGTCAACCTGGACTGGCTGGCCATGATGCGTCAAGCCCCTGAGGTGGAGCGGGTTGCTCACAAGAGCTCCCTCATCTGTCAGGCCAACGATTTGGCCTCCTACATTGACCCGGACGAGTTCCAGTCAGCGCTTGCTGAGGACGGCGAGCCGGTCGCGGAGGACTACTTCGGCATTCCCAAGGGGCCCGGTGATGCGGAAATGGCCGATGAGAGCACCGACTCCAGCATCGGGGGAGATACCGAGGGTGCAACGGCTACGGAGGCGGACCCGAAGACGACGACCACCCCTAGGTAGTCTGTCGATCCCGCTTGCGGTGCACCTGAGGTCTAGGCGGCCCTCTTTTTATCATTGAAAGCACATTTGCTCCCTTGGTGGTTTTGGTAATTAATAACAACATATATAACATTGAACTAATGTTTCCACTAAGCATGTTTCAGGAAAAGTTCAATGATGGGTTGGCAAAAGGATTGTGGAATACCCCAAGATGCAAGAAAATAGGTTGGCAAAGCTTCAAGCAAGAGGACTCTACATTTTACCTTATGTGAGAAATCACTTTGAGTCCATAGGAAAGCCAATACTATTAAAAGGGGGTAAGGTTTTGTTGGTGAACGAAATGCTCATACGTGCACAAGTGATAGTCACCACGTACACCCACAAGCTCTTCCACAAAAGTTTGTCCAAAGCCAAGTATTCAAAATCGGTGCAACCAACACTTTCCACTCGATGCCACCAATTCTCAGCCTCAGACAGACTCAGCCAAACCCTAGCATTTCTATGCAACCGATTCCATTTCAGTGCCAACGAGTTTGGGTTGCCAACTCCGTCTAACGCAAGTTCACAAAATTGGTCCCACTGAGTTTTGTGAATCGGCGTCACCGAGTTTGGGAATTTGACCGTTGGTCACCTTATCGGTGCAACCAAGTTGTATGTATTAGTCTCACCAAGATTCAAAAGTTGCTACCTTTGAGGCAACTCGGTACCACCGAGATTAACACATCGGTGTCACCGAGTCTAACTTATTAGGTGTAATGGTTGGATTTTTGGAGATGCCTATATATACCCCTCCACCACCACTCACATGCAAGAGAAGCACTCAGAACAGCTCCCCACTCATACCTACTGATTTTCTGAGAGAGAGCCACTTACTCATGTGTTGAGATCATGCCATTCCATTCCTACCATATGAATCTTGATCTCTAGCCTCCCAAGTTGCTTTCCACCCAATCAATCTCTTCCACCAAGCCAAATCTATGAGAGAGTGATTGTGTGTTGAGGAGTCTATCATCTTGAAGCATAAGAGCAAGGAGTAAATCGACATTATTGAGCCTATTACCTTTTGGAGGGTGGTGCCTCCTAGATTGGTTAGGTGTCGCCTGGGAGCCTCCTACTTCGTGTTATGGAGCGAACCAAGAAGTTTGTAAGGGCAAGGAGATCGCGTACTTCGTGAAGATCTACCCCGAGTTATGCTAGTCCTCCATGGACGTAGGCCATCATGGTATAGTCAAGGTTGCTCCTTCGTGGAACCCTCCATGGGTAGAGCCCTCCATGGACTCTCGCGACTGTTACCCTCTGTGGGTTGAGGACTCCATAAACGTGGATGTATGATAGAACCACCTATCGGAACCACGGGAAAAATCATTGTGTCACCAATTGCGTTTGATCTTCCTACCCTTCCTTCAATTATATGCTTGTCTTTACTTTCTGCTGCAATACTCGTGGACATGCATGTGTAGAGTGTACTTGACATACTATGAATGCTAAAATCTGCCAAGACTTACAATTGGGAAAAAGTAGATTTTTATTTGGTCAATTAGTCTAATCACCCCCCCTCTAGCACTACTTTCGATCCTACAAGTGGTATCAATGCATTGGTCTCCATTGCATTGGTTTCACAACCTAGGAGAGTATGGCGTCTTGTGAGGGAAATTATCACCGTAGAGGTCGGTACTTTGATGGCACTAATTTTGCTAGTTGGAAGCACAAAATGAAAATACATTTGCTTGGTCATAACCCCGCCGTTTGGGCTGTTGTTCATGTTGGATTGCAAGGTGAATTCTTTGCGGATGGAAGGGTACCGAATCGCGAAGCAACTGCGGATGAATTGAAGATTTTGGAACTCAATGCTCAAGCATGTGACATTCTCTTCAACTACCTATGCCCCGAAGAATTCAACAAAATCAACCGTCTTGAGAATGCAAAAGAGATTTGGGATACTTTGGTTGATATGCATGAAGGTACCGAATCTGTGAGAGAATCCAAGTTGGATGTTCTTCAAAGTCAGCTTGACAAGTTCAAGATGAAGGATGGTGAAGTAGTCGTTGAGATGTACTCTAGGCTAGCTCTCATCACCAATGAGATTGCCGGCTTAGGAAGCAAAGAAATGACAGACAAATTTATCCTCAAGAAGATACTTCGAGCTTTGGATGATCGATATGACACTGTATGCACATTGATCCAAATGATGCACAACTACAAAGATCTCAAGCCAACGGAACTGATTGGAAGGATTGTTGCTCATGAGATGACACTCAAGGACAAGGAAGAGCTTCACCACAAGTCTAGCGGTGCTTACAAAGCCACAAGTGATGCTCCCGCTACCTCAAGCGAGAACCTTGTCAGAAATGAAGAGATAAGCCTCATGGTCAAGAAATTCAACAAGTTCTACAAAAATAGAAGCAAAGATCGAAGCTCCAACTCAATATATGAAGAGAAGCATTCTTCAAGTCATGACCGAAACTGCTACAATTGTGGGAAGCCCGGACACTACTCCAATGAGTGCACGGCTCCTTACCAAGAAGACGAAGCTCAAGAGACGAGTCACCTCGAAGAGAAAGAAGGAGTAGGGATGGTCGTTATGAACGAAGACCCTCAAGGAGAAGTAGGGACTCGGAGAAGAAGGACAAGTACACCAAGAGCGACTCAAGAAGAAAACATCGAACTCATGTTGGTGAATGGGTTTCCGGCTCCGAATCCGACAACCACTCCAAGAGAAGCTATCACTCCAACTCCGATTATAGTCAAGATGAAGGTGTTGCCGGACTTGCACTAGTGACAACCGACTCCTATGACATATTTGATTCACCCAATGAAGGGAGTGGATATTGCTTGATGGCTAAAGGTGTTGGGACGCCGATCCTAAGCCATAAGAATCCAGCATGTAACACATCACATCACTTTGCGGCCTCACGCATGGTTAACTCCACGGCTGCCACCTTACCTGGGTCGGGACCGTTTGCGTCTTTTGGCTCACATATGTAATATGTTGCTAGCATTCAAACGACAAAGAACCCGGGTCGACATGGCTAGTCGTAGAACACAAGTGGCACATTCGTACAGGAACAGGCATACGAAACCCAACAATGCAGGTGTCGGCCTCTAGCGTGTGTAGACGAGTCATAGCAAGCTACAAGGACTCCATTACGCCATGGGACATAAATGTCATCACTACACGTAGATGAGTCGTAGCAGGCTACAGGGACTCCATTACACTGCGAGACATTTCCCCGACGGAACAGACACAGCAGCAAAGAAGGATACATGCTGGTCAATGAATGTGTCTGGAGCAGTAGCAAGCTACCAAGGCTCGGTGGAAGCACAAAGAGGCAGTTCCCTGTAAAGAGTACTACTAAAGGCACACAACTAGGTGTCGAATCCCATACCTATCGTTGCACGTCACACGTACGCATGACATGCCCGATATGCATAGATACAACTATGGCATCACAACATAACCATATAACAACACAACATTTATTTAGGAGGCTCATAAGAGCCAACATAGAGTGATATTACAAACAAGGGTCACATGACCCAACACAAAAATCATACAAACAACAAGCGGAAGCTTAACATGTCTGGGTACAGACATCTACAAAAGAAGAAGGATGAGGAAGTCTGTCTATCTACAAGGCCCTCCACAGGAACCAGACCTCTGGCTGGGATTCCCAAGCTAAATGACCAACATCGATCTTCTCGCAGAAACCACTAACGAGACTGGAGTCTCCTCTACAAAAACATAATTAAGCAACAGTGAGTACTGAGTACTCAACAAGACTTACTACATATGCATCGGTATCAACAAGGAAGTTGTGGGGTTCAATGTAGCAAGCCAGCTTTGACTCGGTGGCTATCATGTACTACAACTTTCATAACTTTGAAAAGTTTTGCAAAGCGTACACGAGTCCACTAACACCACAACAATACACCACCATGGATCCTACGAGAGTGCCATCCATGATACTCACACTTGTCTTGAAGCTTTTATGAGTAACCTTTTAAATTGTCTATGAACCATATAAGTATCCAAGTAGTCCATATCCGCGGACATGGCTATTCGAATAGATTTATTACCCCGCAGGGGTGTACTTCGTCACACATGCTCCCACCACTTATCGCCATGTGCTTGCAAAATGGCACCTCGGCAACCTTCAAGCGGAAGCCCAACGAGGGAGTCGGACACGACCTGACAAACCACACAAGACTCGAGTCCAGGTTTATCGCCTATTCGGGACTGAACCCGCAAGGAAGTCCAGCCGAAGTTTCCTCAAAGGCCCCAAACGATGTGTACAGGGTTCCCAAGCCCACCTTGATGGATGGTACTATGCTTGGTACACCGGGCCACAATGCCTAGTCTGTCCCAAGCCCACCTGTACGGGGTGCCACTCGGTAGACTACTAACATATCCTACAAACACCAGAAACTAGTTGCAACCCCTGGACAGAGATCAAGTCGGTTAATAAGTCGAGAGAGTCAATTAAGGATCTCAATGTGCGGTAGTAGCTAGTCTTGGACAACATACATAGGACTCAGTTCTTAAGGACGGTCCCAATGAGACAACCCGCCATGTACTCCTACACGGCCTCTCATCGCTACCTTTACCAAATCATGTTCACAACTTAACTCTCATCATGAAAACAAGTTCAGTTCACTCCGGTTCATCATCCAGATGAAACAGACCTGACACAACTCTAAGCATAGAAAGCATAGCAGGTTAAAGGCACAAAATAGCTCAAGCATCTACCAGGTATGCTAGGTTGCATGGTTCATCTATTTACTGTGACAATGAAAGTTCATGCAGAGGGATGGGTTCAACTACCGGAACATGCAAAGTTGAAATGTTTTGTCCTAATGCAATAAGTGAGAGCAAGAGCAAGAGAGTGGGATTGTATCGAGTATGTTCAAGGGGGTTGCTTGCCTGATAAGACGATCACACTTTACTGCTCCTCAGATGGATACTCGACCGTATCCTCCGGAACAGTGCCTAACACGAAGAACAAACAACGAAGGGGGAACAAATCAATACACACCAAATGCAACAATATGATGCATGAGTATGACATGGCAACATGATGTGTTCGAGCTAATGCATCTAGCAACAAATTTAAATGAAGTGGGTTTGAACTCAAGGTTCAAATTCAACTTCATATATGGATTCCATAATGTGTTTGAACTAAAATGTCCAAGTTCACCTATTTAGGTTGCTCTATCATGCATGAAAATGGTATAGATGGATTCATTGAATTTTTTGATCAATTTTCATATATAAATTATTTTCACCTGATTTACAGATTATTTTCTATGAATTTTAGAAGTTTTATTACTTTCTGGAATTTATTTAAATCCAAAATTATATTTATTATGTCAGCCTGACGTCATGGTGATGTCGGCACGTCAAAGGCGCCAGCCCAAGTCAAACCTGGCGGCTGGGCCCCACCTGTCATTGACTTACTCTTCTAACAGATTTTTTAATTATCCTAACTAATGATTAACAGGGCCGGGCCCACATGTTTGTGACCCAGGGGTCAACTAACTGGTGATTAGCCTTAAGCTAATCACCTGACGATGCGGCCCCACCTGTTAGGGCTCAGGCGATGGGGCTCGTCGCCCGCGACCTCTGGACGTGGCGGCGTGCGCGCTTTCAGCCATGGGAGCGGCGGCTGGGGGCACTAGGGCGGAGCCCTCGCTCGCCCGCACCCGGAGAAGCTAGCCAAAGCCGCGGGGGTCACCGGAGCTCGCGGCTATGACGCCGGAGGCGGCGGCCAGAGCTCGGCCAATGACGGTTGCGACGCTAGGGCCTACGAGAAGGGCGCCGGGGGTCAGGGCTGCACCTACGGGCCCACGCAAGCACGCCGGAGTGCTCGACTGAGCACTGCGGGTGCTCTGGTCGCGGTGGCCATTTACGCCGGCGGCGAGGAGCTCGGGCACGACGGGAAACCGATGGCTACGGTGGCTAGACAGCAAGATAGAGGGGGGAATGGACAAAAGGGCTCACGGCGCTTCCGGTCGACGGCTCAACGGGCTCGAGGAGGCGCCAGGGGCGGCGAATCGACGGCGAGGGGCTTCAGTGGCCTACGGCAGAGAGTAGAGGAGAGGAGGGAGAGCAAGAGGGAGAGCGGCGGTGAGAGAGAGAGGGGAAGAGCAACACGGCGAGGAGGGGGAGAGCGCTAGCGGCCCCGGAGGCCGCCACAGCAGGCAGCCAGGCAGGAGCTGGCCATGGCGCGCGCCGGCGCGCCCCTGCCACACGCTCAATCCTCCTGGCGGGAGGTTGGGGCTGACTGGCAGCTGGGCTGGCTGGGCCAGCTCCTCCTAGGCCTCCTCTTTCCTTTCTTTTTTTCCTTTCTTTTTTCTATTTTTTAGTTTTTTTGATTTGATTTCAAAACCAAACCATTTTGTAATATTCTAAAAATTAATACGTGGCATGTTATATCATAACCAAAGGCACTCACAGAGTTTCCAGAATTATTGGAGCTTTAAAAAATATTTATAGTATTTTAAAACTCCATTCTGAATAGTTATTGCTTTAATTCAATACCCACAATGACACTTTTAAAATATGCACCACCCCTGGTTTATGTTGCCACGTTATTCCAGAGAAGATGAACATTTTTTCACGGTCACTTTGGATCATTGAAAAATATATTTTGGTTGAGCCTATTGAATTCAAATGGTGCTAGGGTTTTGAACATCCCCATTTCAAGTTTAAAAAGAATTTAAACATGATGCAATCACAACATGGATCCTAATGCATGCTAAAGCTATGGATGTGACAACTCACCCCCACTTAAAAGAATCGCGTCCCGAGATTCTGGAGTCAACGGGAAAAGAGCCGGATACTCAAATCGAAGACGATATTCACGCTCCTAGGTAGATTCATTCTTAGAATGATGCGACCACTGACCTTTAGAAACTTGATATTTCGACGCCGGGTTACACGCTCAGCTTGATCGAGAATACGAGTAGGATATTCTCGATATGAAAGATCATCTTGAAGATCAAGCGTTTTGCGGTCCACTTCACAGATAGGATCCTTGAAGCAACGCCTGAGTTGAGAAACATGGAAGACATCATGAACTTGGGAAAGATGCGGGGGCAGTTCCAGTTAGCAAGAATGCGAAAAGGACCAATGTAACGTGGAGCCAATTTGCCCTTGATACTGAAGCGATGGGTACCCTTCAGAGGAGTAACCCGAAGGTAAGCCTTTTCATCCACCTCATAAGTTACTTCCTTATGATGGCGATCATACTGACTCTTCTGACGAGATTGAGTTGTCTTGAGATTTTCGTGAATAACGCGAACTTGCTCTTCTGCTTCCTGGATCATATATGGTCCAAAGAATTGTCTTTCCCCGGATTCTGACCAGTTCAAAGGTGTTCGGCATCTTCGTCGATAAAGAACTTCAGAAGGACCTTTGCCCAGGCTGGATTGTTAGCTGTTGTTATATGCAAACTCTACAAATGGAAGACACTTCTCCCAATTCATTCTGAATGAGATGACACAAGATCTGAGCATGTCTTCGAGAATCTGATTGACTCTTTCAACCTGACCACTTAACTGAGGGTGAAAAGCAGTGCTAAAGGAAAGATGGGTTCCCATAGCATTCTGGAAACTTTCCCAAAATCGAGAGGTGAAAAGACTTTCACGGTCTGAATTGATTCCCAATGGAACACCATGCAAGGACACTATTCGAGAGATATACAAATCCGCCAACTAACTAGCAGTGATACTCTCTCGGACAGGAAGGAAATGAGCTACTTTGGAAAGGTGATCAATAACCACGAAGATTGCATTATTTCCTTTCTTGGTCTTGGTAAATCTGGTGATGAAATCCATTTCAACTTTATCCCATTTCCATTCAGGAATAGCTAAAGGCTGAAGGGTGCCAGTAGGTCTCTGATGCTCTGCCTTCATGCGATGACAAACATCGCAATTAGCAATGAATTGAGCGATTTCCCTCTTCATTCTAGTCCACCAGAACCTTTGGCGTAGGTCCTGATACATCTTGGTGCTACCAGGGTGAATGGTGAGAGGAGATTCATGAGCCTCCTTAAGGATCAACTCTCGAAGTTGTTGCTTTTTAGGAACTACCAACCAATTCCCAAAATATACTACACCTCTTTCATCAATGGAGAAACTACCAGCAATGCCTTTTTCAACATTATCCTTGATCCGGGTAATACCCGCATAATATTGTTGGCTTGTTATAATCTAATCCTCCAGAGTAGGTTTTGCAACCAAGGTTGAAAGGGATCCGCGAGGAACAATGTGAACGTTAAGCTTGCAAAATTTCTCGTGAAGAAGGGGTTGACCTTGTTGTAGCATCAGATTGCTGCAATAGGATTTATGACTTAACGCATCCGCCATGACATTTGCCTTGCCTGGGGTGTAAGTAATTCCTAAGTCGTAATCCGTAATCAGTTCCAACCATCGTCTTTGTCTGAGATTCAGATCTGGTTGAGTGAATATATACTTCAGGCTTTGGTGATCTATGTAATCTCGCAATGACTACCAAGAAGGTAATGTCGCCGTACCTTGAGTGCATGGCCTACTACTGCAAGCTCCAAATCATGTGTTTGATAATTTTCCTCATGTGGGTGCAACTGTTAGGATGCATAGGCGATCACCTGTCAGTCTTGCATAAGAACACATCCAAGTCCTTGTCTGGAAGCATCACAATAGATGACGAAGTCCTTGGAGAAGTCAGGTGGCACAAGCACAGGAGCAGAGGTCAAACGTCTCTTTAGTTCCAGGAAACTGTGCTCACATTGTGGGGACCACTCGAACTTCTTATCTTTCTTAAGGAGTTCCATCAAAGGCTTGGTGTAGCGACACGACCTAGAAAGGACAAGCCTCTATGTGTTCTGTGCCATCCCTGGGTCAGTATGCTGGCACACACAGTACATCAATGTATATATCAAAGTGCAATCACATGTAATTAACGTAAAACTGATATATACCTTAAAATCTCAGCAGAAACAGTCAACGGGAGTGGAGTCCCAATAAACACCAACGACAGGTTGAGTGTAGACCGTAACCCTGAATCGTACTCTTACTCGTCGAACAAGAGTATCTGCAACATGAGACGTTGCAGCCATGTAGGTCAGTACATTGAATGTACCGGCAAGATCACCATAGTAGAACAGAAGATAAAAACTATTCTATATGTAGTAAGGCTTTGTGGCTCTGTGTCTGAGTTTTTGCATAAAAGCTGATTTTATTTTATTTTCCTACAACAAAGGAATATCAAGAGTTTTCACTTCAGAGTTACCTAACATGACATGGTTCCGTCAACCGATGTCTTAATGCCCACAAGTATCAATGGTTGCCCACAATTAATTATCAGTGCAGTGTTGAGAGTTCAAACATAGATCCAAGTCCAGAGGCTCAAATTGTCCGTAACCATGGACACGGCTAATCGATTAGGTTTAACTCTGCAGAGTGTTGTGTACTTTGCCCACAAGATTCGTTCCCTCCTGGTAAGTCCTCGCACCTCCGGGTGTTTGAGAACAGGACGAACGAAACATGGTCTTTCAGAGTGTTTCCCTGGCTACTGTCAGTGCCCATCCAATCCTAATGTCGACTACATCTCGTAGCACTGCCCAGCCAGAGTCACAACAAATATCAACCAAGCCAGAGCCCATAATGACTTGTGGCTACACAGGTAAGCTTCCGGGCATGAAGTATTCATCCGTCTCTTTGGGTCTGGGTGAAGCTTTCCGCAAGATGTCATGGCGCTTCTCCATGCATCCCGACCATCCACTGGTTACTCCAGGGATGCCCATCAATTCCATCCTTCACCCAGTAGTGTGTATTGAAAACTTGTTTCTCGAGTCTCGAAGTCTTGAGGTCTTGAAGATGCAGGACTTGAAGATGCCTTCAGGAAGTTGTCGTCTTGACGTAGAGTCCTCCTTCTCACACCACTCACGAACACTCATACCAGACCCCGTCTACTTTAGCATAGCATTAAAATAACTAACGTTCCCGGGGCTTTAGTAACAAGTGGTGGGTTCCTACCTCATACATTCTACTTGACTACAAGAATTTTCAATAACACTATTGGAGGGATTTGTTGAATGATATCACTACATGCAATAAAACATAGGTATGAAATAGATGGTCAAAGTGAACTTGCCTGTACTGTTGATGAAGAATAATATCGCTCTCGGAAATAACTTGATAGACTATTCGTCACTCTCCGATGAAAAATCTATATAATCAAACATTGCATTCATATAAGCAATTATACTAGCAATCAATTCTACAATCAATAGTAACACAAAACCAAAAGCAAGAAGGTTGTGATGAAGGAAATGCTTAAGACAAAACTCAAAACAACAAAACTTCATCAACACAACCAAGGGTTGGTTTTTTCTCTACAAATGATCCTATTTTCAAAGGTAACAAAACAAAAACAAAGCAAATATAACAAAAGTATTTTAGTAAATATTTTACTTAGCAAAAAGAATTACTTTTGAAGAACAACGAAAAATTATGAAAACAACACTCTAAACAACATAGGTTTTTGCCTAATAAACTTAACAACAAGAAAACAAAAATAAAATATTAAAATAACAGAAACAATATATGTAACAACTAAATTAACATAAAGTATATTTTATAAAACAAATTTTATTTAAAGGTATTTTCCAATAGCAAATCAAACTAGCAAATGGAAATCAATTACAAGTTATAATTCACTAGAATTGATTTTCATGCAATCAACTAATAAAATAATATTTTTTGAAGGGCTACTGTTATCTAACAGAAAACTTTATAAAATCTCTCAACTAATATAAAATAAATTAAATTAAAACAATTTAAAACAAAAGAAATATAAATAATCCTAAAAAGAACTAAAACAGAATCTGTTTTGCATGAAACCCTAATTCAAACTATTCTAAAAATTCTCAAATTATACCTACTGTTAACTAAAGTCACTAGTGATAAGTACCAAAAAGAATCAACTAAAAATATATTTTTAAACTCAAGATATTCAGAAAATAAGATTTAAATCAAATCTGTTTGAATTCAAATTCAAATTATTCAAGTATAGTCAAACTTGATATCTATAGAAACTAGAACATATTTGTGACACAATGGAAAAATAATCAAATTAAAACAACTAAAAACATAGAAAATATAAAGAAAACAAAAACAGAACTAATTCTGTAAAACAAAACTAAAACAGAAAAAGAAAAACGTTTCTAAGCGGACAGAGGTACACGTGGCGCTCTGTGATTGGTTGGAGGGTGTGCGTGTTCTAGCGATTCGAGCGGACGGCCGACTCCTAACGCAAAAATGGTTCGGCTAAATGACTAAACAGAAAACCGGTCGGTTTATTTAATCTAAACCGAAGAGGTACGCGGGATCTAATCCTAACCGCAGGTTCTAGATCGGACGGGTGAGGAGGGCTCCGGTGACTTACAGAGGAGGAGGGGAGCTCCGGCGATGTCCAAGGCGGCGAGGTCGACGGGGACGGTGCTCCGGTGGTCCTCCAGCAACGGCGGCAGCACCAGGTGATGCGGACGAGCACGGCAACTCCGTTGGTAGCGCCAGCGGGGCTCGGGGGCGATGATGGCGACGACGGTGAGCTCGGAGGCGGCGGCGGCGAGGGGCTCCGGTGGGTGCGGGGCTCGGGCGAGTGGATGGGGAGGTATGCAGGCGAGCAAGGCAGAGTGGTTGGTGGGCTCGGACGGTGATGAGGGGGTCAAGGTGGTGCGGTATGATGGCAATGGTGCGGCGGCGCGGTCGAACTCCGGCGAGCGTGGGGCGTCGTTCTGGCGAGGAAGGATCGGGGTTTCGCGGGGGAACGGGGTGAGAAGGGGCGTCGGCTTATATAGGGGCCTCGAGGGGCTCGAGGAAAGGAAGGGGAGGGAGATCCGGTCGGGATTGATCTCGCCGGCGTTGGAAAGGAATGAGGGAGGAGAAAAGGAAGGTGGTGACCGGCGGCGGTTTTGGTCGGGTGGTGGGCCCGGGTGTCATCGAGAGGGAGGGAAAGGAAAGAGGAGCAGGCGGCCGATCCGGAGGGATTCGGATCCGGCTAATAAAGACATGGGCCGATTTCTTTCCTAACGGGCCATGGTGGGTTTCCTATTTTAAAATATTTTCCTTTTATAAAATAACAGAGAAGGAAACTATATTTTGGGCCATCAAAACATTTCCAAAAAATAAAGTTTTATATACCGAAATGATCAGAGAAATAAATGCAATAAGATGAACATTTTTTCTACGGCCAGAATAAATAGTAAAAATATTTTTTTTCAGAAAATGCCTAAATTGAATTTAATTCCTTTTGCAAATAATTTTCAAATAACCCCATTGGTTTTAGGGTTCAATATTTCACAAAAATACCCCTGGTTTGGAGGGTGATGTTCCTCTACTCAAGATTTGTCTGGGGTTTGAATTCTTTCAAAATTTAGAATGGAACCAAATATGAAATGAATTCCAAAAGGAATAATTCAGAGATTTTCAAATTCCTTGTTTATGAAGAAGTCATGTTATCTTATCTCACTGATTTGAAATGGAATTGAATTTGAAATCAAACACAAAGGGGAAAGTCATTTTATTCCCTCTCATTGAAAAGTTTTCAAAAAGTTTCAAATTTCACTCAATTCAATCAATCAAGCAAACAAACACTCATTCTAATATTTATTATAACATTCCAAAATTTGGGATGTTACAAACCTACCACACTTAAAATGAATCTCGTCCTCGAGATTTGAAAGGGCTAGAAAGAATAGGTTAGGGTTTGGGGTCTTCTAACAAATCCATTGTCCTGGAAGGGTGGGGTCTATCACACTTAAAATGAGAGTTACTCGTCCTTCAAAAGTCATGGCGATCCTGTGGGTGTATTTGTATGTTCACATTCTTCACGATAGCTCCTTCGGTGATGCTTTTCTGTTTAAATCAAAAATCTTGTGTTCTCATAACAAAATGAATTTCCTCTGATATTGGGTCTTCTTAGCTGATAAGTCTTGCATTCATGCTAAGTAACTTATCGAAGATCTCATGGGGGTCTACCATTTGTGGTTATCCTGCAGTGAAATGGGTCTTGGCATTATTCCTCTCCGTAAAATTCCGACATGTGACAGCAACTGCCATGTACAAGGGGTTTTCTTCGTACCATTCTAAGGCTTAAACAAAAGCTCCAAAGAACATCGTCTCTTTACTATGCGTAAGTCACTCAGATTTACCATTCCGAATAGCAAGAGAATGATAAGAGTAAGTCGTCATGGTGGCCAAGCCATGTTGCACTGAAATCATTACCTTGTATAAGGTTTAGTGAATCTCGTATTCTAACACTTGGGCTTCCTCACAAGCATTGCAGATATTCCTCTTGTCAACGAACGAAGTTCGGATAAATCCATTGATTCTGCAAGCTGAACAAACATCTATCATTCCTTCACAACTCTCAGGTTGTCATATACTCCTAAGAAAATGTTTGCTGATCCAATCACAACTTCTTGCTTCATGATCTTTGGGCAGCCTTCATGAAAGCGTGAGATCCATCCTTGATACAGGTTCTATCCCTTGAATATGTTTTCCTTTCCATTGGTCTGTTTACCAATAAAAGTTTTGGTTCATCATATTCAAAATCCAAGGTATAATATTTCATGTGTCGTCCACATAGTTGGATATGGTTCCACATTCTCTTCACCTGTATTCAGTTATCCAAACTCCTTAACAGGAATGGTACTTTCTTTATTCATTCATGGATGTGGTTACTACCACACTTAAAATGAAATGTACACATGCCTGCATAGACCATATTTTCTCATATCTTTGAAAATGGTCAGAGATCTTTGTTCATAGAGTAACAACTCATATAATTCAACACAGCAGAATCATGACACCATAAATTCCATTGACTCATGAATTTATTACAAACTCTGAGACTTCCGATACATAACTTCAAAATGATAAGAGTGCTACCTATTACATTTATTACTTCCAAAATCCAAAACTCAAACTACTCATGTTTAGCCTTCTTCTTCTCCGGGCAGGTATAGGAGTAGTGTCCCTTGTTACACCGATGACAAGTGATGTGGCTTAGATCCTTCCGTGTAGAAAACCATGGAGTCTTCTTCTTCTTCTTGGGTTGGGTTCCATTCCTGATGCTTGGCTCTTGCAAAAATAGTGTGGCCTCTCTAAGCTACAATGCAAACATCTGGTGCCTCCACTTACTTGGCCTTTCTTCTTGTCTAGGTTGATCATTTCTTCTATCTCCTGAGGGTCATATTGCAGTTCTTCTGTCAGGAAGTCTCCCAAATACTCATTCGGACAATCCTGAGAGATAATTCCATCCTACCCTGGGTTAGGTTACAAAATTCTTCCCTCTTTCGGTCCATGAGACCCTGAGGAATATGATGCTCACAGAAAACCTCTGTGAATTCTTTCCAGGTAGGAATCTGGCCAGCTGGAATTATAGCATCATAGTTCTCCCACCATATACTAGCAGGACCCTCCAAGAAATATGTAGCATAGGTGACCTTATGAGCCTCGGCCACGTTCGCGGAATGCAGCTTGTTTGTGATGCTATGGAGCCAATCATCTGCATCGAGTGGCTCAATGGAGTGATGGAAGGTGGGTGGGTATAGCTTGATGAAATCATAGATGGTCACTGTTCCAGCACATTGGTGTGCGATGTTTTCCTGAATACGTGCCACGAAGCGATTTGATGCACACTTGTCCTTCTCAATGTCTAACATGAACGGTGCCAATGAAGGTGAATCCGACAGAACTTCAACATCTTTGGCTCCACGTCTCTGGTCCTTCTTGCAACCAATGGCAGCTTGGGTACTGCGGGACATCCTAATGATGAGAAACTAGGATTAGACATGGTGGCAACCAAAAGATAAGAGGGAATGCAAAAGCATTGATCTTCAAGGAAATCCTAGGGAAAATCGGACAGCATAATGGCTGCGAATGCTCAGAAATGAGACATCCTGCAAAATATTTAGGTGCCACGACACCTTAACATGACAATCTCAAGATTCTGATTGAGCTAACAAGCTACACATATAACATTCGAGGACTGGATGCAACTTAGATCAACCATTCCTATAAGTCTGCGGAATAGTAACACGAGATCCTAGTAGATAGGTAAGAAGCCTAGTTCTTAATCCCCATAGAAAAGGAGAGGGTGACTCGGAATCAGAATAACATGGGGGAAAGGAGTAAAAAGAGCCTTACGTTCCCATCCACAATCAATTCACTTATATAACTAAATAGTTACTAGACTCAACATCGACCAGTTTGGCTTGGTAATCCTACAGTCAGTCAGCTCTGATCCAATGCTTTCGGGACCCCGATCCTAAGCCATAAGAATCCAACATGTAACACATCACATCGCTTTGCGGCCTCATGCACGGTTAACTCCACGGCTGCCACCTTACCTGGGCCAGGACCGTTTGCGTCTTTTGGCTCACGTATGTAATATGTCGCTAGCATTCAAACGACAAAGAACCTAGGTTGACATGGCTAGTCATAGAACCCAAGTGGCACATCCGTACAGGAACAGGCATACGTAACCCAACAATGCAGGTGTCGGCCTTTAGCGTGTGTAGACGAGTCATAGCAAGCTACAAGGACTCCATTATGTCGTGGGACATAAATTTCATCACCGCACGTAGACGAGTCGTAGCAGGCTACATGGACTCCTTTAAACTGCGAGGCATTTCCCCAAAGGAACAGACACAGCAGCAAAGAAGGATACATGACGGTCAATCAATGTGTCCGGAGCAGTAGCAAGCTACCAAGGCTCGGTGGAAGCACAAAGAGGCAGTTCCCTGTAAAGAGTACTACTAAAGGCACACAACTAGGTGTCGAATCCCATACATATCGTTGCACGGCACACGTACGCACAACATGACCGATATGCATAGATACAACTATGGCATCACAACATAACCATACAACAACACAACATTTATTTAGGAGGCTCATAAGAGCCAACATAGAGTGATATTACAAACATGGGTCACATGACCCAACACACAAATCATACAAACAACAAGCGGAAGCTTAACATGTCTGGGTACAGACATCTAGAAAAGAAGAAGGCTGAGGAAGCCTGTCTATCTACAAGGCCCTCCACAGGAACCAGACCTTTGGCTGGGATTCCCAAGCTAAATGACCAACATCGATATCATCGCAAAAACCACTAACAATACTGAAGTCTCCTCTACAAAAACATAATTAAGCAACAGTGAGTACTGAGTACTCAGCAAGACTTACATTAGAACTAACTACATATGCATCGGTATCAACAAGGAAGTTGTGGGGTTCAATGCAGCAAGCTAGCTTTGACTTGGTGGCTATCCTGTACTATGACTTTCATAACTTTGAAAAGTTTTGTTTAGCATACACGAGTCCACTAACACCACAACAATACACCACCATGGATCTGCTCCCGTCTTCCTACGAGAGTGCCATCCACGGTACTCACACTTGTCTTGAAGCTTTTATGAGTAACCTTTTAAATTGTATATGAACCATATAAGTATCCAAGTAGTCCATATTCGCGGACGTGGCTATTCGAATAGATTGATTACCCTGTAGGGGTGTACTTCGTCACACATGCTCCTGCCACTTATTGACATGTGCTCGTAAAAAGGCACCTCGACAACCTTCAAGCGGAAGCCCAGCGAGGGAGTCGGCCACAACCTGACTAACCACACAAGACTCTAGTTTAGGTTTATTGCCTATTCGGGACTGAACCCGCAAGGAAGTCCGACCGAAGTTTCCTCAACGGCCCCAAACGATGTGTACAGGGTTCCCAAGCCCACCTCGACGGATGGTACTACGCTTGGTACACCGGGCCACAATGCCTAGTCTATCCCAAGCCCACCTATACGGGGTGCCACTCGGTAGACTACTAACATATCCTACAAACACCAGAAACTAGTTGCAACTCTTGGACAGAGATCAAGTCGGTTAATAAGTCGAGAGAGTCAATTAAGGATCCTAATGTGCGGTAGTAGCTAGTCTTGGACAACATACAAAGGACTCAGTTCTTAAGGACGGTCCCAATGAGACAACCTTCCATGTACTCCTACACGGCCTCTCATCGCTACCTTTACCAAATCGTGTTCACAACTTAACTCTCATCATCAAAACAAGTTCAGTTCACTCCGGTTCATCATCCATATGAAACTGACCTGACACAACTCTAAGCATAGCAACATAGCTCAAGCATCTACCAGGTATGCTAGGTTGCATGGTTCAGCTATTTACTATGACAATGACAGGTCATGCAGAGGGATGGGTTCAACTACCGTAACATGCAAAGTTGAAACGTTTTGTCCTAATGCAATAAGTGAGAGCAAGAGCGAGAGAGTGGGATTGTATCGAGTATGTTCAAGGGGGTTGCTTGCCTGATAAGACAATCAAACATTACTGCTCCTTAGATGGATACTCGACCGTATCCTCCGAAACAGTGCCTAACACGAAGAACAAACAATGAAGGGGGAACAAATCGATACACACCAAATGCAACAATATGATGCATGAGTATGACATGGCAACATGATGTGTTTGAGCTAATGCATCTAGCAACAGATTTAAATGAAGTGGGTTTGAACTCAAGGTTCAAATTCAACTTCATATATGGATTCCATAATGTGTTTGAACTAAAATGTCCAAGTTCACCTATTTAGGTTGCTCCATAATGCATGAAAATGGTACAGATGGATTCATTGAATTTTTCTGATCAATTTTCATATATAAATTATTTTCATCCGATTTACAGATTATTTTCTATGAATTTTAAAAGTTTTTAGTAATTTCTGGAATTTATTTAAATCCAAAATTATATTTATTACGTCAGCTTGACGTCATGGTGACGTCAACAGGTCAAAGGCGCCAGCCCCGGTCAAACCTAGCGGCTGGGCCCCACCTGTCATTGACTTACTCTTCTAACATATTTTTTTAATTATCCTAACTAATGATTAACAGGGCCGGGCCCACATGTATGTGACCCAGTGGTCAACTAACTGGTGATTAGCCTTAAGCTAATCACCTGACGATGGGGCCCCACCTGTCGGGCCTCAGGCGACGGGGCTCGTCGCTGGCGACCTCTGGACGCGGCGTCGTCTGCGCTTCCGGCCATGGGAGCGGCGGCTAGGGGCACTAGGGCAGAGCCCTCGCTCGCCCGCACCCGGAGAAGCTAGCGAGCCTCGGGGGTCGCCGGAGCTCGCGGCTACGGCACCGAAGGCGGCGCCCGAAGCTCGGCCGAGGACGGTTGCGACGCTAGGGGCTATGGGAAGGGCGCCAGGGGTCGAGGCGGCACCTACGGGCCCGCGCAAGCACGCCGGAGTGCTTAGCTGAGCACGGCGGGTGCTCTGGCCGCGGTGGCCATTTACGCCGGTGGCGAGGAGCTCAGGCATGACAGGAAAGTGATGGCTACGGCGACTAGACAGCAAGATAGAGGGGGGAATGGACGAAGGGGCTCACGGCGCTTTCGGTCGATGACTCGATGGGCTCGGGGAGGCGCTAGGGGCGGCGAATCAACGGCGAGGGGCTTTGGTAGATGGCGGCAGAGAGCAAAGGAGAGGGGGGAAAGCGAGAGGGAGAGCGGCGGCGAGAGAGAGAGGGGAAGAGCAACACGGCGAGGAGGGGGAGAGCGCTGGCGGCCCTGGAGGCCGCCATAGCAGGCAGCCAGGCAGGAGCTGGCCATGGCACGTGCCAGCGCGCCCCTGCCACATGCCCAATCCCCGTGGCGGGAGGTTGGGGGTGACTGGCAGCTGGGCCAGCTGGGCCAGCTCCTCCTGGGCCTCCTCTTTCCTTTCTTTTTTTACTTTCTGTTTTCTATTTTTTTAGTTTTGTTTTGATTTGATTTCAAAACCAAACCATTTTGTAATATTCTGAAAATTAATATGTGGCCTGTTATATCATAACCAAAGGCACTCAAAGATTTTCCAGAATTATTGGAGCTTTAAAAAATATTTATAGTATTTAAAAACTCCATTCTGAATAGTTATTTCTTTAATTCATTACCCAGAATGACACTTTTCAAATATGCACCACCCCTGGTTTATGTTGCCACATTATTCCAAAGAAGATGAACATTTTTCCAAGGTCACTTTGGATCATTGAAAAAAATATTTTGGTTGAGCCTATTGAATTCAAATGGTGCTAGGGTTTTGAACATCCCCATTTCAAGTTTAAAACATGATGCAATCACAACATGGATCCTAATGCATGCTAAAGCTAGGGATTTGACAAAAGGCCCCAAGGTATCACACCCCGAGTATCTTGATTTCAATAGTGATGAAGATGACTTGTTAATTGAACATGACTTGCTATTTGATAAATCTAGTAATATTAGTCAAAATAAACTTGCTAGTAATCACACCAGTATATATAAGTCGTGCGATGATAATAAGTTAGAAATAGAATGACTAACTCAAGAAATAAACACTCTTAAGTTAGCTCACGAGTCAACTCTATAAGATCATAGAGAGCTTGTAAGGACACATGGGAAGCTCTGCTTCGAGAAGCTCAATTTAGAGCAAGAGCATGAGTTCCTTAAAGCTATCAATGACGATCTTCAAAAGAAGACCTCATCTTATCTAGCCAAGCGACTTCTCTTGTCTATGTTCATGCCACAAGTTAAGACTAAGCAAGCAAGTAACAATGGAAAGAAATGTACTTCAACTAGTAGCAATAAAATGGTAAATCCAATGATATTGCTTCTAGTAGTTCTCTTGATCCCACTAACCCTTCTCTTAGCCAAGTTACACTTGAGCAAGAAAATGAACTTTTGAAAGGGATTATAGAGAAAGGTATCTACAAGAGTCTTGAAGGATGCGAAAAAATTGAGAAGATTGTACGCAAGAACGGAGGATACCAGAAGAATCGTGGTGTTGGCTACTTCAACGCTAATGAAGTTGAATGGGAAGAAGGTCAATACCCCAATCCCAAGTTTTTTCCTCAAAAGGATAATTATGAAAATATTCTCCCCAAGGGAACAAAAGCTCAAGATGACCTTCTACCACAAGACCCCAAGCTCAAGGGCAAGAACAAGCTTCAAGAGGACATTGACTCAAATGAAGATGAATCCTGAGCTTTAATGAAGTGGGATCCCAAGGCTACTACAAGCTCAACTTCTACAAGTGCTACTTCAACACCAAGGATCCCCATCAACTTGATGTGTGTCCCCAAGAATAAGAACTAGAGAAGTTCTTGAGGGGTGACTCTGCCAATGAAATTCACTCATATTCATTATTGGCAAGAACTAGTTGCAATCAACATCAACATTATGCAATAGTTCAAGGAGTCACACATTCCCTCTTGTGTGTTGGGACAAGGTAATCAACAAATCAATGGACATCATCATATATGCTTTGCAATCCATGTCCATAGATATCCTTGTATTTGTCTCTTGTGTGTTGAGACTAACCCATGTAGGTGAGAAGAGTAATGAAACAACAAGGTTGCTCCCAACTCTTGGTGATCTTCATCAACTTTGAGCATCCACCACTACTTCACCTACATGAAGTCTTCATCGGCAAAACCCAAGTTAGTTTATCCCTCCTATGGGGGATGTCACATCAAGGGGGGGCTTTACTCTAAGACTTGAGTCAAAGCATCTCATAGTATGTGACAACATTAAATGCTTTATGTAAAAGTGGTAACCCCACTTGTGCTTAAACGACGAGTATGACCTATGATCAAGTAATCTTACTTGGCTCCTAAGTCAATATACTCATATATAGATGACTCCGTCATCGCCAAAGTGCTTGTTAGATGCTAGTGTATTTGTGCATGATTTAATTTGACATCTTATTGTGTGAGCATGTTGGTCTGCATTTATTTACTTATTCGAGGATATCCAACTGTTGCTATTTGGCTTTTGATTTTTCATTTGCCAATTGGATATACAAGAATGCCTAGGACCACTCCTATAGCTATCTATGCTTTCTCACATCATATTCTATTCATGATGCATCACCGAATTTGAACAAGTACTTTTCGATCTCTTTGTGTGAGGAGCACTTGGAGTTCCGTATCGACAAAGGATTGACTACCAAAACCTCCCAAGTGCATCTCGGTGGAACCAACTCAAAAATATCGGTCTCACTGAATGCCTAGGGTTGATCTAGTTTTTCAATCTCGTTACTGCCGATTCCATATTTTTGGTTACCCCGAGTTTCCTTGTCAGCTGACAGTTGAGAAACTCGGTGACACCAAAAATTTAGAATCGGTGTCACCGACAACCATGGGTATATAAGCTGTGGACCCCGAGGCTTTGAAATTCAATCTGAATCGTCATGACTTCGAACCCTAAGCTGCCGCAAAGGACCCCCCCGGTCGTCGCCCTTGTCTCCACACGCTCCTCCACCATTGGGATCTTCGCCGTCGATGGAAATCTTCACCGCCGTCCATGCCTTAGCGGATCCATCAACAAGCTAGGGTATGGATTCGACCCTTCTTGCGCCCCCCCCCCCGTCCAAATCTTGCACATTGAAGTTTATTCCATCGATAATCCACCATTTGCACATCTTTCTATCCACATAGAAACTCAATAGTTTAGCGAACGATTGAATTTCTAGGGTTTGCCTTCTGCCCTATGTAACTCGGTGGAACTAAAGCAAACAAATCGGTGTCACCGATTTGTCATCTGTGTTGCTAAGAACTTTCTCGATGAAACCGAGTACTTCTTTTCGGTCTCACTGAAAGGAGTGCCAAGTTTCGGCTAATGAGAAAGTCAGTCTCAGTAATACCGATATTTTTGCTTCGGTTGTACCAATTTTCATGAGACAGAATGTAAACTTTTGAAAGTCTTAGTTCAAACTTTCAAAATCTCTGCATTTTGTGATGACTTATCCTATTCCACTCTTCTCAACTCTATTCACACGGCCAGACATGTCAGATGCTGAAGATAGCCAGAATCTGCAGGAGCAGAATGTTGATATGAGTTTAGGCACTAGTCCTGAGTCTAGCTCTTTCTCAGATCCAGGCACTCCCAGTTCACCTGGGTTGCCTAAAGCTGCCACAAGGACCAGGAAGAGAAAGAATTCATATGAAGAGGATTCTGACTTTGTGCCAGAGGAGGTTCTTGCTAAAAAGCAAGAGAAGGCTACAAAGAAGTCTGCCAATGAGGCTACCTCATCCATGAGGGTAGTCAGCAAGATATATGCACCTCCAGAGACTTTTAGAGCACATGACAGTGCTAGAGCTACCATCTTTGTTGAGATCCCAAGGAAATCTTTGCCTAAGAAGGAAGGAGAGAAGAAGACAGCCAAGAAGAGAATCATTCGTGTTGTTGGCAGGCCTACCTCTATGTTTGAGGATCCAGAGGAGGCTGCTGGTGCTGCTAAGGAGGAGGAGGAGGAACATGTGGTCAAGGCCCCTCCCAAGAAGAAGCAAAAGAAGCTTATGGCAGATGCTATGCCTAATCCTGGTCCCTCCAAGAGTACCAAGGTTGCATCCAAGAAGGTTGCTGCAAGGAAGTCCAAGAGGACTACCTGAGACATTCTTGTTGCTAAGAAGAACAAGAGATCAACTTTCAAAGAAGCAGATGATGATGATGCTATGACAGCTTTGATGAAGCTTAGACCTCACCTTCCTGAACACAATGCCATCCACCCAATAGCTAAGGATATGAAGAAGAGGAAGGATTCTAGATTGAGGGCATGGAGAGCTATTGATGCATATGCCCAGAGGAGAAAAACTGTTGTGGACTATAGATTCTACACCAAGGAGCAGCAAGATTATTATGAGACGATCTTGCTTGACAAGAGTCCTGCAGTCAGTGATATGAGATATGTTGACTGGAAGTACATCAAGGCAAATGAGAACTATTTCCCATGTGTGCAAGACAACTTCCATTGCATTGGACTTGATGAGTTTGTTGGCAGAGAGTTCACTGCTTGGAATGATGAGACGATTATGCAATTCTACTCCACTGCTCACTTTTATGGAGATGGCAGGATAGTTTGGATGATTGAAGGAGCAAGATACGAATCTACAATTGATGAGTGGGCTACCATCTTAGGAGTTCCAAAGGTGCAGGATGGTGACTTGGATGTCTACTCTAAATCCAGGGAGAGCCACAATGCTATGAAGGATATGTACACTACTATTCCAGTTGCTAACTTGCAATCACACAAGTTAGGATCCATTTACTTCCTCCAGGCGGGTCTCCGTACCATTAACACCATCTTGAGGCATACCTTGATGCCCAAGTCTAGAGATGAGAAGATGATTAGTGGCTACTCCATCAACATGCTTATCCATGTTGATAGTCACACGAAGATTCGAGTGATGGACTTGATTGTTGAAACAGTGAAGAGGGTTGCCGCTGACCAGAAGTGCTCATGCTGCTATGCACCCTACATTAAGATGCTAATAAACTCCAAACTTGAGAAGCACATCTTTGCTCTGGATAGACCCCACTTGCCACTTCAACCAGATTTCGAGGACAACGTTGGGGTGATGGGCCCAGACCATCCCACATCAGCTTCAGCTCAGGCATAGGCAGATGTAGAGGCAAAGGCAGCTAGAGCCACTAGTGCTCAGATCCCTAGATCCAGGAACGAGCAAATGGATATCTTGATCTCCACTATCATGGACATGAAAAAGGACACCAAAACCATTATGGATAGCCAAGAGAGTCTCGTGAACATCTTTGAAGATAGAGTGAAAACTCCCAATGACAAGGTAGATGGGCTGACTAAGACAGTCAATGAGCTTCAGAAGGAAGTTGATGAAGCTCCTATACGTCGCACCTCTTCAGAGTCTGAGTCTTGTGATGATGAGGAGGATAGTGCACCTGTCCAAATAACTTCCCAGTTCAGGACACAGGCCGGGACACCTACAGTGCCAGCTCCAGAGACGAGACCTTCTTCTTCTGCTCCAGCTACTGTGACTTCAGCTCCATCAGCCCCTTCAGTGCCTCCAGTGTCTACTCCAACTCCGTCTAGCACATCAGCAGAAGTCTTCACCGACGTAGTTCTCTCGACTCCGACATCGACCACCGGAGGAGATCAGTCGCATAAGAACAATTAGCTATATCTCTTTGAGCTTTTTGGTAACTTGTTGCCAAAGGGGGAGAAGTTGTATATAGATCTAGGCTTCGAGCGAGAGAGCGTCAGTTTTTTATTGCTGTTTTAAAAACAATGTTCTTTTGGTTTGGATGTGAGATACTTTTGTGTGTGTTTGATCATACGCTTTTGTGTGTGTTGCTACTATTTCCTATCTTTTGATGGTTACATGATGATCATTCCCTTTGCTTGATGTGTTGTGCTATGTTGTTAACTCTTATTACTCTCGCACACCACCAAGTTGTATGTGACATGGAAGAAGTGCTCCATGTACCTAATCGATTGTGCATTTGCATTTAAATGCAAATTTAAAAATAATGCAGAAATTTAGGGGGAGCTCTTTCTTATTACGTACTTCTCAAAGAGACGATTATATTCATTGATTATATCATATGTCGAAGCGTTGATCTATATGTTGTCATCAATTACCAAAAAGGGGGGGCGATTGAAAGCACATTTGCTCCCTTGGTGGTTTTGGTAATTAATAACAACATATATATCATTGAACTAATGTTTCCACTAAGCATGTTTCAGGAAAATTTCAATGATGGGTTGGCAAAAGGATTGTGGGATACCCCAAGATGCAAGAAATTAGGTTGGCAAAGCTTCAAGCAAGAGGGATCTACATTTTACGTTTTGTGAGAAATCACTTTGAGTCCATAGGAAAGCCAATACTATTAAAAGGGGGTAAGGTTTTTTTGGTGAACAAAATGCTCATACGTGCACAAGTGATAATCACCACATACGCCCACAAGATCTTCCACAAAAGTCTGTCCAAAGCCAAATATTCAAAATCGATGCAACCAACACTTTCCACTCGGTGCCACCGATTCTCAGGCTCAGACAGACTTAGCCAAACCCTAGCATTTCAGTGCAACCGATTCCATTTCGGTGCCACCGAGTTTGGGTTGCCAACTTCCTGTTACACAAGTTCACAAAATCGGTCCCACCGAGTTTTGTGAATCGGTGTCACCGAGTTTGGGAATCTGACCGTTGGTCACCTTATCAGTGCAACCGAGTTGTATGTATCGGTCTCACCGAGATTCAAAAGTTGCTACCTTTGAGGCAACTCGGTACCACCAAGATTAACACATCAGTGTCACCGAGTTTGACTTATTAGGTGTAACGGTTGGATTTTTGGGGATGCCTATATATACCCCTCCGCCACCACTCACTCGCAAGAGAAGCACACAGAATAGTTCCCCACTCATACCTACTGATTTTTTGAGAGAGAGCCACCTACTCATGTGTTGAGATCAGGCCATTCCATTCCTACCATATGAATCTTGATCTCTAGCCTCCCCAAGTTGCTTTCCACCCAATCAATCTCTTCCACCAAGCCAAATCTGTGAGAGAGCAATTGTGTGTTTAGGAGTCTATCATCTTGAAGCACAAGACCAAGGAGTTCTTCGACATTATCGAGCCTATTACCTTTTGGAGGGTGGTGCCTCCTAGATTGGTTAGGTGTTGCTTGGGAGCCTCCTACTTCGTGTTGTGGAGTGAACCAAGAAGTTTGTAAGGGCCAGGAGATCGCCTACTTCGTGAAGATCTACCCCGAGTTAGGCTAGTCCTCCGTGGATGTAGGCCATCATGGTATAGTCAAGGTTGCTTTTTTGTGGAACCCTCCGTGGGTAGATCCCTCCATGGACTCTCGCGACCGTTACCCTCCGTGGGTTCAAGACTCCATAAACTTGGATGTATTATAGCACCACCTATTGGAACCACGGGAAAAATCATTGTGTCACCAATTGCGTTTGATCTTCCTACCCTTCCTTTAATTACATGCTTGTCTTTACTTTCCGCTGCAATACTCATAGACATGCATGTGTAGGGTGTACCTGACATACTATGAATGCTAAAATCTGCCAGGACTTAAAATTCAGAAAAAGTAGTTTTTTATTTGGTCAAGTAGTCTAGTCACCCCCCCTCTAGCACTACTTTTGATCTTACAATCATGTCTTTTTATTTTGACATTAGCTTTGTTAGGATGCATTTCCACCCACTGGGGATGTATTGTAAAGAATCTGTCGGCCTGTGGCCTTGACCTTTTAAATCTACTTGTGAAATGAACAATGTTTGCGTGCCGGCTCATCCTTAGCTTTTTTGCTATTCGGCCATTATTTTGTGCGCAAGTCTTTTTCCGGCTTTTGCCCTGCCTACCGTCCAACTGGGAGCCGGCTGGGGCAGGGGCAGGGCATCATCCTTGGGAAAAAGCGCCAACCATAGGTCCATATGGCTCAAGCTAGGGTGAGCCGCCAGAGGCAAGTTGCAAGCGAATAATCTGGGCAGACCTAAACAATCACTACTCTTCGAACGGTGTTTCGTATGGTAAACTTTCCTATCCTAGTGCCCTGCCAGCCGGATAGCCAGGAGCCGGTCTGTGGTCGGGGGGTGAGGAGGAGTTTTGCCTATCCATATTACTTGACCTTCTTGGAGGGGAAAGGACTTAGGCCGGCCGGGTGCTTGCTTTGAGAGGTGATGTGCTTTTAGTGAAGGCGAAAGGGCATGCCCCAAGTGCTGGCTTGGAACACCCGTTGCATTCATGGAGTTCCAAAAGGGTTTGGGAGATACATACAAACACTGGTCCTTCTTAGTAGCAAAACGGACAAAGGTGCGTCGCGTTCCACGGGCGCTCCATCTACTCGCCTAAGGCGTCTCTCTTGCGCTTCTGCGGCTTATGGGCGTCTATTAGATAGTACATGTTGTTTTGCAGTGCCTTGCTGATGATGAACGGGCCCTCCCATGGGGAGGGCAGCTTGTGTTAACCGGTGGTTCGCTGGATCCGCCTGAGCACCAGGCCCCCTCGCGGAAGGAGAGGGGCCGAATCCGCTTGTTGTGGTAGTGCCGGAGCTTCTGCTGGTAGATGGCCGATCGACTTAGGGCTAGCTCACGGGACTCCTTGAGAAGGTCAACGCCGTCTTCCCTCGCCTCCTTTGCGTCCGTCTCCGTGTATAGGGTGACGCGAGGCGAGTCAAACTTGCTATCCGTTGGCATGACCGCCTCGGACCCATACACGAGGAAGAAGGGCATGAAGCCGGTTGAGCGGTTGGGCATGGTTCTGAGGATCCATAAGACGTCTAGCAGCTCTTCGATCCAGCAGCCGGCTGACCGAACAAGCAGTGCCATGAGCCAGGGCTTGATGCCGGACAAGATCAAGTCGTTTGCTCTTTCTACCTGGCCGTTCGACTGTGGGTGGGCAACTGATGCCAGGTCTAGCCGGATGCCTTGTTTGGAGCAAAAGCGTGCCAGCGCGCCCTTGGCAAAGTTGGCGGCATTGTTGGTGATGATGTTGGGCCGGACACCGTAGCGGAATGTGATGTCTTTGACGAACCGGACGACTGTGGGGCCATCCATCTTCTTGATGGGTCTGGCCTCGATCCACTTGGGGAACTTGTCGACGGCTAACAACAGGTGCGTCATGTCGCCTCGAGCGGTCTTGAATGGTCCCACCATGTCGAGCCCCCAGATGGCAAAGGGCCACGACAAGGGGATGGTCTTGAGGGCCATAGCCAGCAGGTGGCTTTGCGCGTGGAAGCGTTGACACCCCTCTCACCTATCGACGAGTCGTGTCGCCTCTTCCCGGGCCGTCGGCCAGTAGAAACCGTGACGGAACGCCTTGGCTACTAGGGTCCTCTAGGCAGTGTGATGCCCACACTCGCCCTGGTGGATGTCTCGGAGGTTCTCGTGGCCCCTCTTGGGCTCGACGCAGTGCTGGTACACACTGGTTGTGCTGCGGTGGACCAGCTCATGGTTAGTGATGCTATAGGCGGGAGACTGGTGCTAGATCTGTTGGGCCTTGTCTTCGTCGGAGGGGAGATCTCCATGCAAGAGGATAGACAAAATTGGCTGGTCCCATGAGGGAGCCAAGACGGGAGCCGACACTGCATTGAGCTGGAGGCCAGGGGCAGCCGGAGCCCCCGAGCCCGGTTCGTTAGTCCTCGGGTCCTGCTCGCCAGTCCGCGGGGCCCGCGAGGTTGGAGGTGCGCCGACCGCCATCATGACGGCCGCGGGTTCGGAGCCGGTAGCGGTCGGAGTAATAGTGGCCGGAGCCGGCACGGCAGGTGGGACTTGCAGAGCCCCCAGGCCCGTCGAGGAGCTAACAAGATCCACAGGCAGGAAGATGGACTCTGACTCGGCGAAGGGTTTGATCGATGGCTTGCATAGTTGTTCGAGGGAGACGCCAGCCGGGATGGCCTGGCGGGTGGAGGCAATTTTTGCCAGGGCATCCGCCACCTTGTTTTCCTCTTGGGGGATGTGATGGAACCCACAACCCTCGAAGGAGTCGGTGAGTTGTTGGATGAGGAAACAGTAGCTGGCCATGTTAGTGTCCCTAACGTCCCATTCGGTAGAGACCTATTGCACCACCAGGTCGGAGTCGTCGAAGCACAAGATGCGCCGGATGTTGATCTCTCTGGCGAGCTGGACGCCGTGGATGAGTGCCACATACTCGGCCACGTTGTTGGAGGCGGCGAAGTGGATTTGGAGCACGTACTTGAGCTGGTCTCCTTTTGGGGATGACAAGACGATGCCGGCTCCCAAGCCAGTTCGCATCTTCGAGCCGTCGAAGTGCATGCACCAGTGCGTGGAGTCCGGAGGAGGCGGCACAAACTGGGTCTCGGCCCAGTCGACGAGGAAATCGGCCATTGTCTGTGACTTGATGGCGATGCGCGGCTCGTACCGGATCTCGTAGTCGGCGAGGGTGATTGCCCATTTGGCGATCTGGCCGGCGGCGTCCCGTCCGCTCATGATCTCGCCAAGCGGCGTCATGCTCACCACAGTGATGGTGTGCTCCTGGAAATACTACTTGATCTTCTGGGTGGCAAAGTATATGTCGTAGCACATCTTCTGGTAGTGGGGGTAGTTTGCTTGGAGGCGGAGAGGACCTCGCTAAGGTAGTAGATGGGGCGTTGGACCGGTAGCACCTTTCCCTCCTCCGGCCGCTCCACTACTAGGATGACGCTAACAACGCACATGGTTGTCGCGATGTAAGCGAGCAGAGGCTCCTTCTCTGTCGGCGCGGCTAGGATGGGCGCACTGGTGAGGGCCCGTTTGAGGTTGCGGAACGCCTCATCCGCCTGGTCGGTCCACTCGAACGTGGTGGTCTTCTTCATGAGCCAGTAGAGGGGCAAGGACTTCTCGCCCTGCCGGCTGACGAACCGGCTAAGTGAGGCGAGGCAGCCGGTGAATTTTTGAATGTCGCGGAGCCGAGTCAGCTTGGGCATATGCTCGATTGCATTGATCTTCTCTGGGTTGGCTTCGATGCCGCGAGCAGACACGAAGAACCCAGGAGTTAGCCGGCTGGCACGCCGAAGACGCACTTCTCCGGGTTGAGCCGGACCTTGTACTCGCGCAGGTTGGCGAAGGTCTCTGGAAGGTCGTCGAGGAGGCCAAAATGCTTCTTGGTTTTGATGACAATGTCGTCCACATATACGTGGACGCTCCTGCCGATCTGCGGCACGAGGCACTTCTGCATACAGTGCTACAAAGTCGCGCCTGCATTCTTCTAACCGAAGGACATGGTGATGTAGTAGTAGGCCTCGAAGGGGCTGATGAAGGAGGTCTTTCGCCGGTCGACTGGGTCCAGCTTGATCTAGTGGTAGCCTAAGTAGGCATCCAGAAAGGACAGCAGGTCGCTGTCGGCCGTGGAGTCGATCACTTGATCGATCCGAGGCAGGGCAAATGGGTCCTTAGGACATGCCTTGTTCAGACTAGTGTAGTCGATACACATGCGCCAAGTCTTGTTTTTCTTCAGCACCAGGACAGGGTTGGCCAGCTAGTCCGGGTGGAACACTTCCATGATGAAACCATTTGCGAGCAGCCGGGCTATCTCTTCTCCTATAGTGTGTCGCTTCTCCTCGGAGAAGCGGTGTAGGGGTTGCTTGACCAGCTTCGCATCCAGCCGCACATGAAGTTTGTACTCGGCGTACTTCCTCGGAACACCCGACATGTCTTTGGGAGACCATGCAATGATGTCCCGATTCTCACGGAGGAAGCCAATGAGCTCGCCTTCCTATTTGCCGTTGAGGTTGGCGCCAATGGTGACGCACTTCTTGGGGTTAGCCGGGTTGACCGTCATTTGCTTGGTGTCCTTGGACGGCTAAAAAGACACCTCGCAGGCCGTCCGGGATGGGGGAGCTGGCACGGCCGGATGCTCGACGGCGTGAGCCACGAGCCGGTTTGGTTGCCGCCTTTCCTCCGCCATCACCAGAGCCTCGGCCAGCCGGCTGCAGTCGCATGTGCACTCTATCGATATCTTGTAGTTGTCATCAATGGTGATGATGCCCTTCGTGCCCGACATCTTGAGCTTGAGGTAGGCATAGTAGGGCACTGCCATAAACTTGACAAGTGTCCGCTGGCCCAACAGCGCGTGGTAGGTACCATCGAGGTCCACCACCTCGAACCAGATCAGCTCGCGGCGGAAGTGGCGCTTGTCACTAAAGAGGACATCGAGCTGGATCTTGCCAATGGGGGAGCAGGACTGCCCGGGCACGATGCCATGGAAGACCGTCTAGCTCGTTTGGAGGTCCTTCTTCTTGAGCCCTAGCTTGAGTAGGGTGTCACGATAGAGGACGTTGATGTTGCTGCCCCCATCGACTAGCACCCATGAGAAGCGGCAGGTGAGTCTCTCGGAGGCAATGGTAGGATCGAGGACGAGGGCGTAGCTGCCTGGGTTTGGCATCACTGCCGGGTGGTCCGCCCGGCTCCAGGTGACCGGATTATCGGACCAGTGCATGAACTGGGGGGTCGAGGGTACGGTGGCATTCAATTCACACCGGAGCCGGCACTTTGCGTGCTTGTCCGTCTCCTCACTGGTGAAGCCAACGTAAGCCCCATCCTGGTCGGGGAACTGGTCGTGCAGGCAGCCATCACGTGGGGCCGAAGCCAGTGCTGGGGTCGGTGCCTGAACCGGAGCCGAAGATCGGGGTGGTGGCGATGGGGGGACCAGAAGGCTCTCGCCCCGGGCGAACCACTACGAGAAGCTACACTGCCGGAGCATGTGCTTGGCCAGCTTGGACCCTAAGTGCATTTTGCAGGGTGCATCGAGCATCTGCTCGAAGGTGAGCTTGGGCTGCCAGGCGGCCTTGCCGGTCCGCTGACGCCGGTTGGAGTCCTGGGCAGCCAGTTGCTCCTCTTTGATAGTGGCGACCTGCCGGCTCCCATAGCGGGGATCCAACTGGTCTGTTTTGGGCTTGTTGTTCTGCTGCTATCGGTTGTCGGCAGTTGCCCGCGGTGTGGCAGGTAGTGGGATCCCCTTGCCAGATGCATTGACCTTGATCCGCATTGCAGAGTCGGCCATGGTGTACTTGTCTGCCTAATCCATGAGGTCCGCCAAGGTCACTGGCTCGGAGCACATGAGCTTGTGTTTGAGGAGGGTGCCATCACGGCAGCACTCGATGAAGTACTGGATGGCCTGCACCTCGTGAACCCCCTCACAGGAGTTGTGGAGCTCGGTCCATCGGGTGAGGTAGTCGCGGAGGGCCTCGTCTGGGCCCTGGACGCACATGGGCAGCTCGCGAGGGCGACCGGGCCGCTTGTAGGTGTTGATGAAGTTGTGAACAAACGTATCTTCAAAGTCCGTCTAGGTGTTCATGCTGCCGGCTAACAGGTTGTTAAGCCAGGTCCGGGACGAGCCGATCAGCATGAGGGGGACGTAGCTTACGGCCATGCATTTGTTTCCTCTCTCTATGCCGACTATGGTGGTATAGTCGATCAACCAGTCCTCCTGCTTGGCGGTATCGTTGTACTTCGGGGTATCGCGAGGGAGCGTGAAGCCAGTTGGGAATGGCTCATTGCGGATTCGGGGGGCCGAAGCACACCGGACAGATCAGGCCCTCCTCCTCCAGGAGGGCCGACTATGCTAGTCGGTCGATGCGGATCCGGGCATCGTTCTTGCTTCAGGGGACACGTAGGCCAAGGCAGGCTACAAGCTTGGAGCGAACCGTCGGGGCAGGCGGGCGCGCGTGCTCCCGCCGCGTAGGTGGGGTGTGGGAGCAGGGACATCGATTGTCTCCCTCCGGCCTGTCGGTGCGCCGGCTAGTGACAGTCGGTGGCTCGTCCCCATGCTGGGAACGCACGCTACGGGAGCCTCCGCCGCGTCGGGCGGAGCCACGGGGGGAAGAGGCATGTTGGGCCGGCTGGCGCTGGCTGGCGGTTGGCACACCATCCCCTTCGGGAGGCGGGATCTTAGAGCCGAGGTTGATGTGGTCGAGCCCGGCCTGCTGCACGTTGGCGGTGCTGATGAGTTCCTTGATATGTTAGTCCTGTTGCGCACGCTCTTTGCCTTCTAGGCTGGCCAGGTCGGCGTAGGCCACCTGGGCGACCCTCATGTTGGCCACTGGCGGGTCATAGGTGGGCAGCCTACCACCCAGGATTTCTACGACCATGCGGCCACGACCGCGGATGTCGTTCCGCCGGCAAGGTTCATTGCCGACCAAGGTGACGCCGTAGGCGGAATTGTACTCATTTCCATCTGACACTTGGAGGTAGCAAGGGAGGTAGACTCCGCGAGCAGTAGTTGGCATGCAACTCGATCGTAGTCGTGTCTGGGTTGGTCGTCGGCGTGATGGGGGTGCTCAGGCCCCAAAGGGCGGGGCTGATGGGGTCGGAAACGCCTGCACCGGTGGCGGCTACAGATGCCAGTGCATCTGACCTAGCGCTTCTGGAGGAGGTGGAGGAGCCGGTGACCAGTACCTCAATGATGATGCAAAACTCATGCGCGCCACCCGCGGCGGTTCCGCCCGTGCTCGGGGGCGTGTCACAGCAGTCGAGCACCACGCTGGGGTACTCGTCCAGTGCCGGCGCGTAGGTGAGAAGCAGCTCGGGGAAAGGCTCACGAAGGCCGCTAACATCGTCGAGACGCAGCTCGTCAAAGAGCATGCAGAGGTCAGCGGCATCGAGTGGGGCGCTGACACGGCTCTGCTCGGGGAGGAGACGATGGTTTCTCCCACGAGGCAGGCGGACCTATGGCCAAGTGCTGCGGGAGCTTCCACGAAAGCGGTCCTGACGGGCATGCTGATCAGCCCGAACGTGAGGCACTCGGTGGAGTTGGCGAGGGGTCCCGCCCAGAGTATGACTCCGGCTGACGCCGCGGATGACCCCATGGTGGGTGCCCTCTGTCATCGTTTTCTCATGACAAATGCCATGGGGTGGCTTATCGAGAGTGGTTGGGGCCGAAGGACGTCCATGGACTCTGGTAACGGGATCGGGAACAAGAGGTGCAAGACACACGATGTACCCAGGTTCGGTGCCCTCCGTGGGAGGTAACACCCCTAGTCCTGCTTGTCTAGTTGATGAACTAAGAGGACTACAATGGTGCTCCTAGAGCTGTTGGATGGAGGAGGAAGAAGGGGCTAGCCGGCTCTTCTTGTATCTCTATGTGTGGGGATGAGTGTGGAAGATGGTGAGAGGGCCTGCCCCTCGCATGGGGGTGTCGAGGGGGTTTTATAGGCCAACCCCCTGGCTTAGAACATGCTTGGATAGTACTGGGGTGGGGGACCTAGTTGGCAGTCTCTCTAGCCGGCGAAGGGTCCCGTCGTCTGTGCCATCTCGTCGCTTGTAGGACCCGCCAGTTGCGGGACCCTACCGGGGCTCGCCGGCTGGCCTCCGCTATTGGTCCGCAGCCACCTGCCCTGGCACAGGACGCACTATGTGGTGTCGCCTTGCGGCAGCCGGCCATGATCAGCGATATAGCAGGTCGCCCTGTAGCCACGCGGGGGCTGTTCGCTTCACCTGGTCGCGATCAACCGCAGTCAGTGGTACGACAGCTCATACTATAGCCATGCGGTTCGTTCATTAGAGGTCACTGCTGCCATGCGGGGACCTGTCGTGGGGGTCACGTCTAGTCACCGTACGGGGGTATGGTGGGAGGGGATTGGTGCATGCCCGGCCGAGGGTCAGCGGGGGAGCCAGCCGTCGATGTGCTTGCCGGCTGCCCTCCAGGCGGCTAAGTGCCAGTCGGCCTTATACCAGTCGGCGGTGCTCTAGCTGACCGCGGGCCGGCTAGTCATACACTAGCTAGCCGGGTGCCAGCCGGTCGTATTGTTTTTTAGAAGAGGTTGAACCTCCCTGTTTTGGCACACCCGGTGGTTATATCCTTGTTAGGATGCTTGTGGAAGGGGTTAATCATATGTGGGTTGCTTGTTCAAGTAACAACAGCACCTTAGCACTGGTACGCTCACATATCAAATTATCAAAGTAACGAACGGGAATCAACCCAACGTGATGAACATGACTAGACAGAAATTCTCGTGTGTTCTTGGGAGTGCTTTGCTTCATATAAGAGTACTTTCAAGCATGTTCTTTGCTACAAAAAGGATTGGGCTATCTTGCTGCACACTTGCTACTATTGGTACTTATCACTTTGTTATGAATCATCTTGCTACAAAACTATCTATCACTGTTACTTACAACATTTGTAGAGAATACCTTATTGAAAATTTCTTATTAGGTCCTTGTGCTCCTTGTTGGGTTCAACACTCTTACTTATCTAAAGGACTAGGATTGACCCCCCTATGCTTGTGGCTATCCAAGGGTCCCCTTCACTACATTCATTAAGATTATTAACTCAAATGCCCAAACAAGGATTTCATGTCCTACCGGCATTCATCTCCTAAGCATATCCCCCCAAAACCAGGGATTTACCCAGACATAGAAATAACTAGCATCATATGGGCCATTGTGGTAATCAGGAATGATAGATCAAAGTAATACACACACCAATCCACTAGAGTTTGCTAAAAATAAATGGAAACGGGAGTGGTGATGACAATCGTTGATCTCCGAGTCTCGTTAAATGAGGTGATGGCATGGTGGGGCCCTTCTTGTCCATTCCTCCTTAGCATCCCTTCTAGAGGGTAGGGTTCTTCGATTTTATGGAGTATCTACTAGGGAACGAAGCATGGAAAACAAAAAAGTCCTATGAACACCCAAGATGTATCTATGGAGATGCATAGCAACGAGAGGGGATAGTGTGTCTACATAACATCATAAATTGTTAAGCGTGAGCATATATAACGCGGTTGATGTAGTCATACTCTTAACAATCCAATCGCGATCCAATCCGATCTAGCACCGAACGAATAACACCTCCGCGTTCAGCACACGTGCGACTCGATTATGTCTTTGCCTCCTTGATCTAGCAAGCGAGAGTGGAGAAGTAGATGGGATCTCGACCAGCACAAAAGCATGATGGAGATGGTGGTGGAGCAGTGCCATCAGGCCATCATCAAGCACCTCCGGAACTGTGAACGAGGAAGAACTTGGGAAGACAGGAGAGGGGCTGCCCAAGGGAGGGGTGTCGGTGTCAAAATCGACAGATCTCGGGTAGTGGGTCCCGAGCTGTAAGACTAGGATCGATGGTAATAGGAGACGAAGGGGACGATGTTTTACCAGGTTTGGGCCCTCCTATGGAGGTAATACCTTACGTCCTGCTTGGATGTATTGATGATATGGGGGTTACTGAGTTGATCTACCTCGAGATCGAATAGCTAACCCTAGATGAGTTGTTCTATCTCTATACCATAAACCCTTAGGCTTATATACACGTCGAGGATGCCTAGGGTTTACACATGGTCGGTTACATGCCGAGGAGGTAAACATGCCTATTCGATACATCAAACGTGGAGTACAAGTCGTGCTTCCTGAAATTTCCATCTTAGAGACTAGGCCTTCAAATATTCCTGTGTTCGGTAAGTGGCCCGTATAATCCGGCCCATAGAAATAGGTCGGCCTCCTGAGGACCCCTTAATCCAGGACTCCCTTAGTAGCCCCCGAACTTGCCTCCAACGTCAGGAGTCCCAGCTTCAATTGCTTTACACAATCAGAGTCTTCGGCTTGCGAGGTGAGTTCTTCCCGCCGATCATAGTTCGGCCTCCGATGACAAGTAGATTTCCGCATAGTAGCATGTCTGAACACTGCATATTGGTTGGCCTTGAAGGCCAAATGTCAAGGGGAAAATAATATTCTTCTGGTGACCTCTCTGACGAAAGGTCATGGCCCACCACAACCACTAGGCCAGTTACACAAGCTTGATTCGCGCTTCGAGGCCGTTTCAATCATCATGATCTATGAACATACTGATCGTGTGTCGTTTTATACGGGATATGTTTAATCACGCACGTGCAAAGGTTCGCGCGTCTCGGGAAGCGGAGGGATTCATGGCGCGGCAAGGGGAGACCAAATCGATAAGCCTCATAAAAGGAGAGGAAAACCCCAAAGCATGTTCATGTTTCCCATTCGCTTTCTCTGCCCTCCATTCTCCTGCGCCTCCAGAGCACAGATCTAGGTCTTCCACCCCCAACTCCAAGCTCATCAATGGCGGGCTCCAATGGCTAGTGCGAGGTCTCCACGGTTACCAACCGGGACATTCTTGACCTCAAGAAGGTCGACTACCTCTCCGTTGACATTCCTCATCGTGCACCGGAGGAGAGCCAAGTCATCCACATCCCCTGGACAGGCGAAGGGGTGGTCTTCCTCCCCCACTTCATCAAGGGGTTGAGCTTCCCGTTCACCCCTTCGTCAGGGGGTTGATGTTCTTCTACGGTCTTGCCTTCCACGACCTCGCACCGAAATCCTTTATGCATATATCGGCCTTCATCCTTCTCTGCGAGGCTTTTCTTCGGGTCGAGCCACACTTCGGGATCTGGCTCAAAGTATTCAACGTCAAGCCGAAGTGCGTCGGCAGGAAGCACGCAAACTACGGCGAGGCTGTCATCGACAAGCTCACCTACGTCGTGTGGCCATCAGGCACCTTCATGGACACCCTCAAGACGTGGCAAAAGGAGTGGTTCTATATCATAGAACCACGAGAATAAGGTCATATCCCTCCTGCCACATTCAGATCCAGTCCACCACCAGACTAGCTTCATGGCTCAAAAAGGGCTTTAACTCGGGGCCGAGCGAGGAGGTGAAATACCTGCAGAAGCGCATTAGCGCCCTTGTTGAGGAGGACATCAAGCTAACCAACATGGTTCAGGTGATGCTCCGGAGGCGCATCCTCCCCTGCCAGCACCGGGACACTCCCTTGTGGGCTTGGCAACTTGACGATGCGCCCACAATCCGACACCTCTTCTGCACTATGCGGGAGAAGCTATGAAAGGCGTTCTTCAAGTCACAGGAGAGTTGGCCATCCGAGGAGGAAGACAGAGGTCTACGAGCCTCCAAACCCACCACCAAGGCGTGGGTCACTTCTGCTTGATCGGCTTTTTCACTTCCTAAGGAGAATCCATAATGTTCTCTTCCGATCATTCTTTTGCAGAAATGGCTAAAGAAAGCCGTTATCATTAGTAGTCTGGCACCTCAGCCCGAGGATGCTAGGTCCAGGTTGTTTGTGGAAATGCTCGTGGAGAAGACTTACGAGGCTCCCACGAAGAAGGAGAAGAACAAGAAACCAGGACAAAGTGGCCTTCATATCCGGGACCAGTCAGAGACTGTGTCCAGGGAAACTCATGCCTCCTCGAATCAAGAGGAGCATGAGGAGGGAGAGGAGGAGGAGGAGGAGGAGGAAGAGGAGGAGGATGAATTCAGGGGGAAGGCAATTCCCCCTCTCAAGAAAGAGGTCGGCATCATCAGACGCCTTAGAAGAGGTTCCCCCTCCCGCCCCTAAGAGGACGCATCGTGCACAGGTGATCCTGTCTGACGACAGCTCAGACTCAGATACTGAGTCCGATAACCTCGAGGTGGTTCCACGAAGGAACCTTAGGGTCAAGCCTCCGTCTAGAAGGTTAGATCCGAAGAGCCCTTATTTGTTCTTTTAACAAGTTTAGAGTTTACTAACACGTATGTGTTCATGGATTTTGCAGCCCCCCACGCTTCCTCCCAACCGATCAAATATCAGATGGGGAGACCCCGCCTGCCGAACTAGCGAAGAGCGGGAATGCCTCGCATCCCTGCCACTCCGGGCACCGCGAAGGACACCGCCGAGATGTCATCCGATGCTCCTACGGAGCCAGGCACCTATGGCGGGGGAGACGACACAATGGCCGAGGCTAACGCCTCGGTTACCGAAGACCGGGGGGAAGTACCCCGCCCAGATATTGAGGAGGTTGGACGAGCAGCCGCTCAATCCCCTCCAAGGGCATCTCCGGAGCATAGCACACCTTCGGAGGTTCTGGTTCGAACCTCGGTTGGTGATCGGGTTATCCGATCACCTCCGGCGACGCCGACTAACGGGTGGGCAGTCATGGAGGAGGCTCTATTGAGCGCCTCCATCTCCGAGGAGCACCGTACCCTCATGGGTGCGGTATTAAAAAGCATCCAGTCCGTTGATAGCGGACTCAAGGAGGCCTTCCGAGGTCTCCTAACGGGTTTTCAAGTAAGTCACCTGATACTCTTATTTGCAAAGCTTTTATTTATTACCATTATATACATGGCAGACCCCGAGCCATGGAAGAGTTTAAAAACTTACCTAGGGGTCAATCATATATCCGATACCGGACCAGATACAATGTATGTGTCCAGCATCTTAGGGTAGCTCCTAATAAGGTCCAACATATGATCGGATTGATTATAATGTGGGAGTTGAAAACTCATGTAACATGTCCACTGTATGTATGCTGTAGGCATCATCATCAGCGGTGGCAATAAATGGAGCCGAGCTAGACGAGCTGAATCGGATGCTTAAACGCTCCGAGGATGAAGTTGAGACCCTCGGCCAAAGATTCGACGAGGCACAAGGTAGGTCAATACGAAATCCAAATACCTTTGCCTGAACTCCTTTATCCGAACACATGTACCCGAACACTGTCCCTGTAGTTTTTCATAATGTCTTATTGTGTAAACAGCTTCGGCGAAGGAGGTGGAGAGGATTAAGGCCGAGCTCCAACAGGCAAAGGACCATGCAGCCATCGAGAGAGCGGCAGTCAAAGAAGCGGCGACTGCCCTCTCCGCCCTGCGAGCCACCAGCCAGAAGCACGAGGCTCGTGTGGTGGAGGTTCAGCAAGAGGTCAAGGACGCCAGTCGTAAGTGCGAGGTCCTTGAGCAGAAGGGCAAAGAGAGCGAGGCCGAACTGGCCACCCTGAAGAACAAACTTCAGAAGGAGCGGGTGGATAGGCGGGTTTATGAGGAGCAGGTCCGCTAACCGAAGGACACAATGCATGGTAAGCCATACTTACTACAGTGCGTCTTCGGGGATAGCAAATTCAAATTGCTTACCCAGGTGTGGTGTTCTTCAGGCGCCTCCTCCGATCTTCAAAAGAGCATGGCAGACATCAATATGATGTTTGCCTAGAGGGAAGAAGGAGACTCAGCTCGGCTGTTCTGGGCACAGTTCGGAGCCCCCGAGCGCTCGCCTCTTCTCGTGAGGCATCTAAAACAATAGATGGAGCTGCACCAGATGGCAGAGCCAGCCATGAAGGACCTCTGCATCCGCCTATGGCACGGCAAGCCACTGCCAGGCAGCTACTTTGGCCAAGTGCAGAAGTTGATTGTCGCCTCGCCCCGCTTCAACGCCGTGAAGCGCTCTTCCTGCATAGAGGGAGTTCGGATGGCCCTTGCCAAGGCCAAGGTGCACTGGACGGGACTCGATCTGGTGAAGGTAGCAACCGCCCCACCACCTCCCGGGAAGGAACATAGACGCCCCATGTTGTACTTCGATGGAGTGATGGAGAGTGCTCGAGTCATAGCGTTACAGTGTTCGGGCAATAATATGTTTGAATGAGTTGTAACGCGTCTGAAGACGTATCAAAACTTTTGATGTTATAAGTTATTATGTATTTATAGTTTTGCATTCCTTTATAACTCCTGTGTGGCCGTTTTAATACTGAAAGGTGCGAGTCATCGGCTTCAGCCCCCAAGTAGATACCACGTGGGGTGTCTATGCCAATGCACTATATCCCTTAGCCGAGTTATCGGAACTCAAAGGCGGTAAAGTGCGGCAGACTAGGCAATCAGAATTAGCGCTTTATTTCTTTCACTTAGCCATAGGGGCGCGAAAGGGACAGCGGTGAGCTTACGATTTGCTACCGAAGTGTTGTGATGTTCGGACGAACCGCGGCTAAAGCCGGTGTCACAAGGTTTGCACAAAGGACAAACCCCTCGTATAACACAGAATAACCGCTCACAAGGTTTGGAGTGTAATACTTCCAGCTCTGGTTCACAGACCGGATCTCGCATACCATGACAGTCATTTTTCGGCTTTCTCCCCTAAGGTGCTTGACCAGACTATCTAGAAGCACACTCGCAGGGGTGCTCCCTTAGCCCTTTTAGCTGAACGATTAGAACGTAAAGGGGCAAGCACAGGAGCCGGGCAACCCAACTTTTGACCCAAGGCACAGTTCGGAACCGATGCATATTAAGTGAACTCCAAGACGCCGAACACATAATGAACAATATGTAAGGAGATTTGTATGTAAGTTCGAGCCCCCGGTGTAATATCCGGTAGCGTTGTAATGTATTGAATTAATTCGCTAGAAGAGAGAGAAAAGGAAAATATGTGCCAAGAAGGACAACCAGAACACATGTAAAATGATGTTGTATTTTTTTACTCAACAACTCTTTTTATTTGGAGTGCTGAAGCAACCGTTTACAAGTATATGGAAAAAAGAAAAGTGATTACAAGAGCGGTTGTACCAGGGGTTTTCGATTGATGGCCTTACGTCCTCGATATGCCCTGTTGCTAGTTTTACTCCTGATCTTTGGTGTGCCTCGATGGGTGGCATCATTCAGCGAACGGATCTTGCTAACGAAGTCTTGAGAAGTCGCCGAACTATGGATAGGCTTTATGACCGTGGTGGACTCTTTCATGGTCCCTGCATTGTGTCTGAAGACGTATTTAGTGGTAGTAATTTGGTCCAGCCGGACTCCCACCTTTGTTTCCCCATCGCTGCCCATGGAGTTTTAAGCGCGAAGTTGTGCCTTCTTGGCGTGTATTTCGTTGGTCCTAGGGGCGTGTTGTGGGGTGCGAGTCCCTATTTGGGGGTAGAGGAGGGCTCTGAGAGTTCGGCCTGCAGCCGAGCTCACTTCCCAACCTTGCATGTCTTTACGACAGATGCCGTAACCTGCCGATCATCTTTGTAACTAAATTCGGCCGCCAGGTACAGCGCATGCTCCTCATTCCATAGAGATCGCTCCGTATTGCCATTGATAGTGATGACCCCTCTGGGTCCAGGCATCTTGAGCTTGAGGTGCATAATGTGGGATGGCGTTGAAATGAGCGGATGCTATCCGACCAAGCAGGGCGTGATAGCCGCTGCGGAAGGGTACAATGTCGAAGATCAAGTCTTGCCAGCCAATTATCTTCGCCCACGAAAAAGCGGGTCATGAGGGAGGTGAGGGTGGACATAGTCTGTGGTTTGTCCTAGCCTAGCTGGCAGGGCAGCCATTCGTCCCGAATGTTGTGCCGGAAGGAGGCTATGGCCTCAGCGTTCGGACAGTCGACAATCTGGTTCTTCTTAGTCAAGAATCAATTCCAGAATTGCCGAGCAGACTCGCCGAGCTTCTGGAAGACGTTGCTGAGGTCAGAAGAATCCGGTGGCTGAACATAGGTTCCCTAGAAATTGGAGCGGAAAGCATCCTTTTCGGGGAGGCTGTTTAGCCAGTGCCAAGCAGGCCCCTTAAGTTTGGGGGGAGGTATTTGATGGCGTGAAGGTCATCTGCTCGAGCCGTGTGGATGTGGAGGAGGAAGTCCTCAATCCAAATGGTTGGGTCAGTAGTTCCATCATACTATTCAATGTTCATGGGTTTAAACCCTTCCAGGAACTAGTGCCGCATGACCTCATCCGTGAAACACAACGGGTGAGCGACCCCTCGAATCCGAGCTATATCGTGCCTTTGATCGGCATTTTTTCTGGCTCGGGTGCATTCCTGGTCTATATTATTGTCTCGTTCGAGCCATGGCCTATACCCATCCCATCTATCGGGTGAGTATCCTCTGGATCCGTATATGGATCTTGTACGGCCTGCTCTGTGATCCAAGTCATCTCGTAGGTCGAACATATCATTCGGCTCTAGTGGCTCCTTTCCCCATCTTCGGGGTATTGCCGGTCTATAGCCGACGTCGTCAGCCATCCGATCACGCCCGCGAGGAGCACGGTCTGGCCTGTCATGTGGAGTATGCTTTGGTGACAGAGTATCAGTGAGCTCATCATCGAATTGTGGCAGCAGCCTTCTCCGTGGATAGCTTTTGGTTTGGTCCGACAGACCAGCGACATGTCCTTCCTCAGCTGAGAGGACTCTTGTCCATCGATCATTCAGGTCATCCTGTTCGGCTTTAAGCTGCCGATCCTTGGCTCTCAGACTGTGGGCCGTCACTATGAGTTGTTGTCTAAACTGTTCCTAATCTTCATGGTTATCACGTATGTCCATGTCGTCGGCTTCCGGGATATCCTCCTCCTCGACAAGGGGAGGTAATTGTCATCCTCGGAACCGTTGATGTCATCAGGGTTGCTTTGGTCCTCAGGCCTTTTGTGACCCTCTAACGGGTGTTCAGGATTGTCAGGATCGCCATGGTCCTCGGGGGTAACTCTGTCCCCGGTGCCGATAATAGCTTTCCTTCCCTTTTTGCCTTCGGACCGCTTATGCAGCTTTCGGCGCCTTGACGGTGCATCGCCCGACTTATCATCGTCATTGTTAGGCATTTTGTGCCATTGGGAGTGTCCACCATATAGACATCATATGTTGAAGTGGAGGCCCATCTTCAGGTATTAACAATGGTGGGGGCGCAATCCTCTTCATCCACGTATTCTGCCTCCTCGGAGGCATAATCCAACATGTCGGTTAAATCTTCGACGATGGCTATCAAGTGGGTGGTGGGTGGGTCAAAAAATCATTCCGACCCGCACCGTAACCGATCCGAGCATGGATCGGGGTTGGGTCGTCGGTGATCTTCATCGATGAGATCCGATCTAGGGCCTCGTCAACTAAGAGCCCGATTGGATCAGACTATTCGGAACTTACACAGTTTACCTCCAAAGTACCGTGGCATGGGGAGTGTTTGGTAAGAACACATGTCCAGTCTTTTAGTACAATGGATGGACCATGACAAGAGATTTTTCCATTGTCGTAGGTAACCCATTTGGCGTGTCCGAAGAAGGGACTCGAGGTTAAAGCCTCAGAGTCTTCGGGTGTTGCAGGCAAAGCTGCGAGCCCAGTTAGTGATAAGTTGCCCCGAGAATCAATGGAGAACTCTAGGTTTCCGAATATGACCTCACGACCAGGGGCGAAGCTCTCAACACGGCCTAGATGGCCGATGGGATCAACGTGCAGCACCACGCTGCCGAAGGCGAAGATCTATCCGGGGACGAAAGTGTTCATGTTGCGGACCTCTTCGTTGATGACAAGGCGAGACATCGATTCCTCCTAGCTCACAGTGGAACTCTCAATGAAAGCACCAATGTCGGTGTCAAAACTGGCGGATCTCGGGTAGGGGGTCCCGAACTGTGAGACTAGGATCGATGGTAACAAGAGATGAAGGGGACACAGATTTACCCAGTTTCAGGCCCTCCTATGGAGGTAATACCCTACGTCATGCTTGGATGTATTGATGATATGGGGGTTATAGAGTTGATCTACCTCGAGATCAAATAGCTAGCCCTAGATGAGTTGTTCTATCTCTATACCCTAAAACCCTCCGGCTTATATAGACGCCAAGGATGCCTAGGGTTTACACATGGTCGGTTACATGCCGAGGAGGTAAACATGCCTATTCGATACATCAGACGAGGAGTACAAGCCGTGCTTCCTGAAGCTTCCATCTTAGATACTGGGCCTTCAAATATTCTTGTGTTCGGTAAGTGGCTCGTATAGTCCGGCCCATAGAAATAGGTCAGCCTCCCGAGGACCCCTTAATCCAGGACTCCGTCACCCGGACTAGCCTCCAACGCTGAGGTATATCCGGGCAATCTTTGTGTGTTAAAGTCTTTTGCTTGCGAGGCGAGTCCCTCTATCCCTTCTTGTTCGGCAACCGACCAGTCATCGGCGAAATCCCAAGCGTCACGAGCTTGCCAGGTCGATTGTAACAACCGTCAGTGTTTCTTGATTTTCGCGCGTCGTGGGGAGATGAGCGGTTCAACGGCTTTTTACAACACTACCCCTCCACAATGGAGGCACCACCCATTTAAACAAACTGGATTGTGGTCTAGGACACATCCTCTTCTTCCTCCCCATCGGAAAAAACTTCCAGCGAAAGTTCACTACAATACATGGCGAGCGCCCCTAGCTCTTCCTCGCACCCTTACGACTCCCGTCCTGGGGATTGGACAAGCTGTTCCGTCTCCCTTCTTTGACTATGCAACCTCAAGACCTAAGGGTACCTTCCCTCCTCGGATCTAGTGGTTGTCCGTGCTAGCTTATCTTCATTCAACAGCGAAGCCTTCATGGAAAATTTCCCTAAGCCACAAAAGGGGGAGCATGTGTGCTTCATGCCCTTCCTTTTACGGAGTATCGGGTTCCCCATTCATCCATTCTTGAGGGGGTTATTGGAGTTCTATGGGATCCAACTTCATAACCTCACCCCAAGGTCTATCCTGCACATCTCAGGATTTGTCGTCCTTTGCGAGATGTTCCTGGGCTGCGAGGCACATTTTGAATTGTGGAGGAAGTACTTCTGACTCGTCCCTCGTACTCGGGACAAGACAATCTTGGAGGTCGGAGGAGCCGAAATATGCCACATAGTGGGGACGGGGTATCTAGTGGGAACACCGAAGGAGTTCGAAGAATGGTCTCTGGAATTGTTTTATATCAAGGACATCCCCCTATTTGATCCAGAGCCCCCTTGAAGAAGAGGTACAACTAGCAACCGAAGAGCTCGAATACTCCGACGCCCCCTTGAAGAAGAGGTACAACTAGCAACCGAAGAGCTCGTCCCAACAAGATAACATCAAAGTGCAATGCTTGGCAGCCCACGTGAGGGTACTAGCCCATCACAAGTTGACCATGATAGACGTCATGGCTGCCGCCATCACCCGGTGCGTCCAGCCTCTTCAGCAAAGAATACACCCTTTGTGATGTTACAACGGGACAAGCAACACCACTCGCTCCCGACGACTGGGCTCGGCCGATCAAACAACGTTAGCTGCCGCACTTGCCGACCTATACAAAGGGGAGCAAGAAGATTTTGTTTGGGTGCCGACCAAGGAGGGCTATTCCAGTCATAATCCCATCAAATGGGCGAGCCTTTCAATTTAGTGACTACAACTCGGGTTTTAATTTTATCCCTTCCTGACCGAAGCCTTTAACTTATGTGAACGGGAATGGAGGAGATTCATCAAGACAGTTAAATGTCCGCCCCCCAACCCGAGGACTATGCCCATGATGACGATTCGGGCTTCATGATGACCCGGATCTAACAATTGAGCTTGAAGACGGGGTTTTCTACCAGGAGAGACTCAATCGCTCCAAGGTGGCTATTATAATAGATTATCCCGGATCATTCCCTTCATCCGCGATAAGCAAGAAGAGGAAAAAGTCATCCCGCAAAAGACATGTACCCTCCACCGATCCAAACATACTAGCTCCACCTCCCAAGCATCGTCGGTCTGCGAGACATCCATCGGCTACGGCAGCAGTGCCCGAACCAGAGAGTAACAGGGATCCGTCAAACGAGCCATCCATGGGGACAAGCCTGCCCATCCGCTCAAATCAAAGGTACTATGTTCGGTTGTTTTGTTTTATTATGGCGACTAATAGAGCCTCACAAGAGACCCTATGACGAAACACTTAGGCAAAGAGTTTAGCCTTCTTCCGCCAAGGAGGTTGCCAGGGTGTCTGGCGGTGCTCAAAATTCCAGAGCTTCGGCTCATGCCAAATCTGCCGTGGAGGTCCCTATGGTCAATCAGGCCCCTGAAGACTTTGGGGAGGCGATGTCAGTTACCAAGTCTGAGGTAGAGAGCGCTATGAATCATCGGCGGTGACGAGAAGCCCTACGCCACCCAGCGCTTTCCGAACAAGAGTTCAATGCTCCACGCTCGGCGGACACACACATCGGAGCTGCCCAAGCTGGGTTCGGGGAGGCAATGAAACTGATATCGTCCAACCTGCAGGTGAGTAATCGGCTATAAGAGTCCGATCAATCATCTAAACTCAATAGCCCCCGAACCTTAAATTGGTTGGAACGACCGAATTAAGGGTCGTCGTAATGTTTTATTGCTAACGCAGGCCTCGAGGAAGCAGAACGAACAACTGGCCAAGGAACGAACAATAGGGCAATTGGAAAGAGATTTAGAAGCAGCTTGAGAATCTCAACAGTACGCCGAATCTTAGCACGAGGTGGGCTGCCATATTTTACAACTAAATATTGAGGAGAAGTACCGCCTTTAGGCAGAAAACAAACAGCAGTCCGAAGAAATTGAGAGCTTAAAGACTCAATTGGCCCAGGCCCAAGAAGAGAACCAAAAATTACAAAGGGGCATGTTTGGTAAATGTGATTCTAACACTAGTCAGTACTTATACATGAAGTATAATGATCATGCTCTGACTCATGTATAGGTCTCCTGTCCGGGCGGCCCGAAGAAGAGATCAAATCTTACCGCAGAAACCTTTTGAAGGAGCTATCCGCCTTCATGAGCAGGCTCGGAAAGCCATGAAGTGTTGGGGAACGTTGCATGGGAAACAAAAAATTTCCTACGCTTCACCAAGATCAATCTAGGAGATGAGCATCTATGAGAGGAGAGATTGGATCTATGTACCCTTGTAGATCGCTAAGCGGAAGCTTTAAAGAACGCGGTTGATGTATTGGTATGTCTCCGCGATCCAAATCACAAGCCGTCCTACGAACTCCCTATCAAGTACCGAACGGACGACACCTCCGCGTTCAGCACACATGCAGATCGATGAAGATCTCTGCCTTCTTGATCCATCAAGAGGGAGCGGAGACGTAGATGGGTTCGCCGGTAGCACGACGGCGTGGAGGTGGTGGTGGTGGAGCTGATCCGGCAGAGCTTCGCTAAGCGGTGCCAAACCAAACTACTAGAGGAGGGGTAATCGGGGAGGGAGGAAGGGATGCACCATGACTTGTGTTTGCAGCCCTCCCTCTCCTCTCATATATATATAGGGCAAGAGGAGGGGTTGGCCACCCTACGTTTTCCCCTAGGGTTTGGTGCGGCGGCCAAGGGAGGTGGGGCGGC